>JAVJIX010000103.1:1440000-2040000 GCA_036785185.1 Paratrypauchen microcephalus | reverse complement strand
AGCTATTTATTTTGAGAAAATAGTCCCTTCAGAGCTGGACTGGTCATGTAGGACCCCCCCCACCCCCCCCCCCACACACACACACACACACACACACACACACACACACACACACTTTTACTTCAGAGGTCTCAAAACTTCAAAACTCAATTAAGACACTTTGTTTACACTCTACTGTATCTATACTCCTTAATCTTTACATCTTTACTTTACATCAATAGTGTTGCTCTTGGGAGCTTTAAGCCATGTTATAATGCTGTTACCTCCTCAAAATTCATTCACACATTTGTTATTAGTTTGTCCACATCTCCAAAGCTCAAAATGCTCTGTTCCACCTTGTGATGTCATGAAGCGGGAGTTTTCAAGTTAACAGCCACCTTTCTACCTTTAGTTCAAAGTTCAAAGTCAGCTTTATTGTCAAAAACCATATGTACAGGTTGCACACACAGGATTTGAAATTGCAGCGCCCCCTAGGCCCACAGTGAACATAAAACATCTGATAAACAAGACGATAAACACCATGACTAAAACGTCACATATGCCTGCAGCAAAAGTACAGTAAACTTGTATATAATACAAATAGGTAAAACACACCATGTGTAGTGTAATAAAGCTCAAATGGTGTCATTTAAGCAGCAGTGTCAGTGTCATTTAAGTCAATCAATCAATCAAACATTATTTATAAAGCGCTTTTCATACAAAATGTAACACAAAGCGCCTTACAGTGATTAAGGATTAGAAGATTAGAAGATTGACTTTTAATGATCTCACACAGGAGAAATTGTTTATTTTGTTGTTTAGTCTTGGTCAGGACCCAAGCAGGAGAATTTTACCTATGGAGCATATTTTGGGTTGGTGGGGGAAACCGGAGTGCCCGGAGGAAACCCACCCAGACACGGGGAGAACATGCAAACTCCACATAGAAAAGCCCGGGCGATCCGAACCTTCTTGCTGTGAAGCATGAGTGCTAGCCACTCAGCCACCGTGCCGCCAGCAGGAGAAAAAAAAAACAATAAACAAACGAACAATGTCATGAAAAGTGTCATTTAAGCAGCAGTGTCAGTGTCATTTAAGCAGCAGTGACATTGGGGGAGGGAGGGCAGGGCAGGGAGTTCAGTAGAAGCTGGTAATTCAGGGCTGAAGTTTAAAAACGCAGTGGAGCACTTCCTGTTTTACCACATGACATCACAAGGTGGAACAGGGTGTTTTCTGTTTGAGAGAAGAACTCAGCGTAAATATGCAGGATTTGGGCATTAAACATGTGTGAATGAAACAAAAATCGATGAGGAAACAACATCATAACATAGATCTGAAGATAGCCCAATATGGTGTTACTAAACAACATTCAAAAACAATTAATCCCAATTTTAATTAGGACGTTGATTGATGGACAGCTCGCTCCTTCCATCGTTCACCTTTTGTGTCTTTTTAATGAAACACAAATCCGATAAGACCCACTTGGATCCTCCTACAGCTTCCATTTTAAGAGATTGGAGCGGATAATACGATGTGTGTAGTGTTTGGCAGTATTCACAGTCTAATAACATTATGGGCCATGGAGCACTTCCTGGCTCGAGTCTCCATTTTGTGAGGCCAGTTCTGCAGTTTGATAATACGTTTGTTAGGTTGGGGATAGTACCTGAGAATCCATACAAGAAATCCTCAAACGCAATCTTATTGTTTTTTGTAAACATTTGCATACATTTTACAACACGACATAACAGCAGTGCACAGGACTGAGCTGAGATCCAACCCCTGACCTTCGCGTTGGTGGGAGAACACCCTAACCACTGAGCCGGCGCTGTTTTTAAACCTGACCTGGCCTGGAGTAGGGATCAGTATAGTTTGTCAATCGCTGTCAATCAAACCTCTGGCTATTGCTGATTTGTCTTGATTTACAGGCAAAATAGTAAAATAGTGAAATAAAAACACCAGGAACATGCAGAGTGGGTTAAAGGGATAGTGCGTTGTTGTTTTTTTTATGTGAATCTGTATGGTGTCCCCTTCAGAAAGTTCTAAGACAGAAAGTTCTCCACTGTGTTTTCAAACTCCACACACCTTCACTAGAATCATTTGTATAATTTCATGTCTGGAATTGCCGATCTCTATTGAACTAAAGGGAAAAATGAGCTGTTAGCTTTGTGACATCACAAGGTGGAACAGAGCATTTTGAGCTTTGGAGACGTAGACAGACAAATAATGCAGAATTACTCAAACACCTGTGAATGAAACAAAATACAACTCCAGGTATGTTTTTGAGGAGGTATAGGGTGTTTTCACGTGACGTCATAATCCGGAAGTCGGCCATGTTGGAGATACTCAAAACAAAACAAACATTGCACTTATGCCGCAAAGTTAAAAAAAAAAAAGCAAAATGACCAACTATTGTCGGGTCCTCAGCATCACAATAGATCGGACAGAGAAAAACACCTGCAGTTCTATCGTTTACCTAAAGTAGTGACCGACCAGGGTGAACAGACAGAGCGATTATCAAAGGAAAGGAGGCGACAGACGAGGCGACAGAGGCAGAAAGACGATGTTCATATTTTGTTCAGTCATTAGATGAACTTAAGATCAAAATTGACCAAAATGAAATAGAGCAAGTAAATGAGTTTAAATATCTAGGTGTGGTTTTAGACACAAAGCTCAAATTTATGGGCACATAAAAAAAATGTCCAAGACTATAAAAACAAACATAAATTGTTTTGCCATGTTTATCTGTTCAAGCTGCTCGAGTCTTCATGCACGCTATGATCTTGTCCCACATGTCGTATTGTGCCATTGTCTGGGGACAGGCCACAAATTCTGAACCATTAGTGTCTTTATATAAACAGACACTTAAAATCTTTGATAGAAAACCCATTAATTACCATTATTGCCTAATCACTACAAAATACAGTATGATGAATTTTGAAAATTTTTATAAATTTCTCCTTTTTAAAAAACATTTTTAAGTGTCTGAACGGTCTCGCTCCGGATGTAATTTGCAAACATATTCAGACTTATAGCACTGAAGGTGTACGGACTCGAGCTGCTGTGAGTGGGAGCTGCAGAGTGAGGAGGTGCCGGACTCGAGCTGCTGTGAGTGAGGAGGTGCCGCACAGCTCTGGGTCAAACAGCATTCTCAGTGAAGGCTTCACATCTGTGGAACTCTTTGCGTCTGGAGCTCAAGTCACAGACGGACATTAGGCTTTTCTCCACAAAAGTAAAAAGTGGCTTAAAGAAAATCAGAAATGTGAACACTAAAACTGGATATAGTAGGGACAAGTGGGACCAATGCTTTTAATGTTCTTGTTTTGTTTTTTATCCTCTATCTGTGTGTTATTTGTGTTGTTTTATGTTTTTAAAAGCCTAAGCAGGGACGGGGGCTGCGAATTAGCCTGTGGCTACAAGCCTTATGTACATGGACATCAGTGACCGATATGGTGGCAATGTTTTCAATGTACTGTCCCTGTCAAATAAATAAATGAATAAATAAATAAAATATTTTAATATTTGCAAAACGTGAATAATAAAAAGCAATATACTCGTACTTAAACACGTTACACATGTAATACAAGTATGCCGACTTTTGCCATCACAATATGTTTGTCTCCAATTTTCCGCACTTTACGCTCTCGTACCAGCCACAAACAAACTGGTTGTTGCCTCCAGACCTTTAGAGCTCTGAAGGTCTTGTGCTGCATCAGGGCTTGGGGAGAAGACCAGGTAGTCGACAATATCGGGATCGCTTACAGCAGCAGAATCGACAAATCGCCACTGTCACCGAACAAACTTGAATCCATCTCATATGGATCTTCTTGCCCAATTAATTTGAGTTTGTTCATATAACGCTCCTTTTCTTTGGCGTCAAACTTATCTCTGTTCAACTGGTCACCTGTGTCAGATGTTTTGGATTCCGATGTGGAAGGTTTATCAGGAAATTTAGATTGCTTTATAAGCATGCGTGAAAAGTCCCTCAGTCGTCCAGGTAGAATCCATGATAAAAGGAGAAGTTCAATTTGTCAACTGGACAAAGTTTGTTTGGTTGAAAACGTTTCGCCGCTCATCTGAGAGGCTTCGTCAGCTCTGGCCCTCATGCTGGTTAGACCCCGTTTATATCTAGCTGCAAGGGAGGAGCTACCTACCCTGAACAAAGCTCTGAACCTATCCCAGCTACTCTCTTTTGTTTTACGAATTCCTCTGGCATCTGGTATTAGCATATCTATAAGCCCTAGGCGGCGCTCACTACACAGAAATAGCTCTGAAACTATCAATTATAAGCATGTTTACTTTGAGTGAGCGATATCTCCAACATGGCCGCACATCCGGGTCATGGTCGGATTTTTTTAGTCCGTGAAAACACGCTATTATAGGATGACTAAAAGCTGACAAGAATCCATTTGGTTTAATAGAACCATCTACCCAGACTGAACCAGCTCAATTATAAACATCATATTCATAAGTACCAGAGTATACCAAGGACTTTCACATTTTTCTCTCATATCAGCTCCTCCACTGCACAGACCCCACGGGGCCCCAAAACTACAGCTATTTCTCAGTCTTCAAACGACTCCAGCTCCTCTGAACCGGGCTACGGCGTGTGTTTCCATGGCAACAGCGCCACATTTTGGGACTTAATACGCTCATAACAACAGTTCAGAGACTACGGAATGACACCAGGCCCACACTTACAGAATGCAGAAGTATGCAATAATAAGGCGCCATCAAAGCGAGTATTTCCACAGTTAAAGAGACCACATCGCAGATTCTCCTTCTTCTCTAATGTTTTTTGACACTTCAGAAACGTGCGTGGAGTAGAGATGATTGTGGAATTCAAGTTATGGGCGTGTCTTTTGCTACTAAGGCTGCTGTTGTTACTAGAACTGCTATGATTACTGTTACTACTACTACTACTACTACTACTACTACTACTACCACCATTACTACTACTACTACTGCTACTATTTATGGCTGTTGCTACTGTTACTAGAACTGCTATGATTACTGTTACTACTACTACTACTACCATTACTACTGCTACTACTACTACTACTACTACTACTACTACTACTACTACTACTATGGCTGTTGCTACTGTTACTAAAACTGCTATGATTACTGTTACAACTACTACTATTACTATTACTACTGCTGCTACTATGACTACTTTTTAAGGCTACTGCTACTGTTACTAAAACAGCTACTACTTTTACTATAACTGCTACTGCTGCTGCTACTACTACTACTACTACTACTACTACTACAACTACTTTTTATGGCTGTTGCTACTGTTACTAGAACTGCTACTGTTGCTTCTATGATTACTATTGCCACTACTACTGTTACTACTACTGCAACTACTACAAATATTTTTATGGCTGCTATGGCTACTATTACCACCACTGCTGTTACTACTGAGGCAACGACTACTACAAATATATGTTTTATGGCTGCTGCTGCTATTACTAAAAAGCCTACTGCTATTTCTAGACCTGCTACTACTACTACTACTACTACTACTACTACTACTACTAGTAGTAGTAGTAGTAGTAGTACTAGTTACTTATTTATGGCCATTGTTACTGTTACTAGAACTGCTACTGTTGCTTCTATGATTACTATTGCCACTACTACAATTACTACTACTGCAACTACTACAAATATTTTTTTATGGCTGCTATGATTACTATTACCACTACTACTGTTACTACTGAGGCAGCTATTACTACAAATACTTTTTATGGCTGCTGCTGTGCTGTTATTACTAAAAAGGCTACTGCTATTTCTAGACCTGCCACTACTACTACTACTACTACTACTACTACTACTACTACTACTACTACTACTACGACTACTTTTTATAGCTACTGTTACTAGAACTATTGCTATGATTACTATTAAAACTACTTTTACTACTACCGCTACTGCAACTACTACTACAAATATTTTTTATGGCTGCTGCTGCTATTACGATAAAGGCTACTGCTATCTCTAGACCTGCCACTACTACTACGACTATGACTACTACTACTACTACTACTACTACTACTACTACTACTACTACGACTACGACTACTTTTTTATAGTTACTGCTACTGTTACTAGAACTGTTGCTATGATTACTATTACAAAAACTTACTACTACTACAACTACTTTTTATGGCTGTTGCTACCATTACTAAAACAGCTACTACTATTTCTAGACCTGCCACTACTACTACTACTACTACTACTACTACTACTACTACTACCACTACTACTATTACTACTACTACTACTAATAATAATAATACTTTTTATGGCTGCTGCTATGATTACTATTAATATTATTACTACTATTATTATTTCTACTGCTACTACTATTATGACGACTTTTTAAGGCTACTGCTACTGTTACTAAAACTGCTACTACTTTTACTTGAACTGCTACTGTAACTACTACTTCTACTACTACTACTACTACTACTTCTACTACTACTTCTACTACTACTACTACAATTTATGGCTGCTGCTATTACTATAACTCAGCAAAAACATACCCGGTTTAACAAACGCTGCATATTTAGGCTGAGTTCTTCTCTCAAATTGAAAACAACAGAGCATTAGAGCTTTGGAAATGTGGACAGACTAATAATAAAGGATTACTGAAACATGTGAGAATGAAACAAAACACAACTCCCTTGTTTTTGGATAGAACAACATTCTAACATGGCTTAAAATCTCAAGAAGAATCAATTTTGTGTAATATAGGAGCTTTAAAATGGCTGATTTCCACTCTTACCTCAAATGAGCTGTTAATAGGGCTGGGCAGTGTACCGGTTCATACCGAACACCGGTGTGTTTTTTTTGTGTGTGTGTGTTTTTTTTAAATTATATGAATTTTTCATATATACCGGTGAGTGTGTGCTTACAAAACGTCGGGAACACAGATCGGCGGAACGTGGCGCCGCGGGACATTGTTTGAGAGGGGGACTGTTTTGCAGTGGTGTGAGAGCGGTGGAAGCTTAACGGTGAAAAACATGGACGGAGAAAATGTTACAGACAGAGGAACTTACAGTGATCCCTCGCTATATCGCTATATCACTTTTTGCGGCCTCGCTGTTTCGCAGATTTTTTTTTTCAATTTCCAAATTTTCCATATTCAAATTTTTTTTTAATAGTGTATCAACGCGCATTGTGTTCTGCGTCCTGATTGGCTAAGGGACTGTAGACCTTTGCCGGTTTCTCCGTCCTTCTCCTCCGTGTCTCCTGTACAGTACAGAATGTGTTCACAGAATGTGTTGACAGATTTATATCGATCGCAGTGTGACTCTGAAGTGCTGTATGTTTGCAAGTTTTCTCCCTGACAAAACCCACAATGTCGACGAAACTTTCTCAGATATAATCGAAGGTGGCATGTCTGTTTATAAGAATCTTCTCGCCCAAAAGAAAAACAGAGCGCACTCAGAAAAAGACGCCTGCACCGTGGCGGAGCGGTGCCAGGACGACGAGGTCCGGTCAGAGGAACTGTGAAATACACGTGTCCCCATTAATAAATTTTTTTGTTGAAAATCTATGAAAGTTTGAGTGTTTAAAGAGAGAAATGTGAGAAAACGTTAATGCCAGTCTGAGAAAAGTGTAGAATGTGTGTGGTGAGGCGTTTACAGCCTTAAAACATGTAGAATAATTGTAAAATATAAAGCTGTCCTACATCGCAGATTTCGCTTATTGCGAGGGACGAGGGACCACTGTATACCGAAAACAGGAGCCGTGTCAGTTGTGTGGAAGTACTTTGGCTTTGAAAAATCTGGCGCTGATCAAACAACCGTATTCTGTAAATGATGTCAGGCTAAAGTTGTAGCCGCAGGAGGCGACACGAGCGATCTGCTTCACCACCTCCGTCACAAACACGTCCTGGAATATGAAGAACGCACGAAACTAAGATCTGCATCCTCTTCCACGTCTGCAGGGAACGTTCAAGTCGGCGCCGCGACACAAAACGCCACTCAGACGTCACTCAAAGACGCGTTTGCTAAAGGGGACTGCCGACGACAAGAAAAGCAAACGGTGGAACGATATTACCAACGCTGTTACTGTCCACTTCGCTAAAGACATGGAACCACTTAGTCCTGTTGAGAAAGGAGCTTCAGGGAGATGATTAAAGCACTGGACCCGGATATGTTTTACCAAGTCAAATTTACTACAGTAATTATTCTCTAAATTATTATGAGTCATGCATGAAAAACAAAACAAAACAGTGAGACAGATATAATTTTTTGAAAAATACCGTGATATCAATTTTTGGTCATACTGCCCAGCTCTAGTTGTTAACTTGCAATTTTTCTATTATTGCTCATGATTTATAATATATTTCTTGCTCTGTGAACCACTGAACTGTTTCCATGCACATTGCTTCACATTCTGTTCTCTACGCCGTGCTCTGTCCTCACTCTATCAACCATGACGGCTCATATTGTCAGATGCCCAGACAGAACATTACCCAATGAAATTCAATGCACAGCTTTAATATTATGGCTTTTAATGGTACGTTACTGTTTACATAGAGCTCAGTTAGATGGATTGATATTGCAAATTAAAGCTAAACGATCTCACTTCTGAGGAAAATGAGATGTAAATGACTTACGCTGATGCAATATAGACGAGTTCTCTGCTTCTGTTATTGTCAGTGCATGTTATGTGTAATATTGGGGCTCATTAAACTGAAGGGGGTTGACGTGTGAAATGTAAATAGTGTTAGAAAGCTGAAGCATTTGTGTGATATGTCAAGGAAATATTTGATTTTTGGTGTTAGGGCTGAACAATCTATTGTTTTAGATTGAAAATTGCAATCTCAGACAACGCAATTTTGGGATCGTTAAAGTTGCTTAAATCGTTAAAGATCCCATGACATGGTACTTCTTGATGCTTTTATATGGCTCCTTAATGGTTCCCTAATACTGTAAATGAATCCTTCTTCAAAATCAAGACCCATGAACACAACCAGAGCCAAAAACATCCCTCTCAAACACTCCATTATGGGCGTTGTTGCTTGAATGCAAATGAGGAGGACAGAGATAGGCCAGAGCAGCGGGTGGGGGCGTGGCCAAACTCTCCACTCTTTCCTCGTTTTAGCGGTGCGCTGTGCGTTGGCCCCACTTCCACGTTTTTGCGCGGACGAAGAGATGAGAAGCGTTCCATTGAAAAATAAACACATTTCCACAGAAAATAAAATTAAACCACTGCTGTTTCAGAGGTTCGGAGGCTCGGATAAAGGACATCCGAGCCTGGAAACACTCTCACGTGCCTCCAGGCAAATAAAAAAACGCATCTTGCATTGCGTAGCTCGTTCGCAGTCCAAACTCTCTGGGCATGATTTACAGAGAGTGTGGGTAGAAATGCAAACAGGAGGTGGAACTGCATTTGCATTTTTTCTTCAATGTGACGTCACATAGTTTCCTTGTTCAGAATCGCCCGTTTGAGCTGTCTTTTTTTTCAAACGCAGAAAAGGACCGCAAATGCTCAGTTTACACATTTCGCAACTTTTAGCCATGGGGGGTAAACAGGGTAGGGGAGCTCACATTAACGTTCAAAAACCTCAGAAAGTGAAAATTTCATGCCATGACCTTTAAAGTTGCTGTCCTACCGGAGCCAGCACATGTACGATACATTTGTTTTAAAGAGGAGATTAATATGGAGAAGAGCGAGGTTATTGGCCTTGGAGTTTTGTGGGGCAGTGGCAGCAACCTCCATACAGAGGAACATGTGGGTGCGGAGTCGCAGCCAAGAGTGGTGGGATTACTATGTGCTTCGCCGCTTCACTGACACGGAGTTCATACAAAATTTTCGTTCTTTGACAAGAAGAACATTTATGTACATTTGTGAACGCCTACTTGTACCACTCTCATGGGAAGAAACACGGGCAGGTCGGATGAACGCGACCTGACCGTTCCTACTGAAGTCACGTGTCAAAAGATCGGATATGTATCGGTTTTAGGAGCACATATCCAAATGGCCTGGATCGCATTTGAAAAAAATCAGATCTGTGTCGTTCAGACTGTCATTAGAAGATCAGATACAGGTCACAAAGGGGGGGGAAAAATTGGATTTTGGTCACTTCAGGCTGCAGTCTGAACGTAGCCATACACAGGTCATCAAAACGTTCTGGGGGGGGGGCATTTTGCGTGGTGTTGACATGGCAATGCCCGAAAGTGCCCATGTTATTGTATATAGATCCTGAAAGTAATGAAGAATGGAAAAGAAGGTGAAATTTGACACAATGTCATCCCAATCAAATAAGTCTCTGGGACCCGTATTTTGTGTTTTTTTCCCCCCCAAGTAGAAAATAGAATGGAAAAAAATCTCTTGAAGTTTTCCTTCCAGAACCATAAGCGTTCATCCATCCACTGCTCCGTTCACCCATGACCAAATAACTGCACTGATACAACTTTTCTCTCTGCGAAAACATTTCAGACAATGTAACGTAATGTTTCTGTAATGTTCCTCTTTGTGGAAGCAGCGCAGAGCCGCAGATGAGAAACCATTTTTGTTTTCTCGTCTATTTTGGCCTTTTTAATCTGCATGTTTGCGTCTGGCCTCCATTCAGCCCATTATCTCTGACATGTCGTGTTCATTAGGCAGCACCAGCACAATGCCCCGGCTGCAGAGCTCTAATCTGTTCTGGCACCACCCGCAAGAGACTGAGAAAGAACTTTCAATTACAACGTTATTTTGTGTTTATGAAAATATCACTTTATGCCATTTTTATTTTGTTTATGCATGAAAACAGAGTCATTGTTAGACCCCATTTGAGATTGGAGGAAGGTTGGGTAATTTGAAGTATATCAGTTATAACAGGAAGCACATTAAAGTGGAGTAAATATATCATAGTTTTACATGAGGAAAAGTAGAAAAATAAAGATTGCATTATTTAGTTCTGTTAGTCTAATCACTACTATTGGAATTTTGATGGCAGGACATCTGGATTGGCCTGGAGGATGTTTTTCTGACCCATCACTAATTGGAGCCGAGCGGATAAAAGAGCCCCGAGCCGCCGGAGGTCATTTTACACGATAGTGGGGCTGTGGCGGATCAGAGAGGACGAAATCTGAAGGGAAACACAAACTGAAACACCTGAGTTGTGGAAATCTGTCTGGCACTGGATAACATCTCGGATAATGGATGTGGAACTGTGTGGAACAGCGGCTCAGTCTGCGTTCATTCATCATACGTGCCAGCGGGAGGATTGCGAGTCGCACAGTCCTGCTTGGTGGCATGAAGTTGGGGTGACTGGCAGAAACCAGGGTTCTGGCAAATTGTCTGTTCGTCTGGGTTCTAAAAATGTATTGATTATGCTAAATTTCCCGGTGTAATTAATTCTCCTGAAATTGTGATTCAACGGGACTTTGTTTTGACTACATCTTCTGCACAAACACGTCCAAGGTCACAGCTGGGGCCTTACCTTACACAACACTCTACAAAAGAAAACAACACATTCCATTCGGCTCACACTGACATTTTTATGTAAAACACTCTGCCCTGTCTATTTTTAGTAAGTCTGCCTCTGCGTCAGTTTCCAATCAATTATTGATTTCCAATCTGCCCCCCCCCCCCTTCCTTCTGTTGCCAAAGAAAAAGATCACCGTATGTTTACCTCTCCAATTGTTTTTTCTGTCATTACATGTTGTAAAATTGTCTGCATCTTTTTTTCCTACTCTGTTGTAACCAAGTTGGCGGCGCGAATGGCCGCCCTGGTGCTCGGAGTGTCTGTCCGCTCCAGGTATCGAAGCAAGTTCCTAATGTTGTGAACCTGTTCACTCATATGGCAATAAAAACCTTCCTGATTCCTAAGAAAAGTGCTGAAAAGCAGTGGTCCTTGTTTACATAGTCGTTGCTTGGTTTTGGTTATGGAATCATCTCTGTGTATACCAGGAAGTAAAATGATAAACTTCACCAAAATTAAAAATAGGGCTGCACCTATCTAGCTTTTACAGTCTCCGATATTGATACCGAAACTATAGCTTTAAAGGTACAGTGTGTAGGATTCGTGGCGCATAGGTGGACAGTAGCTATTCCACTTCCTCTTTTGGCTACGGCAGACCTCGAGGGTCACCTGGGCGTAGCCGTGCGCACCCGGCGCTGTGCGAGCTCTCGCCGACAACTACGGTATAAATAAAACGCATGAAAAACGCATGAAAACACACATTCCTGATCGTGTACCATGACAATCTACACATCAAATGAAACCTTACAGTCTCCTCTTTTTGACTATGCAATTCATTTCCCTGCACAACAATCACTCCCCGAGCACATGGGGCTTTTATACAGAAAAGCACAAAACGAGGTTTGTTACTTAGCTTACCTTTGAAGGCTCTGGACAGGTCAAACTCTGTATTTCACCATAAACTTGCTCTCAATCTGTCCGTAAGGATCCAGCGAATAAAATCCAGTAAAACAATTTAGTCCAAAACACGTGTTATTACGACGTGTGATACAGCAGCCTGTCTTGTTTACCAAAAAACCACAAGGCTCCCCCTTCCCCCCTCCCCTTCCCTTTCTCTCCTTCTCTCCTCCGCTCCCACATGCAGCGCGGCTGAGCAGCTGCTAGCAGGAGCCTAGGCAAAGGCGGAGCCCAAATGTCCTTCTCCGGCTCTCGTATTCAAAATGGCTGCCTCTATATGGGGAAGATCCCCCTTTTATGTGACTATATCTAAGTCCAAAAGAATACTTTGATTTCATGATGGAGGTGAAAAGGCTTGGAAAACACTGTATTTTTGAATGGGTATCTTCAATTTATGTAATTAATGGGTAAACATCTTACACACTGTCCCTTTAAGTATGTAGCTGTTTTTATCCCTCAAGTAACCACAGAACAACTTTGTAGAAATAAAAACTCAAACATTCCGAGACTTTCCGGACCAATTATGACCAGTAAATAGTCTTAGGTCCAACAAAGATATCAGGGCATCCCTAATACAAAACACAAAAAACTAGATATGTTAACTGTAAGTCTGTTTTTGTTTTTTTTAGACCCCAATGCACTCAACATCAAAGCAGTGCCAAATGGGTAATATTTAGAAGTGATGATATAAATTGCAGTCAACAGTGAATGACGATACTTCACGTCATCCAATGGAAACCGTGTTGTATATTTCACTGTGTTGCCATGGTAATGCGCGAAAAAGCCCATGTTATTCTAAAGGGAAGATTTCCTAAATTTCGTAAATTACGGTATGTAAATCAAAAATTTTCTCTAGAGTGTTGAATATGGTTTAGTTAAAGGGCCCATATCACGCTGTTTTTGATCAACGCTATTATGTTGTTTCCTCATCACAAACACACCTGGAGTTGTGTTTTGTCCTTCACGTTTCTTCTCTCAAACAGAAAACACTCTGTTCCACCTTGTGATGTCATGTGGAAGAGCTCCACTGTGTTTTTAAACTCCATACACCTTCACTAAAATCGTTTGGATCATTTCAGCCCTGGAATTGCCGATCTCTAGTGAAGAAAAGGTTTTAAACATAAAGTAGCTTGAAAACTACCACTTCATGACATCACAAGGTGGAGCAGAGCATTTTGAGCTTTGGAGATGTAGACAAACTAATAATAAAGGATTACTCAGACGTGTGAAAGAAAAAAAAAACAAAACAAAAAAAAAAAACACAACTCCAGGTCTGTTTTTGATCAGGTAACAACATTATAACGAGAGTCAGTTTTGTGTAATACAGTGCTCCCTCGCTATATTGCGGTTCACTTTTCGCTGTTTTGTGGATTTTTAAAATTTATTTCAATTTTTTTTTTAAACGTATCAACACGCATTGTGTTCTGCGTCCTGATTGTCGTAGACTTTTGCCGATTTGTCCGTCATTCTCCTCCATGTCTCCTGTACAGAATGCGTCCAGTTTGCCAGATTTATATAAATGTTCGATCGCAGTGTGACTCTGAAGTGCTGTGTTAGATTAGCCTGGGAATTCCCAGGCCGCTTCCGTTCGTTTCGAACTGGAAGGCGGCCTGGAAACTCGTCCAAGCGAGAGTCCCAGATTTAGGGCCCCAATCAGAGAGCGGGGGAGGTGTGGCAAGACCGTGACGCGTACTACATGACAAACGGAAGCTTGTAGTTTGAACTGACAACTGACATGATTGGCTATGGACTTACGTATACGCTCAATGATAGACATTCATAACGCCCAATAAACGGCCGTTGGCAATCGCTAACCACACCTCCGCTACGGGATTTTTCGAAGCGAGTTTCCAGACCCATATCTCACTTGTGATGTGGTCAGGTGTTAACCAGACTAGTGTTAGATGGCCTTTTGTTTCCGTGGATGTGGGTGAAAAATTTGTTGCCACATATAGTGAAAATAATTCACATTTTGGTCACAGAAGAATAATTAGTCCACATCTAATAATGAATTCACACACATTGAATTGAATTGAGCGCAGACTGTAGAGTGTAGAGTGTAGGCTACAGATTTCGATATACAGTTGCAAACAGGATTTCAGTCTTCACATCTGCTTATGGCAGGTACAAGCGTAGATCTGAAGAGCAGTTAGAAGCCTCCATAATGTTTGTGTAACTGTCCTGAATGATGTGTAAACACTGAGTCACCGCTGTGAGCTTTCAACCATCTGTGCATCATCAGATCCGCTCACACACAACTCTTAGGTTTGCTTTGGTGGATGGAACCACGGCAGATGAAATACAACATCATCTTTTTGGAAAATAGCACGCTGTGTATTTTTGGACCAAGGTAAATGGCCAAGAATACACAAAAATCGGAACCGGAGACACAGGAAGGATATCTTTGAAATATGGTGCAGTGTTAGCACAAGTACAGAAAGATTCTAAAGTTTTCAATTTATTTTTTTTTCCTGACAAACACTGCTATCGTGATTACATTTGGAAATGATGTTGTAATAATATTAATATTTTAATCATAGGACTCAAAAAAGACATTTCAGAACATGCTTATACAGGGTTAGCAGTTTTTAAGTAGAATAAAACAGAACAGAAATAATCGAACTTCAAAAATGGCTTCCTTGGTGATTTACTAATATTACTGTATTACCATTGAAATCATTATTACAATCGAATAAAGTTAAGTGTGATGTCACTTCCGGGTCAAAGGCAGGCAGCGCTGTGGCAAAACAAAAAACAAAAAAACAAAAAAACAAAAAACATAAAATGACCTCAACTCGAGATTAAATGCAATGCTATAGATGACCCTTTATTTTTCCCAGGATGGAGAAATTCCAGAGTTGCAATGTAAAATACAAGAGAAAAGAATCCAAAATAAATGTAAATAACTATTCAAATTTACGTAAATCTAAAATTAAAATATGGTTTAGTTAAATGGCCCATATCACACTGTTTTTGATCATTATAATGTTGTTTCCTCATCACAAACACACCTGGAGTTGTGTTTTGTCCTTCACGTTTCTTCTCTCAAACAGAAACCACCTTGTGATGTCATGTGGAAGTGCTCCACTGTGTTTTTAAACTCCATACACCTTCACTAAAACCATTTGGATCATTTCAGCCCTGGAATTGCCGATCTCTAGTGAAGAAAATGTAGCTGTTAAAGGGATAGTGCGTTTTTTTTTTT
Organism: Paratrypauchen microcephalus; assembly: GCA_036785185.1. Taxonomy (NCBI): domain Eukaryota; kingdom Metazoa; phylum Chordata; class Actinopteri; order Gobiiformes; family Gobiidae; genus Paratrypauchen; species Paratrypauchen microcephalus. Next base: position 2,024,437 of record JAVJIX010000103.1, on the reverse strand, counting down.
TTAAATGTTATTCTGTATGGGTTTCCTTCTAAAAGTTTCGTACAGTAACACCGGCTTATCTCTGACAGTCTTGTCTCAGCCCGGTTCTGCTCGCGTTCTGGAGCTCACGTAAGTAGGTCCGGTAAGTTCGCGGGGACACGAAATAAAGCTTGTTGTTCTTCCCAAAACAACATTTGTCCCAAACAGTTGTCCATTAAAAATTCAGCAGCGTATTTCACATTCGCATATTTTCTCTCTCGGTTCGTATCAATGCGCCCATGTTAGCTCTATTAGCCTGTTCACTTTTAAACTTCCGCTTGCGGCAGACTGCATCCACCGTACACATCCGCTAAAAGTGAACAGGCTAATAGAGCTAACATGGGCGCATTGATACGAATCGAGAGAGAAAATATGGAATGCGAAATACGCTGCTGAATTTTTAATGGACAACTGTTTGGGACGCATATATATCACTTTTCGGACAAATGTTGTTTTGGGAAGAAAAACAAGCTGCGAACTTACCGGACCTACTTACGTGAGCTCCAGAATGCGAGCAGAAGGTCTGTTTTTGATCAGGTAACAACATTATAACATGAACAAGGGTCAGTTTTGTGTAATATTGGACGTGTTATCTCCAAATCCCGGCTCTTTTCTGTTTGTATGTTAAATCCAGGACCTGTTGTGTGCCGTGCGGGGAAATGACCGCTCCTTCCTCCTGCTAATGACCGCTGCAATGCATTATGGGACACGCTCGCCACACACTAATGGATCCCATGAACACAGGACACAAAGCTCTGGCAATAAGTGTCTGCAGAGAGAGAGATAGAGCAGAGAGAGAGGGAGGAGGGGGGTTAGTCAGACAGAGAGAGAGAGCTAGAGTGGGAGACTCTAGAGAGAGTGTTTGTGAGAAGAGAGAGAAATAAAAGAGGGCGGAGAGACAGAGAGAGAGCTAGAGTGGGAGAAAGAAAGAGTGTTTGTGAGAAGAGAGAGAGAACAAGAGGATAGAGACAGAAGGAGAGAGAGAGAACAACAGGAGAGAGAGAGAACAAGAGGAAGACAGAGAGTGTTTGTGAGGAGAGAGAAAGAAGGAGAGAGAGAGAGAACAAGAGGAGAGAGAGACAGAGAGAGAGAGAGAGAGCAAGAGACAGAGAGATAGAGTGAGAGAACAACAGGAGAGAAAGAGAACAAGAGGAGAGACAGAACAAGAGGAGAGAGAGAGAGAGAGCTAAGAGTGGGAGAGAGACAGAAGGAGAGAGAGAACAAGAGGAGAGAGAGAGAGAGAACAAGAGGAGAGAGACAGAAGGAGAGAGAGAACAAGAGGAGAGAAAGAGAACACGAGAGAGAGACAGAAGGGGAGAGAGACACGTACAAAGGGAGAGAGAAAGAAAGGGAGAGAGCGAGAGACAGAGAACAAGAGGACAGAGAGAAGGGGAAATGAGACAGAGAGAAAGGGAGAGAGTGAACAAGAGGAGAGAGACAGGAGGAGAGAGAGAACAAAAGGAGAGAGAGAGAGAGAGAACAAGAGGAGAGAGATAGAAGGGCAAAGAGACAAAGAGAAAGGGAGAGAGAGAACAAGAGGAGAGAGATAGAGAGAACAAGAGGAGAGAGATAGAAGGGGAAAGAGAGAAAACAAGAGGAGATAGATAGAAAGATAGAGAGAGAGAACAAGAGGAGAGAGACAGGAGAGAGAGAACAAGAGGAGAGAGAGAACAACAGGAGAGAGAGAGAGAGCAAGAGGAGAGAGATAGAGAGAGAGAAAAAGAGGAGAGAGAGAGAGAACAAGAGGAGAGAGACAGAAGGAGAGAGAGAACAACAGGAGAGAGAGAGAACAAGAGGAGAGAGAGAGAGCAAGAGGAGAGAGACAGAAGGAGAGAGAGAGAGAACAAGAGGAGAGAGAGAACAACAGGAGGAGAGAGAGAGAGCAAGAGGAGAGAGATAGAGAGAGAGAACAAGAGGAGAGAAAGTGAACAAGAGGAGAGAGATAGAGAGAGAACAAGAGGAGAGAGATAGAAGGGGAAAGAGAGAAAACAAGAGGAGATAGAGAGAGAGAACAAGAGGAGAGAGACAGAAGGAGAGAGAGAACACGAGGAGAGAGAGAGAGAACAAGAGGAGAGCGAGAAGGAGAGAGAGAACAAGAGGAGAGACAGAGAGAGAGAACACGAGGAGAGAGAAGGGGAGAGAGACACATAGAAAGGGAGAGAGAAAGAAGGGGAGAGAGCGAGAGAGAGAGAACAAGAGGACAGAGATAGAAGGAGAATGATACAGAGACAAAGGGAGAGAGAGAAAAAAGGAGAGAGACAGAAGGGGAGGGGGAGAGAGAACAAGAGGAGAGCGATAAAAGGGGAAAGAGACAGAGAGAAAAGGGGGAGAGACAGAGTGAGCGAGGAGAGAGAGAGAACAAGAGGAGACAGAGAGAAGGGGAAAGAGAAAGAGAGAAAGGGTGTGAGTGAACAAGAGGAGAGAGACAGAAGGAGAGAGAGAACAAAAGGAGAGAGAGAGAGAGAGAACAAGAGGAGAGAGAGAAGGGGAAAGAGACAGAGAGAAAGGGAGAGAGTGAACAAGAGGAGAGAGATAGAGAGAATAACAGGAGAGAGAAGGGGAAAGAGAGAAAACAAGAGGAGAGAGACAGGAGAGAGAGAGAGAACAACAGGAGAGAGAGAGCAAGAGGGGAGAGAGAGAGAACAAGAGGAGAGAGACAGAAGGAGAGAGCGAGAACAAGAGGAGAGAGAGAACAACAGGAGAGAGAGAGAGCAAGAAGAGAGAGATAGAGAGAGAGAACAACAGGAGGGAAAGAGAACAAGAGAGAGAGAGAGAGAACAAGAGGAGAGAGACAGAAGGAGAGAGAACAAGAGGAGAGAGAGAGAGAACAAGAGGAGAGAGACAGAAGGAGAGAGAGAACAAGAGGAGAGAGAGAGAGAGAGAACAAGAGGAGAGAGACAGAAGGAGAGAGAGAACAAGAGGAGAGAGAGAACAAGAGGAGGGAGAGAGAGAGAACAAGAGGAGAGAGAGAGAGAAGGGGAAAGAGACAGAGAGAAAGGAAGAGAGAGAGAGAGACAGAAGGGGAGAGAAAAAGACAACGACTGAGAGATAAGAGTAGATAGAGAAAGATATCAGAGAGAGACAGAAAGGAGAGACAGACATAGAGAGAGACAGGCAAAGAGACAGAGAATGTATAAATAACCAAATCTGTTTTGGTTTTTGTGTCCTGGTATATTCGATGACACGCGTGGCCTCGTCGTCATCTCGTGCTAATTGACTAATTGACGTCGATTACAGATTCAAAATGATGCCAATTTGAACGTTACATTTTTACACAGCAGTGAGCCATGCCAATTTAATTATCTTTCCAATGCCACAACTTGTTACCAGATGGAATCATTTCTGAAGAATTTCTACTTGCCTACGCTAATGGCTCGTCTGGAAATTTCTGTCATTGCTTTGAATGTTCCACAGTGCAGAATTAATCATTTCTGTCTCATATTTCTTTTATTTCTGTGTTTGTATTGTTAAAGCACATACAAAAACTTGCATTTATCCCCAGATCTTATTGATACTTTGGAGCTAATGTCGTCGATGTCGTTACTCGGCGGTGTGACACTAACTAGAGGCTCTGCTCTGTTTGAGGCTTTGTTAGACTTTAATCTGAGCTTTATTTTAACACAATCTGACCGTGAAGAGCTGATTAAGTTGGAACTACAAATGATGAGGTGATTTGTGCTGTTATAAACAAGTGCTTCACACATTAAATTACAGTTTTTCAGTTAGTTGCTCTCACCTTTTTTGTTGAAAATCAAACAGAACCATAATGCCAGAAGTTACACAGTGCACCTTTAAACTGTATCATTTTTAGCACTGTCAGTTTAACACATTAGATTAATTAATTACACTGCAAATTAATGTGTTATAAAAATTAACGCAATTAATTATGAGTGTAGGGCGGCAGTAGCTAACAAAAATAACTGGTATCGCCCATACCTAAACAAAAGTATCGTGTATAGTATTATGCTGGCCAATTTAATCTGGTACAAACTAAAAAGCGTCTATTTAGGTCAATATTGAAAAAGGTGTACTCCAACTGATTGAACAGAAACACAAATACAGACAATGAGGCTGTTGGAACATAATAATTGCTTTCAACAATTGACTGTCTGGTACGTCACGTTTGCTGCATGGACAGTTCTGCAATAATGACTTGGAACCCTGCGTTGTTGCTAGGTTATGGCTGGAAAAACATGGGAGAGAATACATTGCCAGTTTGATGTTTGTCCACTGATACAAATGTTGGGTCCATCAAATGCTTTTCTCCACGGAGATGTTATTGCTTTGTCAGGAATGTTTCACAGTATGGTATTGAACCTTTCTATCTTCATGGAGACCAAACAAAACCAAGTTACAGGTCAGGTTAAAGTTAGGTAGTGCATCTTTAAGTAGGAGTAAAAATGCTGCTAGTTCAAAGTTCAAGTTCAAAGTCAGCTTGATTGTCAATTCTGCCATGTGTTCGGCATACAGTGAATCGAAATTTCGTTTCTCTCTGGCCAAACAGTGCAAAAACACAGTGTACAAAATACAATATAAAGGCAATACAAAAAATTCTAAAAAGTTCTAAAAAGACAAAATCTAAAAAGCAGTGCAAAGAATAAATAAATACCTATTTACAGATGTCCAAAATGTGCAGTGTGCATCAAAATGTGCAATGGAAGAGGCAGCAGTGAAATGGTAATGTGCAATAGAATGTGCATTGAAAGTAAAGATAAAAAAAAATAAATGTGCAACAGTAGTAATTCCAGTACAACAGTAGTAAACAATGGTACAACAGTAGTAATTCCAGTACAACAGTAGTAAACAACACTACAACAGTAGTAAACAACAGTACAACAGTAGTAAACAACACTACAACAGTAGTAAACAACAGTACAACGTAGTAAACAACACTACAACAGTAGTAAACAATGGTACAACAGTAGGAAACAACGGTACAACAGTAGTAATTCCAGTACAACAGTAGGAAACAACACTACAACAGTAGTAAACAACAGTACAACAGTAGTAAACAACACTACAACAGTAGTAATTCCAGTACAACAGTAGTAAACAACAGTGCAACAGTAGTAAACAACAGTACAACAGTAGTAATTCCAGTACAACGGTAGGAAACAACAGTACAACAGTAGTAAACAACACTACAACAGTAGTAATTCCAGTACAACAGTAGTAAACAACAGTGCAACAGTAGTAAACAACAGTACAACAGTAGTAATTCCAGTACAACAGTAGGAAACAACTGTGCAACAGCAGTAAACAACAGTACAACAGTAGTAATTCCAGTACAGTAGTAGTAAACAACAGTACAACAGTAGTAAACAACACTACAACAGTAGTAAACAACGATACAACAGTAGGAAACAACAGTACAACTGTAGTAATTCCAGTACAACAGTAGGAAACAACACTACAACAGTAGGAAACAACACTACAACAGTAGTAAACAACAGTACAACAGTAGTAATTCCAGTACAACAGTAGTAAACAACAATGTAACAGTAGTAAACAACAGTACAACAGTGGTAATTCCAGTACAACTGTAGGAAACAACAGTACAACAGTAGGAAACAACAGTACAACAGTAGTAAACAACAGTACAACAGTAGTAAACAACACTACAACAGTAGTAATTCCAGTACAACAGTAGGAAACAACTGTGCAACAGCAGTAAACAACAGTACAACAGTAGTAATTCCAGTACAACAGTAGTAAACAACACTACAACAGTAGTAATTCCAGTACAACAGTAGTAAACAACAGTACAACAGTAGTAAACAACACTACAACAGTAGTAATTCCAGTACAACAGTAGTAAACAACAGTACAACAGTAGTAAACAACACTACAACAGTAGTAATTCCAGTACAACAGTAGTAAACAACAGTACAACAGTAGTAAACAACAGTACAACAGTAGTAATTCCAGTACAACAGTAGTAAACAACAGTACAACAGTAGTAAACAACAGTACAACAGTAGTAATTCCAGTACAACAGTAGTAAACAACACTACAACAGTAGTAATTCCAGTACAACAGTAGTAAACAACAGTACAACAGTAGTAAACAACAGTGCAACAGTAGTAATTCCAGTACAACAGTAGAAAACAACAGTACAGCAGTATTAATTCCAGTACAACAGTAGTAAACAACAGTACAACAGTAGTAAACAACAGTGCAACAGTAGTAATTCCAGTACAACAGTAGAAAACAACAGTAGAACAATAGTAAACAACAGTACAACAGTAATAATCCCAGTACAACAGTAGAAAACAACAGTACAACAGTATTAATTCCAGTACAACAGTAGTAAACAACAGTACAACAGTAGTAAACAACAGTACAACAGTACAACAGTAGTAAACAACAGTACACCAGTAGTAATTCCAGTAGTAAATGTGCAACAGTAGTCCTTAGCATTAGTTTTAAAGTGTCTAGAGTGATATGTCTTTTTATGTCTTATTATGTAAGTATTATGCTAGAAAAGTACTCTGAAAAGAACAATGAGTAAATGCCAGTGAGTACTACCCAATATTGATACTACATGGTACATTTTCAGCACTGTGCTTAGGAGACAGTACTGTTACGACCTGATAACGAAACTTGTCAGCGCTGTCTGTAAGTGTGAATTTGCTTCTCTTTGTGCTGCTGCTTTTTTCGTTTCACACGTCTCACTACCACATCTTCTGCCATTCTCGGGTATTACAGGCGTAACTTTACATAATAATGACGTGCCCGCCAATGTTGAGCTGACCAAGGACAGTCCCCACCAATATTTACTTACGGACAGCAGATCATATCCAGGCAGCATTCCCTGCCAACCCCGTTTCTCTTTTATTTTCTCCCTATTGGTGCATATACAGACGTCACACCCCCTCGAATTCTATCCGTTCTCTCCATTCTGAAATCTGCACAAACTTTGCATCACACATTTTCCTCTGCAGTAACCACAGCGCCGACTCCAGGTTTCACCCCTTCCCTCCCTTTGCTCTTATAATGGCCGCTAGTGATGTGTGGGTTGCAGACTAACTGGGAGTAAACTCAAAAACAAAAACCAAACGACAGCAGGTAGCAATGACCGTCAGTGCAAACTCAAAAATACACAATTAAAACAGCGAGAGATACAGGACTACATTCATACCCAAACTGTACACCAAACTGTACACCAACTCACCCTTGAGCAGTAGATAATACTCCCTACAACTGTATAAACCTCGGATTGTACATCTTATTTGATATTGTATTTTATACTTTGATAAAAGTATAAAATACAATATTTTATACGTATTTTATACTTTATTACTACTTTTCTATTTTATTCTCATTTGCACATATACATTTATTATAATTATTTTTATTTTCATAATTATGTTTAGTTTAGTTTAGTCTTTATTTGAAAAGGGACAATGTACAGAGACATTAAGCTCATAAAACAAAGATGATCTGCACCAGATTATAGCTACATAGCTAGTTTCCATCTGCAGTCCCTATTACATTAAAAATTACAGTAAAAAATCTCAGTCAACAATAAGAAACATTCACACTGACACATTCTCACACCACACAGGAACACAGATAAAGACACTCTCACATAGTCACACATACATGTTCAGTCTCATTTGACACCGGTCTATTGCTCTTTGGTTGCTATTCCATCTATTTTTTTACCCTCTGTTATATATTATATTTGATGTGTGAGCTACTGTCTATCTATCTATCTATATACAAAGGCTGTGTCCCACCATAGTGGGGTAGCCTAGACAGGGCATACATTTTTGTTCCTTTCCCTCCTTCCTTCCTTTCCCCAAACCCTCCTTCCGTGACTTTTTTTTTTTTTTTTTCCCCTTCGTTTGTACCAGCGTCCTTTCCTCATCACCATCACCACTCTCTTCCCACACTGGCGTCCACCCACCCCCCATCCATGCACTGGACAACCGAGAAGGCAGCCAGCGAACCCGAGCGGAAAAACCCCCAGGACCCGCCCCAGGCGGCACAAAGGGATGACCGGCCAGACCCAGAGCGTAAACCGGACCACCGCCAGCACCCAGGAATCCTCCAGAGGACCACACAGGGACAGCACCTAGAGAGGGACGAGCACCCAAGCACACCTTCCGTCCATCACCATCACCGCTGTCGCTATTTATAATGTGTCTAAATGCATTAAAAGAAGGAGGACATTGTCCTGCAAACCTAAGTGTAGGTGTTCAGCCCTCACTAAGAAATGATGCATTAAAAGAAGGAGGACATTGTCCTGCAGCCTAGGTGTAGGTATTCAGCTTGCCCTGACTAAGAAATGATGCATTAAAAACAATCCAAAACATTGGGAGAGGGTCCAGGTCCAGACCATCCGCAATCATCCCACTACAACAGCAGTAACAGTAATAACTAAAGTTGCACCTAGATAACGTCGCCCCCCTCCAGGTGCCCCCGTCCACCATACAAAACCCCAAAGAACCCCGGATCCAGGCGGCCATCCGGGCCACCCCCCTTAGCGCCAGCCAGCCGCCCTCGGCACCCCGAAACCAGACCTGGTGATACCACCCAAGCCCGCCAGCAACGCCCCAAACAACCCAGCACTCAGAACAAACCAGCACTCAGACGCCAGCACCACCCAAACGTCACCGGAGAGGCATGATGATGTTGGGGAAAAGGACACCTTGGTTTAAGGTCTAAGGACCGATCTAAACCACACCACACTGCACCAGGGTCAGCTGCACAGCCCAGTGTGGGCACTTCCACAGCAGGGCCTCAGCCAAAGCTGGTTTCCCCTGCCGCTTCATATCAAGACCCGTCCTCTACCACACCCATCCATTCATTCATACACAAACTCTCTCCATTCATCCCTGTCCTGAGCAGCCTCTCTCCCTTGCACCACAGTCATCCCTCTTGCATTCAACACTCTTCTTACACCCTCTGTCCATCCCATTCGCGGTCTTCCTCTCATTCTCACTCCACTCACATCAGATTCATACACCTTTTTCACCAATCGCTCCCTTTCCATCCTCTCAACATGTCCAAACCATCCCAATGCCTTTTGCTCTGCTCTCTCAGCCAACTCTCGCAACACACCAGTTCTCTCTCGGATATCTTCATTTCTCACACGATCCATGCGTGTCACACCACACATACTCCTCAGACATCTCATCTCAACTACATTCAACTTCCTCTTCTCCGCAACTTTCAAACTCCACGTTTCAGCCCCATACAACGCAGCAGGCACCACCACACCCTCATACAATCTCCTTTTCGCAACCATTCCCAGTGACCTACATTCAAACACTCTCTTCATTCCCCCATATCTTACGTACTTCATTCATTCTAAACTCTACCTCACCCCCTATTCCACCATCCACACCAACATGCGACCCCAAATACTGAAAACACTCTACCTCTTCCAACAACTCCCCATTTAATGCCACATTCAACCTACGTTCATCCTTTGACCTCGTGCACCTCATCACCTTACTCTTATTCACATTCACTCTCAGCTTCCTTCTATCACACACCCTTCCAAACTCCTCAACCAAACGTGCCAAGCTCTCCTCTGAATCAGCCACTAGTGCAGTATCATCTGCAAACAACTGATTCATGCTCCATTCGCTGCCATCAACATTCACCATGCTCACACCCTTACCTGACACTCTTGCATTCACCTCTTTTACCACACCATCCATATACACATTAAACAACCACGGAGACATCACACATCCCTGACGCAAACCAACCCTCACAGGAAACCACTCACTCGTGCTATTTCCCACTCTCACACACGCTCTACTGTTTCTATAAAAACTCTTCACACCTTCCAACAATCTACCATCGATACCATACAAACTCAACACAACCCATAACGCCTCTCTATCAATCCTATCATACGCCTTCTCTAAATCCATAAACGCCCAAAACACCTCCCTCCCCTTAGCCAAATACTTTTCATACACCTGTCTCACAGCAAACACCTGGTCCACACATCCTCTACCTCTCCTGAAACCACACTGCTCTTCACCAATCATACACTCAGTCCCCTCCACTACCCTGTTAATCAGCACTCTTCCATACACCTTGCCTACAACACTCAACAGGCTAATACGCCTATAACTACTACATTCATACTTATCACCCTTACCCTTGTACAGTGGAACCACACACGCACTCGTCCAGTCAAGTGGCACCTGCCCACTTACAAAACACACATTCAACAATCTCACACACCACTCGGTGACACTCGCTCCACCACACTTCAAACATTCCACAGTACACCCATCCACACCTGCAGCCTTTCCTGCTTTCAACTTTCCCACAGCTTGCTCAACTTCCTCTCTCGTAATCAACGCTTCATTCAACTCTCCCAGTACATTCAATCTGCTTTCCCTTCCATCCATCACAATCACAGCAAGTGAGCTACTGTACCCAAAACAATTTCCCTTGTGGATCAATAAAGTTTGTCTAAGTCTAAGACACTCACCCACGCACACACACACACATATAACTCCACAGCTCAGACTTTAAAAACAGTGTGGCTGCCCTAATCCAAAATAGGTGATTAAAATGTACATCCTCATAATTAAAACATTCACATTTACAAACTATTTAAAAGGCTTATCAATAACTTTGGTCTCTGGCCTAACCAGGAAACTGGCACCTCCTGGGCACACAGCCAACTTCCTTTTTCCTTGCTCTGTGGTACAGCAGCGACAACCTGAGGTACCACCTGCTACGGCGGAACGGTAGCTGAGTGGTTAGCGCTCTTGCTTCACAGCAAGAAGGTTCCGGGTTCGATCCCCGGGTCGCCCAGGCCTTTCTGTGTGTGTTCTGTGTCTGCATGGTCTGGGTTCGATCCCCGGGTCGCCTGGGCCTTTCTGTGTGGAGTTTGCATGTTTCTCCCCGTGTCTGGATGGGTTTCCTCCGGGCACTCCGGTTTCCCCCATCAACCCAAAACATGCACCATAGGTACCTCCAGCTTAGGTCCTGACCAAACCGAAGCAAGAAGATCATGGAGATGGTCCCCGGGCGCCCTAATGTGTGTGTCGCCCACTGCTCCTAATATATGTATATATATATATAGGATGGGTTAAAATGCAGAGAAGAATTTCTCCAGTGTGAGATCAATAAAGTCACTTCTTCTTCTTCTTCTTCTTCTCTACAAATAGTAAAATGAAGCGTGATTTTAGCAAATACAAGATCGCACGTTCACAAGGCGCATAGGCCAGAGTACCTGTAGATGAATTACATTTGATTTGGCATTTCAAAAAGCTATATACATTATGAACAATAAAAAAAAAATAACATTCTAATTTAAATGAAGTAATAAAATAAAATAAGATTTGAATGCAGTCATGTCAAAATAATTTCACTTCTCCTGAAACACTGTTCCACCTTGTGATGTCATAAGATGATACAGGAAGTGCTCTGCTGTGTTTTTTTTTAACTCCATACACATTCACTAGAATCATTTGAATGATTTCAGCACTAGAATTGTGCAAAACTAATGAACTAAAAGGAAAAAGTAGCTGTTAACTTGAAAACCACCACTTCATGACATCACAAGGTGGAACTGAGCACTGGAGATGTAGACAGACAATAATAAAAGGGTCACTCATATATGTGGATGAAACAACCTTTTTGAGGAGGTAATATTATAACATTAAAGCTCATAAGAGTTCATTTTGCATAATTTAAGACCTTTAACTTTATTAACCCTAGAACACTTTCGCTATAAAAAGTAACACCATCACTTTTGCCGGGTAATTTTTACCCGATATAATATACCCAACAAAAAGTACTTGTCATGAAAAATAGATCAAAATATGACAACACATGATAAATTAGAGTGGTTTTCTTTTATTTTCAACTGTGGTATGTGTAACAAAATGGAAAACAAAAACATAGGAAGACCCTAAAAACATGCTCCAAAATTACTAAAAAATTTGGAATTTGAGAACAAAATTTAAAAAAAAAATGATACTGGAAACTTGTTGTTTGGTCCACCCATTCTGGGACATGTGAGACTTCCCTGGTGAAGCACAGACTCCTCGACACACGAACAGTTGCAGGAGAGAGGAACAAAAAATAGTATTTTTTCAGTGGGTAAAAATGACCAATTGACTAAAATATTGTTTATAAGAATTCCCTTTGAAATCACCACTTTGTGATATTTTTCATAACCACTGCACTAAATAAGGATAGATACACATTCCAGGACCACTCTTACTTACCTATTCCTTACATCCTCTTACATTAAATTCATTACATTCTTACATTCCTCTTTCACTATTGTCGGGTGAAAATCACCCAAAAGCCTGTAGGAAAAAGTGGGCTTTGGGGTAGGGAAACACCTACACCTTCAAAGATGTCAAAAACAATGGTGAAGCTCCCCAGGGACTCATGACACTCAGAAAAATGCAACATATTGAAAATCATGTAAATACTTTTGCTCGAGATATCACCCGGCGATAGTCCTCTAGGGTTAATATACTTAACAAAATTCCCAGTAGCTTTTTGCCATTCAAACCATTGCATTTTTGTTACTTAATATTTATACCATGTCACACATCATGTCCTAATGTGGCTCAAATCTGCCTCTATTGTTCAAAATCGTGGACGGAAGCTGGCTGCTCTGCTGGTGGTAGATAACGTGGCGTATTTCGTGATGCTGGCGCCGCAATATTAGCCTTGGTGATAAGGTGCTCCAACTCTGTCGCTTTGGTCATAAAAGAACCTCATTATTTGGATAGCCGAAGTTAGTGCGTCGAAGAAAAGCGTTGCAAATTGGCTACCGGATGTGACAGCTGCTCCCTACGAGGAAAGAGTATGTGAAGGCAAAAACATGCGAGCTCATTAGGGCGACCAGACTGGGGCGGCGAGATGGAGCGGTACACAAATTGGACTGGACACCTCTCAGCAACGGGAGACTGGCGAATCAAAACATCGCCAGTCTCCCTTGGACGGTTACTGTCGGGGACCAAAAACAAAAAGTACTCTAGAATTTGATAGCGTTGTAATTTAAAGAAGAAGGGCAAAGGGCAGTCGATACAATGTGCGGCGATGTCGTTCTGCCGGTGTTTTCTACATGTTTGCCTGTGGTGGAATGTTGGAGGCACTACGCACATCTTATCAAACACAAAACTTTTAAGATTGTCTGAAAAGTCAAGAAAAAATACAAAATGGATTTAATAAACTCATTTTCAGGAATCTGTGATCAGTATGAGCGTTCAGGACTTTGCTTTTCAACAAAAAGGTGAAAGTGACTAACTGAAAAACTGGAATTTAATCTGAAACTGAGTAATTGAGTAATTTAATCTGCGAGAGACTTGTTTAAGCGCACAAATCAGCTCTTCTGTCCAACTAAGGCTACGTTCAGACTGTAGGGTTTAATGCTCAGTTCGGATTTTTTTGTGAAATCCGATTTTTTTGGCGACGTTGTTCACATTTACACTTAAATGAGACTTGTATGTGAGCTCCAGTGTGAACTTTAAACGCCCCAAAAGTGTCCCGCATGCGCCTTGGAGGACAAAACGACACAGCGAGCGTGCTCAGTGTTTATGGAAGTCGCCTAAACATGGACGCTAGCATTGAGCGCCTGGAGATTTTAAAGTTACACCTGAGCCAGAACATGTAGAGCTTACTGGTTTGAAGGAGGAGATTGGGAAGGAGAAGGTTTTTGGCCTTGGCATTTTGTGGGGAACGTGTGGGTGCGGAGTCACAGCCAAAAGTGGTGGGACTCAGATCTGTGTTAAAATAAAATTCAGATTAAAGTCTAACAAAACCGCAGATAAAACAATGCCTACAGCTTCACAGAAGCCACAGAAAAAGTTGATGTTGCCAACTATCACTATAAATCTGTTCTTGAAAGGGTCAATCGCAAATGCTGTTGTTTGTTTCGGATTAGCTCCATAAACTCGTCTTGTCATGGCTTTAAGTCATTTTAACTGGCTACAAGTCTTGAATTTATTTTTACTTTTTGTTTTTAAAGCCACTATATGTAACTTTTTAGCCAAACGAGCAGTGTGGAGGCTTAGCGATGCTGTCAGTCAAACCAATTACTAACGCTAGCTGGAATGAGCTTGGGGAAAGAAGGCACCTGATTTGTCAGGTATTAATGTTCAAATATAAGTTTTTAAATTTTGAAAATCTAAAAATTTTTAAATATTGTTGTCTTGTATATAAAGTCCTAAATGGCATTGCCCCACCACCTATGGTAGAATTCATCCAAAAAAGGAACCAGCACGGAGGAGACCAGCACGAGATCTACAATGAGGGGAGACTGTGAAGTCCAGTTTAGAAAGTGCACCTTTGCCCAAAACGTTCTTTCTATAAAGGGCTGTTTGAGCTGGAACACTCTGCCTGCTGCAGTCAGGGACAGCGCCACCTTTGGGTATTTTAAAAAACAACTAAAGGGCTGGCTATTTAATAATCAAAGATGTGATCACTAAAAAACATTTTAATCTTTTAATCTTTTTAGACTAGTTTGTGTGAGAGTGTGTGAATGTAAGTTGTAGTGAGTGAGTGAATGAGCACTATCATAGGCACCTTAACTAAAAGCACTTTTAGAATGTGAATGTGAGTGCATGAAGCTGAGTGTGTGTATGTAAGTTGCAGTGAGTGAGTGCATGAGCACAGTCATAGGCACTTTAACTAAAAGCACCTTAGTATTAGAACTACCTCATGGCACTTTAAGTGATTGTACAGAATTGTTTTATGTCTTGTCCAACCATGTGTATAATGTTTGTTGTATCGTCTTAATCAAGACTGTGTTTTTATTATTGTCTGTCACTGCATGTTCTGCTCTTTTACTGTATCCTGTTTTACCCCTTCCAATGGGACTACGGATGGAAATTAGCTCCTATCTAAATCCGGTGTATTTACGGCACTAGTCGTTCATTTATACATGCTGTCCCACTCAAATAAATAAATAAAATAAAAAAAAAAATTAAATCTTGATTTACAGATAAAATAATGAAATAAAAACACCAGGATCACGTAGAGCGGGTTAGTACGGACATTTTAAGACCAAAATTACAAATCTGACAACAGCAGTTACAGAGAGAGGGCCGCCGTTTTTTCAGTAGAAACAGAACTGGAACCAGAGTTGATGTAGTTGAATTGCACCCATGCTCACTTCCTATTTTTCACGCAGCGGGTTAGCTATTCCCATTTATATATGCAGTGTATCTTAATAATCAACTTAAAACAGTGCTGCACTTGGTAATATTTTCTAACAAGACTCAGATGTTACGTGTGCTCGCCAAAACAGCCCTGGGTTTTCATAATTTGTCATTTTTTCAGGCTAACTCCAACTCCACCTTTGAAAACGCACTGGAGCTAATATGTGGAACGGAAACAATCGGGTCATCTGTTTACAGAGCCGTCCTGTTTTATTTATTTACGACTTGTTTTTGCTCCATAGAAAAAGCCAAGGGACAAATGTCTGAACTAAAACTGCTCCAAATACCAATTATCCACCAACTGCCAAATGGGCTTGTTTCACGGGCCAGAACAAACGCCTCATGTCAGTCCAAGTTTCAGATGACAAATTGCTCACCTAACACAGACAAAAATGAGCTGGCAATGTTTTTAAGTCTATCAAATGAGGCTAATAACATTTACTGTTGTCAACCCAGGCTGTGGTATCGACATGGCAACAGGCAGACACTTTTGATTTGGCTTTTTCACGAAACAGTCGCTGAACTCAAAGGTCACCCAGCTCCACTGTGCTCAAAGAAAACAATTCGGACTTCTCAGGCGTATTTGTGGACAGATTGAGTCTGTCAAATCACGTTAGATTGACTTTATTTTTTTTTTATTTGTACATTTTTTACAGTTTTACAGGTCCCATGTCATGAAATTTTCACTTTCTGGGGTTTCTTGAACATTAATATGAGCTCCCCTAACCTGCTTAAGGACCCCCTCATGGCGAGACATGGTGAAATGTGTAAACCGAGCAATGGCTATCCTTTTCCACGTTTGAAAAAAAGAAAGCTGAAACAGACGGGGTGGAAACCTTTCCCAGTATGACGACACAAATGAAACAATGAACTTCAATGATCAAAGGAGAAGTTCAATTTGTCAACTGGACAAAGTTCGTTTGGTTGAAAACGTTTCGCCGCTCATCCGAGAGGCTTCGTCAGCTCTGGTTATTGTACTGGTTAGACCCTGCTTATATCTAGCTGCCGGGAGGCGCGTCCTACAATGACAAAGCTCTCGGATGAGCGGCGAAACGTTTTCAACCAAACGAACTTTGTCCAGTTGACAAATTGAACTTCTCCTTTGACCTGGACGACTGAGGGACTTTTCACGCAATGAACTTCAATGTACTTACAGTGATGCATTTGGATTTGTAAAGTGATTCAGGAAGCTTATGACATCAACCGACTCAGTTAAAGTCAAATCACATCGTTGAGAACACGTTGAAAAGCCATTTTTGTCATTATTTTAAGACAGTTTGGGCTGCTCCAAAAGCCTGGCAAAAACAACAGAATTTTCTATACAAATATGTGTTGTTATTTGCTAGAGTTTCATGTTCTTATAGTTTTAATTTAGTTTTTATTGTGTTCTTGCTGAAGAACATCTGACTGTCGGCGATACCATGTTTGTTTTGGTTCGTTTGAGCGTTTCACCATTGACTTCCACCCAAAACCTCAACACTGCTCTAAGATTGGTTGAATCTATCATGTGAACTCACATATGTTCAACAGGTTTGATTGACAGCACCCGCCCGCTAAACCAGTGAAATGGGCTGAAGATACAGGTACAGCCTCACTCCTGATAGACTCTTTGGTTGCTGTGACACACACTGGGTGATATATGTGACCCACCACGTGAAAATCCGTTGCATGTCGGCATTTGTGAGCTAATCGTATTTGAGAGGGTTTTTTTTTTTTTTTAATTTATGATTTTATTTTTTTTGCAGAATGTGCTAGTTGAGATCATGAAGGAGCCACTCCATGTTTCAGATAACAGCATTGGCTGCTTAAAAAGCATACATTTTATCTGTGAAATTGGCTTGATTTTCAGAAAGAATCGAGGCGTGTCTAAATTACAATCCTGCCGCTGTGGACCAATCACATGACATTCGTGTGCTTTTGTTTTCTTTTTCCACCTATCAGCTGTGAGCAGCTCGTGAATATGTAGCTGCAGTTCAACAGGATCCGTAACTTAAGAAATCTGTAACTTTGACTGTAAACGCTACATAAGAAGGAAGGAGTCTCTCCTCGGGACACAGGACACGTTCGGGACACGTCCATTTCTCTGAAGTTTATGTACAGAATGCGATCGGATACTTTACTGCCGAAAGACCGTGGATACGCAATAATCGGACAACGAGGCAAGTGTACTTGATGATGTTTGCAGGAACACATTTACTTTATAGATTTTAGGACATGTTTGAATACTAATTCAGCTTTCGTGTGCCGATCATATGTCATGACGCCTGCTGCCGCTGGTGTGTGGGCCCGCGCGGGGCTTCTCACTGCAGCCTAGCCTATTTCTGCTTTGACTGAACTGGGACTAAACCAGGACTAAAACAGGACTAAGATAGGTGTGTGTGTGTGTGTGTGTGTGTGTGTGTGTGTAGTGTCCTATACTATTTTCTATTGTATTAAATTGATACAGGTTAACATATCCTGTGTATTACTGAATTACTGAATGGTTATATGGATTTTGTTATAAAAGCATTTTCACAAAGTACCTTCTAATTCTGACCTGCCCTGAAACACCACAGTGATGTCAGTGATGGGGGAGGGCTTAGCTTAATATCATGCAAATGAGTTCTGAAGGCCTGGACTACAGAATCTTTAACGCGTTTTTTCTCAGTTCGTCGATTTCAGAATGTGCTGCTTTCAAATGGCCACAAATGATTCAAATGTTCTCAGATGTTCATGTGTAAGGCATCGTTGGAAAGCTTCGAATCTACACTTTCAGAATCCGTGAATAACTCAAAACGACTCTGGAACGACTTGTGTCTGCTTTTCCTGTGGCCAGTCACATATACATATTTCAGTTACATCAATAATAATAATTTTGCAGAAGGTATAAATAAATAAATTTGTCCATATTGTAATATTGCTGTCTGCTCAGCCCGTTTGTGTCTCTAGCGCCGCCTTCTCTCACAGAGCTGCAGTCTGACTGTGCTTGCCTCACAGGCTGATCTGTCTCCTGTTCTCAGAAGCTGGACTAAAATCCACTGTCCACTGGGACCAGCAGGAACATCTATCCAGGATTTATCTGAGACTTTATTTTGCTCACTTTTAGCTTTTTTCTTCATCTTCGCTGCAGACAGACTCATGTTACTCAACATTTATTGCAAAATGCACTCAGGAACTGTCCCTATCTCACTCCACACTGTGTCCCCTCAAAGGAAAGGACTGTGTGGGCTGTAGTTTCTCTCATAAAAGATTGCTAAGGAGCTAAATTATTAGCATCAGGGGCTAACACATGGCTACACTGTACTATGCACTGTTGCTTTAGTACAATTTTTTTTTTCATTTTCCACCTGCTTTAAAATGAACCCTGTCTCAGAAATGTGTGTAGAATCCCTCAATCATCCAGGTAGAATCACTTAGACACTTAGTTCATAGTTGATAGTTCATAGTTTGCTTTACGGTCGAAAAAAACAGATGTACAAGTACATATAGAAAATCGAAATTTCGTTTCCCCCTGACCAAGCAGGACAGTGATAGAGTGGCTAGGGGAGGGGCCACGCACATGTGCGCGCCGTCGACTCGGAGATACAGAGATGAAAAGTGCAGTACAATCAATGACAATTATACACAATATGTAATGACAGAAAACAATTGGATAGGTAACATACAGTGTTTTTTTCTTTGGCGACAAGGGGAAGGGTGGGGCAAGGGAACAGATCAGAAATCAATGAAATTGATTGAAAGCTGAAGTAGAAGCAGACATTATAAAAATAGACAGGGCAGTATTACTTAATACATCTAAGTGTGAGTCCAATAGTGTGTGCCAATGTTTTTGTAGAGTCCGTGAGATAAGCGGCAGCTGTCGGCCTTGGACGTGTTTGTGCAGAAGATGCAGTCAAAACAAAGAGTCCAGTTCAGTTGGATCACATTTTCAGGAGAATAGATTATGAAAGGGAAATATAATAATGGATACATTTCAGAACCCAGGCGAAAAGGCAATTTGCCACATCCCTGGTTTCTTTGAGGCCCCCAATTCCTGCAGGTCTGTGCGACTCGCAATCCTCCCCCTGGCACGCACGATAATGAATACGGACTGCGCCGCTGACCCCACAGTTCCATATCCATACCCGCGATGTTATCCAGCGCCAGGGGGGTCCCACAGATGGGATGAAACAGTTCATCTGTGTTTTTCCTTCTTTTCCTTCCCTTTTCCTTCCGAGTTCGCATTTCCCGTAAAATGACTGTCCGGCGGATTGGGACTCTTTTTTTCTGCTCGGCTCCAATTAGTGATGGGCCAGAAAACATCCCCCAGGCCAATCCAGATGTCCTGCCATCAAAATTCCAATAGTAATCGCTCAGTGTCCTCCAGTAACAGAGGTGCCAGCACGTTCCCTTGGGACTCTTCGGCTCTCCCGGACCGGCGCTCTTCCGTGAAAATATACAAATTGTGCAGGGACCAGCTCCACTGCCTGCCTGAAGGGAGGAGCAAACTACAATGAAATTACTTAGAAACTACCACACCTAATAGGTAGGCCTATTAGATATTAGACTAATAGACCTACCTAACTAACAGAAACTGAAAACAAGTAGTTGTGGTAATTTCAAAGTAATTTCTTGTAGTTAGCTCCTCCCTTCAGGCAGATATAGGCAGTGTCCACCAGCGTCTGACCAGAACTGAAGAAGCAGCTTGGATGAGCTGCGAAACGTATTCGATTTCTCCTTTTGCCCCGTCTCAGAAATACACAAGCACAACATAACACTGGGGAAAACACGTGTTTGTCACAGTTAAAAAGAAAGGCCACATAATAAGAAAGGGAGAAGTGGACTAATTAGTGGACTAATTAGACTTATTTGCTCTAGTAGGTCATTTCAAATAATTGTGCTCAGCTTTAATAGTCTACTTGAAATAGAAAGAATGTATTTAACATAAAAAAAGATACTGAGGTACAGTGAACCCTCGTTTATCGCGGGGGTTAGGTTCCAGAAATAGCCCGCAATCAGTGAAATCCGCGAAGTAGGACAATTTTATATTTTACAATTATTCTACATGTTTTAAGACTGAAAACGCTTCACCAGACACATTATACACCTTTCTGAGACTGGTATTAACATTTTTCTCTTGTTTAAACACTCAAACTTTTGTAGATTTTCATTAAAATATATTAATAGTGGGGGGGGGGGGGCACGTGACACGCGGACACGTGTGTTTGTTTTGGTACCACATATCCATGCCATGTGCGAAAGTCGAGTGGAAAGCGACCTGGATATCATTTTGGGCAAGACTCAAGCCAATGCTAACAGTGCCAAACCGCTAACAGACGCCTCTGAGCACCAGTCCTCACCACAAGACCAGGTAAGACTAACCTGCGCTCACAAGAGTTGGTTGCATTTCACCCCGGCTCCAAAATCAGACCGCTATCAATGCGTCGCCAATACTCCACAGCTCTCTAGGACGGGGTCGGGTTCGTCCTCTCGGCGTGACGGGGAAGAGCCACTGTCTCCTCTGTGCGCGCGAGTGTCCTTCCCCCGCTGCGGGCTTCCTCGAATGCGGCTCTCTCCGCTGCGGCTCCCCCGGACGCCGCGCGGCCAGGCGCCAGGCCCGTCCATGTTGATTCTTGGCTCTTCCATGGTCCGGCTCGCACTCAGTCTCTTCCATGGCTCGTGCAAGTAAACAAAGGCCACACTTCCTGTCACCCAGGCGCTCTCGTGAAGGACATCAGAGACTCTGTCCCTACCACCCTGCGTCACCATCCCTGGTCTAGATCTGGTTTAGTCCTGGTTTAGACCTGGTTTAGTCCTGGTTTAGACCTGGTTTAGTCTCTTAGCTAATCAGGGCGCAGGACAGAATGTTACACTGTAAAAAAAAGTTACACTATAAAAAAAATTGAAAAAATAAAAATAAAAATTGGAAAAAAAAATCTGCGAAACAGCGAGGCCGCGAACAGTGAACCGCGATACAGCGAGGGTTCACTGTATACATCAAGATATGAAAACTCTTTTGTTCGTATTTCCCATCCCTAAATTCAGCTCCAAATTTGCTCCCATAACTGCGAGCCTCGATGAGCTTCATTTGACTGGAGCTGAACACTATGGGTGACGACAGACTACTTTATTCACACAATTTTCACAATATTTTCCAGTAAAAAATATTGCCAAAGTCAGAAGAAGAAACTCGTTGATACACTACGTTCATATTCTACATTTAAGAATACTGGAAGTCCTGTGCATTATTTTGAAAACGTCTAATTGGAAAAAGAATATGTTTCAAGTGAAGTGGAAAACTGCTTGAGTCATAATTGGAGAATATGAAAGCCACTGAAATACATGGCTCTAATTGGATTGTATTATTTTCTTCCAGTGGAGCGCCAATCAACGGTATTATGCAACCAGCATTACAAAGAGGATAATGAGATGTACTGGACACTTGTATTGCAAAGAGCACTCGCCAATATTTCAGACTTCCAGAAGTGCATAGATTGGAACAGGCATTTCTCAGATTCATAACAATAGTAGTTTAATGTACACAGCATGTGAAGAATGTTGTAGAATGTATGGGTGATTCGGATGTAAATGATAGCGGTTATACAGATATTGAGTCTTAACTGCGGTTCATTCGTTAGTGTACGTTGTTTACAGGCAATGATGTGAAGAATACTTTGAAAATAGTTACAGAACTGTCATGTAGAAACTGAGGGAGGACGCAAAACGCAGAACTGCTGTTAAAGTTCAAAGAATGACCAAAAAAGAAAAAAAAACTTTAAAATTATGCTTTAAGATTGTAGTAAAAAACAAAAGGAAATGATGAAGGTGAAAATAATATCAGGCTACGTTTATATGATGACGGTCTGACCAGAAGACACAAAAGTGGCGTCGCCTCTTCACTTTTTATTCCGCGTTTAGACGAGCGTTTTCGGGAAGAAATCTGCGTCCAAATGGTGACGCAAAAGTGTGTGGAATTCAATTGGGTATGCATGCCACGTCGCTAGGTCTGTGATATACTGTATTATGGGCCTGTTTACACATACCCGGGTATCTGTAAAAACTGAGACTTTTCCCTTCGTTTGTGCCTTTCGTTTACACACAGAGATTTTTCCTCTGAAAAAGATTCTTTCTAAAAACTCCGGCAAAACTGGAGATTTTGGAAAACTTGAAAAAAATCAAGCCTCAGTGCATGAGAGAGCCTCCTGAAGACAGTCAGAGTGATAAATATGTCTCTGAAACGCTTTATTCTGGGCGTTTTTGCTTGGCTGCAAATGGAGGACAGAGACAGGCCAATGCAGCGGGTGGGTTGTGGCCAAATACGCCGCTGTTTCCTGCATTAGCGGTGCGATGTGCGCTGTCACCCACTTCTGTGTTTAAGCGCGGAGGAAAATATGAGACGCTTTCCATAAAAAAAACACATTTCCACAGAAAATAAAATTAAACCACTGCTGTTTCAGAGGTTCAGAGGCTCAGATAAAGGACATCCGAGCCTGGAAACACTCTCGCGTGTTTCCAGGCAAATAAAAAAAAACGTATCTTGCATTTCGTAGCTCATTTGCGGTCCAAATTCTCTGGGCGTGATTTCCAGAGACGGTGGGTAGACATCCAGACGGGGGGTAGAAACCTTTCCGCGAATGTGACGTCAGAAAGTTCACTTGTTCAGAATCACCCGTTTGAGCTGTCTTTTTTTCAAACGCAGAAAAGGATCGCAAATGCTCAATTTACACATTTTGCAACTTTTAGCCATGGGAAGGGGGGGGGCCCTAAACAGGGTAGGGGAGCTCACATTAACGTTCAAAAACCTCAGAAAGTGAACATTTCATGCCGTGGGACTTTTAAATTAAAAAAAGAATGACGAAAAATCGAAACTGCCATGACATGACGAGACCGCTGATAATGACAATGGACCAACAAAGGGCAGAGGAGAACACAGGGTATATAATAATAATAATAATAATAATAATAATAATAATAATATTTCGTTTTTTATAGCACTTTTCACTGTAACACAAAGACGCTTCACAATAAACACTAAAACACTAAAACAAGGACAGGACAGACAAAATAGTAATGATGAGCGGCCATGTGGGGGCGCTGTAGGCTGTGAGGAAGAGGTTTGTTTTGAGCAGTTTTTTTAAGGTATTTAGTGAGTCTGAGTTATGCACACAGACACAGGTGTAACACATTAGGGCGGGAAAAACAAATCAAACTAATCAACAGACAGAGAGTAAAACTAAAAGCAACAAGCTGACAGGACAAATGTCAAAATTAAACACCAAAATATGCAACAATGACTACAAAACATGAACACTGAATTTAAATGTATTCGATACATGGTCCAGTCAGAGGAGTGTATCCTGATCCTGATTTTTACATTGAGTTGGATTTAAATGATTCCGAATTGGACCCTCTTCCTATTAATTTATATTAGAGGAGGGCCCATGTGAGGCTTTTTGCCCCAGGCCTACAAATTTCAGTTAAGGCCCTTGCGTATCCACATGTTGTTTTTATTGTTCTTAATTGTTATGTTTTGTTAGACTTTGTTTTTTGTTTTTAAATACGTTATAAATAAAGTTGCAGTTGCGGTAATGCACTCCATAGGCTCGGAACACTATGGGTTATACTTGAAGCTACCTATAAACACGTACCTTTGATTCCCATCCAATCTGTATTATATACATCACAGCAAAATCAATAAAGCGCTGGCTCAGTGCTCATACATTATATTGCCTCTGACTCCTCTTCAATATTACCTGTCAGAACTTACATATCCAATATTTGTATTCTGCTCACTTCCACCTGAATGATGTACGACCTGTGGCTACAGAACAAGTCATGGTCAGGGCTGGGCGAGCAACACTACAGCTAATTCCTCAGATTCAGTCCGCAGAGAGAGAGAGAGAGAGAAAGAGAAAGTGCTGTGTGTGTGAGTGTTGGAGGTGGTCGGAGGGGCCGACAGATTGGCAGCCTTGCTTCCGCCCAGGGCAGCTGTGGCTCCATAAAGTAGCTTACCACCACCAAGTGTGGAGTGAATGAACACTGAACTGTAAAGCGCTTTGGGCGTCATGAAAGGAGCTGTATGAATGCTATGAATTATTATTATTAATTAGAAAGGGGATAGAGAGATGCAGAGAAAGAGGGATAGAGAGATGCAGAGAAAGAGAGAGAGAGAAAGAGGGATAGAGAGATGCAGAGAGAGAGAGAGAAAGAGGGATAGAGAGATGCAGAGAGAGAGAGATGCAGAGAGAGAGAGAGAGAAAGAGAGAGGGGGATAGAGAGAGGGGGATAAAGAGATACACAGAGAGAGGGGGATAGAGAAAGAGAGAGAGGGATAGAGAGATACAGAGAGAGAGAGAAAGAGGGATAGAGAGATGCAGAACGAGAGAGAGGGATAGAGAGATAGAGAGAGAGGGGGATAGAGAGAGAGGGATAGAGAGATGCAGAGAGAGACAGAGGGATAGATAGAGAGAGAGGGATAGAGAGATACAGAGAGAGACAGGAATAGAGAGAAAGAGGGATAGCGAGATGCAGAGAGAGAGAGAGAAAGAGACAGGGGGGATAGAGAGAGAGGGATAGAGAGATACTCAGAGAGAGGGGGATAGAGAGAGAGAGGATAGAGAGATACAGAGAGAAACAGAGGGATAGAGAGATGCAGAAAGAGAGAGGGGGGTAGAGAGAGAAAGGGATAGAGAGATACAGAGAGAGAGGGATAGAGAGATGCAGAGAGAGACAGAGGGATAGATAGAGAGAGAGGGATAGCGAGATGCAGAGAGAGAGAAAGGGATAGAGAGATGCAGAGAGAGAGAGAGAGAAAGAGACAGGGGGGATAGAGAGAGAGGGATAGAGAGATACTCAGAGAGAGGGGGATAGAGAGAGAGAGGATAGAGAGATACAGAGAGAAACAGAGGGATAGAGAGATACAGAGAGAGAGGGATAGAGAGATGCAGAGAGAGACAGAGGGATAGAGAGATACAGAGAGAGAGGGATAGAGAGAAGCAGAGAGAGACAGAGGGATAGAGAGATACAGAGAGAGACAGGAATAGAGAGATACAGAGAGAGAGGGATAGAGAGATGCAGAAAGAGAGATGCAGAGAGAGAGAGAGATGGAGAGAGAGAGGGGGATAGAGATAGAGAGGGATAGAGAGAGAGGGATAGAGAGATACAGAGAGAGACAGGGATAGAGAGATGCAGAGAGAGAGACAGGGATATAGAGGTTCAGAGGGAGAGAGAGAGGGATAGAAAGAGAGAGCTGCAGAGAGAGAGACAGAGGGATAGAGAGGTGCAGAGGGAGAGAGAGGGATAGAAAGAGAGAGATGCAGAGAGAGAGAGAGGGATAGAGAGAGACAGAGACAGCTGGATAGAGAGAGTCTCTCTCTCTCTATCCAGCTGTCTCTGTCTCTGGGATAGAGAAAGAGAGAGACAGATGGCTAGGGAGATGCAGAGAGACAGAGAGGGATAGAGAGATGAGAGATGCAGAGAGAGAGAGGGATAGAGAGAGACAGAGACAGCTGGATAGAGAGAGAGAGACAGAGGGATAGAGAAAGAGAGAGACAGAGGGCTAGGGAGATGCAGAGAGACAGAGAGGGATAGAGAGATGCAGAGAGAGAGAGAGGGATAGAGAGAGACAGAGACAGCTGGATAGAGAGAGAGAGACAGAGGGATAGAGAAAGAGAGAGACAGAGGGCTAGGGAGATGCAGAGAGACAGAGAGGGATAGAGAGATACAGAGAGAGAGGGATAGATATCAGTAGAGAGAAGCAGAGAGAGAGAGGTATAGAGAGATACAGAAAGAGAATGAGACAGAAAGAGAAGCAGATTAAGAGACAAAAAGCGAGAGAGAGAAAGATAGAAACAGAGAGAGAAAGAGAACGAGGCAGAAAGAGACAGAGAGAGAATAAGATAAAGAGACAAAGAGTGAGAGAGAAAGAGACAGACAGAGAGAGAGAAAGAGAGAAAAAGATAGGTAGAGAGAGAAAGAGAATGAGACAGAAAGAGACAGAGAGAGAAAGAGAAACATATAGAGAAAGAGACAAAGAGCGAGAGAGAGAAATATAGAGACAGAGAGAGAAAGAGAATGAGGCAGAAAGAGACAGAGAGAAACAGATAAAGAAAGAGACAAAGAGCGAGAGAGAAAGAGAGACAGACAGAGAGAAAAAGAGAGAGAGAAAAAGAGAGGCAGAGAGAGAAAGAATGAGACAGAGAGAGAAAGAGAACCATATAGAGAAAGAGACAAACAGCGAGAGAGAAAGATGCACAGAGAGAGAGACAGAGAAAGAGAGAGAACAAGACAAAAAGAGAGAGAGATAGAGAGAAACAGATAAAGAAAGAGACAAAGAGCGAGAGAGAAAGAGAAACAGACAGACAGAGAAAAAGAGACGGAAAGAGACAGAGAAAGAAAATAGAAAAAGCGACAAAGGGCGAGGGAGAAAGATGGACAAAGAAGAAGCAGAGAGAGAAAGAGAGAGAGAGTTAGAAAGAAAGAAGCAGACAGAGGGAGGGGGGAGGGCTTGGTGCAGGTGACATGAAGAGCAAAGATGGTGCTGCAAATGAATGAATGGAAAAATGAACGAGTGATGTGCGGATGAAACGTGCAGAAGAAAAGGCTGTGACAGAGCAGAGGATTATGGGTATCAGGAGACAGGCGCTGTAATTGAAACGTTTTTTTTACATATCAACTTAGTGGAGTTAATAGCTGTGGAGATTATCCGGATTTTGAGAAGTTTTAATGGCGCTCAGAGGACAGAAAAACATCATCAGATGGAAAGTTGGGTTAAATTACCTTTTCACTTGAATTAGTCCTTTTTTTTTTTTTTTTGCCACTGCACTGTTGAGGAAAATACTAATAAAAGTTAAAAGTGACTTTTGTGTTTCTATGGATATATCATTGCTCTGCTTTAAATATTCCACAGTATGACATTAAACACCTCTGCCTTACGTTTATTCATTTACAGGTGGTTTATAGCTCAAAAATACAGAGAAAAACAAGTATTTTGGCTGTGACCAGGGTTGTTTCTCCACAGATCTGACCTGTAACTTGGTCTAGTTTGGTCTCCGTGTAGATAGAAAGGTTTAAGCAAAGTTCAAAAAAGTTCAAAGTCAGCTTTATTGTCAATTCTGCCATATGTGTTCCACATACACTGAATCGAAATTCAGTTTCTCTCTGGCCAAGCAGTGCAAAAAGTGTACAAAATACAATATAAAGACAAAACAAAAACCATCTAAGACAGAATCTAAAAGCAGTGCAAAGAATAAATAAATACCTATTTACAGATGTCCAAAAATGTGCAGTGTGCATCAAAATGTGCAATGGAAGAGGCAGCAGTGAGATGTGCAATAGAATGTGCATTGAAAATAAAGATAAAAATACATGAGCAACAGGAGTTCTTAGCAGCAGTTTTGTAAAGCATTTGACGGACCCTCCTCCAGAAAGTAATGTTATGCTATATGGTACAGCTTTTATTTGATTTGATTAGATTTTTATTTATTTATTTATTTATTTATTTTATTTTTTATTTTTTATTTAATTTATTTTAATTTAATTTAATTTAATTTGTTTTATTTTGTTTATTTTTTTTTTTTTAATGTTATTTATTTTATTTTATTTTATAGAGACAGGGCATATTAAAGGTGCATTGTGTAACTTTTCTGGTGGAGTTTCCGTCAATTACTTTTCTCCAACGAAATGTCATGTGGAACAGTAGTTTTTTTTAAAAGCATTTGACGAACCCTCCTCCAGAAAAGTTATCCTCAGTCTGCAGTAATGTCATACTGTGGAACATTCCAGGCAGAGCAATGGCATATTTATAGAACAGTGGTTCTTAACCTTGTTGGAGCTACTGAACCCCACCAGTTTCATATGCACATTCACCGAACCCTTCTTTATTGAAAGATAAAATATGATTTTTTTTTTCTCAAATTCAAGACACAGGTATGTTTTACTGGTGCACAAAATGAACCGTGCATTAACATCACTGTGTTCAAAAAAACAAAACCAATACAATGCATGAACTCACAACAAAGTATACCTTTTCACAAAGAGTTTTTAATACTACCACACTGAATTGTTTTCATTTTTAACCTTATGTATTCCAATAATGAACTTATTTTATTTATGCTTTTTATTATTTGTAACATTTTAACACACACACACACACACACACACACACACACACACCACCTAATTTCAGGCTACAATAATAATGAATATTTACTGCAAGTCAGTGTGACTTCTGCTGTTGTCTTTGAGGGACCAGTTCAGAAATGCGGCTTCACCTTGGCAAGTGCCACTCTCATGTTATTTTCACAGCAAAGTCTGTTCCTCTTTTTAGTTTTTATGTCCAGCATCCTCAAGAAGGATTGCTCACAAAGATATGTTGTAACAAACGGCATAAAAATATGAATCGGGTGCATGTCTTGACCTCCGCCGAACCCCTGTGACAGACTCACCGAACCCCTAGAGTTCGATCGAACCCAGGTTAAGAACCACTGTTATAGAAACAAGCAAATGATGGACAATTCAGACCAGAAAAAAGAGAACTGTAGCACATATGGGGTACCAAAAGCAAAAAGAAGTAAAAAAAGATTGGCTCGTTATAGGTGTGACTTTGGTACATGTGTGAATAAAAAAAAAACTATATATATATATATATATATATATATATATATATATATATATATATATATATATATATATATATATATATATATATATATATAAAATAAAATAAAATTAAATGACTGCACACTGTCCTCAGTCTTTGCCCATGTAATTGATAATAACCGTTATAAACTTTAACTGGGCTCTTTCACAGACTACAAAACGGCAAACAGGACCACTTAAGATTGTTTTTATGGTCAAAGTTTTTTTTCTCTGCGCAATCTTTTAAAGGTTAATGGAAAGAAGAGAGTGACCGTTGCAGAGGAGAGGGGTGGGGAGACGGTGGAACTTTAGATAATGGCACAGAATGGGCGGAGGGACAGATAAGAATCGTCGGCGTCTGAGTGCAGTAGTGCTTTGATGACGGTGGAAGTATGTAGGCAGACTTTGTCCTCTTCGTTCGATCCGTCCTTCAGTGCCAAAGGGGTAAACTGACAAGAGCAGTATTGTAAAATGATAAAGGCTCTATTCACGCTTGCCCGGAAGACATTTGGAAACATGCGGATGACGACTTCCGGATATGATAAAACCGTGGATTCAGCAGCAGCGTCTGCACAACCTGCCGAAGCTTTCCATGACAGAACTCTAATCACGTCTTCGATGTCACTTATATACAGCTGGTTGGAAATGTTGATCTGCCGAGCATAATGGAACACAACAATGATTTCTATATTTAATTTAAAAAAAAAATTAAGTTAGACAAATGACAGCTCCAGACACCACTGCAAAATGATCAGTTTTTCTGATTTTACTGCTTATAGCTATGTGTTTGGGCAAAAGGAAAAATTTTGTTTGAGTCTATAAACTACTGACAACATTTCCCCCAAATTCCAAATAAAAATATTATTGTTTAGAGCATTTATTTGCAGAAAATGACAAATGGTCAAAATAACAAAAAAGATCCATGTTTTCAGACCTCAAACAATGCAAAGAAACAAGATCAAATTCATTTTAAAACAACATAATACTAATGTTTACACTTAAGAAGAGTTCAGAAATCAATATTTGGTGCAATAACCCTTATTTGTAATCACAGCTTTCATGCATTTCAAGGCCCAGGGGCTAAATACGGCCGACTCTGACCGGCCCGCGAAAAGTTGCTTGAAATTAAGAAAATAAAACCTACTTTCAAAATTGTACATAATGCAGCTGTACTGATGATCATCTGTCGGACGTGCTTCACATCTCCACCTCAAACTTGAACCTGACTCTGATGCACTTGTTAAAGCTCAACAGAGGTTAGATTTCTCTCACTGATCAAGAAAAAAAACACATTAAAACATGCTAACTTTGACTTTTTTTTCTACACAGTCTGGCAGTTGGACAGACATTGTGACATATCTTGTATTATATTATTTGGCAAACAAAGACATTGTGGTGTCTTAATACAAAGTTAAAGGTC
This sequence comes from Paratrypauchen microcephalus, assembly GCA_036785185.1. Classification (NCBI taxonomy): domain Eukaryota; kingdom Metazoa; phylum Chordata; class Actinopteri; order Gobiiformes; family Gobiidae; genus Paratrypauchen; species Paratrypauchen microcephalus. Next base: position 1,994,239 of record JAVJIX010000103.1, on the reverse strand, counting down.
CCATGGCATGAAATTTTCACTTTCTGAGGTTTTTAAACGTTAATGTGAGCTCCCCTACCCTGTTTAGGGCCCCCCCCCCATGGCTAAAAGTTGCGAAATGTCTAAATTGAGCATTTGCGATCCTTTTCTGCGTTTGAAAAAAAACACAGCTCAAACGGGCGATTCTGAACAACTATGTGACGTCACATCGAAAAATGCAGCTCCACCTGATGGTTCTGGATGTCTTACCATCACTGTCTCTGTAAATCACGCCCAGAGAGTTTGGACCGCGAATGAGCTACGCAATGCGAAATGCGTTTTTTTATTTGCCTGTAGGCACGTGCGAGTGTTTCTAGGCTCAGAAGTCCTTTATCTGAGCCTCTGGACCTCTGAAACAGCAGTGGTTTAATTTTATTTTCTGTGAAAATGTGTTTTTTTCATTGAAAAGGCTCTCCTTTCCTCCTCCGCTCTTAAAACGCGGAAGTGGGGCCAGCACACAGCACACCGCTAAAACAAGGAACCAGCGGCGCATTTGTCCCCCCCCACCACCCGCTCCTCTAACCTATCTCTGTCCTTCTCATTTGCATTCAAGCAACAAGGCCCAGAATGAGGTGTTCAGAGAGAGATTTTCTGACTCTGACTGTGTACATGTGTCTTTTTCATGCACTGAGTCTTGATTTTGAAGAAGGATTCATTTAAAGTATTAGGGAACCATTAAGGCACCATATAAAAGCATCAAAAAGTACCATGTCATGGGACCTTTAAGAAAGTTAAGCTCTGACTGACTGAAAAAGAGTTACTGTTTCACATTTACTGTTGTTTTGAATTATTTTCCTGAATAAATTCAGTTTAAATTCAGTAAAACCTCACTCTCTCATTACTTAATAATAACACAGAACTTACCAGCTTCTGTAAACAATGCCATTTACTGATTTCAACGTAGAAATAAAATTAATAACCAGAGTAGACTTCAGACTTTTGGCCCTCCACAATATTTTATGCTTCTCATTTGGCCCCTGAGGAAAAATAATTGCCCACCCCTGTTCTTGGGTGACTTTATTCCACTCCTGGTGCAAGAACTGAAGTAGCTCAGCTTTGTGTTTGTGTTGGAATTCCGTAGACGCTGTAATGGAATGGCTGTGTAATAAAAAAAAAATGCAGTGGTCTCTTATTTTTTTCCAGAGCTGTATAAAAGGAAAAAAAGAAAGAATGCATTGACATCTAGATGAAGAAAACCGGGCTGTTTTCTTGGTTTTCCCATATTTTTTCAGAGTTACTATCGCCAACAGAGCCCAAAGGAAGTCGTCATCCGCATGTTTCCAAACGTCTTCCGGTTTTGTGGCGTAAGCGTGAGTAGAATCCGTTGAGACAGGATCTTGGTCAGGAATAGTTATTTATCTATATTAAAGAGGGAGTATTAAGCTAAATTTACTTTGGACTTAATAGGCTCTGTGCACAGCAACACACGAGCTAGCTCAAAGGTAACGGCCATTTTTATTAAAATCATAAAACAACTCGGCTAAGTGGAAGAAAATGAACAGATGGATAAAATTAACAACATGTTAAAATTCTAATTCATTAAAATAAAGACCATCCAATTATTTAACATGTAGACCATTTCAGTTTGTGGTGTTGTTGCAATATTTAGTGTTAATATTCATTTTATTTGTGAATTTTTGAACATTTTGTCAGTGACGTCCACCCACAGCTTCCTGTTCACTGTTTTATCGTTAAATATTTATGAATTTTAGCACGACGCAGCAAAACTCCAAATAAAATTGGACAGGAAGTAGTGACGCTAACAGTTCTCGTTTTTCCTTCATCAAAAACATGCCTGAAGAGGTTTCAAACGTCATCAATGAATGTTTGAGTAATCTAGCAATTTATTGATACTTTTCAGCAGTTATCAACATTTCCCGCTGGCGTGAAGCTAACTGTAGGCACTGCTCTGTCTGAAGCTCTGTTACTCAGGATAGACTTTAATCTTAGCTATTTTAAAATAGCTTGAACTACAACAGGTGAGCTGATTTGTGCTGTTAAACAAGTCTTGGACTCTTTAAATTACAGTGGGTACCTCACCTTACGAAAGACCCTACAAACGAAAAATCAAAATTTTGGTCTCTAGATACGAAAGAAATCTCAAGTTACGAAACGCGAAATCTCAAAAATTCAAATTGAGAAGCCGAACGCGCAACTGGGAGGAGCAGCCAATCCAACTTTATTTATAAAGCACTTTAAAACACCGTCGACCAAAGTGCTGTACACAGGTTAAAACACAAAACATGAGACACAGTAACATCAAAAACAGCATGATAAATATCAACTACTCACACTACGAGCGAAGCCCATCGCCGATGCCAACCAAAGCAGGGGCGGTTCTACATTGAATTACTCCCTGGGCGAGACCCCCTCCGAGCGCCCCCCCCCCCCCAGGAATGGAAAAAAAAAAACATCAACATTTACCACAAGCAGCCATGCTTAATTATCACTATAGAGTGGATCTCATTATCACAACTTTCAAAAAAATATAAGTTATCATAACTTAAATAACATAAAAAATAATAAATAAAGTCTACACATAAAAGTGGCAAAAATATATACAAATAATATATAAATAGAACCATCGGCTGCTCGATTATGGAAAAAAAACATAATCACGATTATCTCAGTCAATATTGAAATCACAATTATTCAAACGACTTATTCACTTATTCAAAATCCCCTACCCTACCTACACACACACACACACACCTACACACACACACACACACACACACACACACACACACACAAAGTGGGCTACTCTCCCCTTAAACATTTATTCTTCTTCTGTCTTATTCTACAGATTGCACAGGCACACACACACACACACACAAACAAAAAGTTATCACACACAGCTATTCCTCACTTTCCTCACACAGATTTCTCCTCAGTATAATATAATATAATATAATTGTGATTTCAATATTGACTGAGATAATCGTGATTATGATTTTTTTCCATAATCGAGCAGCCGATGGTTCTATTTATATATTATTTGTATATATTTTTGCCACTTTTATGTGTAGATTTTTTTTATTATTTTTTTATTTATGTTATTTAAGTTATGATAACTTATATTTTTTTGAAAGTTGTGATAATGAGAACCAATTGGGGGGGGGGGGGGGGGGGGGCTCCGAGGGGGTCGGAGGGGGTCTCGGGGAGTAATTCGGGGAGTAATTCATCCCTCCAAGACCTTTAATCTGGCCCTCGGCTGATTTTCTATTAAAATATTTTAATTATATTTTAATTTTCTATTCAAATATTGGTAATTTTCTGCACCTCTTTTCTGTCTAGTTTAGCATAGCAGCGTCTCCAGCGCCTCTGTGCGTGGCCCCTCCCACCAGAGCAGCACAAATGAAGACTCGCCTCTTTCCAAACGCTCTTAAAGGACCATCGTTTTGACTGTTGACCGTGACACCCTCATCGGCAAAATGTCAAAAATGAGAAAAGTGGACGCTGAGTGCAGGATTTTCCAAGAAAAATGAACTCATTCCTATTTGTTCACGGAGGTGAATGGGAAACCTGTACGCTTGTGTTGAAATCGCATTTTTCTTAAAGTTTCAGGTTGTTCATAATATTATAATATTTTGTAAAAGAAAGAGTTCATCAAATAAAAAAGACTTCTGTAATAGATTTGCGTTTCTCTGCACAAATATTTGGACTTATTGCTATTTTTGGGGTATATTTGCCATGAGTTTTCTGATCCGGCCCCTTTGGGATCAAAGTAGGTTGGATACGGCCCCCGGACCAAAATGAGTTTGACACTCCTGATCTAAACGATAATATTTTTATTTGGAATTTGGGGGAAATGTTGTCAGTAGTTTATAGGCTCAAACAAAAATCTTCCTTTTGCCCAAACACATACCTATAAGTAGTAAAATCAGGAAAAACTGATAATTTTGCTGTGGTCTCTTATTTTTTTCCAGAGCCGTATATTATATGATAGCAATTAATATCCCATAAAAGTATATACTCTCTTTAAGAATAAATCAGCATTAAATTGCGATTAATAAGAGCTGTATTTCATTTGAACATCTCTACCTTTTATCTGGGGACACAGGTCATGTTCATGGAATTTTAAATCTTACATTCACTTCCTCTAACTTATATGCATTAAACACATAGATCTAACCTCTACTTCCACCTGTTGGTCTTGACTGATTTCGATAGGAGGAAAAGGCGGAGAAGAATGAGCTCCATCGCCTTGACGCACAAACATTCACCGTAATAATTGGAATGTATTCATTTCTTCCAATGTTCCAAGAGCTCCAAGAAGGACCGCCAATCAACACTAACGCTCAACACTCAACTCAATACAATGAAGATAATAAACTGGGCGAGATGGACACTTAAACTTCCTCGGCGTAAAGAATGTTGTGGGTAATTCAGATGTTAATGATTAGCCTGGGAATTCCCAGGCCGCTTCCGTTCGTTTCGAACTGGAAGGCGGCCTGGAAACTCGTCCAAGCGAGAGTCCCAGATTTAGGGCCCCAATCAGAGAGCGGGGGAGGTGTGGCAAGACGGTGACGCGTACTACATGACAAACGGAAGCTTGTAGTTTGAACTGACAACTGACATGATTGGCTATGGACTTACGTATACGCTCAATGATAGACATTCATAATGCCCAATAAACGGCCGTTGGCAATCGCTAACCACACCTCCGCTACGGGATTTTTCGAAGCGAGTTTCCAGACCCATATCTCACTTGTGATATGGTCAGGTGTTAACCAGACTAGTTAATGATGACAGTGGTGCAGGACTTGAGCCTTAATTGGGGCATGTTTGCTAATTGGTTTAATGATGAGTGGGAAGAACAAAATATTTAGTATAATATATTTATGCTGTACTGTATAAGCGAGGAAGTTACGGTAAAATAAATCTGCATTACTGTGGGAACAAAAAGCTTAACCTCTGTACAGTGTGCTCATTAGGGATAGGACAATATTTAGATAATCGTGATAATCGCCAATAGAAATAATCGCTGTTTTATCACCAGAATGAGCTGAAAAAACCTATTTATCCTTCATGTTTTCTTCTTGATCATTGTTGTTTTCACCCATAACAAAGAAAGCTCTATAACAGTTGTTTAAATATGGAACGTATTCATAATCTAACTTTAATAATTATCATGATATAATTGTTAATCGCAGTTATTTTAACCACGATAACCGTAGCTCCTCAATGACAACACTGCACACGGTCCTCGAGTACTGGCGCATTTATTAGCTGTAACAAATGCCATGAAACGCCGTGAAAACTACAGGACAAATAAAACATACAGTTGTTGGTTTGCTAACACAGAAGTACTAAGAAAATTCGCTACCTCATGGCCGCCTGTCACATCGGAGGTCTTTAGGCAAAGGGAAAACTGTGTTATCAATGCATTTTCTATCTGTGCACAGCGTACATATCACACCTTTAGAACATACATTTTACAATTGCAGTCATTACAAATTTAAAATAAAAAGATACCCCATACAGCTGGTTAGCCGCTGAAATCGTGGCTCTCACTCTTCAGGTCTTTGAGCACCTGTTTCATGATAATAACCGTACCAAACCAAATTAAATTACTAATATACAGTGGTCCCTCGCTCTATCGCGGTTCACTTTTCGCGGCCTCGCTGATTCGTGCTCGCAGCCCCGGTGTACGTGCGGCCTCGCGCCGGTCGTGCTGCTCTGTCACGGATTTGACCACGATAAGGGGTGCACGTGTCGCGCACTTCTCCAAGGGGTTGGTGCGCGTCGCGTCCCGGGACGTGGCAGTGCTCCTCACGCGTCCGCTGGGGCTTCCGGGGCCGTGTCTCCCCCCACGCGTTACTATTAATACATTTTGTTGAAAATCTATGAAAGTTTGAGTGTTTAAACGAGAGAGAAAAGGTTCATTCCAGTCTGAGAAAAGCGTATAATGTGTGTGGTGAGGCATTTACAGCTTTAAAACATGTAGAATAATTGTAAAATATAAAGTTGTCCTACTTCGCGGATTTCTCTTATTGCGGGTTATTTCTGGAACCTAACCCCCGCGATAAACGAGGGATTACTGTATAGCTGTAATACAACTTATGATGGGATCCTAGTATGCAAAATAACAACATATTTTTCCCATATTAATTATATTAATTTTAACAAACAATAATTTTAACTTTATACCTTTTCTAAACCAAAATGAACTTGTTTTCTGCATAAATAATTATAATAATTAATGACACTTACAATAATTGTGACACCGAATTTCAATATTGTGTTGATCTGCAGTTGGGGTTCTCCTCGCTGACACTGTCCCTTAGACCCACAGTGAAAACCACTGTAGGCCTCCATAACGCTAAATGCCCCCATGACGTCCAACAACCAGAAGGTCGGAGGGTCGATTATTGCTTGGAGTTTTGTTGTTGCCTAGTATGAAAGTGATGCCTCTGTGTTGATGGTGGACAGAGATTGGAGTATTTTTTTTTCTTTTTTTAGTTTAACAAAATTCTTCCCTTCTAAAAAAAACAAAAAAAACCAACAACAACAACAACAGTCCACCTGAGTATTTAGTCCACCTCCTAGGAACCTCTACTGATTTTGAAAGTCTGTACACGTTCATTAGATTTATTCTAAATGTTTCAGTTTTGGTAATACTTTCAGTACAAAACTGACCAGCCTTTGCACGAGCAGAAATTGTTAGTTGCCAAGGCAAAAGGAGAAATTCAATTTGTCAGCTGGACGAGCATCTGACCAGAACTGAAGAAGCAGCTTGGATGGACTTTTGTGACTTTTGTTCAGTTAACAAATTTAATTTCCCCTTTTGCCATGGATTCTACTGAGGGATTCTACACACATGTATTTATTTATTTATTTATTCATTTATTTGGAAGGGACAATGCATTTTAATGAACACACAATTTGTATAAGATCACACAATCCGACGTAAATATGACGGATTTAGCACAGTGCTAATTTTCCATCCGCAGTCCCAGACATAAAGATCTTGAGTTAGTAACCGAATTATATTGAAACAAAGACAATATCCACTAGTCGATACACAACACAGGATTCAGTCCATGAGACAAAATTAGATTTTAACGCTTTTTTGTTCGATTAAAAAAAAAAAAAAAAGATCACAAGATAAATTTTTGTCATCTTATGGCAATTTAATCTCATTCCCTGCCAAAGTAATCTAAATTCTAAAACCAAAACTGCTACAGCTCCTATTGATACTTTATGTTGACATCACACTGAGGGTATTCTACACACATCTCTATTGGAGGAATGTATAGCAGTTACCATGGTGACACAGTGCAAACAGAGTCAAAAAAGTTTTGAAATGGTACAGAAAATGGATTTAAAGGTCCCATGGCATGAAATGTTCACTTTCTGAGATTTTTGAACGTTAATGTGAGCTCCCCTACCCTGTTTAGCCCCCCCCCCAGGGCTAAAAGTTGCGAAATGTCTAAACTGAGCATTTGCCGTCCTTTTCTGCGTTTGAAAAAAACTAGGGCTGTCAAACGATTAATTTTCTTGATCGCAACTAATCTCAGAAATTTCATAGTTAATCGCGATTAATCGTGATTTATTTTGCATGTTTAAAATTGATATCTTGCAGTAAGACCGTTCGAATCTAAAGTTAAACTCACAATGCAAAGTATTTCTCACCATTTTTTTTTATTTCAAAAAAGTGCAGAGAAAGGAAAAAGTAACAATGAACCAGTAATAGTGCTTACTTTGAGAAATTGTAAATAAATGATTGAAGCCCGCTCGAGCTGCCTACGGATGCGTAGAAGGAACAAAATACTAGCAAACTCAAAATAGCGCGTTTAACCGACAATGAGTTTAATTAATACAACCAAATGAGCTGCATATGGATGGTAGAATTGCGGAAAATGCTGGCAAACTCTGATCGCGATTAAAACATTTTTTCGCGATCATAACTCTAATCGCGATTAATCGCGATTAACGCGTTAATATTCCCAGCCCTAAAAAAAACACAGCTCAAACGGGCGATTCTGAACAAGGAAACTTTCTGACGTCACACGGAAAATGCAGTTCCACCACCCGTCTGTTTTTCTACCCACCGTCTCTGGAAATTACGCCCAGAGAGTTTGGACCGCGAATGAGCTACGCAATGCGAAATGCGTTTTTTAATTTGCCTGGAGGCACGTGAGAGTGTTTCCAGGCTCCGAAGTCCTTTATCTGAGCCTCTGGACCTCTAAAACAGCAGTGGTTTAATTTTATTTTCTGTGAAAATGTGTTTTTTTTAATTGAAACAGCTCTCCTTTCTTCCTCCGCTCTTAAAACACAGAAGTGGGGCCAGCGCACAGCACACCGCTAAAACAAGGAACCAGCGGCGCATTTGCCCCCACCCCCCACCCGCTGCTCTGACCTATCTCTGTCCTTCTCATTTGCATTCAAGCAACAACACCCAGAATGAGGTGTTCAGAGACATATTTTTTGACCATGTCTGTGTAAATGGGTCTTTCTCATGCACTGAGCGTTGATTTTGGAGCAGGATTCATTTACAGTATTAGGGAACCATTAAGGCGCCATATAAAAGCATCAAGAAATACCATGTCATGGGATCTTTAAACACATATTCAGGAGCCTGTGATCAATACGAGCGTTCATGGCCCTGTTTGTGTGTTGTGAGAGACTTGTTTATGCGCACAAATCATCTCGCCTGTTGTTGTTCCAACTAAGCCAGCTCTTTCTGGTCAGATTGTATTACAATAAAGCTCAGATTAAGTCTAACTTGAGTAACAGAGCTTCTTCTTACAGAGCAGTGCTTCCAGTTAGCATCACACCCCAAGGCAACGGGGACGACACAAAGCGTAAATATCGCCCCCCCACACACACTGGCATAGCTCTTTGGTTTTGATTAGCAACAGACAGCGACTAGCCTGTTTCCGTGGCGACCGGACGGCTTTTGGCACCTGTCCTCCGAGACGCGACGCCCATAAAGGACCTTATCCTAACTCATTTCACCCATGATTACCCACGAGGCCTCTGCACCCTTTCACGATGATATGCTACAGAGATACGATAGTTCTGAACAGCGATCTACTCCAAAAGGGCCGCCGGCGGTCTTCAGAGCGTATTTACATGGAGACAAGCATTTTCACAATACAGACATAAATAAAGGCTTTTGTTTTCTTTGTCGTACACAAAAGGGTCATTTAGAAGCAGGGCCAATGAAGGGATAAATGATAGGTAAACAGGAAGTGCTGGTGTGGAAAGGGTGTGTAAAACTGTCTGCGTTCAAAATAAAGGGAGTGGGAGAAACATTTGAAACGTCCTATATTATGCAGAATTGACTTTTGTGAGGTTTAAGCCATGTTATAATGTTAAGTTGTCAAAAACATACCCAGAGGTGTGTTTTGTTTCATTCACACGTTTTAGTAAGTCTGCGTTATTAGCAGTAGTCGAGTTGTAAAATCAAACCAGGGGGGATGATGAAATTGGGGTGGGGGGTGGGGGGGTACAGTATAATATGTCATCACACACACACACACACACACACACACACACACACACACACACACACACACACCTTAGTTCAGACCTGGCTTAGTCCTGGTTTAATCCTGGTTTTGACCTGGTTTTGACCTGGTTTAGTCCTGGTTTAGACCCGGTTTAGTCCCGGTTTAGTCCCGGTTTAGTCCTGGTTTAGGCCTGGCTTAGTCCTGGTTTAGTCCTGGTTTAGACCTGGTTTAGTCCTGGTTTAGACCTTGTTTAGACCTGGCTTAGTCCTGGTTTAGTCCTGGTTTCGACCCGGTTTAGTCTTGGTTTAGACCCGGTTTAGACCTGGTTTAGACCTGGTTTAGTCCTGGTTAATCCTGGTTTAGTCCTGGTTTAGTCCCGGTTTAGACCCGGTTTAGTCTTGGTTTAGACCCGGTTTAGACCCGGCTTAGTCCTGGTTTAGTCCTGGTTTAGACCTGGTTTAGACCTGGTTTAGTCCGGGTTTAGTCCCGGTTTAGTTTCGGGCCCCTGCTGTCAGCTAATAAGTCCCTTTGATGCAGAAATAATATGATAATATAACTCACCCCATAAGAACACGGTCAGCTCCGTAGTTTGTGGTGTGCGATAATTCGCGTGTCCACGTGTATGCGCTCCGGAGAAAACGACATATCCCGAGTCCCGAGGCGAGAAACTACTTTCTTACGTAGTTTTAACTTAGCATACATATTAACGGGGCTGATCAGCTGATCAGTGATCAGGCGCAAACACAACGCTAATCGTCATGATTGGCGGGAGCGAGATTGGTGGGTCATGCTGCAACATGATTGGAAGCCGGAGCGCACTTCGGCCAATGATTGGCTTTTGGAACTGGCCACGATTCACCAAAAGGTGAGGGATTTTCATGCCTGATTGATAAAATGCCACAAGGGATGGAAGAAGGGATGCCCAATTTGGAAGAGGGATGATTTTGACTATTTTTTTCCCCCAGGAGGGATGCCATCCTCCTCCATCCTCCCTCAACTCGAGTACTGGTTATTAGTCTGTCTACATCTCCAAAGCTCAAAATGCTCTGTTCCACCTTGTGATATCATGAAACGGTAAATTTCACGTTAACAGCTAATTGGGCAATTCCTGAGCTGAAATGATCCAAATGATTGTAGTGAAGAGTGTATGGAGTTTAAAAACGCAATGCAACACTTCATGTATCACTACATGACATCACAAGGTGGAACAGAGTGTTTTCTGTTTGAGAGAACTCAGCCTATATATGTAGGGTTTGTGTGTTAAATGTGTGAATAAAACAAAACACAAATCAGGATATGTTTGTGATGAGGAAACAACATTATAATAGAGCTGAGCGGTATGACCAAAAGTTTATATCACGGTATTTTTCAAAATTCTATCAGTGTCACGGAATTTTACGGGTTTTTTTTTTTTTTCATGTACTAAGTGGTACATGTCTTTGGCGAAGTGGGCAGTAACAGCGTTGGTAATATCGTTCCACCGTTTGTTTTTCTTGTCGTAGGCAGTCCCCTTAGCAAACGCGTCTTTCAGTGACGTCTGAGTGGTGTTTTGTGTCGCAGCGCCAACTTGAACGTTCCCTGCAGACGTGGAAGAGGATGCAGATCTTAGTTTCGTGCATTCTTCATGTTCCAGGACATGTTTGTGACGGAGTTGGTGAAGCAGATTGCTCGTGTCGCCTCCTGCGGCTACAACTTTAGCTCGACAACATTTACAGAATACGGTTGTTTCATCGGCGCCAGATTTTTTTAAGCCGAAGAACTTCCACACAACTGACACAGCTCCTCTTTTCGGTATAAGTTCCTCTGTGTCTGTAACATTTTCTCCGTCCATGTTGTTCACCGCTCAACACACACTGAGCTTCCATCGCTCTCACGCCACAGCAAAGCAGTCCGCCTTTCAAACAATGTCGCCGCCGCTCTGTGTTCCCAACGTTTTGTACGCACACACTCACTGGTATTGGGATATATGAACAATCCAATAGTGTAATATGGGCCTTTTAATGACTGGATTGTTTTGATTTCTTAAAATGTAGAAATATTTGGACACTATATGAACAGAGTTAATATGGAAGTGCATATGGCAGGTTTTCATGTTGAAATAATTATTACTTTGTTGGGATAACGGGAGATTGAGGAATGCGGGAGTTTTGAATTAAAATGCATGAAAATCCTATATTATGAGTAATTTGACTTTAGTGGCGTTATCATATTTTTTACATGAGAACCGAGACTTTTCAGTACCTCAGTCAGTGTCGGTATGTCAGTATTTGGTATAATTCCCCCCATCGCTAATTCTCCGGTTGTATAAACTTTAGGGATGGGACGAGACGCAATTTCCACAAGACGAGACGAGATACAACAACAAGACAAGATTTTAACATAATTCCTAATACATAATACATTTCACGATTCAGTTTCCAGTTTTGGCCTTTTTTCAATTTCTTTGACTTCATGTTGTTGTTTCCATTCAAATACTTTTTGGAACTGTAAGAGGTAGGGATGGGAATTGATAAGATTTTTATGATTCTGATTCCATTATTGATACTGCTTAATGATTGATTCTCTTATCGATTCTAATTTGGGGAAAAAAGGAGAACAAACTGTTTGATTAGCACTAGTCCTGGTTTAGTCCTGGTCTAGTCCTGGTCTAGTCCTGGTTTAGTCCTGGTTTAGTCCTGGTCTAGTCCTGGTTTAGTCCTGATCTAGCCCTGGTTTAGTCCTGGTTTAGTCCAGGTCTTGTCCTGGTTTAGTCCTGGTCTAGTCCTGATCTAGTCCTGGTTTAGGCCTGGTCTAGTCCTGGTTTAGTCCTGGTCTAGTCCTGGTCTAGCCTTGGTCTAGTCCAGGTCTAGTCCTGGTTTATTCCTGTTCTAGTGCTGTTCTAGTCCTGGTCTAGTCCTGCTTTAGTTCTGCTTTAGTTCTGTTTTAGTCCTGGTTTAGTCCTGATTTAGTCCCGGTTTAGTGCACAGGCTAATGTTGACACAAGCCGCTGCTTTCACCTAATATCTCCATTTGATGCAGAAATAATATGATAATAATATGACTCACCCCGTGTCGCTCTGTTGTCGGAAAATTTGCGTGTCTCCACGTGTATTCGCATATTCGCTTATATCCCCGGACTTTGTGCAGCTAAGTATCCGACCGCACTTTGTACAGGAGCTCTGGAGAAACGGACCTGTCCCAAACCTGTCCAGAACGTCTCCCGAAGGTCTCCTGAACGTGTCATGTGTCCAAGTGGAAGTTAAAAGTCCATTTTCACGTTCTTCTCGTCATGTGAAAATAGTACATAAACTCCGTACCAGTGAAGCGGCGAAGCACGTATCAATCCCACCACTTTTGTGCGTAATTTGTGCTGGCTGGAATCGATAAGAGAATCGTTAGATAAACTGCTAATCGATTCCGTGAAATTGAAACACACGGAACCGGTTCTCACCAGGAACCGGTTCTCGATTCCCATCCCTAGTAAGAGATGTAACTTACCAACACTTAACCCTTTTTGTCTAATCCAAATGTAACACAAAACTCATCCGTGCGTGATCTTGTGGCAGTTTTGTCTTGTGGCACAAGATCTTGCACCATCCCTAATAAACATTGTAAATCTTGCAAAAGTCACACTGTTTACGGTCCACTAGTTAGAATTACGCACAACACAAACCCTCCCAATATGTCTGGTGTGTAAATCACAAATTATTTGGCCAAACCTCCTTGTCAAACCCTGATCTTGACCTTCCATTCGAGAATAACTGAAAGCTACCCGAAACTCTCGTGCAGAGATATCTGCATTCTGTTAAGCAAGGATTGTCAAAACTTATCTGACTGTAGCCGTGAAAGTAGCCTAAACCATTGCGAGGCGGTGCTGCCCACTGGTAGAAGAATTAAGGCCGGTGTGCTGCCTGCACCTGTAAGAGAGGGTTTATGCTGACTAAGGGTGTTTTCACATATAGTCCCCTTTAAGCGAACCGAACTCAGTCCCCTAAAAGTGGACCAACAAGGAGACCAAGAGAACACAAACTCAGTTCTGTTTGTGTTCACATTGTGAAAGAGGACCAAGTTCTCTTTCTGGTCCACTTAAAGGGATATGCCACCCCCAGGTCAAATTTGGGCATCTCCCCACAGTCCAGAGACTAAAATAAGTGGTGGAAAGCGTTTTCCTGCTCACCCAGCCATTGTCTGAGCCTGTCGCCACTGACCGCCGCGGTATCTGCAGCTACTCCGCCTTAGACTGTAGTCTAACGTCGCCAGAGAAAGATTTCGGCCAAAAGGAATTAATTTGCTCGATGCGTTTCCCAATTACTTTATGTGTAGTGTGCATTCATATCGGAGAGCTTGCCTTGGTCATTTTGGGTGGGAACTATTTTCCAGTGCGGAAGAATACAGTCTAATCACGCACCACGTTGTGCAACAGGGGAACTCCCTTCCCGGTGCGTAACTGGGATTCCCCTGGCAGCGTGCTGCGTGATTCGACTGTATTCTTCCGCACTGGAAAATAGTTCCCACCCAAAATGACCAAGGCAAGCTCTCCGTGTTGATTTGCACATTTATTTGCACTCGATATGAATGCGCACTACACATAAAGTAATTGGGAAACGCATCGAGCAAATTAATTCCTTTTGGCCGAAATCTTTCTCTGGCGACGTTAGACTCCAGTCTAAGGCGGAGGAGCTGCAGATACCGCGGCGGTCAGTGGCGACAGACTCGGACAATGGCTGGGTGAGCAGGAAAACGCTTTCCACCACTTATTTTAGTCTCTGGACTGTGGGGAGATGCCCAAGTTTGACCTGGGGGTGGCATATCCCTTTAACCCTTTTTTGTCCAATCCAAATGCCAAAAAAAAATTTTTTTTAAATCATCACTTCTAATAGAGTATCTCCACTGTGGCGAACCCCCACCGTGAAAAGTTACACAGTGCATCTTTAAGTAGAAAAATAAGTCTCCACTCACCCTCCACCAGCACCACCATCATTATACGTTATAACTAAGCCATTATTAAGCATGGCCTTTATAAAATGCCTCACATGGCAGACTCATATCACCGTTAAGTGTCCATTGATTCATTTTCCTCGTTGGAGATTGGGGTCAGGAGGGTCTATCCCATTGGAGTCGGACCGTGGCTCTGGCTACTTCCTGGACAATCCACTTCTAATTACAGCGCTAACATTTACAGAGGCCTCAGTCACTCACACATATTGATAATTAAGGCCAGTTTAGATGCACTAATTATTATGATGAGTGTGGTGCTCGGTGAGTCTGTGGTCGGTGTGCTGTCCTTTTTATTCTTAGTAAGGTTTATTTATGTAGATTTTGATGTAAAAGAGACATATTGTGCTTGTGTCTGCTGTATAGTTATCTATGACACCGGTGGATCGTTGAGTTGTAATTTGCAATATTCATAATTTATCAATCAATCTTTATTTATATCACCCTTTACAACACCAATGGTGACCAAAGTGCTTTCCAATTAAAAACAGAAAATACAACAATACAAAAGACAGAACATTATACAGAGTACAACAATGTAAACAATAAACAGTAAAACACACAATGCAGAAAAATTACTAAATTATTGTTTGTGCTGCTTGTATTGTGTGTTGTATTTTTCTGTATTTTCCTGCCTAGGGACTGCGGATGAAAACTAGCTTTGTAGCTAAAATTCGGCATATTTACATTTGTTTTATACTTATGTTCATTAATGTGCATTGTCCCTATCAAATAAATAAATAAATAAATTACGTGCCACAAACTACTAAGTATTAAAAGCCATTTTGAATAAATGTGTTTTGAGCCTAGATTTAAAAAGGTTCAAATCAGTGATGTTGCGAAGCTCAAAGGGCAGATTGTTCCACAGTCTTGGACCAACCACAGAGAAAGCTCCATCACCCCAGTGTTTGAGCCTGGCTCGGGGGACTTCCAAAAGAAGTTGGTTATTTGACCTTAAGGTGCAACTTGATTTTCGGACAGATAAAAGCGCGGTCAAATAACAAGGTGCTAATCCATTAAGAGCTTTAAAAACAAAAAGTAAAATTTTAAAATAAATTCTAAAAGAAACTGGAAGCCAATGAAGTGTAAAATGACTTAATAAAATAAAAAAAAACAAGAGTGCTGACTGCTGTGTTAGAAAACAATGGTGCCCAATGGGAGCAGATGTTTTTGTTTTTTTTACCAAAATGGCTACACAACGCTGCTGAATCCTGCATGTATCACTGATTAAGAAAATACAATTAGAAAACAAAGTACAGCTCTGGAAAAAAATAAGAGACCACTGCATTTTTTTTTCTGAAATGAGCATCTCTACATGTATTACAGCCATTCCATTCCAGCGTCTGTTGAATTCCAACACAAACACAAAGCTGAGCTACTTCAGTTCTTGCACCAGGAGTGGAATAAAGTCACCCAAGAACAATGTGAAAGACTTGTGGAGAGCATGCCAAGCTGTGATGAAAGCTGTGATTAAAAATAAGGGTTATTGCACCAAATATTGAATTCTGAACTCTTCTTAAAGGATTTTTTTTTTTTTTTTAAACAATCTGAGCCTTATTTCAGTAATAAAACAAGTTGTTTCACTAACCCATAGCACTTTGGTGTCATTTGGAGCATTTCCGGAGATGTTTTAGTTTAGCGATATCCATAAATTGAGTTCTCGGGGCATATGTTTGCGGTCTCCAAATAACACAAACTTTAGCACTTTTCAAATCATAGAAGCTCAATGTCTTAGTCTACACTTTCGTTTGAGTCAAAAGTGGCCTGTAATCTGAGATTTATCCATAATTTCGAGTAGATGAAGAGGCCAGTGCGCATGTGCGTCTCGGGACCCAAACATGAAACGCAAAGCTGTAAGACGTTTGGACCATCATGTTTGCAGTACCCACTTCAGCAAAGGAAAAGAAAGAAGGCCAGCGGATTCAGTGCACGATTCTGAGAAGTAATGCAAAACCGATGGCTGAGTAAAACTGAGGACTGAAGAGGAGTATACGGATGAGGAGACAGAATGGATACGGAACGAATGAAGCGGAGATAGTTTTAGGAGCAGCTGCTCCTAAAACTGTCTCCGCTTCATTTTTCTCAGTCCTCCATAAGTCCTCTTCAGCCTCAAAGTCCGAATCTTCTGCCATGTGTCACTCGCAACAGAAAAGTTGCGTCTTCTTTTCTGCAAAACTGCTGTGAATGAGTTGTGTTTTGTTTCATTCACATGTTTGAGTAACTCTTTATTATTAGTCTGTCTACATCTCCAAAGCTCAAAATGCTCTGTTCCACCTTGTGATGTCATGTGGTGATACAGGAAGTGCTCCACTTTGTTTTTAAACTCCATACACCTTCACTAGAATCATTTGGATGATTTCAGCCCCGGAATTGGCGATCTCTACTGAACTAAAGGTAAAATGTAGCTTGAAAACTAACACTACATGACATCACAAGGTGGAACAGAGCATTTTGAGCTCTGGAGATGCAGACAGACTAATAATAAAGGGTTTCTTAAATGTGTGAATGAAATAAAACACAACTCTAGGACTGTTTTTAAGGAGGAAACATTATAACCTTAAAGCTCATAAAGAGTCGATTTTGTGTAATATGGGACCTTTAAAGGTGCATTGTGCATTTTTTTCTGGTGGAGGGTCTTTGTCTAGAATGTTCTGCAGTAGAGATTTAACTTGCCTATCTCAAGGGAGACAACTATAGGCTACATTACAGGTCAGATCCGTGGAGAGGCGACCCTATTCACAGAGAGAATCGTTGTATTTTCGAGCAATAAAAACACCCAGAATTAATAAATATTAGATATATATGTATAATGTCATACCATGGAACATTCCGGAGAAAACAATAATATCTCCATGGAGACTTAGACAAACTATTGATCCACAAGGGAAAGGATTTGACAACAACAAAGATTTAAGAAAGAGTAAAAATATAAATAGCGATAATAAAGTAGCAAGAGACTGATGTCAAATAAGCCATAATTATACGAGGGTCATTCAAAAAGTTCTAAGACAAATTAAAAAACAACTTTATTTTTGAAAGTAACAAAATTATTTTTCTACATAACATCCACCTAAGTCAATACACTTCTGCAAGCAATGTTTCCAACGAAAAATTCCTTCTTGATAGAATTCTGGAGCTTGTCTAGTCAAGCAGGTCACAACCTCCCTCTTCGCTTCAAGTATGGACTGAAATCTTGTTCCTTTTAAATGTTCCTTCAACTTTGGAAATAGGAAAAAAAAAACATCCATAAACATCTTCAATAATTTCTTTAGGTTTCCATTGAAGTTTTGTTAGAAATGTAATGTTTGCTTGGACTTCAGATTGGCTCATTTTGGAGGGTAAAAAAAATGGGTTGTGCAATATGTAACGTAACTCTTTGAATAACAAAGCTAGAATGCCGAAACTTGTCAAATGTGTTTGGGTCATTCCAGAATTGGAGGACATTTTACGTCCCACCCATCAAATATTAAATAATCCACATACAAAATACTAACACATACAGTTTCTGAGTGAATTTACTTGTCCTGAGACCAAATCAAAAGAAAAAACCTAAGAGAAAAGAGAAAAATGCTTGAAAATAGTTTTTTAAAATACCAAATAAGTCTGGAGTACCCCCAAAATGCCATTTTCCTCTTGTCCCACCCCTCTAATAACCAAACTGAATCTCAAATAAACCAGTTAAAATTGTATTTTAATTTCTTGTTTTTTGTGTTACAGTATATGTTTCATTGCCATCTCTTGTAACTGTGGGAACATTTGTTTTAATAGACATAATATTTCAAATAATAATTATTATTCATGGAACATGTGTCCCACAACATGCACGCAACCCTGTTACAGAACATTTTTAGTCTGGTAGAAGAAGAAGAAAGCAGAACCACATGATCCCCTGGACTTAACATCTTCAAACAGTTTTCTAAAAGAATGGGCAGAGCAAAGGTTTGTCTTATAACTCTGTCTTATAACATAGTTAGCCTTGACTGAATGTCTCACTCTACCTCATGCAACCCTGTTATGCAAATGATCAGAATAAGACTTTTTTTTCCTTTACTTATTTGCATAAATAAGTTTTTCCTCTTGATTAGCAGTAACAGCTAAACAGCTTCTATTCCTGCGATAAAGTGAACATTAGTGCGGATTTGCAACCCTGTTACCTGCAACCCTGTTACTGTGATTAGAGTAAATAAATAAACCAAATAAATCATGTAATAACAATTTTACCATTGACCGTAAGCTGAGCTAATCAAGCAGTTGATTGAGTTTATTACCTATTATTGATGAATATGTAGCAGAAAATCAGAAAAGTGAAGGTTTATTTTTCAAGAATTTTAAAGCCCAAATGTCCTCCAATTCTGAAATGACCCGTTTATAAGTCATCAGTGGTACGATTCAAGGTCATTTTGTTGAACTAGTTCAACTTATTTTGAATTTATGGCATTTGTCTTAGAACTTTTTGAATGGCCTCGTATAAATGTATATGTAGTTTTCCGTAATACTTTTATACACTTATTTGAGTAGTTTGTTGAACCACTACTTCATACTTCTAATTGAGTAATAGTTTTCAAGTAACTCTTATTTGAATCCAATTTCCGTCTACGCTGCCCACCTCTAGATTAGAGACGGTCCCCGTGAGCCCTGAGTAAAGATCCAACCAGCAATACAAAGCCTCCTGTTTATGCAAATGCTGTGGGCGCGTTGGATTTATGCACCAGGCCGGGGTTATTTACTGCCTGGGGCCCGGTGGGGTGGGGCTTACATTATGGCTGGGGGAGCTGTACATTTACCTGCTGACATGGGTGAATTGTGACAAAAGCGGGTGACATTTTAACGAACAGCTAAATCAAACTCCCGAGCGAAACGTTCACAAATGAAATCACCTTTCTCGGTGTAATGGAAGCCCGCCGGTGCCTCATGTAAATGTGCAGGACTGTGTTACACCACAGGGAAGGGAGACATTATTTCAGCCATTTGCGTTCATGTGGAATTTGCTGATGCTGTAATATCACACGGAGGACAGAAGTATTATTACTCTACAGACAATTCATTTTTAAAGGAAATGTAGAGGCTGCACTAACACTGATTAAAGATGACTGCAGGTGCCGGGGCTTAGGCTTAGGTAGTGAGGACCCAGCATGCACCACAGGTCAAATCCTCCCGCTAAAGCAGTCCTGACCAAGCCCAGCAGCAGGATCATGGAGATGGGTCCCACTGCCCCAGCGACATTGAAGGACGGGTCAAACGCAGAGTACAGATGTCGGTATGGGGACAATAGAGGCTAATCTAAACTTAAATGGCAAATTAAAATAGAGACTCATTCTGCTTTCTGATTGGATCCAAATATAACGACAAAACAGCTGCAGAGTGGAGCTCCTCTCTGTTAAAATGGGGATAAGATACCTGCATAAATAAGTTATTTAAATTAGTGCTGTCAGGCGATTAAAAAAAAAAAAAAAATCTGATTAATTACAGGATTTGTAATGAATTAATCTAGTTAATCACATTTTAAGAGTGTGTGAGAGAGAGAGAGATTGAAGGAGAGGGATTGTGAGTGAGCGAGCGATTGAGCGAACGAACGAACCCACTTTGCGATTGAGTTTGCCAGTTTTTATGCGGGCGCTTTGCTCAATCTTTCCCAAATTCTTGCCTGGTTTACACCTGACCATATCATAAGTGATATATGGTCTGGGAGCCACCTACTGAATATCTCGTAGCGGAGGTGTGGTTTACGATCGCCAACGGCCGTTTATTGGGCGTTACGAATGTCTATCAAACTACAAGATTCCGTTTGTCACGTAGTACGCTTCACCGTCTTGCCACCCCTCCCCGCTCTCTGATTGGCTCCCAGAATCGGGAGAGCTCGCTTGCCATAGTTGCCAGGCTGTCTTTTAGATTGGAACGAAGGAAAGCAGCCTGGGATTTCCCAGAGTAGAATTCTGCAAGTGTGGTCTGCTGGTTTGTTGGTTTGCTGGTTTGTTGGTTTGTTGGTTTGTTGGTTTGCTGGTTTGTTGGTTTGGTGAAGTGCGCTCACGCTCGCTCTATCACCGGTAACGATGGAACTTGTCCGGACGTGTTAATCGTTCAAATGATCCGTCAGGCTGGACCAGCTTCGGTGATCGGAAAATTCTTTTTTACAAAAGCTCCAAATCACCGGGTTCCTGTTGATTGTTCCGTC
This sequence comes from Paratrypauchen microcephalus, assembly GCA_036785185.1. Lineage (NCBI taxonomy): Eukaryota > Metazoa > Chordata > Actinopteri > Gobiiformes > Gobiidae > Paratrypauchen > Paratrypauchen microcephalus. The sequence goes on along the minus strand of JAVJIX010000103.1, from coordinate 1,973,614 downwards.
TTTGTTTCTTTTTATAAATAAACTTGCCGTTCAAAGGCCCTGGCAGCGATTTGCTCGCCGCACGCCAAATTTAAAATGCACGCACATTCAATTGCCGCTCATAATTAATTGCGTTAATTTTTATAAGGCGTTAATTTACAGTGTAATTAAATAATCTAATTAACGCGTTAAACTGACAGCATTTTTAGCATTTGTTAGCATTTTTTGTTACCATTTTTCAGTCATTTCATTTCTTATGAAGTCTTTAGTCTTTATATGAAGGAGTAATGTACAGAGATTTTAAGCTCATAAAAATAGAGATGTATTGCAGCTGGAAATGCGCTGTATAACAGTAGTGCATTATTATCATTTTGATTGCACTTTATAATATTTATTATTTATATTTATATTAATTAATACCCCCAGCATTTGGCACAGGGCCCCCAGAACCTGAAATGCCCCTGTAAAAACACCATTTACAGAGTTTTACTTTTCTCTTTAGTCCTTATGCAGCAGCATTGATCTGCCCTCTCAGCTGACTGGGGCAGAGGTCTGTGGGTTCAGGTTAAATTGCTGCAGAAAGAACCACTCAGTGTTTTGGTGTCAGGAGGTCAGGCTGGTCAGAACAGAGGCACGATGGTCTCTGTAACGCCGCCGCTTCAGCAGGATTAAAAACACAAATTTACATATTTCACAATCTCAAATAAAGCTATCTCATCAAGTTTTTGCACTACATTTTTATGGGGTAGCACTCTCATCTCACAGCAACTCAAACACATCTCAAACAGGAGGTGAAGAGGAGGAGAGGAGGAGGAGGAGAGGCTGAGGAGGCTGAGAGGATGGCGTAGAGGAGTGCTGTAGTTGTAGCCAAGTTGAATGAGTTACTACATTGATTACTGTAAGTTCCAGGTCCATATAAAACCTGGTCCAAAACAGCGTTGGACCTGGTTTTATATGGACCTGGACTCCATCTCTCCTCCACCTCTGTAGTGTGGCTTCATGTTTGTGTTACAGGTGTTACAGATGTTACAGGTGTGTAGAGTTCTGTAGCTCTCCTGTCCTGACCAGACTCAGATTGCACATGGTGCAGCTCCGGTGGAAATATTCTGTGGATTTTAGAGGAACAAGAGGAGCTCACACCATGCAGTCCAGTGGTACCAGTGGAGGTGCTGTGGTTCTGTGGATACAAGCCTTTCCCTTAATAAATAAATAGTTCTCACATGAACACATGGTCTTGTGTGCCGTGTGAACATCTGCATCAAACCCGCTGACACTGCAGCAGCAGCTGGACCTGCTACAGTCTGAGAGAGGGATATATTGTTCAGGCTATTTCAGAAGAGCAGATGCCAAAGTTCTTGGCTGGTTCCTGGAGCAGAGATCATGTTCTAATGATGGTCTCCTCAGACATGTCCATCAGAGGAGCAGTGACCGGCCAAGCTCCATCTGCGCCACATGTCCAATGTGGAGGATTTTACTGAGAGCATGAGAGCACAAGAAGGACATAGAATAAAAACATAGAAGTAAGGTTTATTTTGCACTGCTTTTAGTAATGCAGCACACAGTTACAGACACACTCAGGGTATGACTCAGACAGTTTTAAATGTCCTTTTAGCTCATCTTTTGTATTATTCATAAAATCATGCAAACCTCAGCAGGTAACCTCAGCAGTAATTTTGTTTTAGAGTAGAAATAACTACTTCCATTGTACACGCTGAATTTTCTTTTGAATTAACTTCTTCCATTGAAGTGAAGACTGAGAAATGAGCATCTTATCACAACAGAACAGGCTGCTTGAGTATCTGATACAGAATAATCATAGTGTTTAATAATCCATGTAGTCTGTAACAGTGCTCTGTTTGAATTCTGTATTTATCCTGAAACTAAAGCAGCACTATTATTTTCTGGTGGAGGGCATGCTACCTAGTTGTCTCCATGGAGATGCTTTTGGTTTGTCTGGATTGGTTCACAGTATGGCTTTAAAGGAACTGTATGCAAGATTTTGATTTTAAATTTCATAAACTCATCAGTGTCCCCAGATACAAGGTTCAAATCCGATTTGACTTTTACTGATGATGCGGTCATGTAATCCAGTTGGTTTAAAGGTACAGTGTGTAGGATTCGTGGCGCATAGGTGGACAGTAGCTATTCCACTTCCTCTTTTGGCTACGGCAGACCTCGAGGGTCACCCGGGCGCACCGTACCGCAGACAGCTCGCGTTCCTGCGCGCACCCGGCGCTGTGCGAACAACGGTATAAATAAAACGCGGCCCCGCGGTCACATTTTTTTTTCTTTTCGCATGAAAACACACATTCCTGATCGTGTACCATGACACTCTACACATCAAATGAAACCTTACAGTCTCCTCTTTTTGACTATGCAATTCATTTCCCTGCACAACAATCACTCCCCGAGCACATGGGGCTTTTATACAGAAAAGCACAAAACGAGGTTTGTTAGCTTACCTTTGAAGGCTCTGGACAGGTCAAACTCTGTATTTCACCATAAACTTGCTCTCAATCTGTCCGTAAGGATCCAGCGAATAAAATCCAGTAAAACAATTTAGTCCAAAACATGTGTTAGATCCATTACGACGTGATACAGCAGCATGCTTGTTTACCCAAAATACGAGCCTCCCCTTCCCCTTCTCTTCTCTCCTCTCCTCCCCTCTGCTGCTAGGCTCCTGCTAGCAGCGGCTGAGCAGCTGCTAGCAGGAGCCTAGGCGAAGGATGAGCCCAAATGTCCTTCTGCGGCTCTCGTATTCAAAATGGCTGCCTCTAATATGGGGAAGATCCCCCTTTTATGTGACTATATCTAAGTCCAAAAGAATATTTTGATTTCATGATGGAAGTGAAAAGGCTTGGAAAACAATGTATTTTTGAATGGGTATCTTCAATTTCAGTAATTAATGGGTAAAAATCTTACACACTGTCCCTTTAAATCTAAAATGCCTCTCTGATCTGAACGGTCACTTCCTAAACTCCAGCACCTGCAGCCATCATGAATCAATGCTAGTGCAGCCTCTGCAGCTTTCCCATGAGACATGACTTGTCCATATACTGACAAAGAGCACACATGCATGTTTTTCTCAATCTGCAGGTTTAGGCTTTGCATCCAAGACTGCTCTTTCTTTTTAAAGGTCCTATTTTATGCTAATGTCTTATGTTCTAATGTTGTTTCCTCCTCAAAAACAGACCTGGAGTTGTGTTTTGTTTCATTCACACATGTTTAAAATGGAATGGAAACGTTTATTTGTCATTGTAAACAACGAGATGAGATTGAAATGGATGGATGGACTTTAAAGCAGCCGACACGGGGCAGCTAACGTCCCGCCTCTCTCCTCAGCGATACAAGAACATAAACAGAATAGAAAATGCAGATACAATCACAGTAGTCACAAACACATAAGACGTAATACAGTGGAACAGTAAACATTGAGGTCTTTTTTTGCTTGGAAATACAAGGGGGGGAGATGGAAAACAGAGAAATATATTATTGACAAACTGAGGCGGCAGACTATGTGAGCGGGAGAGTGTTTTTAGAAATACATGTTATCGTGACGTAGCCAATCTATGTTTTTCTTTTGATATTGTGTCCTTGGAGTGTCCAGTGCAAGAAAGCCATATTCAAAACACAGCAGCCCTGCTATTGTAGATTCCCAGGAGAATTAATTAAACCAGAGGAGAATGCACATAATCGATACACTTTAGAACTCAGATGAATGCGTGAAAAGTCCCTCAGTCGTCCAGGTAGAATCCATGATAACAGGAGATGTTCAATTTGTCAACTGGACAAAGTTTGTTTGGTTGAAAACGTTTCGCCGCTCATCCGAGAGGCTTCGTCAGCTCTGGTAGTAGAGCTGACGAAGCCTCTCGGATGAGCGGCGAAACGTTTTCAACCAAACAAACTTTGTCCAGTTGACAAATTGAACTTCTCCTGTTATCATCAACTCAGATGAATGGACAATTGGTCTAAGAACTGGTTCTGCAAAGTCCCCAACTTCATGCCACCAAGCCGGGCCGTTGAGACTCTCCAGTCCTCCCTCCTGGCGTGTAGATTGTGGGCTGAGCCGCTTGTTTCGCACAGTTCCACAAACATATTTGTGATGGTATCCAAGCGTCATTCGGGTATCCACAGATTGCAGATGGTACAGTTCAGTCTGTGTCTCCTTCTGATGCAGACCTTCTCTGGTCTTCAGCGGCTCCACTGTCGTGTAAAATGACAGCCAACAGCTCAGGGGCTCTTTGTCCGCTGCAGGCATTCCAATTCTCTGATGTATCCGAAAACATCCCCCAGGCCAATTCAGATGTCCTGCCATCAAAAATCCAAATAGTAAATAGTTCAGATCGGCTCTCCCAAACCCACATTAAAGGGATATTCCAGGATTTTTGACATGGGGACTCATTTCCGAGTTAGCCAGAGTGCTGCAGAGATGTGGAGACACTTTTTAGCGAATTTCATGCAGTCCTTCCAGTTGCAGAGTTTTCAGTTGCTAGGCTAGCGCAAGTCAATGGTAAATGGTAGCCTGATTTTAATCAGGCTTACCCACTCCATAGTGCACCCAAAACAAGTCAACTATAACGCCAGACTGTCGATGCAAATGTCTGTGTTGATGGAACAATTTTAGAAATATAATCAACCTTGAACTTTAAAGGATTTATGTCCTTATGCAACAGCACGTTTTTTTTCCCGATCTAGCTAGGCATGGGCGGAGTGATATCACCTTGCAGTTAGGTTTCCAGCTGTTTTTTGTTTACCTTCAGCTGTCGTCGTTAGCCGTAGCAGTACAGTACAGTAGCAGGGCAGTAGCCTGCCCTGTTCTACAATCCAGACATGGCCACGTTTGGAGGTCTCCCCGATGCTTGGAATATACAGATGAAGAGTTGAGAGAGATGGATGTTGAAAGGGCAGAACGCGAGAGAGTGTCGGTGAGTTAGCCCCCACTACAGCTACAGAAAACCGGGTTGTTGCGGGGCTGTCTTTTCAGTTCCGTGCTCAACATGAATGTTCACGTGCTAGCAACAACTTTATGAGCGTGCAAGCCTTTTGACCTGCAGGCTAACATAACGACAGGAGCAAGCTTGGGTAAAAAAGGTACAAACCTGTTCTTCATCACGGGATCTTGCGCTTGGAAAGACAGATGGTATTGCAGTGGTTGTCAGACTAGGCTTTCCAAGGGATTTGGTGTAGTAGTCTGGTCCGAAATGATCACTGCAAATCTTCTGTTTATGTAGCGTCTCCACCGGTGTGTTGATGTCTAAGCCAGCAGCTACAAGCCACAGTCGCGTCCTGTCGATCGTGCACCGGAAAGCTGTGAAAACTTTGTGGTGCCCACCTGCGGGCTTTATTTGTACCATTTTGCCTGGTAGTTCTTTAAAAAGTCACCTCTTCACTCTGTGGTCCTCCTTACTACGTCTTTTCTCGCTTCTCTGTTTACGTGATTGGTCACTTCACAACCAACTAGAGTAAAGTAAAATTCCGCTGCTGCTGCGAAGCTAGTCCCTCAGATATGGAATGATTCATGCTATTCGCAGTCAGTTTGATTTCAAAAATTACTCAATCAACATATATTTACATCGACAGTCTGCCGTTATAATTTGCTTGTTTTGGGTAACCCTGATTTAAATCCGGCTACCATTTACCATTGACTTGCGCTAGCCTAGCAACTGAAAACTCTGCAGCTGGAAGGACTGCATGAAATTCGCTAAAAAGTGTCTCCACATCTCTGCAGCACTCTGGCTAACTCGGAAATGAGCCCCCATGTCAAAAATCCTGGAATATCCCTTTAACACACATACCCTGTATATTTAGTTCTTCTCTAAAACAAAACACCCTGTTCCACCTTGTGATGTCATATGGTCAAACACAAAGTGCTCCACTCTGTTTTTAAACTCAACACACATGTTATGGAATTATATAGATGATTTCAGTCCTGGAATTTCCAATCTCTGAAGAAAAGGTAAAAGGTATCTGTTAACTTGAAAACTACAGCTTCATGACATCACAAGGTGGAACAGAGCATTTTCAGCTTTGGAGATATAGACAGACAAGAAAAGGTTACTCAAACATGTGTGAATGAAGCAACACAACTCCAGGTGTGTTTTTGAGGAAGCAACAGTATTATAATGTAGCTCAAAGCTCACAAGAATCTGTGTGGAACATGGGACCTATTAAAAAACAAGTTCACAGGCTACATACATTATGTTTAATGCCAAACTGTGGAACATTACTGTCAAAACAATTCAGTGAACATGAATGAAACCTTGCTCCAGCCCCTGTTTGTTATCCGTTTACCTCCATCACAAAAATAAAGGTTTTCTTTTGGCCTTGCTCAGTCGTCTAAGTGTACAGCTGTGTGTTCAAATAGAGCACAAAATGTCTCAGAAGTATGAGGAGAGATGAGAGTGTTGAACCTCTCTCCTTCAGCCTGCAGTTATTTCAGTGGAGCTGTGTATTGTCATGTAGTTGTGTGTATTAAGTGACACTGGGTTGGATGCAGTTGTATAGGGAATGTCAGAAAAGTTGCTCTCCCATGACCCAAGGGTTGCCCGTTCAGTCTTTGATAATCACCATGCATTATGCATTATGTGCGTTAGCCATAGACTCTATATAGAACTGGACATACAGTAGCTTAGTGCTAGCCGCAGCGTTGTAATGGGAAGTGAGCATGGGCGTGAACTGGTTCTTTGATTGACAGCCTTGTTGCTAGGCACCCACCCGTGCCAAATCAATAGTGCAAGTGGCAGGGGGCGTGTATCATCAGAAGCCTCCCTCCTGATTGGCTCTTTGGTTTTATGCTCAGACGTGTCTCTGGTTGCAGATTAAAGAAAGAAAGAAAGAAAGAAAAAAAGAAAGCTATGCCTTTATTAGTCCCACAGTGGGGAAATTCCAGTTCTGCATTTAACCCATCCTGTTATCAGGAGCAGTGAGCAGCACATTACTGCGCCCGGGGACCATCTCCATGATCTTCTTGCTTCGGCTTGGTCAGGACCAAAGCTGGAGGTACCTATGGTGCATGTTTTGGGTTGGTGGGGGAAACCGGAGTGCCCGGAGGAAACCCACCCAGACACGGGGAGAACATGCAAACTCCACACAGAAAGGCTCGGGTGACTCGGGGATCGAACCCAGACCATGCATGCAAACTCCACACAGAACACACACAGAAAGGTCTGGGCGACCCGGGGACCGAACCCGGAACCTTCTTGCTGTGAAGCATGAGTGCTACCCACTCAGCCACCGTGCAGTTATAGATGCTATAACTGCCTCTCTGAGGATCATGTGGTGGCAAACAAATGCCATGGGTAATGTCACACTCGTTGATTTTTTCCTTCCATTTTTTCCTCGTGAGCAGCCATATTTATTTTGATATGGACGGACATGGGACATGCATGTCTCTGATTGGCTAATCCACCTGTCAATCACGCCCATCTGAACTCAGATTCACCGGTGACTAGGGAGGCACCGATGGAGCTTTTCTTTTTTACCTGATATTAACTGATATCAGGACAGAGACTGAAAAGATAAGTTATTCGCTTTAGACACAAACATGTGTTTTGTAACAGGTTTTTAATCTTTTTTTTAAATCTTTTATTATTTCAAGGTACATAATAACACATACTTGAGGTACATAATAATACATATTTTAACACTACAATAACATTCGGAAAGCACTCAGAAGACGCATCGGGGGATGTGGGCACGGGATCAGAAGTCCAACCGAGGGGAGCCAGTTCGGGAGATGGAGAAGAGCCTATTGTCTGGGGTGAAGGTGTTGCAAAACTCACTTTCTCTTGCGGAGTGGAGATATTTATGAGCCATTACAGAACAGCTTGGTAAAAATAAATATTTAATATTATGTGATGTAATATTGTCTTATTACACCAATTTATTGACCAAAATGGGATGTCGGCTGAACAAAAATTTTGGAAGCCGATATCCAATTCACCAAAATGTTCAATATTTTGGTAAAGTGGAGCAGCGTGCATGTTAGATCAGAAGGAAGTCATTTTCAAGACCAAACATGAGCTGTTTATTTAAAATTACCATATGGTCTTGTACTAGTTCTGATGTAGATCATGTACATTGTAAAAGTAAATATTGGTGTGGTTTTTTCCCGTATTGATACTTTAAAAACATTTTCGCAGCATTTACCACTACATATACACATAGTACCTCATGGTGCAGTATAACAGCGGCAGTGCAGGAGCAGCTAAAAGCAGTGGTGTGGCATTTGAGGCTAATTTGTCCATTAACGACAAAAGCCCATTGACGTACATTTTGTCCTTTTCTATTGAGACTATTACCCGGCCCAGAGTTTCCCAGCAGTGTCACTGCCTGATATTTACAAAATGGTGGCACCTTTTCCAGATGGGGCACCTTTGCCACGGCCTCTCCTCCTCCTCCATCACACATTACATTATCCCTCATTGAATCAAAGCAAACATACAGAGCACCACGGTCACCATAGCAACAGTCCTCACACGCAGCGGCAATGTAAATGCGAGGATTTACAAACCGGAGAATATGAACTAGAGTGTGCATTGTTATTTCAGGTTTGAACTGACTGCATTTAAGCCTGATGGTTCAAAAACATGGGATTAGTGGTTGTTGTTTTTTTAGCTAAAAATACATTAAAAGTATGTTTTTATGGCACTGAAAAACAAAACACAAAAAAAACATACATCCTCCTGTGAGTGGGCTCTCATCTCCACAAACCTGACTCTTGGCTTTGAGAATGGCCTGCTTGTTTTCCATGGAAATGTTCTAGTGTATTCCGCTGTGTGGTCTCCGCATCTAATCATCAAGTGTTGTTCAAAGTTCAAGTTCAAAGTCAACTTTATTGTCACTTCTGCCCAGGGCTCTCAAGTTTTGAAGATTGCTAGGAGTGAGATTTCTGAGGAGCAGGGGGGTCCCAGTTGAATCCTGGTTTAGACCCGGTTTAGACCTGGTTTAGTCTTGGTTTAGTCCTGGTTTAGTTCTGGTTTAGTCCTGGTTTAGTTCTGGTTTAGTCCTGGTTTAGACCTGGTTTAGTCTTGGTTTAGTCCTGGTTTAGTCCTGGTTTAGTCCTGGCTAGGTCCTGGTTTAGTCCTGGTCTAGTCCTGGTTTAGTTCTGGTTTAGTCCTGGTTTAGACCTGGTTTAGTCTTGGTTTAGTCCTGGTTTAGTCCTGGTTTAGTTCTGGTTTAGTCCTGGTTTAGTCCTGGTTTAGTCCTGGTTTAGTTCTGGTTTAGTCCTGGTTTAGTCCTGGTTTAGTCCTGGTTTAGTCCTGGTTTAGACCTGGTTTAGTCCTGGTTTAGTCCTGGTTTAGTTCTGGTTTAGTCCTGGTTTAGTTCTGGTTTAGTGCCGAAATAGATGCAGAAATAATCTGATATGACTCACCCATAAAAACGCGGTCACTCGTATCCATGTATGCACGTGTCACGGTCTTTAATAATCCGGAGCTCCGGAGAAAAAGACATATCCCGAACTTATCCCGTGTCCCGAGACGAGAGTTCCTTCTTACGTAGCATTAACGTAGCAAGTTAAGGATTCTTCTCTTGGAAATGCCGCGTAAACATTCACGCGGCTCGCTCACAGCGAACAGGCCGATCAGCTGTGCGCGATCGGCCTCACAGCTGATCGCTCAACTCGAGTACTGGTGTGCGAGTGACTTTTTTTTGCTGAAAACGCGTGGTGCCTGCATTAACTTACCGATTTTCTGGGCACAGAAGCGCTGTGAACAGTGGCTACAGTTTTGAATTGCTTAAAAAAATTTCAGCGTGAGAAATACCATGTGTGGCGTGAATTGCGTGTGTCACACTCTCAATGCGTGAGACTTGAGAACCCTGCTTCTGCCATATGTGTTCGACGTACAGTGAATCAGAATTCCATTTCTCTCTGGCTAAGCAGTGCACAAAAGACAGTGTGCAAAATACAATATAAAGATGATACAAAAATCTATCCAAGACAAAATCTAAAAGCAATGCAAAGAATAAATACCTATTTACAGATTTAGTAAAATATGCAATAGAATGTGCATTGAAAAAAACAGTAAAAATAAATGTGCAACAGTCGTTCTTAGCAGCAGTGTGTTGTGTTGTGTTGTGTTGTGTTGCTAGATATCAGGAAGGGTGCGTTAGCTTGGTAGTTGCTGTTGTTAGCTTTAACATAGCAGCATGCTTTGGTCTCTGAAAGTTGAGAAAAGCACGCATAAACTCATCACAGTGAATAATAAATATGCTTGGAATGCATAAGTGAGGAATAACTTGGACACTGCAAACTGTTTCAAATGAAGTATTACTTTAAAGGGCCATATTACGCTATTCTCTGATCTGGATTAATATTGTTTTCTGATTAAAACACACCTGGAGTTTTGTTTTGTTTCATTCGCACATGTTTAGCACACAAACCCTGTATATTTAGGCTGAGTTCTTCTCTCAGACAAACACTCTGTTCCACCTTGTGATGTCGCGTTGTAGCCTTCACGAGAATTATTTGGACTATTTCAGCCCTGGAATTGCCCATTTCTACTGGACTAAATGTAAAAAGGAGCTTTTAACTTGAAAACTACAGCTTCATGTCATCACAAGGTAGAAAAGAGTAAAAGTCAATCATGTGTAACATACAGCTCTGGAAAAAAATAAGGGACCACTGGATTTTTTTTTCTGAAATCAGCATCTCTACATGTATTACAGCCATTCCATTCCAGCGTCTGTTGAATTCCAACACAAACACAAAGCTGAGCTACTTCAGTTCTTGCACCAGGAGTGGAATAAAGTCACCCAAGAACAATGTGAAAGACTTGTGGAGAGCATGCCAAGACACATGAAAGCTGTGATTAAAAATAAGGGTTATTGCACCAAATATTAAATTTCTGAACTCTTCTTATGTGTAAACATTAGTATTATGTTGTTTTAAAATGAATTTGATCTTGTTTTTTTTTGCATTGTTTGAGGTCTGAAAACATGTATCTTTTTTGTTATTTTGACCGTTTGTCATTTTCTGCAAATAAATGCTCTAAACCAGGAGTGTCAAACTCATTTTGGTCCGGGGGCTGTATCCAACCTACTTTGATCCCAAAGGGGCCGGATCAGAAAACTCATGGCAAATATACCCCCAAAATAGCAATAAGTCCAAATAATTGTCCAGAGAAATGCAATTCTATTACAGACTGACTGTTTCTTCAGTCCAGCAATAATTAGTTTATCGTCTGTCTTCTCAAATCTCCATTCAAGTTATTGTATTGAAATGCCGTGTCTCGTAGTGGCATTTAAGATTATATTCCTTGAGCACTGCCACTTGTTGCAAACACACCGAGCGTACAGGTTTCCCATTCACCTCCGTGAACAAATAGGAATTAGTCAATTTTTCTTGGAAAATCCTGCACTCGGCGTCCACTTTTCTCATTTTTGACATTTTGCTGATGAGGGTGTCACGTCAACAGTCAAAACGGTCAAAATGGTCCTTTAAGAGCGTTTGGAAAGAGGCGAGTCTTCATTTGTGCTGCTCTGGTGGGAGGGGCCACGCACAGAGGCGCTGGAGACGCTGATATGCTAAACTGCGCAGAAAAAAGGAGCAGAAAATTACCAATATTTTAATAGAAAATTAAAATATAATTAAAATATTTCAATAGAAAATCAGATGAGGGTCAGATTAAAGATCTTGGAGGGCCGGATCTGGCCCCCAGGCCACATGTTTGACACCCCGGCTCTAAACGATAATATTTTTATTTGGAATATGGGGGAAATGTTGTCAGTAGTTTATAGACTCAAACAAAAATGTTCCTTTTGCCCAAACACATAGCTATAAGTAGTAAAATCAGAAAAACTGATAATTTTGCTGTGGTCTCTTATTTTTTTCCAGAGCTGTAGAACCTTTAATATATTAATGTACAGATCAATCTAACCCACCTCTTTACAATCATACCATTTTATTCTAATCCTTCATAATTCCATTTAGCAATAGCTGACCACCCCCTTTCATATGATTTCTGTGGGAGATGCTTGTGGTGCGTGTGGTGTCGTGGCCCACTTGGTCTCATTAGCGGGTATATAGTGTCCACTCGGGTCCTCATCTGTCCCACTCAGAATGAATTAAACTGTGATTGGTTTAATAAAGTGCCATTTAAATCCACTTTAGAGAGAAAAGCAGCTGTTTGGAGTGCGCATTACCGCCTACTATCATGCAGGCTACAGTCGCCACTAGCCCTGTAGCAGCAAATCTCCTCAAGCTAGCAATTAACGTTAAAATGGAAACTGTAGTGAAATAACATGGCGACAAAGAATTCAGACTTTTATGGATGGATGGATGGCATCTTAAAACCAGTAAAAATGTCTTAAAATACGTAAAACAGAATTGCAGGGTTTCAGATGACGATATGTGGTAGGGTATCGGTACCACGTGGGAAATCCCTGATCTCATCTAATCACAAACCCTAAGCAAGTCTGGGTTTGGTTAGTACTTGAGTGGGAGACCATAGCATTAAACTTTGTATATATTCAATTAGGTGTTCCAAAGTTCAAAGTCAGCTTTATTGTCAAAAACCATATGTACAGGTTGCATACACAGGATTTGAAATTGCAGCGCCCCCTAGGCCCACAGTGAACATAAAACATGTGATAAACAAGACAATAAACACAATGACTAAAACATCACATATACCTGTAGTAAAAGTACAGTAAACTTGTACATACAAGTTTACTTGTATATACAAGTTTACTTGTATATAGTTAGGTTAGGTTTACTGTATATACAAGTTAGGTTCCAGAAATAGCCCGCAATAAGTGAAATCCGCGAAGTAGGACAACTTTATATTTTACAATTATTCTACATGTTTTAAGGCTGTAAACGCCTCACCACACACATTATACACCTTTCTGAGACTGGTATTAAAATTTTCTCACATTTTTCTCTTGTTTAAACACTCAAACTTTTGTAGATTTTCATCAAAATGTATTAATACGTGTGCGCTCGGACACGTGCACCGTCATGAAACAAGGCAAAGATTTAATCCCGGTTTAGACCTGGCCTAGTCCTGGTTTTGTCCTGGTTTAGTCCTGGTCTAGTTCTGGTCTAGTCCCGGTTTTACAATTATTCTACATGTTTTAAGGTTAAAAACGCCACACACACATACACACACATACATTTTCTCACATTTTTCTCTTGTTTAAACACTCAAACTTTTGTAGATTTTCAACAAAATATATTAATAGTGACGCGGGGGGGAGACACAGCCCCAGACATGCGAGGAGCACCGCCACGTCCCTGGACGTGATGCGACACGCACCAACCCCTTGGAAAAGCTCCACGCGTGCACCCCTCATCATGGACAAATCCGTGACAGAGAAACGTGACCGGCGCGACGCCGCGAGCACGATAGATGGATGGCGCCTGTGACTGGCGTGGCCATGGCCAGGCTCCTGTTGTGGAGAATGTTTTTGGTCATTTTGTCGACATACATGATCATATCAGCCCAACTCGCAAATGGATGTGTCTTGGCTTTACGGACTTATGATCGCGAGTCTTTGTTCCGCATCAGAGAGAAAATGGAGGTCTTGTTTGATACTCGGGACAGGTACAAATGACAGTTCCCTCCTCCCCTCACCATTGACACTGGCTTACCTGAGTATTGGTTGGTGTCCCGAACGCCGGCTAGAGTCCGTGACAAATCGAGGAAGAGAGGCTCGCGGGCTGGAGTCCAGGTCAAGCGAAGGTGGAATGCAGCACGTCTGGGCTCAGCGAGCGTCGGCTACGGAGGACGCACTCGTTACATGTGGCGGGTCGTCCACGCCACCGCGTGCTCGGATTACAACAGGTGTCCCTTCGCAGTGTTGGAGTTATGGTCATCGATTTTCATCGCCGCCGCGTACTTCCGTGTTTCCCCGGTCACAAAACAGCCGCACGAAACCAACAAAGAGTGGTTTAGACCTGGTCTAGTCCCGGTTTAGTTCTGGTCTAGTCCCGGTTTAGTCCAGGGCCAGTCCAGGTTTAGACCTGGTCTAGACCTGGTTTAGTTCTGGTCTAGTCCTGGTCCAGTCCAGGTATAGACCTTGTTTAGACCTGGTCTAGACCTGGTTTAGTTCTGGTCTAGTCTCTTAGCCAATCAGGACGCAGGACACAATGTTACACTGTAAAAAAAAAAACAACACAATGTGTAGTGTAATAAAGCTCAAATGTGTCATTTAAGCAGCAGTGTCTGTGTCATTTAAGCAGCAGAGTCAGTGGAGATATATATATATATATATATTTATATATATATATATATATATATATATATATATATATATATATAAATGAATGAATGAAGTACCGTGAAGGGTCTTGCCCAAGGACCTACACTGGCTTGCTCATTACCCAGTGAGGATTCAAATCAAGTGACTTATCAGTTGAGCTAACCAGCCGGCACAATTAAGTGTCATTTAATCAGTGCTGTCATTTGGGGAGGGAGGGCAGGGTAGGTGTTTTACATAGCTAACAAAAAAGCATGCATTATGAAACGGTTTGCATCTTCATAGATCCGACTAGTAACTCGTCACCTGCTTGTCTGCCTGAAAATAGCATTCAGAAAGATATTTTATTGATCCCGAGGGAACTTTTAGCTACATCATCGTCCTTTGTGTCTCAGTCAAAGGTCTCAGTGCAGTTTAACAGGAGAACTGGTCTGATATAGACAGGGTCAGCAGATCCTGTGTCGGGGCAGTCTGAGGATAGTAACACACCTCAGGACAAAAGTGTCCCTCCTCTATGTCCTCTGTGTCCTGTGTTCTGCAGCAGACAGCCTCCAGGGGGAGCCACACATACCACACTCTTCTAGGCCTCACTCTCACTTTGCTCTGTTGTTTTGGTTCATGATGAGACGGACCTTCTGTCAACGTATTTCCTCTGGAACATCTTCCGCCATAATTTGGTGTGAAACATCTGTAGTGTCTCAGAGGACCATAGCTAGCTCTTTATCATGGATAGAGGAAAAACAAACCAGAACATACTGGAGCAATCCAAGCAAAGCATTAACAACCCCACCAGAAAAATTACATAGTACACCTTTAATTACTTAGACATTGTGACAGAGATAATAATGTTTATGAAATATCTGTACATTTAACATGCACTTTTAATGAGAAAACAACATCGTAAAAGTGTTATTCCAAAAATACCACAATTTTAGCTTTGTTTCTAATCTGAATACTTACCTGTTTATAATAAATAAATAATAATTCATAGCATTTATATAGCGCCTTTCATGACACCCAAAGCGCTTTACAGTTCATTGTTCATTCACTCCACACTTGGTGGTGGTAAGCTACTTTGTAGCCACAGCTGCCCTGGGGCAGACTGATGGAAGCAAGGCTGCCAGTCTGCGCCATCAGCCCCTCCGACCACCTCCAACACTCACGCACACTCCACTTTCATACTAGGCAATGTGGGTGAAGTGTCTTGCCTAAGGACACAATGACAGTTTTTGCGACTGGCGCCCCCCTGTGCCACCTGGTGTTTCCAGTGGTCTCCCATCCAAGTACTAAATAGGCCCTGCCCTGCTGAGCTTCTGAGATCTGAAGGGATCAGGCTTTGACAGGCAGGTATGGCCAGGTATTTATATTTGTATTTCTATCTCCACTTCTGGCTCTCATCTCAGAAGTCATTTTTTATTTCAAGCAGGCACTTACACCGTTATTTAGAGTTAAGTCATGGCTCCCTGCTGCTCTTGAAAGTCGCACCACAATGACAGAAAAGCATTGTGAGAAAGCTATTGTATTTCCTCTTTAGTTAAGTGTCATTGTAGAGGCAAGGCCAAACAAAAGGCAATCACCGGGCCTCGTCTGTAGATGCCGCACTTAACATGGAGGAGAGTGGAATCTGATGGAGCCAATTGTTTACAAGAACCTACTATTTTAGTTCACTACTCAACTGCAGGGTGCATTTAGAAAGTAGACCTCCAGCAGGGCCTTGGCATCCCAAAATGAAAAAGCTCTTAAGTGCTGAAATAGAAGTTAGTTTCTGTTTTGTTTTTTTTTGTTTTTTCAAAGCCAGCTTAGTGTATGAAAAGTTATTTTATTGGGAGTTGACCATCAGCTCCATCATCCAGGAGGCCCAGCAGAGGAGGTACTTGGTCCAGCCCAGATCTACAGGGCCATCATTCACTGCATGCAGTGTAATCCAATTGCAAACGGTTTGGGATCGTATTGAATTCATGTGCACAGGATAAGGATCGTATAGGGATTGGTTTCCCGAATCCGATTGGAACCCCTGGCTTAGGCCGATAGTAATCCGCTTGGTGCCGCCTTGTGCACGATATTGGATCGGATTGGCGTACTGCGCATGAGCGGGAATTTTTGCCAGGGATTTCACCCGGAAGTGGGAGGAGGCGCAGACACTGTCATAAGTAGCGATTGTTGCTGAAAAAGTCAGATTAAATCATAGCTGCGAAGAAAGAATGCACAACACGTACACCAATGCTGCTCCGTTAAACTCCTCGAGCGCCATCTTTGTATACCGCCACATAGTTTGTTGTGTTTTTATTGAGTAGCCATCACCCGGAATTAGTTGGACTACAGCGCCACATAGCGTAGCAGAGCCGACCAGGTCGCTGACCATTATCTGATTACACGAGTTTCATATGCACTTGGATTATCTCGGATTTGGAGAAATCCAATCTGATCCTACCATGTGCACGCAGTGATTAAGTCCATCCTCACCTCCTCACCTGCTCCATCTCAGCCATCACGATAAATACTATTTCGAATTATCGTTCAATATATGAAAGCTTGAACAATATTATTTTTAGAGTCAATATTTATCATGTTTAAATTGTATTTGCACTAGCAGAAAATGTGTGTGTGTTTTCTGTCTCTACAATCATATTTAAAGGCAAATTAAAGTTTTTTTACAATCTGAGCCTTCTTTCGGCAATAAAACAAGTAGTTTTACTCACCCATAGCATTTTTCTGTCAATTGGAGCAGTATCGCAGAACTTATGTTGAGCCGTTCTGTTCTAGTAATGATCCCGTATCCGTTAACATGGTGCTGTATGATTTGCTCGGGGCATTACTTTGCGGTGTCCAAATAACACAAACTTTAGCACTTTTCAAATCATAGAAGCCCGATGTCTTAATGAAAGATTTCGTTTGAAGCAAAAGTGGCCTGTAATCCGAGATTTAGCCATAGTTTCGAGTAGATGAGGACGCCAGTGCGCATGCGCGGACTGCTCCCGGGACCCAAACATGAAACGCAAAGCTGAAAACTATGGATAAATCTCGGATTACAGGCCACTTTTGCTTCAAACGAAATCTTACATTAAGACATCGGGCTTCTATGATTTGAAAAGTGCTAAAGTTTGTGTTATTTGGAGACCGCAAAGTAATGCCCCGAATACAAATGCTAACGGATACGCTACAACATAACTTTCTTCAAACAGCTCCAAATGACACGAAGAACGTGATATGGGTGAGTCAAACGACTTGTTTTATTACCGAAAGAAGGCTCAGATTGTAAAATAACGTTACTTTTCCTTTAAGCTGTGAAAGGTTGAACTTCTATGACTCAGTACAGATGCAAACTACATACTAAAGTGTTTCTTTTTTTTATTTTTATAGTTTAATAGTTTTTTGTGGTTTAAAGGTGCAGTGCGCAGCTTTTCTGGTGGAGGGTCCGTCACCTGCTTGTCTCCATGGTGATTGTCTGGAATTCATTCATTCATTTCATTCATTTATTCATTTCGAGCAGGTCAACACAAGGAAATAAATACATGTAATCAATATGCAGTCAAGTAGATTTGTTTGTTTTTGTTTTTGTTTTTTGCTCAAAAAGGAGTGGGAAGAAGAAAACTTATTGAATCCCGCCCCCGTCTTCCAAAACAGAACTGAAATTATTGATTAGCTTCCTTGTCAGTTCAGTTGAAAAACACAAAAACAAAACAAAACAATGGCAAATTCCATTCTTGTACAAAAAAAAAACTACAACTTTGGATCAGGGACAATTACACATACAGTGTTTTTATCAGGAATATTAAAAGTCTGCAACAAGTAAACATACCAGCAACGGTAAACACAAAAAATCCCAGGAAGCACAACTACAATAACACACAAACATAATACCAACGATGGTAAGACAACAGCAGATACTAAAGCACAAAAGTGATACAGAAAAGTGCTATTTGACGATTCATTCAGACTCGTCTCTCTCTGTGTTCAGACCAGACCATGTCTTTATACAAGAACTTAAATTTGTGAATATTTTGTTGGAATGTCCCACAGTATGACATTAAACAACTCTACCTTATATTTATTCAAATACATCCGGTTTTATAGCTCAAAAATATCTAGAAAAACAGGTATTCTGACTGTGACCAGGGCTGTCTCTCCACAGATCTGACCTGTAACGTGTTACTGGTTTGGTCTCCATAAAGATAGAAAGGATTAATACCATATTATGAAACATTCCAGATAAATCAATAACTTCTTCATAGAAAAAAGTATCTGACGGACCCAACACTAGAAAAGTTACGCCATGCACCTTTAAATCTGCTCTTGGGTTATTGTGTCAGTGTCATAAATTAGTTTGAATATTATTGTTTATCATCTATTTTCTTCAGAAATATATCGCATTAGAACATTAGTTACTGTGGCAGACCTAAATGCCTGCCTAAGTTCTCTCTAGAACCTGTAAATATCCTGACGCAAAGTTTTGAAGCATCGAGCTAAAGTGGGCGTGCCAAATGAACCCTCCAAATCAGGGCTCGGCAGCCTTAAATACTCAAAGAGCCATTTGGAACGCACAAGCCGCGAAACCCTTTTGACATCTAAACCAGTGCTAACCAGCGGCGGGAACTACAGTCAAAACTACAACTCCCAGAAAATGGACTTCAACAAGCGCATCATCCTCAGCTACAGCGCTGAAAGACAGACGAAGCACGCACCACGCGGACAGGGGAATCCCTGTTTACGCACCAGGAAGGGAGTTCCCCCGTTACGCTGCGTGCTTTGTGCTTCGCCTTTATTTTTCCGCACTGAAAAATAGTTCCCACCCAAAATGACCAAGGCAAGTTCTCCGTGTTGATTTGCACATTTATTTGCACTCGATATGAATGCGCACTACACAGACAGTAATTGGGAAAAGCATCGAGCAAATTAATTCCTTTTGGCCGAAATCTTTCTCTGGCGCCGTTAGACTCCAGTCTAACGCGGAGGAGCAGCAGCTCGCGCAGCGGTCAGTGCTGACAGACTCGGACAATGGCTGGGTGACCAGGAAAACGCTTTTCATCACTTGTTTTAGTCTCTGGACTGTGGGGAGATGCCCAAATTTGACCTGGGGGTGGCATATCCCTTTAAATAAAGAACTGTGCTGCACACGTATAATCTCTGAAACGTTTAACATGAACCATCTCCAACGGGATAGAAGCACAGAACAGATTCAACATCAGCAGAACATCCTCTGGCACTGAAAGAACACACATATTCCACTGAGTCCTGTTCTTTAGTCCGACAGAAGCTGACGCATCAGGGCACAAGCACCGAGCTGTTTTTTTCAGCTTGTGGTTTATGCAAATTAGCCATGTGGTTTTAAAGGGATAGTTTGGGTTTTTTGATGTGAATCTGTATGGCGTCCCCTTCAGCGGTGTCGTGCATTAACACTGACTTACCCCTGACAGTGTCCTCTGAGCCGAGTTCTGCCCAGTTCTGGAGCTGATGAAAGTAGTTCCGGCAAGTTAGCGGGGACAGTTAATAAAGCTTGTTTTTCTTCTCAAAACAATATTTGTCCAAAAAGTGATATATTTGCGTCACAAACAGTTGTCCGCTAAAAATTCAGCAGCGTAATTCGCATTTGCATATTTTCTCTCGATTCGTATCACTGCGCGCAGATTAGCTGTATTAGCCTGTTCACTTGTAAACATTCGCTTACGGCAGATGTCGCCGTACTGCATCCGCCGTAAACATCCGCTTAAAGGGATATGCCACCCCCAGGTCAAATTTGGGCATCTCCCCACAGTCCAGAGACTAAAATAAGTGGTGGAAAGCGTTTTCCTGGTCACCCAGCCATTGTCCGAGTCTGTCGCCACTGACCGCCGCGGTATCTGCAGCTCCTCCGCCTTAGACTGGAGTCTAACGTCGCCAGAGAAAGATTTCGGCCAAAAGGAATTAATTTGCTCGATGCGTTTTCCAATTACTTTCTGTGTAGTGCGCATTCATATCGAGTGCAAATAAATGTACAAATCAACACGGAGAGCTTGCCTTGGTCATTTTGGGTGGGAACTATTTTCCCACCCATCTTTTCTGATGCCCAAATTTGACCTGGGGGTGGCATATCCCTTTAAAGTTATCAGGCTAATACAGCTAATCTGCGCGCAGTGATACGAATCGAGAGAAAATATGCGAATGCGAATTACGCTGCTGAATTTTTAGCGGACAACTGTTTGTGACGCAAATATATCACTTTTTGGACAAATGTTGTTTTGAGAAGAAAAACAAGCTTTGTTAACTGTCTTGGCTAACTTACCGGAACTACGTGTTATTATGTACCTTGAAATAATAAAAGATTTAAAAAAAAACCTATGTTCACGAGCTTCAGAACCGGCGCAGAACCTGGGTCAGAGGACGCGGTGAGCGGTAAACCAGTGTTAATGGACGACACTATTAGAGGGGAACCCATACAGATTAACATTTAAAAAAAACCCCGCACTATCCCTTTAATGGATGACAATGCTGAAGGGGGACGCCATACAGATTTACATAAAAAAAAACAAAAAAAAACACTATCCCTTTAAGTTTCGCTTATGTAAAATGTAAACAAATGTCTGCAAAGCTGCATCAAACATATTATTATTGGAGTCCTCCTCAGAGGAAATAAAAATCCAATCTTAAATTATTTATCTGCCGTGAACCATGCTGTCTGCCTCCTGTGTTCAGTCATTTTATTGCGTGAAGTACCGCCTGTACCGGTCTCATCAGCCGCGAAAGTAAATGAATCTGCCCACGTACCATTAAACGTTCTGTTTTCTTCAGAAACTTTTCTTGGATTTATCCATCATTTGGTTGAAAAGCTCCATAAATCATGCTGCTGGTGTAGGTGCCGGTAAATTCGGGCTGCCAGATATGTGCCGGGTGTCGCACATCAGCGGCTTTGACACATATTTTGAGCGACAAAATATTAAAATCATTTTATATGAATGTTACAAGATGACCATTATCTACAAATTTAAAATAACATTAAAAAAAAACAAAAAAAAAACGAACAAACTAAAATAAAAATACATGTAATTAAATACTCATTATTTATTTTCCAAAGTCGCAGGGAGCCACAACAGGATGAAGAAAGAGCCACGTGCCGACAAAAAATGTGTGTGTGAGCATATTATTATTATTAATGCTCTTGTTATTGTTATAATCAACAATAACAATCCATACACTGTGGTAGACAACCTTAAAACATTCTATTCTTTGTAATATATTAAAATCTCCAGTAGTTGGCTGTATTTTGTGGCTTTATTTTACTACTACTACCACTACTACTACTACCACTACTACTACTACTATTACTACTACTACTACTACTACTACTACTACTACTACGACTACTACATACTTACATACATAAAACTTGTATAGCACTTTTCATGACACTCAAAGATGTGTCACATAAATTAAGACACAAACACAAATGAAAGAAACAGACTTGGGGCTGTGAGGCCTAACTGGTTCATCAGACTTCATTTTCCCATCACTACTCGGGGCTAAGCAGGTTGGATCACAGCTCACTTTTCTTATCCTGGACACAGACTATTTGAGCCTCTGCCCTCGGGCGGGACACAGACCAAGACCGATCACCACAACAACAGTTTCGTAGACTTAAACTTAGACAAACTTTATTGATCCACAAGGGAAATTATTTGAAAAGGTCTCCTCCTGGTGGGACATGCCTGGAACACCTCCTGAGGGAGGCGTCCAGGAGGCGTCCGGAACAGACGCCCGAGCCACCTCAGCTGCTCCTCTCGACGGGGAGAAGCAGCGGCTCTACTACGAGCTCCTCCCGTGTGACTGAGCTCCTCACCCTATCTCTAAGGGAATGCCCAGCCACTCTGCGGAGGAAACTCATTTCGGCCGCTTGTATCCGCAACCTCGTCCTTTCGGTCATTACCCAGAGCTCATGACCATAGGTGAGGGGAGGAACGTAGACTGACGGTAAATTGAGAGCTTTGCCTTTCAGTTCAACTCCCTCTTCACCACAACGGTCCGGTACAGCGACCGCATCACTGCCGACGCTGCACCGATCCACCTGTCAATCTCACGCTCCATCCTCCCCTCACTCGTGAACAAGACCCCGAGATACTTGAACTCCTCCACTTAAGGCAAGGATTCTCCACCCACCTGGCTTTTTCTGGTCGAGAACTGCAGGTATAAGTCTATTTTAACACAAGTCTTTATTTGAACAGTTTATAAACTATTAGTTATCATTATGTTTTTGTTTTTGTTGTTTTTTCATTTTAGCAACACCAAAGCGTATTATGTCCCTTTAATCTCATGTTTTAGTAGTCGGCTTTCATTTCCCCATAATTCACCTTGCTGCTTTCAAATCCCGTCTTTGAGCACTGGATAACCATACGTCAGTCAGATGGCACTGTGCATTTAGACTCTCACAGGGCCTTGGAGAATACTAGTACCTGCAGGAAGCATTAACTGGATTGGCCCTCCTCTCTGCAGACATATTAGAAAGGCTTATGAGCGAGGTCAAATAAATATATGTTGGGAGCAGTGTGTCAGTGCGGCGTGCAAAGGGGAGGTGGAAGGCTGGTGCAAAGAGGATTTCCTGTAGTGCAGAGAGGCTGCGCCAAACTACTGAAGCTAATGGGGGTCTTATTTTCGGGGAGATTACATTTGTGGGGTATTAGTTAGACAAAAGGAATGAAGCAGTGAAATTATTAGAGAATTTGGTGACAAAGAACTACACTATTTTCAGCCGCCTTAACAAAGCAGGAACAAAGACTCAAAATGAACTAAGAGCAATAAAGAGGTTGGGTGCTTTTCTGGCTGCCTGCTCACTGGCTCACACACGGAGCAGTTTTTGAAAGTTTTGTTTTTTGAGCTCAGTTTTTAACATCAAATCATTTGAACCAACTCAGAAGTGCGGCATGTGCAGGTGAAAGGACACAAGTAAGGGACTGTTGGATTGTTTGAAATGAACTGTTTGTTTTTACCATTTCCAATAAGTAAGCTAAGTAGCCAAGTAGTTGAGGAGCTACCTATGGACATGCTGAAGAAATGTTGAATTGACAACTTTTAGGTGTATTCATATTTCTATATCATACAACACATAAACATTTATGTGTGTATTATTTGAATGAACACTGGATCATATTAATGTCTCCTGCACCAGGGGTTGTTCTTTGGAATGTGATGTGTGCGGGTACAAGTTGGAGATATCTTCAAACTGAGAGGAAGAGTAGGCGTGTCTGGTGCCAGAGCGGGAGAAAGCGAGGAGGTGCGAGAGGAATCCGATCCACATGTTTTGCATATTCATTAACTGTATTGGATATTGATCTGGGTCTGAGGGGGAAGGGGCAGTCACTTCTTTGTAAACACTGGGTAAGTCTTATGTAGATTGTACGCACCAGGGCAGAAATTGGGACGCACAGCTCTGTGTTAGAGAAATAAACTTTTGGTAAATTTGAACCTTTTTGAATCTAAGTCGTCTCTTGATAAGAACACGCAATATACAACAATGCTATAGGCTGGTTACACCATATGTTGCAGAAGACCTTCCAGAGGAAATATTCAGAGACCTTTTTTTTTAAAATTTTCTTCCACTTTATTCCGTATTTTTTTCGGGTCGCGGGGGCAACGGTCCAGGTCCGCCGCCCAGATCACACAGTGCACCAGCCCCCCATCCTCCCGCGGGTGGTGGGTCCACGGGAGGATGGCCCCACGTCGCAATGGACCGGCCTCGATGTACTTTCGGCACGGTGGCTGAGTGGCTAGCACTCATGCTTCACAGCAAGAAGGTTCCGAATTCGATTCCCGGGTCGCCCAGGCCTTTCTGTGTGTGTTCTGTGTGGAGTTTGCATGCATGGTCTGAGTTCGATCCCCGGGTCGCCGAGCCTTTCTGTGTGGAGTTTGCATGTTGTCCCCGTGTCTGGATGCGTTTCCTCCGGGTACTCCGGTTTCCCCCATCAACCTAAAACATGCTCCAGGTAAAATCCTCCATCTTAGGTCCTGACCAGGCCGAGCAATAAGATCATGGAGATGGGTCCCCTGGCGCCTGAAAGACGAGCTGCCCACTGCTCCTGAAGGATGGGTCAAATGCAGAGAAATAATTTCCCTACAGGGATGAATAAAGTCTGTCTTCTTCTTCTTTTTGTGTCATGGGGGCTACCAGTGTACGCAGACATTGGGGGCGAGGTGGGGTTAAGTGTCTTGCCCAAGCAGCAGCAGCACTCATCTGTGGGAGCTTGGGAGCTGGGATCGCACCACCAACCCGCGGGTCAGTGGATCCGACCGCTCAACCCATTGTCGAGGGATTCGAACCTCCAACCTCTGGATTAGCGGAGAAACAACTGAGCTACTGCCGCCCACTATTCAGAGACCTTTCAGAGGAAATCTTAATGAGAACGTCTCATTTAATCACCAACGAAAACAACAGAGTGGAGTGAGAATGAAGCCTTTTCTGTTGTGTTCACCTAGAGCATTTCAAGGCCCAAGGCCCAGGAGCCGACTCTGACCGGCCCGTGAAAGGTTACTTGGAATAAAGAAAATAAAATCTACTTTCATAATTGTACATAATGCATTTGTACTGATGATCATCTGTCGGACGTGCTTCACATCTCCACCTCAAACATGAACCTGACTTTGATGCACTTGTTAAAGCTCAACAGAGGTGAGATTTCTCTCAATGATCAAGAAACAAAACACTAAACATGCAACTTTGACTTTTTTTCTACACAGTTTGGCAGTTGGACAATATGTGACATATCTTGTATTATATTATTTGGCAAACAAAGACATTGTGGTGTCTTAATACAAACTTAAAGTTAAACTCAGAAAGCATCGTGGGGTTAATGTGACTGAAAAAGAGTTACAAATGTTACAAATGTTTCACATTTACCATTGTTTTGAATTATTTTACGGAATAAATTCAGTTTTTGTCAAACGTCACTCTCTTATTACTGAATAATAACACAGAACTTACCAGCTTCTGTAAACAATGACATTTACTGATTTCAACGTAGGAATAAAATTAATAACCAGAGTAGGCTTCAAACTTTTGGCCCGGCCCTCCACAATATTTTCTGCTTCTCATTTGGCTCTTGGGGAAAAATAATTGCCCACCCCTGACCTAGAGGCTGCTGTGATGCCACAGGACACAGAGGAGCAACACATTTTGCTCAAATACAAGGAAAAACAAACAAACAGCACAAGCCTCACCTTACTCTCTTTCAAGTCTTACTGCATGGAAGATTTCACTTTTCCTACAATGTGTACCAAAATCACTGCTATGATGCAAGACACAGCAATGTTTAGGGCTTCTAGGAACTTGTCATTGTGATGTTGTGATGGGTGGTGATCGGAATGGCGCAGAATGGAAGCCACTTTTTCGCCAGTTCGCCTCAGGGCAGCTGTAGCAGACTGAGCAGCGCACTTGTAGTAATACCAAGAAGAAGTGAGTGAATGAATAGCGCAATGTAAATGTGTATTTTTGAAAAGAACTCTGCAACTAATGCATTTTTATTCAGATTTTACTATTAAGGTTATGTTTGGTATCACTGGACTCCATTTTGCACACGTCTATATCCACAATTCTACCAGGGTTTTAGCTCAGTAAAGTGTTTTTGTTGCATGCTTGGGTCAGTTTTTCAGTAATGTTCCATCCCGATTTCAACCAACCTGAAAAGATTTTTATATAACCCAACAAAACACAGTTAGTCACACTTTTATGGAGTTTCACAACATGCATTTGAATCAGACACAACACAATACAACAGCAGCTGAAGGGAGGCAGTGAGTGGAGGTGGTATGACCGATTTTCAACTCTGTTTATCAAATCGTATACTAGTGTTATTGGAGTTTCTTTGAGTTGTACTGTATGCCACTTGGATTTAATACATGTTTTTAAAGTTCTAACACCTCCACTTAAATTAGGAAGCGGTCGGAGTTCATTTGCCATAGCAATTTGTCATTTTCATAGTATATGTCTCGATGAATAGCAGAATACAGGGGGTCCTCGGGTTACGACGGTCTCGGGTTACGACGTTTCGTGGTTACGAACGCGCCCCCATTAAAAAAAATATGTATATATTACGCGTCATTCCGTCTTACACGGTTTAGCGTGGTAAGAGATGTAAACAAACCCGAACGGCGCGCGGCGCACGGCGCAAGAACACGCTCTGTTGTGGTTGTAGGGAGAAGAAGACAGCCTCATGTGCGTGCCCAATGTGGGCGGAAGTACCTGATGTGGGCTCTGATCTGCTCCTATGATAGCGGCAGTGATAACCAAGCAGCGTAGTGGTCTAATTATTGAGATGGAAAGGTTATTGGTGCTTTGGTTGGAAGATCAAAGGCAAAATCCGGTTTACGACGAAATTCGGGTTACGACGCGTCTTAAGAACGGATCTACGTCGTAACCCGAGGACCCCCTGTACAGTGTTGGTACGTAATAGGTTGTGTTTCTGTTCAAGAACTGGGTTATTTCATAAAAATCAGATACTAAATTATACTAAAACTACTATTGAAATTAGATATTCTTTTGAGCAGGTATGGGAGCAGCTCGACTCGACTCTCTGTGGAACCAACCTGGACGACGGAGAGATTAAACAGATATAAGGGCACCTGGAAAAATGAAAGACAGTATTACCTTTTAAAGCTGCTAAATGGTCTATTGTCTAAAGAAAGAGTGTTTTCATTATCATAGTGTTATTGGAATCAATATTGAGTATCAGGTCACCAAGGAACTGGTGACTGACTTCAGGAGAAAGGGGACACCAGTGGAGCCCATTACCATCCAGGGCCATGGCGTGGAAATAGTGGACTGCTACAGATACCTTGGTGTCCATGTGAACAACAGGCTGGACTGGAGGGACAGCTGTAATACTGTACAAGAAGAGCATGAGCAGATTTCAGTGTGTGCAGTAAGTTACTGGAGATCTTCAGTCTGTGGAGGCCAGCGCCCTGGACTTCTCTGTGGTCTTTTGGGGGAACAGCACCAGTAAATGGGACACTGGGCGGATTGACAAACTGAGCTGGAGACATTTGTCACAGTGAGGGACAGGAGGATACTGGACAAACTGCTCTCCATCATGGACACTCCTGCTCACCCCCTGCACCAGACCATAGAGGGACAGATAATACTCCCTACAACTGTACAACAACTCACCCTTTTGTAACGGATAATACTCCCTACAACTGTATATAGCTGTGATTAGACATCTTATTTGATATTGTATTACTTATTTTATTATTATTTAATGAGTGAGCTGCTGTACCCAAACAATTTCCCTTGTGGATCAATAAAGTTTGTCTAAGTATTTCATAGATTTTATATTTTTGTATCGTGACACTAACACTATTTCATAGCTTCAGATGGAGACTCAGATGGAGAGTCTATTCTAGATGTACTGCTTTTAAAAGAAAGAACTTTTTTGGTTAGAAATTATGTGTAAATTATTGTTTTTAAACTGCAATAGGGATTATCATTTCAACTGAAAACAATCAAGCTGTACCACCTTGTCGATGTCTCTTTGACCTCGGAAGCTAAATGAGGCTGGGTCTGGTTAGTACTCAGATGGGAGGCTGCTGGGAATACCGTAGTAGGAGAGAAGTGGCTTTAATGCATATTCCCGTTGTGTCCTTTGGCAAGACACTTCACTCACTTTACCTACTTTGAATGCGTGTGAATGAGTGATAGGTGGTGATGACTTTGTGTGGAAATGTGCTGTAGAAGACAAGTTGTGAGTAAATAATGTGTATGGTGTTTAAAAACTCACGTCCTGTAGTACCACATGACGTAAGAAGGTGGAACAGAGTGTTTTCAGTGTTTCATGAGAAGAACTCAGCCTAAATATGCAGGATTTTTGCGTTAAACGTGCGTGAATGAAACAAAACACAACTCGAGATGTGTTTGTGATGAGGAAACAACATTGTAGAACTAACACAGATCAGAAAATAGAATCCTACCATGGAATTATTAGCAAATTCCACCTCAGCTTTAATATAATCGGCCAATGTTACGAATGTGATGAAATTACGTAGTTCTTACCTAACGTATTCTATTCTTCGCGGTCAGTGTTGGGGAGTAACGGATTACATGTACCGGCGTTACGTAATCAGAGTACAAATAATGAGTAACTGTAATCCGTTACTCGGACTACAGTTACTTTGATGAAATAAATGGATTACACGGCGGTACTTCTGATGGAAAAAAAAACAAGCTATCATTGCCGCGGCCACCGAAGACGCAAAAAGAATTAGAACGCAAGCAAGAGCGGTTATCGTTGCCAGCAATTGGTTGGCAGCGTCAGTCAGTCACAGATTGAAGAACTTCTAGCAGCTATGGTCACAATCACACACGGTCTCCACAGCAATCCAAGTGTCTCATAACATCGGCAATGACATCTTCTGACTTCTCCACCCACGTAGGAGCTTGACAGACCTTTACCACGAACTAAGTGTTAAGATTATTGCTGTAATTACTTCTTGTGTTCCTCCTGATTGAACAAGAACGTCTTCTTACAATTCTTGTCTTTACCTCCGAAGACCAAGAATAGAATTATAAGGGGGGCAATCATAGAGACAGCTCACATATTCCTGGCGAGGGCCAACTGTCGTCCTGTGAATAATTCAAGAGGATTATTAATATTTGAACCGGCATGAGAGATAAAAAAGATCCAACGGAGTGACTTCGTAATGAACAAGTGTGATGAGGAGAAGTCAAAGAGTTAAAATGTGTGAAGAAAGAAAGGTGGAGGGAGAGGGGAGCAGAATATAGAATGAGAATGCAGAGGTGTACAAGAAAAGAGACAGACTGAGCTGGAATTACAGTCATACAATATGGTGTTATGCTTGTGTTTATTGGTGTGGCATGTTAGACTTTTCATTTGACTAAAATCTAGTGAAAGGTCCTATATTATGCAAACTTGACTCTTGTGAGCTTTTAAAGGTCCCATGGCATGAAATGTTCTCTTTCTGAGGTTTTTGAACACTAATGTGAGCTCCCCTACCCTGTTTATGCCCGCCCCCCCATGGCAAAAAGTTGCAAAATGTGTAAACTGAGCATTTGCGATCCTTTTCCGCGTTTGAAAAAAAGACAGCCCAAACAGGCGATTCTGAACAAGGGAACTTTCTGACGTCACACTCGTGGAAAGGTTTCCACCCCCCGTCTGGATGTCTACCCACTGTCTCTGGAAATCACGCCCAGGGAGTTTGGACCGCAAACGAGCTACGAAATGCGAGATGCGTTTTTTTATTTGCCTGGAAACATGTGAGAATGTTTCCATCATGTCCTTTATCCGAGCCTCCAAACCTCTGAAACAGCAGTGGTTTAATTTTATTTTCTGTGGAAATGTGTTTTTTTTAATGCAACGCGTCTCATTTCTTCCTCTGCGCTTAAAACACAGAAGTGGGTGACAGCGCACAGCGCACTGCTAATCCAGGAAACAGCGGCGTATTTGGCCACACCCCCACCCACTGCACTGGCCTCTCTTTGTCCTCCTGATTTGCATTCAAGCAACAACGCCCAGAATAAAGAGTTTCAGAGACACATTTAGCCTCATGAAGACAGTCAGAGTCATATCTCATGCACTGAGGCTTGATTTTGAAGAAGGATCCATTTACAGTATTAGGGAACCATTAAGGCGCCATATAAAAGCATCAAGAAGTACCATGTCATGGGATCTTAACCTCCTCAAAAACATACCTGGAGTTGTTTTGTTTTATTCACACGTGTTTGAGTAACCCTTTATTATTAGTCCGTCTACATCTCCAAAGCTCAAAATGCTCTGTTCCACCTCGTGATGTCATGAAGTGGTAACATTTACTTAACATCTACTTTTTGCCTTTTGCTCAGTAGAAATGGGCAATTCCAGTTCTGAAAAAATCATTCAAATTATTGTAGTGAATATGTATGGGGTTAAAAAAACAAAACAAAACCAAAAAAAAGCACACAGTGGAGCAATTCCTGTTTTACCACATGACATCACAAGGTGGAACAGAGTGTAAATATGCAGGGTTTGTGTGTTAAACATGTGTGAATGAAGCAAAACACAACTCTGGGTATGTTTTTGATGAGGAAGATCAGAAAATAGTCATATGAGCCCTTTAACACAATTTTATATTCCAAATTTGACTAAAAATCATGCCTAGTTTTTCCTAGATTGATAATCTGACTTCCTAGTGGGAGATGGGCAGCAGTCATAGATATAAAATCAGTAGACACAGCATTCGCTCGAACCCTGGGTCCTTAACATGGTGGCCTGTTCTAGTCAATGGGCCGAGCTCAATGGTGCTTGTCTGTAGATTAGCCTTTAGGGGTCAGGTATGGCTCCCCTGCCCACTGACCATGCTCAAGGACATCAGCCCAGAAAGAGTTTATGATCTGGAAAAAGATAAAACTGGACACAAAATCTGACCTTTTGGAATGCTGTAGATGCCCCGTCATTGAGCTCTGTGGGAAAATGCGTTCTGGGCTAGAGGAGATGTTGCTGTAGTAAAAATAAATTATTGTAATAGGTTCATAATTTGACGTTCATTCAGTCACCCACTTGAATGGACTTGGCTTGTCCAGGAAGATTTTAGAATTCTGGAGCCAGACCCCTGAATTTTCTCCTGTTAGCATTAGCACTCAAAAATCGTAAATTATTATTATTATTATTATTAAGAAGAAGAAGCGACTTTATTGATCTCACACAGGAGAAATTCTTCTCTGCATTTAACCCATCCTGTTATTAGGCGCAGTGGGCAGCACATTACTGCGCCCGGGGACCATCTCCATGATCTTCTTGCTTCAGTTTGGTCAGGACAAGAGGATTTTACCTATGGTGCAGGTTTTGGGTTGATGGGGGAAACCGGAGTGCCCGGAGGAAACCCACCCAGACACGGGGAGAACATGCAAAGAAAGGCTCAGGCGACCCGGGGATCGAACCCAGACCATGTATGCAAACTCCACACAGAACACACACAGGGGATTGAACCCGGAACCTTCTTGCTGTGAAGCATGAGCGCTAGCCACTCAGCCACCATGCCGCCAACTGTAGTAGGTGACATCACAAGAGACTGCCCTGATTATTTGTAATCAGAAACAGGGCGGAGTTTGAAGTTTGGATACCTGTTTGGCCAATCGCACTGTTCCTTATACCCTCTTAGAGTGTTTTCACGTGACGTCATAATCCAGAAGTCGGCCATGTTGGAGATACTCAAAACAAAGTGAACATTGCACTTATGCTGCTAAGTAAAAAAAAAAAAAGCAAAGGGTCCTCGGCTACACAATAGATCGGACAGTTCTATCGTTTACCTAAAGTAGTGACGGACCAGGGTGAACAGACAGAGCGATTATCAAAGGAAAGGAGGCGACAGAAAGACGATGTTCATATTCCCGTACTTAAACACGTTACACATGTAATACAGTGGTCCCTCTTTTATCGCAGGGGTTAGGTTCCAGAAATAACCTGTAATGAGTGAAATCCGCGAAGTAGGACAACTTTATATTTTACAATTATTATACATGTTTTAAGGCTGTAAACGCCTTAAAACACTGGAATTAACATTTTCTCACATTTCTCTCTCGTTTAAACACTCAAACCTTCGTAGATTTTCAACGAAATGTATTAATAGTGAAGCGTGGGAGGAGACGGCGCGAGGGGAGCGGCGACATGAGTCACTGGATCCACAGGAAGCACCGCGCTCATCCAACGGCACTGCCACGTCCCGGGACGTGACGTGCACCAACCCCTTGGAGAAGTGAGCATGGTCAAATCCGTGACAGAGCAGCACGACCGGCGGAAGGCCAGGGCTGTGAGCACAAGATCGAACCGTGGCGCCTGGACCATGCCTCCCCCTCAGGACCGCGTCCTCGCAACCCGAGCTACAAACCGAACACGCACAAACGAACGCAAGAGCCGCACGAAACCAGCAAAGAGCCGCACGGAGTGATGTAATCCTGGTTTAGACCTGGTCTAGTCCCGGTTTAGTCCAGGTCTAGACCTGGTCCAGTCCTGGTTTAGTCCAGGACCAGTCCAGGTTTAGACCTGGTTTAGATCTGGTCTAGACCTGGTTTAGTCCATGTTTATTCCTGGTCTGGTCCTGGTCTAGTCCCGGTCCCCCCTGCATCCCCCATCTATCAATCGGTAAAGGTCTACAGTCTCTTAGCCAATCAGGACGCAGAACACAATGTTACACTACAGTCCCTGACAAAAGTCTTGTCGTTTGGGTACAAGTTGACCTTAAGTGCCCCCCAAATATATATCTAATAATTTATTTTTGACAAGAAATGTCTCATTTCAATCCCAGCAGATTTTGAAATACTGTTTTGGTGCCAAATGAAACTGCTGAAAAGCATTCTAATGTTCACAGCTTGGTAAAGCCCACTGAGTCAGTTTTTGCAAAGACAAAAGTCTTGTCGCCTTGCACCCAATCCTAGATTACAACCTCACCTGTGATCAATCATTTGTCAGTCAATTAGTGGGTGTGTATAAAAAGAACCCCAACACACCAGACCTTCACATCAACTGCAACTTGACCTCTGACAACATGCCTAAGATTCACCCTGAGACCAAAGCATTGATTATCAAGAGGTTGAAGACCAAATCCACTGCTGAAGTGGCTGACACCTTCAATGTGTCTCAGCGTCAAGTACAAAGAATAAGAAAAAGATTAGAAGAGACTGGAGATGTTTTTGACAAGTCCAGGTCTGGTAAACCCCGCAAGACAACTGCTCGGGAGGACCGTTTGTTGGCTCGAAAATCCAAGGCCAGCCCCTTTTCCACTGCAGCAGAGCTCCACCAGGCCTGGTCACCTCAAGTCCCCGTGTCAACCAGAACAGTTTGTAGAATTCTGGGTCGAAATGGCCTCCATGGTCGAATCAGTGCCCAGAAACCAGCACTAAACAAAAGGCAATTAAAAAAACGTGTGGCATTTGCTAAGGCCCACAGCCTGCTAAAAGGATGGACGCTGGAAAAGTGGCAAAATGTGGATTTCTCAGATGAATCTTCAGTTGAATTACATCACAGCCGCCGCAAATATTGCAGGAGACCTACTGGAGCCCGCATGGATCCGAGGTTCACCCAGAAAACAGTTAAGTTTGGTGCTGGAAAAATCATGGTCTGGGGTTACATACAGTATGGCGGTGTGCGAGAGATTTGCTGGGTGGAAAGCAATATCAATAGCCTAAAATATCAAGAAGTATTAGCTAAATCTTACATTCCCAGCTATAAAAGGGGTCAAATTTTGCAGCAGGATGGTGCTCCATCGCATACTTCCAGCTCTACATCAAAGTTCCTCAAGGCAAAGAAGATCAAGATTCTCCAGGACTGGCCAGCGCAGTCACCAGACATGAACATCATTGAACATGTCTGGGGTAGAATGAAAGAGGAAGCATGGAAGACAAACCCAAAGAATCTTGATGAACTCTGGGAGGCATGTAAGACTGCTTTCTTTGCTATTCCTGATGACTTCATCAATAAACTGTATGAATCACTGCCAAACCGCATGGATGCAGTCCTTCACGCTCATGGAAGTCATACAAGATATTAAATATGGATCTCACAGCACCACTATTTAATTCACTGATGGAATGCAACATATTTTTGTATTTGAAGTAAATTATTTGTTCAATTTTCACATTACTCTCTGTAGGCGACAAAACTTTTGTCTTGCCAAAATCTGACCTTTCTGTGTTCATTAAATGGTCAATCTTTCTTGAGTGAAGCAAATCTATTTTAGTATATTAAACATAATTTGGGAGAGTTTTAGCTTTCATATGAGCCATTTCTAAAACCAATGGATTAATTAAAAGTCAGGTTGTAAGATGTTCTTTTTACTAAATGGAGAAGTGACAAGACTTTTGTCAGGGACTGTATAATAAAAGTTACACTATTTAAAAAAAAAAAAAAAACTATACAAGTATGCCGACTTTTGCCATCACAATATGCTTGTCTACAATTTTCCGCACTTTGTGCTCTCGTACCAGCCACAAACAGACTGGTTGTTGCCTGCAGACCTTTAGAGCTCTGAAGGTCTTATGCTGTATCAGGGCTTGGGGAGAAGATCCGGTAGTTGACAATATCAGGATCACTTACAGCAGCAGAAAAATCGACAAATCGCCACTGTCACTGTACAAACTTGAATCCATCTCATATGGATCTTCTTGCCCAATTAATTTGAGTTTGTTCATATAACGCTCCTTTTCTTTGGCGTCCATCTTATCTCTGTACAACTGGTCAACTGTGCCAGAAGTTTTGGATTCCGATGTGGAAAGTTTATCTCGAAATTTTGATTATTTTTTTTCTGCACGGCTGCTTTATAAGTCTGTTTACTTTGAGTGAGCAATATCTCCAACATGGCGGCACATCCGGGTTATGGTCGGATTTTTCGAGTCTGTGAAAACACACTATACCCTCCTCACTTTCCACTTTAGTCCTCCAGGTACCGCCCAGTTTACCAGCTCTGTTTGAAATGTGGTTATGGTCGGAGTTTCGTGTAGTTTAGGCCAATTGTAGTACAGGTATTGGCTTCACCGTTCATTTCTGAGTCAAGGAGCGTTCGATTTATTGCAACTGACCTGACTAGAGATCGAGAAATTAGCGTCTATGAATGTCTGTGGCAGCCGTTGTGACAAGAACAAAAACAAAAATTCAGTAGATTTGCTCAGTGCCGTACTGTGGAATATTCCAAAGTAATCACATCCCCATGGAGACAAGCAGACCCTCATTTAGTATTGAAAAACTGTTAAACATTATTGTATTCATATCATTGCGTGAAAAGTCCCTCAGTCGTCCAGGTAGAATCCATGATCAAAGGAGAAGTTCAATTTGTCAACTGGACAAAGTTTGTTTGGTTGAAAACGTTTCGCCGCTCATCCGAGAGGCTTCGTCAGCTCTGGCCCTCATGCTGGTTCGACCCTGTCGATGCTGGTTCGACCCCTGAACTTGTCTCCCATCTATAATTCGATTCTCAAACAAAGAATCATTAGGACAGACAAGCCATGGCAGAGGGGTGGAGAGGGTCGTTGTCTTGAATAGGGAATTGGACGCCAGAGAAATTTGAAATACAAAGAGACAGATTAGCTGATGGTTTCAGAGTTGTTTCAGTGTAGTGAGCGGGCTGATAGATATGCTAATACAAGACGCCAGAGGAATTCGTAAAACAAAAGAGAGTAGTGGGGATAGGTCAGAGCTTTGTTCAGGGTAGCTAGCTCCTCCCTTGCAGCTAGATATAAACAGGGTCGAACCAGCATGAGGGCCAGAGCTGACGAAGCCTCTCGGATGAGCGGCGAAACGTTTTCAACCAAACAAACTTTGTCCAGTTGACAAATTGAACTTCTCCTTTGATTATTCATATCATTGTTGTTGTTTTTGGAGAGTGCAAAAGATCTTTTTTTCTACCCACAAAATATGTTTTCTTTACAAAACAATTCAATTTGGTTCTCATAAAATCATAAATTAAAAAACAGAGTTAATTAAAGTCCAGTTACCATTTGCCAGTTGTAATTCCAGAATAACCTTCACACCTTTTTTGTGGGCCGTACTGAACAAACTAAATGAGTGTATTAATTATTAACCTTGAAGCGAGCTCCCAATTAGACAATGCACATTCAT
Source organism: Paratrypauchen microcephalus (assembly GCA_036785185.1). NCBI lineage: Eukaryota > Metazoa > Chordata > Actinopteri > Gobiiformes > Gobiidae > Paratrypauchen > Paratrypauchen microcephalus. The sequence goes on along the minus strand of JAVJIX010000103.1, from coordinate 1,937,879 downwards.
TATCTCGTGTCTCCAAAGATTAAAAAGGCTAACACATCCGGAGCATTTCTAATTTGACATCATTCGAGAGTCATTTATTCGAAAATTTCAATCTGGTTTCTGATACTAAGGAATATACACGATACTCAGTTGATACTCGAACCTGATGTCATCCATATTCCCTTGAGGTGTCATTCTAACTGTAAGCACTGCTTTGTCTGAGGCTTATTCGACTTTAATCTAAGCTTTATTTTAACACAATCTGATCTGAAAGAATTGATTTACTTAGAAATACAACAGGCGAGACGATTTGACATCCAGACAGACGGGGTGGGACGGGGAAAGGCTTCCACCCCGTTTGTTTGAACTTTTTTTCAAACGTGGAAAAGGATCGCCATTGCTCGGTTTAGACATTTCGCCATGTCTAGCCATGTGGGGGTCCTTAAAGGGATAGTGTTTTTTTGTTTTTGTTTGTTTTTTTATGTGAATCTGTACGGCAGATAAATAATAAACTTATTTTTTGAGCTTTGGGGATGCAGGATTACTCAAACATGTGTGAATGAAACAAAACACAACTCCAGGTATGTTTGTGAGGAGGCAACAGCATCATCACATTCCAGTGTGATTCATTGGTTCTTTTTTCAGACCAAGAGTTTGTTTTCATACCTGACAGTTTCATGACGTGACCACTTTGAGGAAGACCGCTAGAGAACATTCGAAACTGTCAGGTATGAAAACAAAAGGTCTGAAAAAGAGCATCGTAACATCGCACAAAGCTCACAGCTTTAATATGAAAAATATACCAATACCTGATTTAGAATCTAAAACAGGGGTGTCAAACATGCGGCCCGGGGGCCAGATCCGGCCCTCCAAGACCTTTAATCTGGCCCTTGGCTGATTTTCTATTACAATATTTTAATTAGGCCTATATTTAAATTTTCTATTAAATTATTGGTAATTTTCTCTTTCCAAATGCTCTTAAAGGGATATGCCACCCCCAGGGCAAATTTGGGCATCTCCCCACAGTCCAGAGACTAAAATAAGTGGTGGAAAGCGTTTTCCTGCTCACCCAGCCATTGTCCAGGTCTGTCAGCACTGACCGCCGCGGTATCTGCAGCTACTCCGCGTTAGACTGGAGTCTAACGTTGCCAGAGAAAGATTTCGGCCAAAAGGAATTAATTTGCTCGATGCGTTTCCCAATTACTTTCTGTGTAGTGCGCATTCATATCGAGTGCAAATAAATGTGCAAATCAACACGGAGAGCTTGACTTGGTCATTTTGGGTGGGAACTATTTTTCAGTGCGGAAAAAGACAGAAGCAGCACACACCACGCTGTGTAACAGGGGAACTCCTTGGTGCGTAACAGGGATTCCCCTGTCAGCGTGGTGTGTGCTTCGGCTTTCTTTTTCTGCACTGAAAAATAGTTCCCACCCAAAATGACCAAGTCAAGCTCTCCGTGTTGATTTGCACATTTATTTGCACTCGATATGAATGCTCACTACACAGAAAGTAATTGAGAAACGCATCGAGCAAATTAATTCCTTTTGGCAGAAATCTTTCTCTGGCAACGTTAGACTCCAGTCTAACGCGGAGTAGCTGCAGATACCGCGGCGGTCAGTGCTGACAGACCTGGACAATGGCTGGGTGAGCAGGAAAACGCTTTCCACCACTTATTTTAGTCTCTGGACTGTGGGGAGATGCCCAAGTTTGACATGGGGGTGGCATATCCCTTTATTATTTGTATTATTATTATTATTATTATTATTATTATTATTATTACTTATTTTTATTATTACTTATTTTGTTCCATTCTTGCCTGCACGCAGTTTTTCTTTCTTGTTCAATCTGTCCCTGCCGTGACACCCTCATCAGCAAAATAAGAAAAGTGGACGCCAAGTGCAGGATTTTCTAAGAAAATTTGACTAATTCCTAATTGTTCACGGAGGTGAATGGGAAACCTGTACGCTTGTGTTGAAATTGCATTTTTCTTAAAGTTTCAGGTTGTTCATAATATTATAATACTTAGTTGTTGTTGTTGTTAGTTCATCAAATAAAGACTTCTGTAATAGATTTGCATTTCCCTGCACAAATATTTGGACTTATTGCTGTTTTTGGGGGGTATATTTGCCATGAGTTTTCTGATCCGGCCCCTTTGGGATCAAAGTAGGTTGGATACAGCCCCCGGACCAAAATGAGTTTGACGCCCCTGATCTAAAATGAAGGCTATGTTTACACGTAGCCGGGTATTTTGAGGAACAACTATTTCTCTCCCTCTGTTTTTCAAAATAAGTGCACTGGTATTTTAAAAAACGGAGACATTTTCCTTTGTTTGTACCCATCGTTTACACGCAAACAGCGAGTTCGCCTCTGAAAACGAAAGGAGAGCGCCCTGCTAGCCAATCAGAATTGCACTTTTGGTCCGTCAGCTGCCTAAAACTCCATTTATCTCACTTTAAACACAAACGCGAAACCGGAGTTCTCCAAAACCTCCACTTTTGCCAGAGTTTTTAGAGGAAAAATCTCTGTGTGTAAACGAAAGGCACTGAAAATTCTCAGTTTTTACAGATATTCTGGTATGTGTAAACAGGCCCGAATACAAGGTAAAAGTTTGTGGTATGAGGGCCAGGCTGTGTTCAGTTTGTAAAAAGCACAGATGTTGAAGTTGTTGATCTAACTTGGATCTTGAACTTGTTTTGATGTAGAATGAGACGTAATGTAGCTCAAGACTTAAGACATTACACATCCGTTTGAGGTGTTCAGGATGAAGAAAGAGAGGGCAGACGTTCAAGTAGGATTAAGAATGAGTACAGTGCAAAAAATGAATTATCTATCCATTAAAGGGCCCATACTGCGTTAAAATCACTTGAATCCATGGTATTAAGCTGAATTTTTGTTTAATAGTAGTATTCTTTGTTTTCGTAGTGGATATTCATCTCAATGTTTCTGAAGACGTTCTAATTTCAAACCACTTTGTTTTTGCTAAATTATCCTGCCAGAAATAGAAAATTAAATTAAAGAAACTGCAGGCGACTAAGACAAAATCTTAAATTTCGAGAAATCAATTTTAATCTTCATTAAATGTAACAAAAATGTATTAGAAGTTTTTGATCCTTTAACAAGTTTACAGAGACACTGCAAATATGGTATAAAGTATGCTAAAAACCCAATTATAAGTCCTGTATTATTTGCTATGGCGGATTCTTGTGATTTGAATGCGATGAAATATGAATGTTTCATATTTTCATTTCAGGGCCGAGGTATGACAAAATGTTGTACTTGAACTTTTGATTCAAGATGATTACTTTAACTGAATGTAGGATGAGAAAATGAATGAGATCAGTGTATTTGAATGGAGACTATGCTTGTGTATAGGGTATAAACATTCAGCTTTTGAAAGTAAAATGGCATGTGAACTCCCTTAGTGTATGAATGCATTTTATGGAGATGTATAGAGAAATATGCAAGGTTTATATTTTCAATTCCATTAACTAAACTCATTTGTGTACCCAGATATAAGTGAACATGTTGAAGTCAAGCTCAAGTCAAATAAATGCATGTTATTAACTGTGTTTTAGCAAAGTATTTGATGCATCTGTCTGTCATTTGGGTTGCCAGGTCCAATGCTGAAATCCTGTTGGGGTTAAAACTAAAATGCCTCTCTCTGATCTGAAAGGTCAACTCCAGCGGTTCTGGAGGTTCTGATGAGGAGCTTTCGCATAAGGCCTGTCCAGATACTGAGCAGAGATAGACAATATTTAGGCCGATATTTTCCCTTTTTAGCATATCGGCTGTTGGCCTTTTTATTTTATTTATTGACCTTTATTTAACCAGGAAATATCCCACTGAGTTTAAGAACCTCTGGCCAAGAGGCAGCAGCAAACACAAAACACAGTTACATATTTACACAGATAAGACATAAAAGTTTAAAAACATTATAAAAAACAAGTGCAGATTGTGGAATTGGTCTCAAAAGCTCTCAGTTTGGATTTAAAAGTGCTCAAGGAAATTAAATCAGTTTCCAGTCTTTCTGTAGCATATTCCATGCAAAAGGTGCAGAGTAAACAAATGCCTTTTTACCCAGTTCTGTACGAGGATAGGGAACAGAAAGCAACAAATAGTTTTGTGAACGAAGAGAATACGATTCAGCATTTCTCAGAGCAATTAGGGTGCAAATGTACGAAGGCAGTAGACCCAATATTGCCTTATAAATGAAAGTGTACCAGTGACTAGTCCTCCGAGTGGCCAGAGCAGGACATCCCACTCCAGAGTATAAGTCACAGTGGTGAGTGGACATCTTACAGTTTGTAATGAACGTCAAAGAAGCATAAACAGTATCAATCATTCGAAGACATTGAGCAGCAGCATTTATGTACAAAAGATCTCCATAATCCAACACAGATAAAAATGTTGCATTGACAAGACGCTTTTTTTTACATTAAAGATCCCATGACATGGTACTTCTTGATTCTTTTATATGGCTCCTTAATGGTTCCCTAATACTGTAAATGAATTCTTCTTCAAAATCAACACTCAGTGCATGAGAAACAGAGATAAGATGAGAAAGAGTATTTTTTCTCACTCAGAACACTCTATAATGGGCGTTGTTGCTTGAATGCAAATGAGGAGAAAAAAGCTGGCCAATAGTAGAAGGTGGGGGCGTGGCTAAACGCTCCGCTGTCTCTCTGTGCGCTCTCTGATCCATTTCCTTGTTTTTGCACGGGGGGAGAGAGTTGAAGAGTTCCATTGAAAAATAAACAAATTTCCACATAAAATAAAATTAAACCACTGCTGTTCAAAGGTCCAGAGGCTCAGATAAAGGACTTCCGAGCCTAGAAACACTCGGACGTGCCTCCAGGCAAATAAAAAAACGCATTTTTCATTGCGTAGCGCATTCGCAGTCCAAACTCTATGGGCGGGATGTACAGGGACGCTGAGCGGAGACAGAGGGAGGGGCTGGAGCTGCATTTGCCGATCTGACGTCAAAAAGGTGCCTTGTCCGAACTCGCCCGTTTGAACACTGGTTTTGTGTAACGCAGAAAAGGACCGCAAATGCTCAGTTTAGACATTTCGCAACTTTTAGCCATGGGGGGGGGGCTAAACCGGGTAGGGGAGCTCACATTAACGTTCAAAAACCTCAGAAAGTGAAAATTTCATGCCATGGGACCTTTAAAAGAAAAACATTGAAACATTATTTCAAAAATAAAATCCCAATTTTAGGCTCAGCTTCTTCACAAGATTATCTGTATGTGGCTTGAAAGTGAGTTTGTCAGTTTGCCTTAAATCTCCAGCATAGCCCAATATTTCAAGAGGGTCTGGCTGCAGACCTCCAGCGTGGGGCCTCCTCCAGTGTCAGGCGAACCTCCAGCCTGAGGCCGGTTGGGACTAGAAGTGTGCACAACAAACTTTGAAATAAACCACCTCTAGCGTGAGGCTGATCAGGACCGGAAGTGAACAAACTTTGAAATAAAATCAAGTTAACAAAGAGAAAACTTTGTGCATTTATATTTAATTAATCAACTTTGTAACGTGAAAGTTATTAGTTTCTTAAATAGTATACATGCAAATAACAGGATGTCTGAAATCAACATGAGAATGGAAATTCAGGGAACACATTGAACCCCGCTACACTAAATTTGCAAAAAGTGTCGTCTCAGTAACACCACTGCACAAATAGGCCTCTTGAAACTTAATACCACTACACAAATATAAACATCATAACTGATTTATCAACAGCTCGATAATGCACACAATCAGGACTATGATCAGGAAAACAGCGGAGAAGCAAAATAAACAATTTTTTGCCGCTCTTCCCCGCTGGGTTGGCCGGACTCTCACTGGTGGTGCGACAGAGTTTGTTATTTCCGGGCCTCACACTGGAACCTGCACAGAAAGAGGTCCCACGCTCTCCAATATGTGTCCCACCACGGCAATAGTCCACATGTCGCGATTAGGGAATCTGAGATAAATGAGTTTTTAGTGTTGTTGTTTTTTTTTTTAAGAAACTTTGGAAAAGTTCCATTGTTACCGGCGATAGAGCGAGCGTGAGTGCACTTCAACAAACCACCAAACCAACAAACCAACAAACCAACAAACCACGCTCGCAGAATTTGGGAAACGAATGAGTGACCACAGAAAAACTGACAAACTCAATCACAAAGTGGGTTGCCTCTCTCTCTCTTTCTCTCTCTCACTCTCTCTCAATCTCTCTCTCTCTCTCAATCTCTCTCTCTTTCAATCTCTCTCTCTCAATCTCTCTCTCTCTCAATCTCTCTCTCAATCTCTCTCTCAACTCTCTCTCAATCTCTCTCAATCTCTCTCTCTCTCAATCTCTCTCTCAATCTCTCTCAATCTCTCTCTCTCTCTCAATCTCTCTCTCAATCTCTCTCTCAATCTCTCTCTCTATCTCTCTCTCTCAATCTCTCTCTCAGTCTCTCTCTCAAACTCTCTCTCAATCTCTCTCTCTCAATCTTTCTCTCTCTCTCAATCTCTCTCTCTTTGCCACAGTGGGACACTGGCTCCAGAGGTTGGGCCAAGACCTCTCCAGGGAGCTGTTTGTGTTGGGACTGCGGTACAGTGCAGCGCGGCGCCGGACTGTGGGGCTGGTCAGCTTCGTCCTGGGGCAGGCGAAGCTGAGCATTTGGCTCACAAGAAGGAACTGGAGAGCTGGGACAGGTTGTACAGACCCTGAGCTTCTGCTGAGGCATCTGGTGAAGGCCTCAGACTGGAGCACAGCTACAGCTCACTGGTGGGAGAGCTGGAGCACTTTGAAGCCGTGTGGACAGTGGGCTCAGCCCTGTGTGAGCTGAGGGAGGGGCAGCTAATACTGGACTTTTAGGAGGGGTTTCCCTTTGTTTGGTGTCTGTGGCTTGATCATGTTGGAGTGCTGACATTTTAATCTATCTATATACAAAGGCTGTGTCCCACCATAGTGGGGTAGCCTAGACAGGGCATACATTTTTGTTCCTTTCCCTCCTTCCTTCCTTTCCCCAAACCCTCCTTCCGTGACTTTTTTTTTTTTTTTTCCCTCGTTTGTACCAGCGTCCTTTCCTCATCACCATCACCACTCTCTTCCCACACTGGCGTCCACCCACCCCCCATCCATGCACTGGACAACCGAGAAGGCAGCCAGCGAACCCGAGCGGAAAAACCCCCAGGACCCGCCCCAGGCGGCACAAAGGGATGACCGGCCAGACCCAGAGCGTAAACCGGACCACCGCCAGCACCCAGGAATCCTCCAGAGGACCACACAGGGACAGCACCTAGAGAGGGACGAGCACCCAAGCACACCTCCCGTCCATCACCATCACCGCTGTCGCCCCACTTTAAAATCCACTTCTCCCCCCTCTCCGAACATTTCTTCATATCCTATGTTGCCCTATATTGTGTATAATGTGTATGCTATTTATAATGTGTCTAAATGCATTAAAAGAAGGAGGACATTGTCCTGCAAACCTAAGTGTAAGTGTTCAGCCCTCACTAAGAAATGATGCATTAAAAGAAGGAGGACATTGTCCTGCAGCCTAGGTGTAGGTATTCAGCTTGCCCTGACTAAGAAATGATGCATTAAAAACAATCCAAAACATTGGGAGAGGGTCCAGGTCCAGACCATCCGCAATCATCCCACTACAACAGCAGTAACAGTAATAACTAAAGGTGCACCTAGATAACGTCGCCCCCCTCCAGGTGCCCCGTCCACCATACAAAACCCCAAAGAACCCCGGATCCAGGCGGCCATCCGGACCACACCCCTAAGCACCAGCCAGCCACCCCCTCGGCACCCCGAAACCAGACCCGGTGATACCACCCAAGCCCGCCAGCAACCCCTCAAACAACCCAGCACTCAGAACAAACCAGCACTCAGACGCCAGCACCACCCAAACGTCACCGGAGAGGCATGATGATGTTGGGGGAAAGGACACCTTGGTTTAAGGTCTAAGGACCGATCTAAACCTGACATTTTAATATAATAATAAATATATTTTAAAAGTCAAAGTCAATCTCTCTTTCAATCTCTCTCTCTCAATCTCTCTCTCAATCTCTCTCTCTCTCAATCTCTCTCAATCTCTCTCTCTCTCAATCTTTCTCTCTCTCAATCTCTCTCTCTCTCTCAATCTCTCTCTCAATCTCTCTTCTCTGTCAATCTCTCTCTCTCAATCTCTCTCTCTCAATCTCTTTCTCTCAATCTCTCTCTCTCAATCTCTCTCTCTCAATCTCTCTTCTCTCTCAATTTCTCTTTCTCAATCTCTCTCAATCTCTCTCTCTCAATCTTTCTCTCTCAGTCTCTCTCAATCTTTCTCTCTCAGTCTCTCTTCTCTCTCTCTCAATCTCTCTCTCTCTCTCTCAATCTCTCTCTCTCTCTCATTCTCTCTCTCTCAGTCGCTCTCTCAATCTCTCTTCTCTCTCAATCTCTCTCTTTCTCCATCTCTCTGTCTCACCCTCTCAATCTCTCACAAGATTAAAATGTGATTCATTAGATTAAATAATTACAAATCCTGTAATATGATTTTTTTTTATCACAGCACTAGTTATTATCTTTATCTTTATTGTTATCTTTATTGAAAAAGGGTCAACAAAAGGGCCATAGTTTGGACTCCTCTTTTCTTTTTCTCTGTTGCCTAATTCCTTATATCGTACTTTATATATTTGATGTCTTCTGTACGTACAGTATATCAAAAGTACAAAGTAAATATAGAAAAAAAAACACTGAAAGAGGTTTTTTTTTTCCCCTTTTTAAACAGATGTTACAGTTTTATTTCCTTTCATGCTCTGTTTTTAGTCCATTTCCTGCTATTTTTGTAACCCTGGTCCAACTCTCATCTCAACGAAACATCTCCAAATCTTTTATCCTCTCGTCTTTTCATCCTGCACCTGTGTTTTTCTATGTTTTTTGTTTTGTTTTTTGGATTCTCCTGCTTGTTATAACATTTCCACCCTCCTTTCATCCACGGCCAGTCTAATTTTGGAGTGTTTGTGCAAATAAGAGGAAGAGAAAAAATAATAATTTGTTTTGTGTGTTCGGGTGAGGAGAGAGAGAGTGGGGGAGAGGGAGGTAAAGAGAGAGAGATATAGAAGGGGGTGAGGAAGAGAGAGGGGAAAAGGGAAAGAGAGAGTGGGGGAGAGGAAAGTAAGGAGAGAGAGATAGAGGGGGGGGAGGGAGAGAAAGAGAGAGAGGGAAAAGGGAGAAAGAGAGACAGAGGAAAAAGGAGAGAGAAAAAGATAGATAAAGGGGGAGGGAGAGAGAGGGAGAGAAAGAAAGAGAGAGAGGGTAAATGGAGAGAGAGAGAGTGGGGGAGAGAGGGAGACAGAGAGAGAGAGAGGTGGGGAGAGATAGATAGAGATGGGGGTGAGGGAGAGAAAGAGAGAGAGGAAAAAGGAGAGAGAAAAAGATAGATAGAGATAAGGGTGAGGGAGAGAAAGAGAGAGAGAAGGAAAAGAGAGAAAGAGAGAGAGAGGAAAAAGGAGAGAGAAAAAGATAGATAGAGGGGGTGAGGGGGAGAGAGAGGGAGAGAAAGAAAGAGAGAGAGGGAAAAGGGAGAGAGAGAGAGTGGGGGAGAGAGGGAGACAGAGAAAGAAAAAGATAGATAGAGATGGGGTGAAGGAGAGAAAGAGAGAGAGGGAAAAGGAGAGAGAGAGAGAGAGGAAAAAGGAGAGAGAAAAAGATAGAGGGGGGTGAGGGAGAGAGTGGGAGAGAAAGAAAGAGAGAGAGGGAGGGAAAGGGAGAGAGAGAGTGGGGGAGGGAGGAAGACAGAGAGAGAGGCGGGGAAAGATAGATAGAGATGAGAGGGAGGGAGAGAAAGAGGTGAGGGAGAGAAAGAGAGAGAAGGAAAAGGGAGAAAGAGAGAGAGAGAGGAAAAAGGAGAGAGAAAAAGATAGAGAGAGCTAGGTAGTGATAGGTAGAGGAAAAGATGAGAGAGAAAAAGAGATAGATAGAAAAAGCTGAATAGAAAGAGAGGTAAATAGTGATGAGAGAAAAAGATAAGAAATAAGGTAAGAGATAAGAGAAAGAGAGATGGCAAGGGAGATAGAGAGGTAGAAATAAAGAGATTATATATATATATATATATATATATATTTAGAGAGAGAGAGAGAGAGAGAGAGAGAGAGTGCAGGAGAGGGAGGGAACGAGAGAGAGATAAAGGGGGCAGAGAAAAAGAGAGAGGGGGAAAAGGAAGAAAGAGAGGGGAAAAGATAAGATAAGACTTTATTGATCTCACACAGGAGAAATTTACTTGTCACAGTAGCTCCAGGTAGGGACAGTTTGAACAAGAAGACAAGTGCATGCAGGCAAAAAAAGGCATAAAGATAGGTGATAATAATAATTTAAAAAATAAGTAATAAATCGAATAATAATAATAGTAGTGATAATAATAAAAAACAGTGACAGGGAGAGTATTGAAAAAAATTGGAAAAACGATATTGCACGATAGGAGTATTGAAAAAACAACAATATTGCACATTGGGAAAACGATATTGCACAGTAGGACTATACAGTAGAATTATACAGTCTGATGGCGGTGGGGATGAAGGATCTACGGTAGCGCTCCTTCTTGCACTGGGGGTGCCTCAGTCGGCTGCTGAAGGAGCTGCTCAGCTCCTCTACAGTCCGGTGCAGAGGATGAGAGGTGTCGTCCATGATGGACGTGAATTTGGCCAGTACCCTCCTCTCAGCCACCTCCTCTACAGAGTCCAGAGGACAGCCCAGGACAGAGCTGGCCCTCTTGACCAGCTTGTTGAGTCTTTTTCTGTCCCGTTCTGTGCTGCTCGGGGCCCAGCAGACGACAGCGTAGAGGAGAGCAGAGGCCACCACAGAGTCATAAAAAGTCTTGAGCAGAGGCCTGCACACTCCAAAGGAACTCAGTCTCCTCAGGAGGTGGAGGCGACTTTGGCCCTTCTTGTACAGGGCGTTGGTGTTGTGGGACCAGTCCAGTTTATTGTTGAGGTGAACACCCAGGTACTTGAAACTGTCCACAGTCTCTATGTCCTGCCCCTGGATGTTCACCGGTGAGTGAGGTAGTGGTCTCCTGGGCTGGTGCTGGGTTGGGTCCGTGTGAAGGGGAAGGGGGATGTGGCTACTGGCCCGGGGAGGTGTGAAGAGGAGGAGGGGGGAGTCGGCAGAGGGGCAGAGGGGGTGGGGGGCGAGTCAAACCTGTTGAAGTAACAGTTTAATTCGTCCGCCCAGCACTGATCACCATCAGCTGTCCCTCTGCCACTCTGTCCGAAACCAGACATGTTCCTCAGTCCTCTCCACACGCCCCGTGCGTTGTTTTGGGCCAGCTGCTCCTCCATCTTCCTCCCATAGTCCTTTTTGGCCCGTCGGATCCTCCATTGAAGTTCCCTCTGGACCCTTTTTTGCTCCTCTCTGTCCCCTGAGCTGAAAGCCCTCTTCTTCTGGTTCAGGAGGGCTTTAAGCTCAGGGGTGACCCAGGGGTGGTTGTTGGAGAAGCACCGTACCCTCCTGGTTGGTACAGTGTTCTCCACGCAGAAGTTAATGTAGTCTGTAATGCAATGGGTCAGGCCGTTGATGTCATCTCCGTAAGAGCCGCTGAACATGTCCCAGTCAGTGTTCTGGAAACAGTCCCTCAGACTCTCACAGGCCTCCTGAGTCCAAAGCTTCACAGACCGCTTCTGCGCAGGTTGTCTTCGAACCCTGGGTGTGTATTCCGGGAGCAGGTAAACCAGACAATGGCCTGAGCGTCCGAGCGGGGGGAGGGGGGCGGAGGTGTAAGCGTCCTTGACATTTGCGTAAAAAAGGTCCAGAGTCTTATTGTCTCTCGTGGGGCACGTGATGTATTGCGTGAATGTGGGAAGAGTAGTGGATAGGGAGTTGTGGTTAAAGTCCCCCGTGATTAGAACGAGAGCACGCGGGTGGTCTGTCTGCAGTCTCGTCACTACAGTATGGAGCTGCTCACATGCGGCCCCGCCATCCGCCGATGGAGGAATATAAACACAAAGTACGATGACATGTGAATATTCTCGTGGCAAATAGTAGGGCCGCATACCCACAGCAAGAAGTTCGATGTCCCGGGAGCACAGCTGATCTTTCACATGTACGTTCCCGGGGTGACACCAGCGTTCATTAATAAAAACAAGCAGTCCTCCTCCTCTTGTTTTTCTGCTTCCCAACACCGTCCGGTCCGCGCGCTTTGTGGTAAATCCATTCAGTGAAATGATATTGTCCGGTATATTCCCATTCAACCACGTCTCCGTAAAACATATGATGCTGCAGCTCCGGTGAGAGAGAAAAAGATACAGATAGAAAGAGCTGGATAGAGAGAGACAGATAGTGATAGACAGGGAAAGATAAGAGAGAGCGAGAGATATCAAGGGAGATAGAGAGAGGTAGAAATAAAGAGATAATAGATATAGAGAAAGAAAAATTGAGATTGATAGAAATAGATAGAGGGAGATAGAGAAGGGGGGAATGAAGGGGGAGTGACTTTGCACAGGGAGCAAAGCGAAACGTAAACGTTGTTTTAGGTGAATATAGCATTTTCAAAACAATAAAAGGTAACAGCTGACTCTCCACCAGAAAGGTTACGCAATGCACCTTTAAATAAACCTCTCATTGAAACAGTTTACTTGTTTCTCTTACTATTTTTATTACAGATATCATGAGTTTGACCTGTGAAGACAGACTGCAGTATTTTGAGTGGGAAGGCAGAGAAAGGGTCAGTTATAAATAATATGAAAGAGAATATAAGGTGTTTGAGTTTGCCCGGTAACAACGTCAACTGTAGAGCATCAAAGCTCCGAAGCGTGCACTTGGCGGGGAGCTAGACTTCCAAACACGAACCTGGAGATGAATAATAAAATACAAAACACCTTAAAGCTCAAAAACAGCGAATGTGAAAAGCTCATTTGAAAAGGTTTGGAGTGATACCGACTTATCACACTGACATGTTTTATGTCTGCACTTGTGTCTGTTTAGTAATGTCTGCCTCTGCTTCAGTTTCCAATCAATTACTGATTTTTCTGGACTGCTCCCCTTCCCACCCGTCCGTTTGGCACCAACGAAAAAAACGCCGTGTGTTTTACCTGTCCAGTTGTTGTAATATGTTTGTGAATATTGTCATTGAGTCATTGTCATTTAAAGGTCCCATGGCATGAAATTTTCACTTTCTGAGGTTTTTAAACGTTAATGTGAGCTCCCCTACCCTGTTTAGGCCCCCCCAATGGTTAAAAGTTGTGAAATGTCTAAACTGAGCATTTGCGATCCTTTTCTGCGTTACAAAAAATTGGAGCTCAAACGGGCGATTTTGAACAAGGCACCTTATTGACGTCAGATCGAAAAAAGAAATGCAAATGCAGTTCCACCCCCGTCTGTCTGTACTCAGCGTCTCTGTAAATCACGCCTAGAGAGTTTGGACTGCGAATGCGCTAGGCAATGCGAAATGCGTTTTTTATTTGCCTGGAGGCACGTCCGAGTGTTTCTAGGCTCGGAAGTCCTTTATCTGAGCCTCTGGACCTTTGAACAGCAGTGGTTTAATTTTATTTTCTGTGGAAATGTGTTTATTTTTCAATGGAACGCTTCAAATCTCTCCCCCCGTGCAAAAACAAGGAAATGGATCAGCTGAGCGCTCAGAGAGAGCGGAGTGTTTGGCCACGCCCCCACCCTCTACTATTGGTCAGCTCTTTTCTCCTCATTTGCATTCAAGCAACAACGCCCAGAATAAAGTGTTCAGAGAGAAAAAAAATACTCTTTCTCAGCTTATCTCTGTTTCTCATGCACTGAGTGTTGATTTTGAAGAAGGATTCATTTACAGTATTAGGGAAGCATTAAGGAGCCATATAAAAGCATCAAGAAGTACCATGTCATGGGATCTTTAAGTATTTTTATCTTTTTAACTTTGTTTTGTACAGTGTCCTTGGGTGTCTTGAAAGGCGCTTTTAAATAAAATGTATTATTATTATTATTATTATTATTATTATTATTATTATTATTATTATTATTATTATTATTATTATTATTATTATGATTGATTGTGCTGCATCTATTTTTCCGCTCTGTTGTAACCGCGAATGTCCGCCCTGGTGCTTCGGAGTGTCTGTCCGCTCAAGGTATCGAAGCAAGTTCCTAATGTTGTGAACCTGTGCACTCATATCCTCCTGGGACAAGAAGAAAAAAAGGGTATCTAAATTATTATTATTATTATTTAAATTTTCTATTTGGAGGTAAATAAGCACCTTAGCATTTACATTTTGTTAATTTTGTTAATTTTTTTTTTTCATAATGTCGTAACATGTCCTCTGTAATGGACTGTAATAATAATAATAATAATAATAACAATAATAATACATAAGATTTATATAGCGCTTTTCAAAACAACTCAAAGACGCTTTACAGAAAGGAATAAAAAATAAAAATAAAATAAACAAAACAAAACAAATTAAATTAATGTGGGTCAAAGGCAATGGTGAAAAGATGAGTTTTGAGCTGTGACTTGAAATTGTTTACTGAGTCCGAGTTTCTGATATGGAAGGGCAGGGAGTTCCAGAGGGTGGGGGCAGCAGTGGCAAAGGCTCGGTCCCCCAAGGTCCGGTGCTTGGATTTAACAGTGGGAGTGAGGAGGTTATAATCAGCTGATCGGAGACTGCGGGAGGGACGGTGGGGCTGGAGAAGTTCAGTGAGGTATGGGGGGGCCTGGTTATGAAGAGCTTTGTATGTAATGAGGAGGATCTTGAAGTGGATGCGCGGTGGGATAGGGAGCCAGTGGAGTTTTTGGAGGACTGGGGTAATGTGGTCTCTGGTCTCTGGTGTTGGTGAGGAGGCGGGCAGCGGAGTTTTGGACATATTGCAGTTTTTGGAGATCTGAGGAGGGAAGTCCGTAGAGGAGGCTATTGCAGTAATCAAGTCCAGATGTGATAAATGCGTGGACCAGGGTTTCAGCAGCGGATGGGGTCAGGGAGGAACGGAGGCGGGCAATATTTTTTAGGTGAAAGAAAGCGGTCTTGGTGTGTGGCTTAAATGAGAAGGTGGGGTCGAAGATAGACTGTAATAGTGTTAAATCCATGTGAACTAAAACATTTTTTCGTCGGTTCTACAGTCCCTTCAAAATGTTTTTAGACTCCCTTTTAATTTCTTATTTATTTATTTTTATTTTTTTATGTTTTTATTTATTTATTTATTTATTATGTATTAATTTAGTTATTTTATTTTTTTTAATCATAGTGCAGCCACAAACTAGAGTCTAAACTTAAAAGATGTCCACTATAAAGGACACGAAAGAATGGGCGGGTCTCAGGAGGATATGGCAATAAAAACCTTTCTGATTCTTGATTATTCTTCACTAACCTTATGCAATCCGAGCATTCCTACTGTAATGTCCGGACTATTGAGCGCACCTGAATATAAGCCACATCAACTAAAGAAAACAAAACTGTACATATATAGGCCGCACCTGTCTATAATCCGCACGTGTCCACGTCTTCAAGAAGGGTTTTCAAGTTCGGAGCATCTGCTTTTATTGCCTCTGAAAGCTTTTTGTCGTCTTTTTGCGTTGTCAGTTCATCACTCTGCCGTCGCCAGCGTCTCACCGTCGACTCATCGATGCCGAGCTCACGTGCAACAGCTCTATTTCCTTCTTCGACAGCCAGATCGATTGACTTAAAATCTGCATCATATGAATTTCTTCGTATTTTCCATGAGGAGGGTGTGTGCACGAAGCGCAAAATAACTGTTCAAATCAAAATCAAACGAGCATCTTCCTCGGCGCATCGTCTCTTCCACCTGTCTGTCATCTGTCTGTCATAAGTGTTAGGTTGTGCTATTTAATGTCATACCGGGGAACATTCAAAGCAGTGACATGGTCATAGAAACAAGCAGGTGACAGTTACACCTTTAAACTCTCGTCTTGTCTTGTTCTTGGGGACCCAATTTCATATCTCGTCTCGTCTTGTGGAAATTGTGCTTAATCCCATTTCTACTGATGACACAGGTAGGTAGGTAGGTTCAGTTGATCTTTGAGGGAACACCAACAAAAAACGATGGCCCGAAAAACCATGCGGGAAACACCATTAATTTTAACGTGAAGAATCCCTCAGTTGTCCAGGTAGAATCCATGGCAAAAGGAGAAATGTAATTTGTCAACTGAACAAAAGTTTATTTGGTCGAAGACGTTTTGCAGCTCATCCAAGCTGCTTCTTCAGTTCTGGTCAGACGCTGGTGGACACTGCTTATATCTGACTGAAGGGAGGAGCTAACTACAGTGAAATTACTTTGAAACTGCCACACCTACTTGTTTACAGTTTCTGTTAGTTGGTGGGCTTATTAGATCTGCAGTGGGTCTTGTTAGCATGGAGGTACCGATCTTAGCCAGAGAAAAGAACTGGTTTGAGAGGAGAGTTAAAGAGGCTATTTTTGTCAAGAAAGAGAATCCTTCCTTGAACAGAAATGGAGGTCTCTGACATCATTTGTCTCCCATCTTTAACTCTATCCTCAAACCTAAATCAAAACAAAGAAAACAATAGGGCAGCAGATCAGGTCCAGAGGTGTGAAAACACCCATTATGGTACTGAATGGTTCTGCTAACCAGACCCCACACTCCACTCCCACTGCAGATCTAATAGGCTTATTAGAAAAACTTGTTTTCAGAAAATGAAAACAAGTAGGTGTGGTAGTTTCAAAGTAATTTCATTGTATTTAGCCCCTCCCTTCAGACAGATATAGGCAGTGTCCACCAGCATCTGTCCAGAACTGAAGAAGCAGCTTGGATGAGCTGCGAAACGTATTTGACCAAAGAAACTTTTGTCCAGTTGACAAATTGAATTTCTCCTTTTGCCATTCATTTTAATGGCGAGGAGCTGCTCTGGCTCACCCTGATTCATACTGTATGTCTTTCACTCTGTCTTATTTGAGTTCTATTATCAGTCTGAGATGCTCTTGGTGAACGTGACTGGAAAAGGCTGAAGGTCATGAAGACTATTTACTCTTCTCTGTTCACAAATGCACAAAGCGCTTACCTTCTGCGCCTTTTTCACAAATAAAATAGTCTGTATAGATGCCAAAATAGACAGAAGTACATCAAATGCTTGGGTGCTTCGCCTTTGGCTTCTGCACAAACCTCAAAAAGGATTTTCTTCAGTTTGTGAACTCACAAATATCTTGAGAATCCATCCTGCTGTTCTGGGTTACTGCTCTGTCCCCCTCTGTTCAACAACTACGTGAACGTGCAGCCTTTGTTATATTTTGTGCCAAATGGAGTCAGGAGAATGTGGAGAAGAATAAAGTCTGTATGAATTTCCAAGTGCACTTTAGCTCTGCGATACATGCTTCTGTGACGAACAATGTTAATAACGTTCATTAGGACTCATTACTGAATGAATTAGTTGCGCTTAAAATACACAGAATCCACTAGGAAAATAGAAACAATTAAAAATGAGATTGTTTTAATCTCAAAATTCTGATATGGACTTAAAAGCAACATTTGGACAGTTAATGAATCTTTCATTTTTAGTATTATCCTTGGCTACTGTGTTGATATATCACCAAGAGTTTTTTTTTTTGTATCTTTTAGCAATTTTTTTGTGAACGCACTACAATTGTGTTGCTTATTTAGTGAAAAAAAACTTGTTTATTTAATATACTTGACATATTCACTGTTTTGATGATTAAAACCGATGTATTTCATATTGTCTTAGTGGTTTAACAAAGAAATATAGTCCCTAAAATGAATTTGGTTCTTAAAAAACAGCAATATATCATGTGCAAAATATAGCTAAAGGATTGTATGTAATGCCATGAGTTGATATTAAAGACCCAATATGGACCCAATTTCGGCAGCTGGCAAAAACAAATTTGACTGAAACATACCAAAATATAACTTTCTCCCAATATTTGAATGTCTTTGTTGTCGTCAGTTCTTAATTTACTATATTTTCATCAACAAAGACTGCATATTTGTGATGTTTATGGTTTTAAATTGTGTTTTTCCTCTGTGTTTTCTCAGATACACCAAGATGAAGACCGCTACTAACATCTACATCTTTAACCTGGCACTGGCCGATTCCCTATTTCTGGCAACGCTCCCTTTCCAGGTGAGAGTTTTTATTTTATTTTATCTGTTGAATGTCTCTTATAATGATGGCATGTATATTTTTATAATACCCCCTGTGAATTAACACACATTCTAACTTTCTTTTATCAAAGAGTTATTTTATTTATTTTATCAACATTTAACACTAAAGTCACTTAGGCTACGTTCAGACTGCAGACTGAAGTTACCCAAATCCAATTTTTTCGCCTCAATGCGACCTGTATCTGATCTTTTAATCACTGCGTGCACATGGTAGGATCGGATTGGATTTCTCCAAATCCGATCCCGTTACTCAGCGGGTGGTCTGTCCTATAATCCAATTGCACATGAAACTAGTGTAATTGGATAATGGTCAGCGACCTGGCCGGCTCCGCTACGCTATGTGGCGCTGTAGTCCAACTACTTCCGGGTGATGGCTACTCAATAAAAACACAACAAACTATGTGGCGGTATACAAAGATGGCGCTCGAGGAGTTTGACGGAGCAGCATTGGTGTACGTGTTGTGCATTCTTTCTTCACAGCCATGATTTCGTTTGACTTTTCCGGCAACAATCGCTACTTATGACAACGTCGGCGCCTCCTGCCACTTCCGGGTGAAATCCCTGGCGAAAATTCCCACGCATGCGCAGTACGCCAGTCCAATCCGATATCGTGCACCAAGCGGATTACTATCGGCCTAAGCCAGGGATTCCAATCGGATTCGGGAAACCAATCCCTATACGATCCTTAGCCTGTGCACATGAATTCGATACGATCCCAATCGTACCGGCTGGTTAGCTTAACTGGTAAGTCAATGACTTTCCCCCGGGGAGACCTGGGTTCAAACCCCCCCCCCCCCCCCACCACCCCCCTGGCAAAGAACAAGCCAGTGTGGGTCCTTGGGCAAGACCCCTCACAGTACTGCCCCCCGGGCGCCGAAAAAGATGGCTGCTCACTGCTCCTGAAAAAGGATGGGTCAAATGCAGAAGTCAAATTTCTCCCGTGTGTCACTGCGTGTCATTGTGTGTGAGACCAAATAAAGGCTTAATCTTATCTTAATCCGTTTGGAATCGGATTACACTCGTCCATGTGCACGCAGTGAATGACAGTCTGAACGACACAGATCAGATTTTTTTCAAATTTGACCCAGGCCACTTGGATATGTGGTCGTAAAACCGATACATATCCGATCTTTTGACATGTGATTTCAGGTCACACTCATCTGACCTGGCCGTGTTTCTTCACACAAGAGTGGTACAAGTAGGAGTTCACAAATGTACACAAACGTTCTTCTCATATGAAAATTATGTATGAATATGAAAACTGTGTATGAACTCCATAGCAATCCCACCACTCTTGGCTGTGACTACTGTCCTACTCTTTCTATGGACGTTGCTGCCACTGCCCCACAAAACGCCATGGTCAAAAGCCTTGTCCTTCTCAATCTCCTCCTTAAAACAAATAAGTTGTACATGTTCACGCTCGCTGCATGTGACCTCGTCGTGTCCTCCAAGGTGAATGCGGTACACTTTTGGGGCGTTTAAAGTTCACACTGGAGATCACATACAAGTCGCATTTAATTGGAAATGTGAACGACATCGCAAAAAAATCGGATTTCACAAAAAAATCCAAATTGAGCATTAAGCCCTGCAGTCTGAACGTAGCCTTAGATGTTGGCTAAGATCACTATCTGTGTATGAGCTTTACCTCACATGTAGCCACAGCTGCCCTGGTGTGGACTGGCAAAGAAATGGCTTCCAGTCTGCACCAATGACCTCTCCTAACACAATTACTCACACACATGTTGACACAAGCAGGTTGTGTTGAGCCCAAGAGCACAACATCACACATTTGGAGCTATAGGATCAAACCCATTCAAATGTACATGACAGGTTTACATGTTTTGAAATATTATTCAGTTAGTTTTGACCTGTACATGTGGTAAATAGTTGTTATATTTTATATCAGTCCAGTAGCAGTTTGTGAAAATTACACAAATTAGGAAGTAAAGCTGAGCTCTAAAAAGGAATTCCTCTATTATATTGTCCGTTAAAAAAAAAATCTGGGACGATTTAAAGCAAGTAGCAGATATTCTGACAGTTTTAAGATTAATTTTAGGCGATGAAGGTGCTGTCATAAATCAAGATATGAACATTAACAGCAAACAGATCAGACACCTTTCTTCGCCGAGTTCACTCCCACTAGCGTTAGCGGCAGGTTTGATTGAGAGCGCTGTTAAGGCCTACTCTCTGCTAAACCTTTGACTGGCTGGCTTTAAATTTGGCCCTATAACTGCTAGCCTCATGAGCTTTATTTGACTGGAGCTGAATGTTATGGGTGATCCACTTCTTTTTACAGTCTATGAAAAATATTAGGGTATTTGATGTGATGCCTATTTTCTGCGAAATCATTTTTCTTCCTCCAAAATTCAACCCAAATGTGGACAAATATGTATTCTATAAATGACACAGTTTTAGAATAAAGTGGTATTTAAAAAAAAAAAAAAAAAAATCAAAAAAATCAAAAACCAAAATCAAGAACAGACAAAAAAAGTAGCATTTACAAGTTTTTTACGAGCCTCAAATGACAAACAAGATCTGATTCTAAAATAGAAGCGCAACTTCAATTTCAGTCTGTGAGTCAATTTTTGAATATGTGGCTTAAAGGAAAAGCAGTCATCGATCAAAATCCCAAGATATTTATATTCTGACACTTTTTCAATTGGTTTGCCTTCATTTGTGGTGATTTGGGGGAGATGTTGAGGTGTTGTTTTAGATTTGGAAAATAGCATGTATTTAGTTTTATCTGAGTTTAAAACAAGCTTGAGATGATAAAAGTTTTTTTGTAACTGATCAAAGGCTCCTTGGAGTTTGGACAGTGCGAGCTCTGCTGAGGGGGCTGAAGTGTATAGAATGGTGTCATCAGCATAAAGGTGTAGGTTTGCATTTGTGATGTTATTGTCAAGCTTGTTTATGTAGATAATAAAAAGAAGAGGCCCGAGAATAGAGCCCTGTGGGACTCCTGTGGACACTCTTTGCAGACTGGATCTATGATCCAGTCCTGTGAGACAGATAGTTTGAAAACCAACCAACTGTGTGATCTGAAAGCCCGATGCTGTGCAGTTTTTGTTCATTAATAAATATATGAGACAGTTCATAAAGGTGTGTACATTATTTAACAGAATTACACCTTTATTGCTACTTTAAATTTAACTTTACTTCTACTTTAAACATAAAAACTAGAAGAAGCTCATCTGTCATTTATGCACCATGAAGAGCTCTGGGGTTAAGGGTTTAAGATACACGGCAAATTTAATAATGATCATTTTCTTATTTTTGTAAAATCAAGCTTTTCTGAAAACTTTAAATATGCACCAGTGATGTCCTGCGGTGTGACAGCAGTGCAGTATTTCATGTGAAAAAGACAATTCTAATTAAGATGGAACAGTTACATAATCATTCAACTTGCACTACAAAGACATATTAAATCATGTATTAGAATATTTTGACAAATTTGTAGTGAGCGTCCCACAGGGCATGTTCGAATGTCCCAGATATCCATCCATTTTCTTCCGCTTATCCGGGGCCGGGTCGCGGGGGCAGCAGTCTAAGCAGGGATGCCCAGACCTCCTTCACCCCGGACACTTCCTCCAGCTCCTCCGGGGGGACCCCAAGGTGTTCCCAGGCCAGCCGGGAGACATAGTCCCTCCAGCGTGTCCTGGGTCTTCCCCGGGGCCTCCCCCCGGTGGGACATGCCCGGAACACCTCCCGAGGGAGGCGTCCTGGAGGCATCCAGAACAGACGCCCAAACCTCAGCTGCTCCTCTCGATGTGGAGGAGCAGCGGCTCTACTCTGAGCTCCTCCCGTGTGACTGAGCTCCTCACCCTCTCTCTAAGGGAGTGCCCAGCCACTCTGCGGAGGAAACACATTTCGGCCGCTTGTATCCGCGATTTCGTCCTTTCGGTCATTACCCAGAGCTCATGACCATAGGTGAGAGTAGGAACGTAGATTGAGCGGTAAATTCAGAGCTTCGCCTCAGCTTCCTCTTCACCACAACGGTCCGGTACAGCGACCGCATCACTGTCGACGGATGGAGCGCGAGATTGTCTCAAATAAAGATTTAATGTTGTGGTCTTTATGAAAAAGGTTATTTACAATTGTTGAAGAACTGCTTTGTTTTTGAAAATATTTTTGGAATTTTGCTACAAAGGACAGAAAAAAGACATTACACCCCCAAACGTCAAGTACCCATTAGCAATAGCCTCAAAACATCCTCCATGCTCCTATAACATACGTTTATCAATTACATCTACCTCAATTTCTCAATGCTAATGTGTTTTTTTTTACATTTTTTTCCCAGGGCACAGACGTTTTCCTCGGATTCTGGCCTTTTGGGAACACTCTGTGCAAAACGGTGGTCTCCATAGACTATTACAACATGTTCACCAGCACCTTCACCCTCACCGTGATGAGCATGGACCGCTACGTGGCCGTGTGTCACCCCGTCAAAGCCCTGGACATGCGGACGCCGCACAAAGCCAAGGTGAATCAGCCGTCTTTGAGGGCTAGCGCGAGTACAGGAAGTGCTCCACTGTGTTTTAAACTCTATAAACCTTCGCTAGAGTCATTTGGATAGTTTCAGACCTGTAACCGCCAATCTCTACTCAGCATAATCTAAAAGGGAGATCTTAACTTGAAAACTGCAGCTTCATGACATCACAAGGTGGGACAGAGCATTTTGAGCTTTGGAGATGTAGACAAGCTAGTAATAAAGGGTTACTCCAGGAACATTTTTTGAGGAGGAAACAAGATTATAACACGGTTTAAAGCTCACAAGAGTACATTTTGCGTAATATAGGACCTTTAACAACATATTGATCTGACTGTGTACATTTTTCGCCCACACGCCAACAGTTATATTTTAAGAGATAATTATTTTTATTATATTTACTTCAGTGAAAGGCAGCAAAGTACCATGGCCTATATACAGCTCTGGAAAAAAATAAGAGACCACTAAATTTTTTTCTGAAATCGGCATCTCTACATGTATTACAGCCATTTATTATATACGACTGTAAAATGGCCAGTCTGTAGCCTCTGGAAGCCTTAAAATAAAGTTTCAAGTTTAACTTTAAGGGTAAACCCCCTGAACTCAATCTCATGGAACTGTTGATACCTGTGTAGGAGATTTTAAAGGGATAGTGCGTTTTTTTATGTTAATCTGTATGGGTTTCCTTCTAAAAGTTAGGTGTGTTGACACCGGCTTACCTCTGACAGTCTCAGCTGATCCCGGTTCGGCTCGCTTTCTAGAGCCCACGTAAGTAGGTCCGGTAACTTCCCTGGAACATGAACTAAAGCTTGTTTTTCTTCTCAAAACAAAACATTTGTCCGAAAGGTGATATATTTGCGTCCAAAACAGTTGTCAATGAAACATCCAGCAGCGTAGTTAGCGTTCGCGTATTGTGTCTCGATTCGTATCACTGCGCGCATATTAGCTGTATTAGCCTGTTCACTTGTAAACCTCCCCTTACGGCGGACCGCATCTGCCATACACTTCCGCTAAAGGTTAACAGGTTAATACAGCTAATATGCGCGCAGTGATACGAATCGAGAGACACAATACGCGAACGCAATCTACGCTGCTGGATGTTTCATTGACAACTGTTTGGGACGCAAATATATCACCTTTCGGACAAATGTTTTGTTTTGAGAAGAAAAACAAGCTTTATTTCATGTTCCAGGGAAGTTACCGGACCTACTTACGTGGGCTCCAGAAAGCGAGCTGAACTGGGATCAGCTGAGACTGTCAGACTTAAGCCGGTGTCAACACACGTAACTTTTAGAAGGAAACCCATACAGATTAAAATTTTAAAAAAAACCAAAGTGGCTTTGTTTTAGCCACTTAAAGGGATAGTGCGGTTTTTTTTCTTCATTAATTCATGAACTTTCCTCACTTATTTACTGTAGGTATTTTCACCTACCAGAAGTGGAGCTCGGGTTACGCGCTACATTCGCTGTCTTGATAAAGAATTAATCCATACATACAGAAGGGGTTAAAACAAACATTTGAGTCTGACAGGAGCAGGTTCAGAGAGAAGGGCAAAGATTTTTAATAGAAAGTGAATTAGAGAGTCGATGGAGCTGAAATGTGGCGACTCGTGGGCTCGCTACATCCATTTATATACAGTCTCTATATACAGGCTCTGCCCCGAGTTTTTTAGGGTGTTTTCACATATAGTCCCCTTTAACCGAACCGAACTCGGTCCCCTAAAAGTGGACCAACAAGGGGACCAAGAGAACAGAAACTCAGTTCTGTTTGTATTCACATTGTGAAAGAGGACCGAGTTCTCTTTCTGGTCCACTTAAGCTCTGATGGAGCCTCAGTCCTCTTTCTGTTCACACTGTAGCTTCTCTAGAGCTCTGAGACCTTCACTCCTTGGCATTCTCTGTGACGGCCATCCCTCTTAATCATGGCCCCAGTTCAGAGAAAACCCACAAAATAGAACCGGGGTCCTATTCCATTATTCCTAGCTGCAGTATTCAGGCGGTCGTGCCTGCCTTGAACACTCTAATTTTTTCAAAGTAAACGCTTCGGACCCCGCGGGACACTCAGCCAAGAGCATCGAGGGGGCGTCAAGAGTCAGGGGCTGGGACAGACAGGGGCCCACCTCGCGGCGGACCGTCAGCTCGAACCCGAGATCCAACTACGAGCTTTTTAACTGCAGCAACTTTAATATACGCTATTGGAGCTGGAATTACCGCGGCTGCTGGTACCAGACTTGCCCTCCAATGGATCCTCGTTAAAGGATTTAAAGTGTGCTCATTCCAATTACAGGGCCTCGAAAGAGTCCTGTATTGTTATTTTTCGTCACTACCTCCCCGTGTCGCTGTCTACGGGAAGCTTAGAAGGTAATAAGACTGCACAAAAGGCGAAGTGAACCCGGAGCGTTATGTGTACACACGGCGCAGGTTAGGCGAACCGTACCGCGGACCTTTTAGCGAACCGTACTGAGACCACCTCCCGAGATGGTCTCAGTTTGGTTCGTTTTAAAGGCGTCTGAGTGCGCTTAGAGTGTTCACATATAAACCTATAATGCTCAGTTAGCGATCTGAGTTCGCTTTAAACGCTGAAAGGGACCAAGTGTGAAAACACCCTACAGTACAACTAAATCAACTGTTAATAAAACGAAAATGTGCAGAATCTTTCAGTCATCCAGGTCGAATCCATGGCAAAACGAGAAATTCAATTTGTCCTTTTGCCATGTTAATACAACATTTTTGGCAATGTAAATCTATATTATCATTCAGTTTTTAACCCTTGCTCCTTTGTTAGCAATTAATCCTACTTTTTTACTTTTATTTTTTTTTAAAGATACAGAGCTGAAAATAGACAAAAAGGAAAATGATTCAAAACACCAAAATACAGCGTTTATTAAAGATGAAGCCTGAAAATGAAAACACAATGAGAATTAATGACACTTTTTACTCTGATCTGTAGGAGATGTTTAAAATGCATTATGAGAGTCTGAAAACTCAATCTTTGTATGATAATTATATAATAATGAAAGTAAATATTGTAGCAGTCCACAATATGAATGTGATATTATGAAATGGTGGTTAATGCTTCATCCCGATGTTTAATAACCAAATATGTCAAAGGCACTGCTCCGATGTCAGTGCCATGTTTCTTATATCTAGAATGGGTCCTTATAAAACCTGTCCTCTCTTGTGTGAATCCAGGTGGTGAACATCTGTGTGTGGGTGCTGGCCTCGGCCTTTGGAGTTCCTGCCATGGTCATGGGCAACGTGGAGGAGGAGCTCGAGCACAACAGTGAGTGTGAACACGCCAACAGTTTAAACACCACTGTTATACTGTGGAGTTATGGGTCTTGGTTATTGGGAATCACTGACACTGCAGATTTTCATTTGTACCAAAATGACGAATGTTGAATCCTACGTATATCACTAATCAAGAAAATTAAATTAAAAAACAAAGTAAGTACAGAACAGTGGGTGTATGCTAGTGACGTTGCGGTGAGGGTCATGGCTGGTGAGGCACTGACGTCACCAGGTGTCGGGAAGTAAATTTGGCCCCGGGCCATTTTGTCTTCCTGTAAGTGACTGGAGCTCGTAATATTTTTGATGTGAAGCTGAAAATTAATAATTATTATTCAGTGCATTTCCAGAGCGCACAGAGTAACGTCATAAATTAAAATAGCGACGTTTTTAGCACGATCTGGCTCTGAATGTGAGCGGTGGACCGCTCATGTTTAACAAGGCTTCTTTGCAAATTTTTCAGCTCACAATATCCATCTGAGTCCAGACATTGTCACAGCAGGTTGAGAAAAGAAGGAAAAGCAGAAAAGACGATTTCTTACCACGATGCTTGAAAAGAGCAAGTCTTTCATCCCGTAGTCTGGAGCAAACCCTTTAGCTCCGGCGTTGGTCTTCCTTTAATTATAACCTCCTGCTTCGACCCAAAGTCCAGTTTAGAAAACTGCTTGAGCTTTAATATGAAATCTTCCTCCAAAAAGTCGGGCCAGACAAGAAGAAAAAAGTAAACAGATTATTAAACTTGACTAAATTGTATCTTGTGTCACTTATTCTAATCTGCTGCTCCAGGAGTTGCAGAAGAATCCCTGGGCTCACGAGTGCCTCCACCATGAGGCCAGGTAACTACGAGCCTCACCCGGCGACTTTATACCGCCGCTTTAGCGCAGAATCTGTCACTGCTGAGCTACAGTCAGTCCAGGAACCAACGGCTGGAGCAGAGATACATGGAGTATTTGAACGTATTTGAACGGTAAAAGTGAAAATTCAGTGATTTTGAATTTAAAAAAACTGTTAAAATGGCGAAGTTAAAAAGAAAATAACTTAGTACAAATCATTGGATAAATACAACCATTTAATTAATTTTTTCATTTTACTTTTTTTTTCTCTGTGATGACAGAGGCACGGCCTCCTCTGCCTCTAAAGACCGCACGTCACTGGTGTGTGCCAATGGTAGTGAAAGAGATTAAAGATTACTCAAACATGCATGAATCACTCCAAATACAACTTTGAGAGTGTAAAAGAAGGAAGAACTAACTGAAAAATAGATGTTGCATAATAGGTCTTATGAATCATGACTTTCTTTGGTCTTTTTGTGTAAAAATACCAAATCTTCACCTAACTCACTCACTCCCAACCTTCTCCTTATTGCTGTTTTCTCATATAAATCTTTATATAAACAAAATAATTGAGCTTCTATTGGAAGTGAATGCACAGAACTATAAAGTAACTGTTTATCTGGAAAGTATAAGACTAATGCATTATCAGTTTATTAACTCCCACTCCTTTGCTCCACACCTTTCTCTGACTGCGAGTTATTCTTCATGTATCTCCTTGGGCTTTTATAGACCAGAGTCCTTCTCCAAGTGTAGCATTAGCAGCTTTTGTGTTTAGCTCATAAAAGCACTTTCATTTCAGTGTTTGCACATACAGGCCATTTGTGGGGCATTGTACTTCACCATGTGTCAGTGTAGGCGGTATCCCCTCTACACACTAAATGATAATGCACTAAATGAAACACATGCGCTTCAAAAATAAACCACAAATACAACAACTTCGTAGCTTAAAGGTACATTGTCAGACCTTCCACCAGAAAAGCTACACAAATGCTTTTCTCCATGAAGATATTCTTGCTTTGTGTGGAATGTTTCACAGTATGGCATTAAACCTTTCTATCTTCATGGAGACCAATTTAATTTTTTTTCTTCATTTTAAATGTTTTTTTTTATATATATAAAGTTTTGCATGGACTCCTCCTCCGCTACAGGATTTTATTAAAACAAAGACTGTCAGTGGGATGAGGACTAGGGCCACGGCCCGGGGGAACTGTGAGGTCCCGCACAGACCCAGGGGGAACTGTGAGGTCCCGCACAGACCCCGGGGGAACTGTGAGGTCCCGCACAGACCCCGGGGGAACCGTGAGGTCCCGCACAGACCCAGGGGGAACCGTGAGGTCCCGCACAGACCCCGGGGGAACCGTGAGGTCCCGCACAGACGCTCTTCATTTGGACAAACTGTGCTCTCAGTCAGAGGCACTAAGTTCTGGAACTCTCTCACATTATCAATAAGAGAGACTCCAACACTGGACAATTTCAAATCACACTTGAAACAGCGGCTAAAGGAAAACCAGACTTGTGGACACTTTTAATGTTTTAATCTTGGTGTTGTTGTCAGTTGTCATTGTTTTTATTGTTTTTGCTGTGGTGTCACCTGCCCAGGGACTACAGATGGAAATTAGCATTCCTGCTATAATCTGGTGTATTTGCACTGCAATATTGCAGATGTTCATTAATATGCACTGTCCCTATTAAATAAAGAATAAATAAAAATAAATAATCAATCAATCGCACACCAATGTACACAGACAGTGGAGGCAAGGGGGGTTAAGTGTCTTGCCCAAGGACACAACAACATATTCATCTGTGGGAGCTGGAATCACACTACCAACCTGTGTATCTGACCTCTTCATCAACGATGTTCATGTCACGAGCGGGATTTGAACCACTATCCCAACTGAACTATTCCCGCTTATTTCCTACCTTATCCATTCACAAACTTAAATGTGCGATGCTCAACTTTTCTGGTGGTCCGCTGCCTACTTGTCTCCATGGAGATGTTATTGCTTTGTCTGGAATGTTCCATGGTACGACATTAAACAATTACATCCAGTATTTATTAATTAGGGGCGGCAGTAGCTCAGTTGGTAGAGCATATGTCTCGTGATCCAGGGGTTAGCGGTTCTAATCCCGCTCTTGACGGGTTGACCGCATATGATCCCAGCAGATCCCACAGATGAGCGCTGCCGTTGTGTCTTTGGGCAAGACACTTAACCCCACCTCGCCCCCAGTGTCTGTGGACACTGGTAGCCCCCATGGCAGAAGATACATCAAGGCCTGTTGTGACGTGAGCCGTCCTCCTGTGGACCCACCACCCGCGGAAGGATTCATGGGGGCTGGTGCATTGTGTTCTGGGCAGCAGAACACTGCTTGGACTGCTGCCCCCGCGACCCAGAAAATGGAAAAGTGGAAGAAAATGAATGAATGAATGAATTTATTAATTACGGGTGCTTCTATTCCTCAAAAATACAATAATTCCTTTTGTGAATAGGAGGAGACTCTCCACTGATCTGAACTGTATTGTAGTGTATTGCTGTAACCTGCTGGTCTCCCTTGTGATAGATGGGTTTAATCTATACTGTGGAACATTCTAGACCAGGGTCCCTTTAATATATTGATATTAATGTGGATGTAGCTCTTAGCTGTAACTTGAGCAGATTGTCAAACACTTTTGTCAGATTTTCTTGAGCATTACAGCTAATCTAGTGAAGCTTTTGTTGTAAAATCTTAAATGTAACATATGTTCTGATATTGTACTCTGGGTTTCGCATTTGATTTTGCTATAAAAATGATGTTCGTTTTAAATTTGAGTTTTAGATTTAAAGACGTTTTGGTGCAGCGGAGATCTCATTTAAACATGATTTGGTTCCTGTCCTAATTATGCATATTTTAGTATTCATAATTTGTTAAATAATTTGGAAATTCCTTTTTATTTGTGCTAACCTGATTAAAATCACTGCACCTGATTTTACTTATTTAAAATCATGAAAAATTTCCAGTTTATTTCTTCTTCCAGTTTATTTCCCACTTATTTCATACCTTATCTATTCAAACTTAAATGTGCGATGCTCAGCTTTTCTGGTGGTCCGCTGGCTACTTGTCTTCATGGAGATGTTATCGTGTTGCCTGAAATGTTCCATCAAAGATCAAAGATCAAGATCAAAGTCAGCTTTATTGTCAATCCTGCCATATGTGTTCAACATACAGTGAATCGAAATTACGTTTCTCTCTCTGGCCAGGTAGTGCAAAAAGACAGTGTACAAAATACAATATAAAGACAAAACACAACCAAAACTATCTAAGACAGAGATCTAAAGTTAAACTAAAGTCTAAGATCTAAAATCTTAAAGCAGTGCAACATAATAAATAAATACCTACAGTATATACAGATATCCAAAAATGTGCAGTGTGCATCAAAATGTGCAATGGAAGATACAGCAGTGAAATGGTAATGTGCAATAGAATGTGCATTGAAGTTAAGATGAAATAAATGTGCAACAGTAGTAATTCTAGTGCAATAACAGGAGTAAACAGCAGTAGTAAAAAAAAAAAAAAAAAGTAGTAATGTGCAATAATGTGCAATAACAGTAGTAAACAACAGTACAACAGTAGTAAAACTCCAGTAGTAAATGTAAATGTGCAACAGTGCAACAGTAATCCTTAGCAGCAGTTTTTTTTTGTCTAGAGTGATATGTCTATTTATGGAATACAGGTTATGCCAATATGGGGGGTGGGGGGTGGGAGACGGGTAAGGTGAGAGTTCAGGTGAGAGTTCAGCCTCCTGACAGCCTGGTGGATGAAGCTGTTTGACAGTCTGGTGGATGAAGCTGTTTGACAGTCTGGTGGAGTGGGCCCGGAGACTCCGGTACCTTCTCCCCGAGGGCAGGAGACTAAAGAGGCTATGTGCGGGGTGGCTCGGGTCACCCGCAATGCTGGACGCTCTGCGGGTGAGCCGGGTGTTAAAAATGTCTAGGAGGTAGGGGAGAGAGACACCAGCTGCATTCACTATGCGCTGCAGGGCTTTCCTGTTCCATGGTATGACATTAAACATTTACATCCAGCATTTATTCATTACGGGTGTTTCTATTCCTCAAAAATACAATAATTCCTTTTGTGAATAGGAGACTCTCCACTGATCTGAACTGTATTGTAGTGTAGTGCTGTAACCTGCTGGTCTCCCTTGTGATAGATGGGTTTAATCTATACTGTGGAACATTCTAGACCAGGAGTGTCAAACTCATTTTGGTCTGGGGGGCCGTATTCAACCTACTTTGATCCCAAAGGGGCAGGATCAGAAAACTCAAGGCATATATACCCCAAAAATAGCAATAAATCCAAATATTTGTGCAGAGAAACGCAAATCTATTACAGAAGTCTTTTTTTATTTGATGAACTCTTTCTTTTACAAAATATTATAATATTATGAACAACCTAAAACTTTAAGAAAAATGCAATTTCAACACAAGCGTACAGGTTTCCCATTCACCTCCGTGAACAAATAGGAATTAGTCCAATTTTTCTTGGAAAATCCTGCACTCAGTGTCCACTTTTCTCATTTTTGACATTTTGCTGATGAGGGTGTCACAGTCAACAGTCAAAGTGATGGTCCTTTAAGAGCGTTTGGAAAGAGGCGAGTCTTCATTTGTGCTGCTCTGGTGGGAGGGGCCACGTACAGAGGCGCTGGAGATGCTGCTATGCTAAACTGCGCAGAAAATTACCAATATTTTAATAGAAAATTAAAATAGAAGTAAAATATTTTAATATACGACACCCCTATTCTAGACACTAGAAATGTTCCGTAGTGTACCTTTGAGTAACAGCTTGTATACCAGTTCCAAATGCCAGAAGCGTATTGAAGACTGTGTGAGATTGTAGTGAACACCTGATTCCACGAGCGGTTTGAAAAGGAATAATTTTCCCCCTCCATGTGCCTGCTTATGTAGTCATCCTGAGAGTTTGCAGCTGGGGCGCTTTTCTGTTCGCGCATTTTATGTCGAAATAAATCTCCATGTTCACATCTGGTACTTCTATGAATACACATAAAGATTCATGATTGAAATATTAAAGCTCCCATACTAACAAAAATCGCTTTGACTGTGCTATAATATATAATCTATTCGTATTACCAATGAAAAGGACAATTCAGAAATCGACTTTTTGGAGCGTTCTACCATGTTATAATGTTTCCTCATCAAAAACATGCATTACAGTGATTTATTTGTCATCCATGCATGTTTGTAGGGA
This sequence comes from Paratrypauchen microcephalus, assembly GCA_036785185.1. Lineage (NCBI taxonomy): Eukaryota > Metazoa > Chordata > Actinopteri > Gobiiformes > Gobiidae > Paratrypauchen > Paratrypauchen microcephalus. The sequence continues at coordinate 1,905,979 of JAVJIX010000103.1, read as the reverse complement.
GGTTTGGAAGTGTCATAGGTGAATAAATAATAATTATAAGGCAGTAATGTAATGCATTACATGGGGGAAAATCTGTGATATATACTAGTTACAATACATTTTACCATAACCTGGATTTTAATGGTGTTCCAGTGTGGTGGGTCAGAAAGAAGCTATTCCTGAACCTGCTAGTTTGTAGTCTGCATGCTGCCGAAACACCTCCTGGATGGGAGGTGAAAGAGTCATGACTCATGAGCTTGATTTATACTGTAAATTGCCATATCCATATTTCACGTTATTTTGGCGAGACTAACTAAAATAATGCGTGAAGAATCCCTCAGTCGTCCAGGTAGAATCCATGATAAAAGGAGAAATTCAATTTGTCAACTGGACAAAGTTTGTTTGGTCGAAAACGTTTCGCCGCTCATCTGAGAGGCTTCGTCAGTTCTGGTTCGAGTGCTGGTTAGACACTGCTTATATCTAGCTGCAGGGAGGAGCTAACTATACTGAAATCATTCTGAAACTATCTCAACTCATTTGTTTTTGAGTTTCTATCTTTTGTTTTTCGGATTTCTCTGGCGTCTAGTTTAGCATACCTATTCAACCCTAACGACCGTCTCCACACCTCTGGCCCTGACCTGTCAGCCCTTTTGTTTCTTTTGTCTGTTTTGACTTTGGTTTGAGAATGGAATTATAAATGGGAGACAAGTTATGTCTGACTCCCCCATTAAGTCGATGCAAAAGTAGTGTAATGCCTTACATTACTGCGTTACAGCAAAAAGTAATGTATGTGTAGTGTACCCCCCATCTTTTTGTCTTCTTTGTTGTTCCCTTATTCTCATCTTTTGTCTTTTTGTTGCTCTGTTATGAGCTGTGTCTTTTATTTTTGGCTTTATTGTGGTGCTGTTGCACTTTGTGACCAGTAGATGGCAGCTGAAGACCAGATATGAATCGGAGTAGCCTTAGTAACAAGAAGTGTGGCGAAAACGAAACTTAAGAGAGAGTGACGAAATATAACTCGTGCCCACGCCTTATAACTCGTGCGCTCGGGTTATAACTCATGGCAATGACTTAAAACTCGTGCGCACGGGTTATAAGTCATTCCCACGCTTTATTTTATTTATTCACCTATGACACTTCCAGGGCTCCGTATGTTTTAGTATTTTAGTATTTTTATTTAGTATTTTGTAATCTCTACCAGGCCCTGTTCAGACCCTCCTTACAGGTACAAGACTCATGCTCCCACACGACAATTTTCCATAAATATACACAAGGACGATACAAAACAATACACTACAACTTCACAAACCTGATGCGATGTGCTGTAGTTTCATTAGACTAACTTGCTAGCTGCCACGTTCCGAATAGGAAGTGAGCATGGGTACGATTCGGCTCCATCCGTTAAAATGTTCGTAACCCACTTTACACGATCCTGGAGTTTTGATTTCAGTATTTTGTCCGTAAAACAAGATATGAACATTAATAACAGACCAATCAAGCGTCTCCTGTCACTTCAACAGCCTTGCTCCTCTTTGCTGCGATACTAGAGGTCGGAAATCCAAATATTCCAAGCCTGCTAGCTTCGACTGGCTTCATAACGGGTTTGTTATACAGTCGTCGAAAATGAAACTGTAACTTAACAAATATGTTTACTATGTTGTTTTCGGTGAATGTAGTATTTTCAAAACAATAAAAAATTAAGTTTTAAATTAGTTTTATAGTTAAAAGGCAAACAAGACAATCAAAATATGTTGTGTTAGCAACTGATACCCCATAGAAGTGTAATACCCCCCATTAACGGTCCTATATTATGCACAATTGACTCTTGAATGTTGTTACCTCATCAGAAACATACATGTTTCATTCACGCATGTTTGAATAACCCTTTTATTATTAATCTGTCTACATCTCTAAAGCTCAAAATTCTCTGTTCCATGTTGTGATGTCATGAAGTGGTAGTTAACAGCTGGCAATTCCAGGGCTGAAATGATCAAAATGATTCTAGTGAATAATAATAATAATAATAATAACAATAATAACAATAATAATACATAACACTTGTACATAACGTAATTTCCGGACTATTGAGCGCACCTGAATATAAGTCGCAGGTGTCCACGTCTTCAAGAACGTTTTCAAGTTCAGAGCATCTGGTTTTATTGCGTTGAGCATCTGGTTTTATTTTTTGCGTTGAGTCTGGGTTGTCAGTGTCTGGGATCATGTCGGTGTCTCATAGGATGTTAGCTTATTTCAGGATCTCAGGGGGCGGGGATAGGTGTATCGATCAGGTTTGAGTACGCCTCACCTGAATGTCACACATAAGGGTCATTAAGATGTGTCCCACTCACTAATGTTCATTTAGCGTCAGAACTTATTTTATCACACGGCGATAAACTGTTTTAGTGCTGACAACAGCGCTCGCTCGTGTCGTAACTTCATGTTCACCGCACAGACAGCAGCGCTTTCTGCACTCAGGCTGCGCACACATCTGCTGTGTTCATAAACGAGTAATCCATCCATATATTAGCCACATTGTTGTATAAGCCACAGACTTCAAATTGTGAGAAAAAAGTAGCGGCTTATAGTCTGGAAATTACGGTACTCAAAGACATTTTACACGAAGAGACCAACAAAGGCAAACAAAAGAAATAATAAAGTTAATGAAAGGTGGGTTTAAAGAGATGGTTTTCAGGGCTTTTTTAAACAAAGTTGTATGACGTTCTAAAACTCACTGAAGCACATCCTGTACAACCACATGACATCACAAAGTGTGAGAAGAACTCACCTTAAATATGCAGGATTGGTGTGTTAAACATGTGAATGAAACAGAACACAACTCCAATTTTGTTTTTGATGAGGAAACAACTTTATAGATCATAATATAATAATAATGGGCCCTTTCCAGCCCTTGTACCTTCACTTTACTCTAATTACTCCTCTCCAGACTCAATCTCCAAGTATGGCTCTTTAACCGCCCTACCAAACTTGTCATTGACAGATGGCGTCAGAAAAGATTTCCCAGAACCTTTTCAGCATGTACAGGGGCAGGTGCACAGGATCACCTTGAAGCCCTCTCCAAAGCTATGAAATAATTAACATAGTGATGAGATTACGAAAGAGCGCTCAAACAAGGAGGGCTTTTGGCAGTCGTGGTGAGAATGAAAATTAATTTACAGTTTTGGAGTCTACAAACCCAGCTGCAGTGTTATGAGTGTGGCACTGAGCGAGGGAGGAACTCAGTTTTTGTGTACTTTGTTACTACATTCTTTTATCTGGTTTGAAACGCGAAAAATTCTGAATCTCAAAAAGGTTTCACAGCCTTAGCGACGGCAGAAGCTCGTAAAGAAGACATATTGTGCTTGTGTCTGCTATATAGTTATTATATGACACCCGTGGATCATTATGAGTAATTTCGACATTTAAATCACAGTATTGATCTAAAACAACTTCATAAATAAACAAGTTTGCTGATGTACGTGTTAGAAAACTGCTGTGCTCAATGGAAGCAGATGTCGCCGTAAATGTCATGACAACAAAGAATGGGTACCTCCTACGGATAGCTGCAGACAACACAAGCAGATTTTTTTTTTTTAAATTGCACAAAAATTATTACGTGACGCTGCTGAAACCTACAAGTCTCACCATTTAAGAAAATAAAATTGGAGAACGAAGTAAGTGCAGGACAGTGGCGGTGAAAATGGGGGTCGATAATATGCCGTTTTGAAATTAAGCGATTACAGATGCAGAAGTCACACCAAATACAACTTTGAGAGGGTAAATGAGAAGGGGACACAGCTATAACATGGTTAAACGCTCTAGAATGTAGAAGTCAATTTTGTATAATATGTTAACTCAAAGGTTCAATGCTGCTGACGTCCTTGGGTAAGACACTGCTGTCAGGAGATAGAGCTATAACTACCAAGCTTCCAGACCACCCCAACTGTTTTAGAAGCCCTGAAATTTTTTCTTCTTGGTCAGAAATAGACGCTGCCCTTAAAAGGGTATGTTTACACGAGAACGCTTACGGGTAAAAACGACAAAATATTTTATCGGAAGTGCTTTTCGTTTAGACGTTGACGGCGTTTTGGGGGCTTAAAAACGCAAAAAACTAAAACCGGCCTCCAAAGTGGAAAACTTGAATACGCTCCGCCGTAGCGTTTTCATCTACACTGCCCCAGATGCAAAACTCTGGTCAAATCTGCGACGTCGCGTACAGGTTTACATCACATCGGTCCATATATCAGTGTACTTTGTTTGGCAGGACTTTGCTGCACCTTTGTTGTTTTGTAGTCTAACGTGGTCTGAAGCAATAGTTGAACTTCTTCTGACCACAATTTTTTTTTTTTCTACCGGTAGTCATGTTTTGTTTTGCTTTTCGCGGCGCAGATGAGAAGAAGGAAGATTCTACGCATGCGTGTGGACATAGTGATAATGTATCACAGCGCCACCTAGCCTCCTGGCATGCATACCCAATCTAATTCCACACACTTTTGCGTCACCGCATGCACGCAGATTTCCTTCCGAAAACGCTCGTCTAAACGAGCAATAAAAAGTGAAGATGCAACGCAACTTTTGCTTCTTCTGTTCAGATCGTCATCATACAAACGTAGCCTAAATGTTTTTTTTCTATTTAATTAGGACCATAAAGTAACAATCATATGCAACTCCAAATAGGCACATTTTGAACAAGAATAAAGTGAAGGCAACTGGCTGAAACTGGAATCGCTGACAGTGTTGTTTTTTATCATAGTTCAACTCAAGTGAGAGAAGGGACTAAGTGGGTGGAGAGAATGTGTTCTGGGTATTCTTAATGGTGTGTTTTGTCATATGACTAAATAAGTTGCCCCGCTTTATGAGAAGATTTTGGTTTAAAGGTCTTATATTACGCAAAATCGACTCTTGTGAGCATTTTAGAATGCCGTTACCCCCTCAAAAACAGACCTGGAGCTGTGTTTTGTTTCAATCACAAATGTTTCTGTAATCCTGCATTATTAGTCTGTCTACATCTCCAAAACTCAAAAAGCTCTGTTCCACCTTGTGATGTCATGTGGTGGTTGTTTGCACAGCTACCTTAGCTTTTGTTCAGTCGAGATTTGCAATTCCAGGGTTGAAATCATCCAACTGATTCTAGTGAAGGTGTATGGAGTTTAAAAACACAGGGGAGCACCTTCTGTATTGCCACATGACATCACAAAGTGGAACACAGTGTTTTCTGTTTGAGAGACGTTTGAGAGTTTTGTATTAATGGTGTACTGTGTAATGTTTCATCTTGTCTCCATGGAGATTTTAGTGCTTTGCCTCGATTGTTCCACAGTACAGCATTAAACCTGTACATTGTTAGACTTTAGACAAAAAGTGAGCCCCCCAGGCCATTTTACAAGTCAGATCTGCGGAGAGGCGACCCCGTTCACATAAGAATCCAGCTCTCTGGGGATTAAAAAACTATAAATGCAATTAAATGCAAGATAACAAAATTTTAGTTCACAAGATAAAGTTAAGTCCTTGGGCATGCATTAATCAAAAGCAAATTAAACACTATAACAAAAGTACGTTCTATTTAAAAATGTCCAAAATAATCCACCATGTACCCATTGTTCATGTGAAAGGCAGTGTTCTTTTTGCAAGGTTTAAAAGATGAATATGACGTGTCCTGCTCTAGGTACTTTTGCTTTGGCCTGATATTGAGCGATTCATCAAAACGCCATCAGCAGTACGCGTTCAGAGATAGTGCCTGTATTGCAGTTTTGTAATAGGTTTGTCCCAGTGTCCTAATAATGAAGGATGACATAACTGGATATTGTAGATATGATTTTATTATCTGTACGAGTTAAAGGTGCTGTACCTGCTTTTAACTTTCTTAAAAAAAACATGAAAAAATGAATGAACTGTTTACAGTGGTCCAAAGTTATTCCTAATTTACCTTTCATATGCATTCAAAACATCCAAATATTCACCACGTTGAGTTTTTAAGAGCTTTTCAAAACTCTCAGTGACCAGTGCAGTTTTGCTGTGACGGTAAAGCTAACAGCAACTAGCATGGTGATGCACACTTCCTGATTCTCGGACAATAAAATGCTCTTTACCTGATTTTAAAAAAGTGAATTTCTAAAAAAAAAAAAAAAAACTATTTGCAGTGGTCCAAAGTCACTTTCCTTGTGGATTCGAAACTTCAACAACTATCATGTTCCTGATTATCAGACAATAAAATGCTTTCTGGGGCGGCAGTAGCCCAGTTGGAAGAGCGTTTGTCTAGTGATCCAGGGGTTGGCGGTTCGAATCCCGCTCTTGACGGGTTGACCGCTCCCACAGATGAGCGCTGCCGTTGTGTCCTTGGGACCCCACCTCGCCCCCAGTGTCTGGTAGCCCCCATGGCAGAAGATACATCAAGGCCTGTTGTGACGTGAGCCGTCCTCCTGTGGACCCACCACTCGCGATTCATTCATTGTGTTCTGGGCAGTCCCTGTTAGACCCTGTCAGACCCTGTTAGACCCTGTCAGACTCTGTTTTAATATACATGCTGAGGCCTACATGCACCTTCGGTGCTTGGCCCCACATTGCTGCTTGCAGCTATATTTATTAGGACAGTAATAAGGCGATGAAGATGGAAGAAGGAGCCAAGTTGCACCTCAAGAGTGGCTGATAGCGCAGATAGAGAGCGGACAATACGAGGGGCTGACGGGCTGGATCAGAATGTTTGCATACGACACAACATCGCAGAGTAGCAAGTGCAAATAAAGGGTACTTGTTTTTCCTCTCCTTTCATTACCCCTTTGTTCCTTTATTTATTTAGTAGACTACAGCTTAGGACAGTGGGCCTAGTTCCTTGTCACACCTTTACCCTAAGGGGGGTGCTGACCAGGATTTTGTTCCATTTTATCTTTATCTGTCTACTGTATGATCTGTATTTGTAGTAGCATGTCAAAAGATATGTATCGGATTTAGGACCTCATATCCAAGTGGCCTGGGTTGCGTTTGAAAAAATCTGATCTGTGTCGTTCAGACTGTTTTTAGAAGATCAGATACATGTCGCATAGGGGCGAAAAAAAATCGGATTTGGGTCACTTCAGGCTGCAGTCTGAATGTAGCCTTAGTGTGACTCTGCAAAAACCTCATAGGGATTACATTAAAGCGGAAATGACTACGCCGACTGGAACTATCTTGGGTTAGGGTTAGCCAATTTGGCGTACTATAGAACCTACTATAGAACTTATATTACCCAAAATTGCCTCTTGTGACCTCATGTTATAATGTTACATCATCAAAAACAGACCTGGAGTTGTGTTTTGTTTCATTCACACATTTTAGTAATCTTTTATTGTTAGTCTGTCTACATCTCCAAAGCTCAAAATGCTTTATTCCACCTTGTGATGTCATGTAGTGGTAGTTTTCAAGGTAGCAGCTACCTTTTACCTTTAGTTCAGTAAAGATTGACAATTCCAGAGCTGAAACTATCCAAATGATTCTAGTGAAGGTTTAAAGGAATATTAAAGTTTTTTTACAATCTGAACCTTATTTCGGTAATAAAACACGTTGATTTACTCACCCATAGCACTTTGGTGTCATATGGAGCACTTCCGGAGATGTTTTAGATTTGCGATCTCCATAATGTGAGTTCTCGGGGCACTTGTTTGCGGTCTCCAAATAACACAAACTTTAGCACTTTTCAAATCAAAGAAGCTCGATGTCTTAGCCTACGATTTTGTGTGGTCAAAAGTGGCCTGTAATCCGAGATTTAGCCATAGTTTCGAGTAGATGAGGACGCCAGTGCGCATGTGCGGAGTGTGCTCTCAGCTCCCGGGACCCAAACATGAAACGCAAAGCTGTAAACTATGGATAAATCTCAGATTACAGGCCACTTTTGATTCAAACGAAATCGTAGACTTAGACATCGAGCTTCTATGATTTGAAAAGTGCTAAAGTTTGTGTTATTTGGAGCCCGCACGGGGCATATTACATCCTCGGGGAATATATTATATGCCCTGAGCTATGGCTAGAAGTTGCGCTAGGCTAACCGCAAATCTAAAACATCTCTGGAAGTGCTCCATATGACACCAAAGTGCAATGGGTGAGTAAAACAACTTGTTTTATTACCGAAATAAGGCTCAAATTGTAAAAAAAACGTTACTTTTCCTTTAAGTGGAGTCCAAAGCGGCCTGAAACCCGATATGCAGCTATAGTTTCATTTGATGACGTCATCATAGAGGACAGCGCGCATGCGTGAATTCCCAGCTGATTCGCAGATAAACACCGCTCTGAACTTTTCTATTGTGAGACATGGCTGAAGATTCGGACTTTGAGATTGAAGAGGACTTATTTGAGTATGATGGCTGTCCCTATCGTTTTGAGCCTGAGTATACGGAGGAAGAGATATTAGAAAGAAGGAAGCGGAGACAGTTTGAGGAGCAACGCACCAGAGAAGAGCAAGAGACAGGCCGTCTACGAAAAGACAGTACCTGGTGGTGTTTATGTGGACATTGTATGTCGATGGCAACAGAGGAAGAATGCCTTTGCTGTCTCGAGTGGGATTTGCGGGCAGGAGATGAACGTCTGGGTGATTAAAACAGATGATGATATCATCTGGGTGATGATAACTGTGTCTGTCAACTCTGGAGGATATTCGTGCCATGATGAACCGTGGTGTAATAGAAACATGTTTTCGTGTTCCGAAGTTGAATTGGAGGAGCCAGCCAAAGCCTGCCGGACCACCCGGGCAACTTTCAGTTGAGTAAGTAGCCAACACACAATTATTGTTTGTTTGCATTGAATTGGTTTGTTATACTTGTATAGTCATGATGACGTAATCTAATGAAACTATAGTTGGGTGTCGGGTTTCAGGCCGCTTTTGACCAAGCGAAACTGTACAGTGACACATTGAGCTTCTGTGATTTGAAAAGTGCTAAAGTTTGTTTTATTTGTTCTCATGTAACTCATGTTACCCAGATATATCCTAACCTACAAAATCTACGGACCTGCTTCAAATGTTACTAAAGTGATATGGGTGAGTAAATCAATGTGTTTTATTACCGAAATAAGGTTCAGATTGTAAAAAACGTTAATATTCTTTTCAAAACACTTCCTGTATTAGCCCACGTCAACACAAGGTGGGACAGAGTGTTTTCTAGTTGAGAGAAGAACTCAGCATAAATATTCAGCGTTTGTGTAATGAAAATGAGTGAGTGAAATGAAACAAAACACAACTCCAGTATGTTTGTGATGAGGGAACAACATTATAATAGAGATCAGAAAATGGCCTAATAATATGGGACCTTCAATAAACAGAATACAGAGAATTATTTGCTTGCATCAGACGTTGTTGTGTGCTTGGACTCAGACCTCATTTGCAGTGAAAGCCACCCACATTCTGCTGTGAGGGCTCTGAAGCAGCCATCCTGTTGAATGTGAACAAACTATAGATCATTTCCTCGCACATAAAACCCAGCCAGGCATTAGAATATATTAAGTATTAGCCATAAACCCAGTCGTCTATGGAAGCTGTAGATTTAGCGGTGCATTAACTGGTGGACTGGTTGATAGCATTTGGCTTGCCTGATACAGACATATAGAAATGAAAATGGTATAATTTTGAACTCCAGACTCACATTTTTGTATTAACAAAGTATTAACAAAGTATTAACAAAGTGTGTATTCTGAATCATAATAAATAAAATAAAATTTTAAAGTAAAAAAAAAAAAAAAGATATACAGCTCTGGAAAAAATTAAGAGACCACTGCATTTTTATTTTTATGTATTACAGCCATTCCATTCCAGCGTCTGTTGAATTCCAACACAAACACAAAGCTGAGCTACTTCAGTTCTTGCACCAGGAGTGGAATAAAGTCACCCAAGAACAATGTGAAAGACTTGTGGAGAGCATGCCAAGACGCATGAAAGCTGTGATTAAAAATAAGGGTTATTGCACCAAAAGCAAACACTTATTTAAAGGGACAGTGTGTAAGATTTTTACCCGTTAATTACTGAAATTGAAGATACCCATTCAAAAATACATTGTTTTCCAAGCCTTTTCACTTCCATCATGAAATCAAAGTATTCTTTTGGACTTAGATATAGTCACATAAAAGGGGGATCTTCCCCATGCAGAGGCAGCCATTTTGAATACAAGAGCCGCAGAAGGACATTTGGGCTCCGCCTTCGCCTTCGGCAAGGCTCGTGGTTTGGACTAAATTGTTTAAATTGTTTTACTGGATTTTATTCGCTGGATCCTTACGGACAAATTGAGAGCAAGTTTATGGTGAAATACAGAGTTTGACCTGTGGAAAGCATTCTAAGGTAAGCTAACCTCGTTTTGTGCTTTTCCGTATAAAAGCCCCATGTGCTCGGGGAGTGGTTGTTTTGCAGGGAAATGAATTGCATAGTCAAAAAGAGGAGACTGTAAGGTTTCATTTGATGTGTAGAGTGTCATGGTACATGATCGGGAATGTGTGTTTTCATGAGAAAAAAAAAAAAAACGGGACCGCACGGCGCGCGGGTCCCTCGAGGTCTGCCGTAGCTAAAACAGAAAGTGCAATAGCACCATCCACCTATGCGCCACGAATCCTACACACTGGGGCTTTAAGTTTTACTTGCGCAAGGGGAGACAGACGGGGAGACAGAGTGGTCAGGCACCTTTTCCGCTGGGCTGTCCCTTCTTGCTTTTTTTTATTAATTCACAGATGGGTGTACACAAATATGCAAATTTCACATGAAAAGACAACATGGCTTCTTTCCCAGAAACTCAACTTTCCCAGAAACTCAACAACCTTGACATTTGCAGCTGCAGTTTACAGATAACTCTGGTCCCGGATTGTCTGACTCTTCCCCGTAACATTGACATACAATATTCCAATTTAGTTTGATCAAAATACATGAAACAATGATAACACATTTATAATTATCCTAACAGTAAACATTAGTATTAATGTTGTTTTAAAATGAATTTGATTTTGTTTCTTTGCATTGTTTAAGCTCTGAAAACATGTATCTTTTTTGTTATTTTGAACATTTGTCATTTCCTGCAAATAAATGCTCTAAACCAGGGGTCGGCAACCCGCGGCTCCGGAGCCACATGCGGCTCTTTGATCCCTCTGATGCGACTCAGTACAGCGGTCCCTCGTTTATTACGGGAATTACGTTCTAAAAATAACCCACGATAAGCGAAATCCGCGAAGTCGTCAGCTTTATATTTTACAATTATTCTCCATGTTTTAAGGCTGTAAACGCCTCACCACACACATTCTACACTTTTCTCAGACTGGAATTAACATTTTCTCACATTTCTCTCTTGTTTAAACACTCAAACGTTCGTAGATTTTGAATAAAAAAGCACAGTATTATAGAACGAAATCAAAGTGTATTTCATGTGTATTTCACAGTTCTTATGACCGCTTCGCTGTGGCGGATTTTGTCGGGGAGAAAACTTGCAAACAAACAGCACTTCAGAGTCACACTGCGATCGAAAATTTATATAAATCTGGCAAACTGAACACATTCTGTACAGGAGACACAGAGGAGAATGACTGACGAATCAGCAAAGGTCTACAGTCCCTTAGCCAATCAGGACGCAGAAATGTGCTTTGATACACTACAAAAAAAATTGGAATAAAAAAAATCTGCGAAACAGCGAGGCCGCGAAAAGTGAACCACGATATAGCGAGGGACCACTGTATTTAATTAAAATGTATTTTATTTTAGTTCATTCATTTTCAAAATGTAATTCTATGGCACAAAGGCAAAAAGCCGTTATATGCAGTGTTATTTAATTTTAAATTTCAAGAGGGTTTTGTGGTTCCCAGTGTTTTCTTTACTGTGTGAAACGGGTCCAAATAGCTCTTTGAGTGGTAAAGGTTGCCGACCCCTGCTCTAAATGATAATATTTTTATTTGGAATTTGGGGGAAATGTTGTCAGTAGTTTATAGACTCAAACAAAAATCTTCCTTTTGCCCAAACACATACCTATAAGAAGTAAAATCAGAAAAACTGATAATTTTGCAGCGGTCTCTTATTTTTTTCCAGAGCTGTATTATTTGTTCAATTTAGCCTACAACTTCAATGGGCCTTCTCAAACGCTTGGAAACATTTTAAGGGTTTTCAATTGATTGTTCCTTCTACTTTTGACTACCAGTCCAATTAAGAGCAGTTGTTCGTGTGCTAATATTAACTAAATGAATGCTGACTTTCTCCTTTTGTTTTTAAATGATGTAAGAGAAAACAAAAATAAATTATACATCAGTTCCTCGCACATAAAACCATCCAGCCATTAGAATATGAAGCATTAACCATAAACCCGGCACCCGTGGAAGCACCAGGTTCAGTGGTGCGTTCACTAGTCACGGGGTATTTTATCGTCTGTGAGGTTATCGTCCGTAGATCATTTAGCTACTCCCCGCTGAATCACAGAGATGTAGAAATTATATTAAAATATATAAATACAGACGATGATGCGATAATTTTAACGTTTTTCGACTTGACCCCAATATCCGTGCTTTTTTTTGTCATAGTGATTCATGTGTTTTTGGTCCAATAAAATAACTGAGAAAGAAAGAGAGAGCGACTATTGAAAGGGAGAGAAGGAGAGAGAGAGAGAAAGAGAGAGGGAGGTGGGGCTATTGAAAGAGAAAGGTGGAGAAAGAGAGTCACAGAAGAAGAGAGACTATTGAAACAGAGAAAGGGAGAGGTTTAGAAAATTTAACGAGAAAGGTAGAGTGAGAGAGTGACGCTTGAGAGAGGGAAGGAGGGAGAGAGACTATTGAAAGAGAGGGGGAGGGAGAGAGACTACTGAAAGAGAAAGGAAGAGAAAGACTACTGAAAGAGAGTGATTACTGAAAGAGAGAGGGGGAGGGAGAGGGACTACTGAAAGAGAAAGGAAGAGAAAGACTATTGAAAGAGAGAGAGGGAGTGAGAGGGGGCTCTTGAAAGAAAACTGGAAAGAGACTATTGAGAGCAAGAGGGGGAGAGAGAGACTATTGAAAGAGAGAGGATGGAGGTAAATGGAGAGAGAGACACTTGAAAGATAGATAGAGAGAGAGACTACTGAAAGAGAAATGGAGAGACAGAGAGAGAGAGAGACACTTGAAAGAGAGAGAGACTATTGAAAGATAAATGGAGAGAGAGAGACACTTGAATGAGAGAGAGAGAGAGAGACTATTGAAAGATAAATGGCACAGAGAGAGAGAGAGACACTTGAATGAGAGAGAGAGACTATTGAAAGATAAATGGAGAGAGAGAGAGACACTTGAAAGAGAGAGACTATTGAAAGATAAATGGAGAGAGACACTTGAAAGATAAATGGAGAGAGAGACACTTGAAAGATAAATGGAGAGAGAGAGAGACACTTGAAAGAGAGAGACTATTGAAAGATAAATGGAGAGAGAGACACTTGAAAGAGAGAGAGACTATTGAAAGATAAATGGAGAGAGAGAGAGACACTTGAAACAGAGAGAGAGAGACTATTGAAAGATAAATGGAGAGAGAGAGAGAGACACTTGAAAGAGAGAGACTATTGAAAGATAAATGGAGAGAGAGACACTTGAAAGAGAGAGAGACTATTGAAAGATAAATGGAGAGAGAGAGAGACACTTGAAACAGAGAGAGAGAGAGACTATTGAAAGATAAATGGAGAGAGAGAGAGACACTTGAGAGAGAGACTATTGAAAGATAAATGGACGCAGAGAGAGAGAGAGAGACACTTGAATGAGAGAGAGAGACTATTGAAAGATAAATGGAGAGAGAGAGAGAGACACTTGAGAGAGAGACTATTGAAAGATAAATGGACAGAGAGAGAGAGAGACACTTGAATGAGAGAGAGACACTTGAAAGATAAATGGAGAGAGAGAGAGACACTTGAAAGAGAGAGAGACTATTGAAAGATAAATGGAGAGAGAGAGAGACACTTGAAAGAGAGAGAGAGACTATTGAAAGATAAATGGACACACAGAGAGAGAGAGAGAGAGACACTTGAATGAGAGAGAGACTATTGAAAGATAAATGGAGAGAGAGAGACTATTGAAAGATAAATGGAGAGAGAGAGAGAGAAACTATTGAAAGATAAATGGACACAGAGAGAGAGAGCGAGAGAAGAGACTATTGAAAGAAAAATGGAGAGAGGGCGAGAGAGACATTTGAAAGAAAAATGGAGAAAGAGAGAGAGAACCTATTGAAAGAGAGCAAGAGAAAGAAAGAAATCATTCCAATGTACAAAAAAATAAAGTCCATGCTCGCTGCAAAAGTTTGTGTTTTGGACGTTCATTTAATTTTTGGGCCGTTGAAAATGTTGAGAGAGAGAACGGGAGAGAGCGTGCAGTTGAAACATACAAAAAAGTTTATGTTTGGGATTCAAGATTCAAGATTGTTCATTTGCAATATGGAGGATCAACACAAGGTCAACAATGCAATAAAATGCTTAGGTCATACAGTAATCAAAATAAGTTATTAAAAAAATGTTGACTCAGTTTTCTAGAAGTGATTTTGAATAGAAAGAATAATCAAAAAATAGAAAAAATACTATATACCATTTCATAACTGGAATTGTGTGTATGGGTGTTGGTAGCAAACGCTGACAAAAATGAAAAAATGCCTGAATTAGCGCGGTTCTATTCACTCGTGTCGCCTCTCGGTTGGATATTGCTTGAATAGATCACGGTAATGCTAGCTGTCAAACAGTATGTCATTTATTATTCACGATGAAACTGTGTCACACCGCTGTGGCTCAGGACGCAATTTGGTCAACCACTAACGGGAAGGTTGACAGTTTAATCAGCTGCAATCACGTCCTTGGGCAAGACACTTGACCCACTTCTATGAATGTGGTGGGAGTGTTTGTGGAGGTGCTGATGGACCGTCGCATCAACGAAATGAAGCCCCAGGGCACTTGTGACGCTAGGAAAGGCTAACCAGATAATACAAGAAACAAACAGATCACGAGAATACTACGAAGTGTGGAAAAAAAGAAGAAAACACCATGTAAGACTTGCTTTTGTTCAAATGTTGATTTGAAATGAGTGTGCTGGGGAACACTTCTTGGTCTTCAGAGATCTCCAGGTGTGCCTTGTAAAAATGTCAAATTTCAGTTGATTACACTGGTCTACAAGCAAAATGCTTCCGGAACAAAAGTAGTGAAATTTTTCTTGGTTTAGTCACTAATAAAGAAAAAGTAAGTCAGAAGTGCTGATTGGCTATAGTTTCCAAGATATAGTATTGGGTCAAAATAGGAAATTTATGCAAAATAAGGCAAAAACTGTAGTTTATCAGAAGGTACAGTGTGTCTACAAGCAACAGTTCTATCTGAAAGCCTGTCTGCAATTTCACATACATTCATTTTAATATGTCTACAGTTTTAACACATATCAATATATATTGATATGAATCATATATGATGTGAAATAAGTGTGATACTTTCATAGTAATTTCATTGTAGTTAGCTCCTCCCTTCAGGCAGGTATAGGCAGTGTCCACCAGCACTCTAGCCAGAACTGAAGACGCAGCTTACGTAGATGAGCTGTGAAACGTATTAGACCAATTAAACTTTGTCCAGGTGACAAATTGAATTTCTCCTTTTGCATATATCAATATATAATATATATATATATCATTATTATATCATTACATATCTTGAATATATTAGCTAACCAGCACAGTCTTTTCAGTACTACAGCCCTCGTCTATGGCAGTGTTTCCCAACCTTTGTTGTCTTGTGTACCCCCTGAGCCTTTTTGTCATACCTCGAGTACCCCCTCACTCATACGTGTTGATAATTCTCCAAAAGTAGAACGTGACACAACGGATTATTAAATGAAAATCATTTTATTTCATCTCCTTAATTTGACAATTTAATTCTTTTCTGTCTTTTCTTTAACTCAAATTTATTCAAATGAGAATTAAAAAAAAAAAAAAAAAATCTCCCCCTGCACCTGGCAGCAACACTACGGAGTACCCCCTGCAGTGTGCTTGCATACCCCTAGGGGTACTTGTACCCCTGGTTGGGAAACACTGGTCTATGGAACTGCCGGAGGACCTCAGGGCTGCAGAGAACGTTCATGTTTTTAAGAGTGGGCTCAAGACTCACCTGTTTAGCTTGGCCTTGGATGGAATTTGGTTGTCTGTTTGTTTTTCATTTTGTTCTTTCGTCTGTTTTTTTGTTCGTCTGTTTGTTTGTTCGTCTGTTTGTGTGTTCGTCTGTTTTTTTTGTTGTTTTTTTGTTTGTTTTTTTCTCTGTTGGCAGCACGGTGGCTGAGTGGCTAGCACTCATGCTTCACACCAAGAAGGTTCGGGTCGCCCGGGCCTTTCTGTGTGGAGTTTGCATGTTCTCCCCGTGTCTGGGTGGGTTTACTCCGGGCACTCCGCTTTCCCCCACCAACCCAAAACATGCTCCATAGGTAAAATCCTCCAACTTGGGTCCTGACCAAGACTAAACAACAAAATCATGGGGATGGTCCCCGGGTCAAATGCAGAAACAACTTATCCTGTGTGAGATCAATAAAAGTCAATCTTCTAATCTTTAATCACTGTCAGGTGCTTTGTGTTACATTTTGTATGAAAAGTGCTTTATAAATGTTGATTGATTGATTGATTGATTGAGTTATCAATTGATTTTCAGTTCATCTTATCAATATAAATGAGATTTAGCCACTTTTATCTTGGAAGCAGATCGAGTCCAAAAATTTGTAGACCAGTGTGATTTTAACTATAGTAAGTTGTGCTTTTAACTATGTTCTAGTTGTTTCCTCGAGTTGTATTTGGAGTGATTTGTGCATGTTTGGCGGCACGGTGGCTGAGTGGGTTGCGAGTGAACATTTTTTCCCGGGGGGGGTGGGCGCTTGAATTGCGTTGAATTTGTCTAAAGAGCAAACTTAAACTACAAAGCAACTAATGAGAGTTATATAAATGAAGATATTACCTGATGGTTCTCAGTTTGGTTTATCATCACCGTTTTGTCGTTCCTCGTGTTCAGTCGCTGTCCTTATCACTGACAGTGCAGTGCGCGCTTAGCAGCTGAAACTACACTCTACAGCAGACCTGGGCAAACTGTTCCACAAAGGGCCGGTGTGGCTGCAGGTTTTCTTTCCAACCAAGCAGCAGCACACCAGACTTGACTCATTTAATCAACTGATCTCAGTCTTCAGACAGTTGAAGTTGTGCTCTTGGTTGGTTGGAACAAAAACCTGCAGCCACACCGGCCCTTTGTGGAACAGTTTGCCCAGGTCTGCTCTACGGCCTGCCCACTCTACAGTCTGCCCAACAACAGAACAATCTATTTTCTGATTGGCTGAAAAGGGCGCGGCGCCTGATAACTGAGATTTTTTTCCGGGGAGCGGGGCGGGGAGGAGGGTTTTTTTTTTTCACTGAAAACGCGCCGTGCCTGCATAAACTGAGCCACACAGACCGATTTTCTGGGCACAAAAAAAAAAAAAAATCTGCGTGAGAAATGCCATGTGAGCATGTGAACACGTCGAATTGCGTGTGTCACACTCTCAATGCGTGAGACTTGAGAGCTCTGCGGCCACTGCTCTGAACTTATTTCATTCTCCTATTTTATTTTCATAATTGGTGATATGCGTAGGATTTAGCAGTGTTGAGTATTAATTTTAGTTCTAATGAAAAAAATTTAATTAAATCTCACAGCTGTTTGTAGGAGGTACCGACAGCTGCACGGCTCTCTGTTGTGATGCTTGTTTCTTTTATTAAGTAATTTTAGATGAATATTGTGATTTAATGTAATTTAATGTGCAAATTATAACACAGTGATCTACGGCTGTCATAGATCATAACAATAGCAGACACAATAGACTCTTGTAAATGTCCTATATTACACAAAGTTGAAGTTGAGTCTTGAGCAAACTTCTGAACCAAGAATACACTAAATGGTCACTATGACAAATTCCCTACACTATATACACTTTTTTGCCCAAGTTGGTGTGCTTTGATAACATTTTAGTGGATTTTGAGCCACAGTAAAAATGTGTTGCAAATGGAAAAAAAAGGTTGAAAAACACAGTATTAAAAATGTGTATATATTTTTTTTAAATCAGAGGGGACTGTTTATTTTTGTTTGTTTTGTTTTTTGACTCCTAATGATGATAATAATGATGATGATAATAGTAGTCTCTGAAATTTTGTACACATGTGCACCAACTGAGCTACTGGGGGCGGCAGTAGCTCAGTTGGTAGAGCATATGCCTCGTGATCCAGGGCTTGGTGGTTCGGATCCCGCTCTTGACAGGTTGGCCGCATGTGATCCCAGCTCCCACAGATGACACAGACACCGTTGTGTCCTTGGGCAAGACACTTAACCCCACCTCGCCCCCAGTGTCTGTGGACACTGGTAGCCCCCATGGCAGAAGTACATCAAGGCCTGTTGTGACGTGAGCCATCCTCCTGTGGACCCACCACCCGCGGAAGGATTCATGGGGGCTGGTGCATTGTGTTCTGGGCAGCAGAACACTGATTGGACTGCTGCCCCCGTGACCCAGAAAATGGAGAAGCGAAAGAAAATGAATGAATGTGCACTTATTTATCGTTTGCTAATGAAACCCTTGAATACCAAAAATCAAATAAAAATATTTATCAGCTTTTTTTTTTTTTTAGGAAATTCAGTAGGTTTGTTGAGTGGCATGTTGTGTTTTGACATTTAATGAATTATGCCAAATGAGACTGAGGTTTGTGGAGATGCAAGCACACTCATAGTAAGGACATCTGTTTTTTTTCAGTGCCAAAAAAATGAAAAAAAAAACACGTTTTTTGTTTTGTTTTGTTTTTTATCTAAAAAGTTACATACTGTGGCTTTAAGTCCTCCTCTTGCTCATTTCTATGGAAATATTGTTGCTTTGGCTACAGCATTGACAGTATAACAAAAAACAGCTTGTATGGTAACAAATTCTGATTGTAAATTTCCATGGAACCATGCCCATGACGTTCCACTTCCGGACAGTCTGGAGCTCTGCAGAAGCTCAAACTAATAATGAAAGACACAAGACAAGACAAAGACAAAAGACAAGCAGAACTCGGAGCTATAACTTAAAAAGCACAAATATGAAACCCAGTATTTGCAGCCTTAGCTATAGAGGCCTGTTGTTAATTCTATAACTATTGGAAATATTCTCTTATATATCATGATCATAGACTGTACTATGATATATTATGTGCAATCTGTGAAATACTCTACTTACATCTTATTTAATCCTACCTGTACCTTTGTATTTTATTATATTTTATTACATATTTATTGTTTACCTTTTCCCCTGCACTTTTTGCAACACTTTTTTTTACCATGTACTATTATTGCATTAGTACTTCTGACTATCTTAGCGAGTCAACGGTTCCTCTGATCCAAAGCATTTCATTGCATTGTTGACCTTGTGTTGATCCTGCATATGACAAATGAACCTTGACTGTACGTAAATGGACATAGCTAACCCAATAACCACCGTGTTGCGAACAGGAAGTGAGCATGGGGGCTCTTCTGGCTCCAATTTTCTTTACATTGAAAAATTGTCGTCCCTCTCTCTGTAACTACTGCTGTGAACCTTGTCATTTTGGTCTTAAAATGTTTGTATTAACCCACTCCTGTTTTGATATTTTGTCCGTAAATAAATTCCCATTCCTGATATGGAACTCATCTCCAAATTCGCTCCTGTAACCGCCAGCCTCGTGAGCTTCATTTAACTGGAGCCGAACGCTATGGGTGACGACACACTCCCTTAGTCCACTTCTTTATACAGTCTGTGATCTTGAATTTTTCCCCATTGTATTTTATTGCCTGACCAGCCAGACTTTCTTACATTCTGTTTAAATCCAGAAGGGACTGGAACTGGACCATAAAGTGTGAAAAACTTGAGATGATCCAACCACAGCTTCTAATTTGTATCACGTGTCTCTCAAACGCTGAAGACATCTCCAAAATTCTCGTAACATTCAGAACAAAATACAGCTCTGAAAAAAAAAAAGAAACCACTGAAAAATTTTTCTGATTTTACTGCTTATAGGTATGTGTTTGGGCAAAAGGAACATTTTTGTTTGAGTCTATAAACTACTGACAACATATTGTTTAGAGCATTTATTTGCAGAAAATGACAAATGGTCAAAATAACAAAAAAGATACATGTTTTCAGACCTCAAACAATGCAAAGAAACAAGATCAAATTCATTTTAAAGCAACGTAGCTCAGCTTTGTGTTTGTGTCGGAATTCAACAGACACTGGAATGGAATGGCTGTAATACATGTAGAGATGCTGATTTAGGGGGAAAAAATGCAGCGGTCTCTTATTTTTTTCCAGAGCTGTATATAACTTCTTTTACCTAAGTCACAGTTTGGTGCTTCGATTGTTGATTCTGTAAAAATCTGCATTGTTTCTCAGTCTTTATGTTGTTTTTTCCCTTTTTTACATGTAAGCAGCCAAGTTGGCAAACAGCAACGCGCCATACATCTCTCTGATTGGTTAACCCTCCTCTGTTACAGTATATTTAATTAACATCAATCTGTCCCGGGACTACAGGTGGAAATTAGCATTTTTGCTATAACCTGGTACCATGCATCTTTCTTTTGTTTATTTCAAAAGTCAATGAAATGTTGTGCACTGTCCCTGTGCGAATAAATAAACCATACCAAACCATACCTGTCAATCACGCAGTCTGAAATCAGAGAGACAGAATACTATGGAGATAATTTTGTCTCATAAAGATTTGTATAAATAAAAAAAGATATATATAAATATAAATACATTTATACATATTCAAACACAAAATACAAATACAAAAACGCGACATACAAATAAATGATAGAATGTATATAAATACACAGGCATTTGTAAATATATTTTCGAGATTTGTAAATATATTTTCAAGATTTATAAATATATTTTCGAGATTTGAAAACAAATGTAGTTGACTTTCTATGTGGAGTCTGCATTTGTGGATCCATTTTTTGCTTTCGTGTCGATGACGTAATTGTGAGACAGTCCTAGCGCAAACCACGATTTGTATAAATAAAAAAAGATATACAGGGGGTCCTCGGGTTACGACGGTCTCGGGTTACGACGTTTCGTGGTTACGAACGCGCCCCCATTAAAAAAAATATGTATATATTACGCGTCATTCCGTCTTACGCGGTTTAGCGTGGTAAGAGATGTAAACAAACGCGAACGGCGCACGGCGCAAGAATACGCTCTGTTGTGGTTGTAGGGAGAAGAAGACAGCCTCATGTGCGTGTCCAATGTGGGCGGAAGTACCTGATGTGGGCTCTGATCTACTCCTATGAAAGCGGCAGTGATAACCAAGCAGCGTAGTGGTCTAATTATTGAGATGGAAAGGTTATTGGTGCTTTGGTTGGAAGATCAAAGGCAAAATCCGGTTTACGACGAAATTCGGGTTACGACGCGTCTTAAGAACGGATCTACGTCGTAACCCGAGGACTCCCTGTATATAAATATAAATACATTTATAAATATTCAAACACAAAATATAAATACAAAAACGCGACATACAAATAATTGATGGAATGTATATAAATACACAGGCATTTGTAAATATATTTTCGAGATTTGTAAATATATTTTCGAGATTTGAAAACAAATGTATTGGAGTCTGCATTTGTGGATCCATTTATTGCTTTCGTGTCTATGACGTAATTGTGAGACAGTTCTACCGCAAACCACGATTCGCAAATAAATGTCACCAGATTTGAATACAAATAGCCTTCACTGGACATCCAGCAGATGGCAGTGTTGAGCAGCTTGTCGGTAGTTGCTCTTTAGATGCGTGAATGAGTGAATTTCTCCTTTTATCATAGTTGCTCTTTAGTAAATGAGACTACAGTGGGCCCTCGCTCGAGTGGAAAGCGACCTGGATATCATTTTGGGCAAAACTCAGGCCACCGCTAACAGTGCCGAACTGTCTGACTACGTACAACGCCTCTGAGCACCAGCCCTCACCACCTGACCAGGTACGAGCACTTCAGAGAGGGGCTAGGTCTAAAGCCCCGATCAGCTCTACTACAGTAGCTTTGTCAAATAAATTCAATATCCTAGACCATGAGGATTTTCCCCCACTAACCCGCGCTCACAAGGGTTGGTTGCATTTCACCCCGGCTCCAAAATCAGTCCGCCCAGGAGTTCGGGGCATGGCTATCAATGCGTCGCCAATACTCCACAGCTCTCTAGGAAGGGGTCGGGTTCGTCCGCTAGGCGTGACGGGGAAGACCCACTGTCCTCTCTCCGCGTGCGAGTGCCCCCCTCCCCCCGCCGTGCGGCGTCTGGGCCAGGCCCGTCCGTGTTGAGGATATTGAATTTATTATAGGCTGGTGCTCAGAGGCGTTGTACGTAGTCAGTCAGTTCGGCACTGTTAGCGGTGGCCTGAGTTTTGCCCAAAATGATATCCAGGTCGCTTTCCACTCGACTTTCCACTCGAGCGAGGGCCCACTGTAGTCTCATTTACTAAAGAGCAACTATGATAAAAGGAGAAATTCACTCATTCACGCATCTAAAGAGCAACTACCGACAAGCTGCTCAACACTGCCATCTGCTGGATGTCCAGTGAAGGCTATTTGTATTCAAATCCGGTGACATTTATTTGCGAATCGTGGTTTGCGGTAGAACTGTCTCACAATTACGTCATCGACACGAAAGCAAAAAATTGATCCACAAATGCAGACTCCAATACATTTGTTTTCAAATCTCGAAAATATATTTACAAATCTCGAAAATATATTTACAAATGCCTGTGTATTTATATATATTCTATCAATTATTTGTATGTCGCGTTTTTGTATTTGTATTTTGTGTTTGAATATTTATAAATGTATTTATATTTATATATATCTTTTTTTATTTATACAAATCGTGGTTTGCGCTAGGACTGTCTCACAATTACGTAATCGACACGAAAGCAAAAAATGGATCCACAAATGCAGACTCCACATAGAAAGTCAACTACATTTGTTTTCAAATCTCGAAAATATATTTATAAATCTCGAAAATATATTTACAAATGCCTGTGTATTTATATATATTCTATCATTTATTTGTATGTCGCGTTTTTGTATTTGTATTTTGTGTTTGAATATTTATAAATGTATTTATATTTATATATATCTTTTTTATTCATACAAATCTTTATGAGACAAAATTATCTCCATAGAATACAGCTTCAGCTCCACTCGTCTTTGTACATTTTTTTTCAAACAAAGCGCGTCTTTCTGGCTGGTCAGGTAATGTATTTTGAGTCATCCTTTTGTGTCCTTTGGCCTTGGTCTTTGGGTGTTCTGGGACTCCGCATGCGTCGACAGCTCTTGTGTCTAAGTAGTATCATCGGTGTCGATTCGCTCTCTAAGGAACCCATCTGTACCTGTGTGATATTGATCCTGCCTGAGCCGCAAGCAACAGTTAAATCCAATCATCGTTTTTATTAGTTCACCCCAGCCGCTCTCCTCTCAGCGCACGTCTGTCTCTGGTGTCTCCTCTAACTCTCTGCAAATACATTATGTCCAGCTGCTTCGTTCCAGACCGTATTGTATTGCAGCTATCAGTTTCGAGTGCAGTATCCTGCCATTTAGAAATTAACTTAAAGCATTTTCATCATTTTTTTTTACCTATGTTATACTCTTGTTTCCACATAACAATCCTACCTGTAGTTTTGTTTTGTTTCATTCACACAAACCTGCATATTTAGACTGAGTTCTTCTTTCAAACAGAAAACACTCGGTTCCACCTTGTGATTTTGTGTTTTTAAACTCCACACGCCTTCACAAGAATCAATAGGCTTTATTATTCGTTTGTCTACATCGCCAAAGCTCAAAATGCTCTGTTCCACCTTGTGATGTCATGAACCTACCTTTTACCTTTTATTTAGAAGAGACTGAACATTCCAGGATTGAAATTATCCAATAGGCTCTACTCGCGCTTACGCCACAAACCGGGAAGACGTTTGGAAACATACGATAACTTCTGGTGTCGTTACCGACACTGGGCTCGGCTACCGACTGATGAAAGTAAATGTCATCAGTGGTAAAATGAAGACTGCATACATATGTGCTGTTTGGAATCATCTTGAATTTGGCGCCCTCATCTCTTCACGCCCTGATCGCGTGAAGTCTTCTAATTGCATGTACCCAGTGCACCCGTAGTCGTGCGTCAGCGGGGAAATTATGAAAACTGAGGTACGGTTGTAATTGTTGATTAGCCGAACATAACAGAACACTACAATGAAGTGTAGATGAAGAAAACTGGGCTATTTTCTCATTTTTCCTAGAGTTTGTCAGACTTACTGCTAACAGAGCTCGCTGGAAGTTGTTATCGTATGTTTCCAAACGTCTTCCCGGTTTGTGACGTAAGCGTGAACAGAGCCTATTGGATGATTTCAGTCCTGGAATATTCAGTCTCTACCAGTGGTGAAAGTAAAGCGGTGCGCACCGGAACGGCGCACCAGTATAAAATTCACAGCCCTTACGCAGCACCGCTAAGAGAATATGGTTAAAGATCCCATGACATGGTACTTCTTGATGCTTTTATATGGCTCCTTAATGGTTCCCTAATACTGTAAATGAATCCTTCTTCAAAATCAACACTCATGAGTGCATGAGAAACAGAGATAAGATGAGAAAGAGTCATAAATATCTCTCTCAAACACTTTATTCTGGGCATTGTTGCTTGAATGCAAATGAGGAGAAAAGAGCTGGCCTATAGTAGAGGGTGGGGGCGTGGCCAAACGCTCCGCTCTCGCTCTGAGCCCTCAGCTGATCCATTTCCTTGTTTTTGCACGGGGGGAGAGATTTGAAGCGTTCCATTGAAAAATAAACACATTTCCACATAAAATAAAATTAAACCACTGCTGTTCAAAGGTCCAGAGGCTCAGATAAAGGACTTCCGAGCCTAGAAACACTCGGACGTGCCTCCAGGCAAATAAAAAAACGCATTTCGCATTGCCTAGCACATTCGCAGTCCAAACTCTCTGGGCGTGATTTACACAGACGCTGAGTACAGACAGACGGGGGTAGAACTGCATTTGCATTTCTTTTTTCGATCTGACGTCAATAAGGTGCCTTGTTCAAAATCGCCCGTTTGAGCTCCGATTTTTTGTAACACAGAAAAGGATCACAAATGCTCAGTTTAGACATTTCGCAACTTTTAACCATGGGGGGGGGGGGGGCTTAACAGGGTAGGGGAGCTCACATTAAAGGGACAGTGTGTAGGATTCGTGGCGCATAGGTGGTTACTAGCTATTCCACTTCCTCTTTTGGCTATGGCAGACCTCGAGGGTCACCCGGACGCGACGTAGCGCCGAGATCGCGCGTGCCCGCGCACGAACCGCACACCGCTGTATACATAAAGCGCGGTCCCCCGTTCACTTTTTTTTTTTCTTTTCGCATGAAAACACACAATCCCGATCATGATTCATGACAATCTACACATCAAATGAAACCTTACAGTCTCCTCTTTTTGACTATGCAATTCATTTCCCTTTGCAAAACAATCACTCCCCGAGCACATGGGGCTTTTATACAGAAAAGCACAAAACTTAGCTTACTTAGCTTACCTTTGAAGGCTTTGCACAGGTCAAACTCTGTATTTCATCATAAACTTGGTCTCAATCTGTCCATAAGGATCCAGCGAATAAAATCCAGTAAAACAATTTAGTCCAAAATACGTGTTGTATCCATTACGATGTGTGATCCGGCAGCATGCTTCTTTACACAGGCTCCCCCCTTCCCCGCTCCCCTTCCCCTTCTCTCCTTCTGTCCTTCACTCCCAAACGCAGCGCGGCTAAGCAGCTGTTAGCAGGAGCCGAGGCGAAGGATGAGCCCAAATGTCCTTCTGTGGCTCTCGTATTCAAAATGGCTGCCTCTATATGGGGAAGATCCCCCTTTTATGTGACTATATCTAAGTCCAAAAGAATACTTTGATTTCATGATGGAAGTGAAAAGGCTAGGAAAACAATGTATTTTTGAATGGGTATCTTCAATTTCAGTAATTAACAGGTAAAAATCTTACACACTGTCCCTTTAACATTCAAAAACCTCAGAAAGTGAAAATTTCATGCCATGGGACCTTTAATGGTGGCCAAAACCCACATTTGAAAAAAAAGTAAGGTGCGCTATTTAAGTAAGAAACACAACCACACTATGCCTTTCGAGAACAACTGAAAGCTACTGGCTGGTTAGCTCAATTGGTTACTGGCTGGTTAGCTCAACTGGTAAGACATTGATTTTTCCCATTGGGGGTTGTGAGTTCGAATCCCCCCCGGCAAGAGAGGGTTTATGCTGAGTCAGCACTGTAGTTATATTTTAAGGTGTAAAACGTTTAAAAAAAAAACAAAACAGGTAAAACGAGTGTGTGTGTGTGTTTTTTTTTTTTTTTAACGGTAAAGTGATGCACTGGACATTATAGCACCTGTAAGAAATGAAAACTACTTTCACTACTGGTCTCTACTAAATAAAAGGTAAAAAGTAGGTTCATGACATCACAAGGTGGAACAGAGTAGGGCTGGGCGGTATACCGGTTCATGCCGAATACTGTTGTTGTTTTTTTAATGATATGAATTTTTCATATACCGCAATACCGGTGAGTGTGTGCGTACAAAACGTCGGAAACACAGAGCGGCCGAACGTCGCGACGGGGGACTGTTTTGCAATGGCATTAGAGCGGTGGTAGCATAAGCTGTGTCCCAATTCGAGGGCTGCAGCCTCCACTGCTTTTGCGGCCACTCCGAAGGCTGCAAATGCTGCAGCTCTCGAACTATCCTCCGCGGACCGCAAGGCTATTGCCGAAATGGGACAGGTCCAGCCCACGGAGCCGAGACACGTGGCTACCACTAATGCCAACAGTACACACCACGCAAATTATGCACACGGATCAATAACCCTCGAATTGGGACATGGCTACAGTGTGTGTTGAGCGGTGAACAACATGGATGTTGTTGTTAGAAACAGAGAAACTTATACTGAAAAGAGGAGCCGTGTCAGTCGTGTGGAAGTACTTCGGCTTTAAAAAATCTGACTCTGATCAAACAAACATTCTGTAAATGTTGTCGGGCTAAAGTTGTAGCCACAAGAAGCGATCTGCTTCACCACCTCCGTCACAAACATGTCCTGGAATATGAAGAATGCACGAAACTAAGATCTGCATCCTCTTCCACGTCTGCAGGGAACGTTCAAGTTGGAGCTGCGACACAAAACGCGACTCACACGTCACTCAAAGATGCGTTTGCTAAGGGGACTGCCTACGACAAGAAAAGTTACAAGAAGTTACTGTCCACTTCACCAAAGACATGGAACCACTTAGTCCTGTTGAGAAAGGAGCTTCAAGGAGATGATTAAAGCACTGGACCCAGATATGTTTTACCAAGTTGAATTTACTGCAGTAATTATTCTCAAAATTATTATGAAATGGGGTTAACACCTAGTCATGCATGAAAAAAACGATTTTTGGTCATACCGCCCAGCTCTAGAACATAGCATTTTGAGCTTTGGAGATGTAGACAAACAAATAATAAAGGATTACTAAAAAATACTGAAACAAAACACAACTCCGGATATGTTTTTGAGGAGGGAACACCATTATAACATGACTAAAAGCTCACAAGAATCAATTTTGTGTAATACAGGACCTTTTAAATGCTACAATAAACTTAATAGTGCAACAGTCGTACGTGGTGAAGTGGTCATTCAATGTCAAAATGATCTTGGACATTCCTCAATTGAACCACCTTTTATTCCACGTTCTATTGACTAGGAAGTAATAATCTCACTTTATTTCCCATCCTTTTCCCACATAGGCTATAATCGATGGTAGCTTGAGCGTAGCCCATTCTTATTTGTTCATCACCGCTATTGCTCCTCTCTATAAGTGTGATTTGGAAAATAACCGTGGCGCAGTAGGTATCCATAACCCGACACGGTACGCCGCTCACGATAATTGAGGTCAAAAGTCTTGCTCGAGGACACAAAGGCAGGAAGAATGCTATAATCAGCAGCAACCCCGTGTCACTAATGTCCGCCCTGTGTAATCTCCCCGACAGACCACGGGTGAATGTGTGGAGAAGCAGCAAAATGGCTCTAGGCTGTCTGGTGTTTCCTACAGAATTAGATGGAGGCTGTACCGACATTTAAACAGATAGAATTGATACTTTGCAGCTGGGGGTGTGATGCTAACTGTTGGCACTGCTCTGTCTGAAGCTCTGTTAGACTTTAATGTGAGTTTTGTTTAATACAATGTAAAGAAGAACTGACTTATCTGGAACTACAACATGTGATATGATTTGTACTGTTAAAAATTACAGTCACAGTAACAGTTTTTCAGTTACGCTCAGCTTTTTTGTTGAAAATCAAACTCCTAAACAGGACAATGAACGCTTGAATTGATCACAGGCTCCTGAAAATGTGCTGTTTAAATCCATTTGTATTTTGATTCTGTTTTTAGACGATCTTAAAACTTTTTTGGTATGGTCTGCTGTTGTGTGCATTGTATCACCATGGTAACTGATGAACATCTTGCCATAGATGTGGATACATGTATCTACGTCACCCCCAGTATGATGTCACTGCAAAGTAGACTAGTAATCCCGTGATGCAATGTGATGAAAATACCCATTATGGTACCGAATGGGTATGCTAAACAATACCCCAGACAGAAACTGAAAACAAAGAGGTGTGATAGTTTCATAGTAATTTCATTGTATTTAGCTCCTCCCTGCAGCTAGATATAAGCAGTGTCCAAGAGCACTCTAGCCAGAACTGAAGAAGTAGCTTGGATGAGCTGTGAAACGTATTCGACCAAATAAACTCCTTTTACAATGTGATGAAAAGCTGAAAGGCCTCGCTTCGGGACCGATCATATCAGCAGCTCTTGAAGTCAAAATAAGTTTGCCGTGTACTGTGTGCATTTAATTATAATGCGTTTTATTGTCAGAGAATCAGGAAGTGTGCCGCTAGCATGCTAATTGTTGGCAGCAAACCTCACTCTGGTCTCTGAAAGGTGTGAAAAATTAGGACACTAAGGCTACATTCAGATTGCAGCCTGAAGTGACCCAAATCTCATTTTTTCACCCCTATATCTGATCTTTTAATGACAGTCTGAACGACACAGGTCCGATTTTTTCAAATGCGACCCAGGCCACTTGGATATGTGGTCCTAAAACCAGTACTCGAGTTGAGGGGGGATGGGGGGGGATGGCATCCCCCCTGTGGGAAAAAATAGTCAAAATCATCCCTCTTCTAAAACGGGCATCCCTTCTTCCATCCCTTATGGCATTTTATCAATCAGGCATGAAAATCCCTAAACTTTTGGCGAATTTCGCCGTTTTTAAGTCAAAATGGCCAGTGCGCTCCAGCTTCCAATCATGTTGCAGCATAATTACGCACCGATACGCGCTCCCGCCAATCATGACGATTGCCGCTGTTGTGTTTGCGCCTGTTCGCCGATCAGCTGTGAGCCTGATATTTACGCGGCATTTCTAAGAGAAGATTCCTTAACTTGCTACGTTAATGCTACGTAAGAAGGAACTCTCGCCTCGGGACACGTTCGGGATTATGTCCTTTTCTCCAGAGCTCCGGATTATTAAAGACAACACGGCAAACTGTTAGAATGGATCTGACCGCATTCTTATGGGTGAGTCATATTATCAGATTATTTCTGCATCTATTTCGGCACTAAACCAGGACTAAACCAGGACTAAACCAGGTCTAAACCAGGACTAAACCAAGACTAAACCAGATCTAAACCAGGACTAAACCAAGACTAAACCAGGTTTAAACCAGGACTAAACCAAGACTAAACCAGGTTTAAACCAGGACTAAACCAGGTCCAAACCAGGACTAAGCCAAGACTAAACCAGATCTAAACCGGGTCTAAACCAGGACTAAACCAGGACTAAACCGGGACTAAACCAGGACTAAACCAGGTCCACACCAAGACTAAGCCAGGTCTAAACCAGGTCTAAACCAGGTCTAAACCAGGTCTAAACCAGGACTAAACCAGGACTAAGCCAGGACTAAACCAGGACTAAACCAGGACTAAACCAAGACTAAACCAGGACTAAACCAGGACTAAGGTGTGTGTGTGTGTGTGTGTGTGTATGTGTGTGATAACATAATATATATGTGTATTATTGAATTATTGAATGATTATATGGACTTTTTGTTATAAAAGCATTTCCATTTTAACAAAGTACCTTCTAATTCTGCCCTGCCCTGAAACACCACAGTGATGTCAGTGATGGGAGAGGGCTTAGCTTAATGCCTCCCCCCCGTTGGTGAAAAATTTCACCATCCCCCCTGGTTTCATTTTACAACTCGACTACTGCCTAAAACCGATACATATCTGATGTTTTGACATGTGACTTCAGTTCCAACGACCAGGTCACATGCAACCTACACATCATCAACAAGCGACAAACGTTACTATTCTGCTCTGAATTAGGTGGAAACTGAACAAAACTGGACCGTATTTTAGGAGACAAGCCCAACGTTGAGCCAATAGAATTGCTGGATAGCTGCGTTACTGAAGAGGAACCCACAAAACGCCACGGCCAAAAATCTTGTCCTTCTCCTTCTCAATCTCCTCCCTGAAACAAAGGCTACTTCCATAAACACTGCGCACACTCGCTGTGTCCTCCAATGAGCATGAGCACTTCTGGGGCATTTTAACTTCACACTGGAGATCACAGACAAGTCTCATCACCACACCCATACACCCACACACACCCACACACACGTCCGTCCTGGTTTAACCCTATTTTAGTCCTGCTTTATTTATGGTTTAGTCCTGCTTTAGTCCTGCTTTAGTCCTGCTTTAGTCCTGCTTTAGTCCTGCTTTAGTCCTGTTTTAGTCCTGGTTTAGTCTTGCTTTAGTCCTGGTTTAGTCTTGCTTTAGTCCTGTTTTAGTCCTGTTTTAGACCTGGTTTAGTCCTGCTTTAGTCCTGGTTTAGTCCTGCTTTAGTCCTGGTTTAGTCCTGATTTAGCCCTGCTTTATGTCAGTCTGTTTCTTTGGTAAAGTCATATACAGCAGCTTGTAAGTTAGTTTTTGAGGAATAGGCTACCCCACCAGACAAGAAACCTGTCTTTTAAGCTTTAAATTACCAAACATATTCACTGAGTTTCAACAGCTCTGAGCAGCTTTAAAACTAAGAAGCAGAAGCGTTCACTCTTGACCCTAATTTCCTCTGGTAATGGTCCCTCTAAACTCATTGGGGAGCACGATGTAAAGTGTATTAGACATAATTATACAGGAAAGTGACTGTGCTATTGCGGCTATGACTATGTGTCTCATTATCGCTCACGTAATCCATTGTTGAGGAACGTCAAGGGGTTCTTCTGACATTAGAAGTAGAATAGCAAAAGCAACCGCCACTATGTGCACACTAAACAACATCTGGAAATCTAATGACTCCACTGACACAACCAACGAATGTTCTTCAAGACAAACGTCATGTCCACTCTTTTATGTAGCTCAGAAACATGGAAGATGATGAAAGAAAAAAAAAAAAAGCCTCTCTAGCTTCCAGAGGAGATGTTTGAGAAGAATCTTTAAAGGGCCCATATTATTTCTGATGTATGTTCTAATGTTGTTTCCTCATCACAAACAGACCTGGAGTTGTGTTTTGTTTCTTTCACACATGTTTAACACACAAACCCTGCATATTTAGGCCGAGTTCTTCTCTCAGACTGAAAATACTCTGTTCCACCTTGTGACGCCATGTACAATACAGGAAATGCTCCACTGTGTTTTCAAACTTCATACACGTTCACTAGAATTATTTGGATAATTTCAGCCCTGAAATTGCCAATCTCTACTGAAAAAAAGGCAAAAAGGTAAATGTTAAGATGAACTCAAACATGTGAATGTGTCACAGTTTTGCCTCTTGTTTACACGATTAACCTCAGTCCAGCTCCATTTCTTAGCCTGATCCAGTCGATCTTTTGCTTCCTATCTCTCTGGAACACTCCATTATGGGCGTTGTTGCTTGAATGCTAATGAGGAGGACAGAGATAGGCCAGAGCAGCGGGTGGGGGCGTGGCCAAACTCTCCACTCTTTCCTCTTTAGCGGTGCGCTGTGCGCTGGCCCCACTTCCGCTTTTTTGCGAGGAGGAAGAGATGAGAAGCGTTCCATTGAAAAATAAACACATTTCCACAGAAAATAAAATTAAACCACTGCTGTTTCAGAGGTTCGGAGGGTCGGGTAAAGGACTTCGAGCCTGGAAACACTCTCACGTGCCTCCAGGCAAATAAAAAAACGCATCTTGCATTGCGTAGCTTGTTCGCGGTCCAAACTCGGTCCAGACACAGACGGGCGGTGGAACTGCATTTGCATTTTTTCTTCAATGTGACGCCACATAGTTTACTTGTTCAGAATCGCCTGTTTGAGCTGTGTGTTTTTTCAAACGCAGAAAAGGATCGCAAATGCTCAGTTTACACATGGGGGGGGGGGGCTAAACAGGGTAGGGGAGCTCACGTTAACGTTCAAAAACCTCAGAAAGGGAAAATTTCATGCCATGGGACCTTTAAAGGGATTGTGCGTTTTTTTTAAAATGTTAATCTGTATGGGTTTCCTTCCAAAAGTTCCGTGTGTTGACACCGGCTTACCTCTGACAGTCTCAGCTGAGCACGGTTCGGCTCGCTTTCTGGAGCCCATGTAAGTAGGTCCAGTAACTTCCCTAGAACATGAAATAGAGCTTGTTTTTCTTCTCAAAACAAAACATTTGACCGAAAGGTGATATATTCGCGTCCCAAACAGTTGTCCACGAAACATCCAGCAGCGTAGATTGCATTCGCGTATTGTGTCTCTCGATTTGTATCACTGCGCGCATATTAGCTGTATTAGCCTGTTACCATTTAGCGGAAGTGTACGGCAGATGCGGTCCGCCGTAAGGGGAAGTTTACAAGTGAACAGGCTAATACAGCTAATATGCGCACAGTGATACGAGTCGAGACACAATACGCGAACGCAATCTACGCTGCTGGATGTTTCGTGGACAACTGTTTGTGAAGCAAATATATCACCTTTCGGACAAATGTTTTGTTTTGAGAAGAAAAACAAGCTTTATTTCATGTTCCAGGGAAGTTACCGGACCTACTTACGTGGGCTCCAGAAAGCGAGCCGAACCGGGGTCAGACTGTCAGAGGTAAGCCGGTGTCAACACACGTAACTTTTAGAAGGAAACCCATACAGATTAACATAAAAAAAATAAAATAATTGTAGGACATTTTCTGTTGAACTGAACCAAGGCTTTTGCATTTGACTGTATTCTTTTGTGTTGTATTTGAATCCAAATTGCCTGCGTGATGGAATTAAACAAAACCTGTTATTGTTTCTCGATGGCTTAAAGCTCACAAGAGTCAATTTTGTTCAATAGTGAACCTTTAAGTGACTATGACTTCCGTTCTTCTGACATTAGAAAAAAAACACTGCTGCCATGTACACACTAAACAACATCTGGAAAATCTAATAACTTCAGTGACAACCCAACTAAGATTCTTCAAGGCAAACATCAGTGGATGGAAAAGCTTCCAGAGCAAATGTTTAAGAATTAAATTTTCATCAACTTGATCTAACTTTGCCCTAAGATATGAGGTTCAAATCAAATATAGCTTTCCCTGATGCTGACCAAACGCTACTTGAGGTGGTTTGTTTTGCTAAAATTAAGGAGGAGAAAATGCAGATGAGGTTGTTTTGCGAGTGCTGCGTGATTTATCTAGACGTCGAGAGCCAAAACTTTGTGGAAAAACGTGCAATATTCAGCAAAATCAACTTTTCAGAGCTTTTAATCATGTTATAGCTGTAGTTAAAGTAAATCCTACCACAAGATTCTGACTTGTTCTCCAGCTGTTTTAAACCAGATTCTACGATGTTTTGGTAAACCCAAGCAGTGATGAATTATTTTCCTACAGATGCAATAACCATACATGTACAGAATCTATTTAAATATTTACATCACATTTGCAATGCCTTGACAGAGTAGAGGCGCTTTATTCCTCACAGAACCGTGAAGCTGCTGGAAGTTTGTGACGACCCCGATAAAGTCAGCGCAACCCGCCCTTGGGTGCTGCCCCAGTATTTAGGAAACACAGATGCAGTGTTTACAGTCCACCGGAAAAATCTCTTTGACAGAAACTTGCAGTGGCGCTCAAGGCTGTCACAATATGAGAAAAATGGCCCTTAAACCATGCAGCTGAAGATTGATAATACTGAACCAGTCCCCTTCTGGTTTTCCAACGTTTTTAGGGATGTCAAAAGTATCAAATTATACACTGAAGATACTTGTTTGAGCAGGTGTTGTTACTAAAACGTCAAATTCACAGGACAAAAATCAACCTTTCCTTAATAGCTTTAGAATGAGCTTGAATTTTTATATTTTCATGTGTGTTTTTGATGAGTTAACATAAAACAGATCAGATAATGGTTCAATATGGATCATTTCATTTATTTATTCATTCATTTCGAGCAGGCCAACACAAGGAAATAAATACATGCAACCAATATACCGTTAAATACATCTGTTTTTTTTTTTGCTCAAAAAGGAGTGGGAAGAAGAAAACTTATTGAATCCCACCCCTGTCTTCTAAAACAAACTACAGGATTAAACCAGATCTAACCTAGGTCTAAAACAAGACTAAACCAGAACTAACCCAGGTCATAGGTTTAAAACAGGACTAAACCAGGTCTAACTTAGGTCTAAAACAGGTCTAAACCAGGTCTAACTTGGGTCTAAAACAGGACTAAACCAGGTCTAACTTAGGTCTAAAACAGGACTAAACCAGGTCTAACTTAGGTCTAAAACAGGACTAAACCAGAACTAACCCGGGCCTTAGGTTTAAAACAGGACTAAACCAGGTCTAACTTAGATCTAAAACAGGACTAAACCAGGTCTAACTTAGGTCTAAAACAGGTCTAAACCAGGTCTAACTTAGGTCTAAAACAGGTCTAAACCAGGTCTAACTTGGGTCTAAAACAGGACTAAACCAGGTCTAACTTAGGTCTAAAACAGGTCTAAACCAGGTCTAACTTGGGTCTAAAACAGGACTAAACCAGGTCTAACTTAGGTCTAAAACAGGACTAAACCAGGTCTAACTTAGGTCTAAAACAGGACTAAACCAGGTCTAACTTAGGTCTAAAACAGGTCTAAACCAGGTCTAACTTGGGTCTAAAACAGGACTAAACCAGGTCTAATTTAGGTCTAAAACAGGACTAAACCAGGTCTAACTTAGGTCTAAAACAGGACTAAACCAGGTCTAACTTAGGTCTAAAACAGGACTAAACCAGGTCTAACTTAGGTCTAAAACAGGTCTAAACCAGGTCTAACTTGGGTCTAAAACAGGACTAAACCAGGTCTAATTTAGGTCTAAAACAGGACTAAACCAGGTCTAACTTGGGTCTAAAACAGGACTAAACCAGGTCTAACTTGGGTCTAAAACAGGACTAAACCAGGTCTAAATTAGCTCTAACAGGACTAAACCAGGTCTAACTTGGGTCTAAAACAGGATTAAACCAGGTCTAAATAAATTAAATTATTGATTTAGCTTCCTTGTCAGTTCAGCTGAAAAACACAAAATCAAACAAAACAATGGCAAATTCCATTCTCGTACAAAAAACAACAACTTTTGATCATGGACAAATTACACATAAGGTGTTTCTATCAGGAACATTTAAAGACCGTAAAAAGTAAACATACCAGCAATGGTAAACACAAAAAATACCAACAATGGTAACACAACATCCCCCTTTATATCATCCCACATGTAATTTCTCATTCTCCAGTCCATTTCGTTTTTTTCGTCCTCTCTATACCTACAGCTGCTTTTGTATACGCTGAAGTGGCTAGTTTATAATCTCTGTGTACATCTGCCCCCCTGTACCGCCCGGGCCAGGAGACTTTGGACTCACTTTGATGGCCTGTTGCTCCACTCTGGGCCTCTGATATTCCCACACAAAGATTACATTGGCTCCCTGCAGCGGAGGAAAAACGCATTATAAATCCACCGCCACAAATGGAAGAGACAGAGGTGATTACGGCCCTGTCAAAGCTATTTTTATCTATCGCCTTTGTCCGTGTGTGCTTTATGTAACTGCAGATGAAATTGCGTTAACAGGTCATATGTGTGTAGAGAGAGAGTGGCGAGCTATGTCATGACACTAACATTTCGAACTTGATTTTGATACTAAGAAATACTCTCGATTAGGGATGTCAACAATTAATCGATTAACGGTTAATTGTCGATTAAGACGTTGGTCGATCAAAATGCATTAATTGTAATTAACCGCTAACCGCGGACACGCGGACATGCGGACATGCGCACCCGCGTGGTCATGAAACAAGGCAACCGCGCTGCGCCAAGATCGACTCACAGCCGACCGCAAGCGCCAACGGCACTGCTTAGCAGCCTCGGGTGTACGCGCGAGGCGAGATCTAACCCGGAATGCGTGCCGCTGCTGCCGGTTTCGCCGCAGCCCGCGCCCCGCGCCCCGCGCAGCGCGCGGCTGGCCTGCGGCTCGGAGCGCGGGGCGCGGCGAAACCAGCACGCGCCCCAGTGGTTTAATCCTGGTCTAGTCCAGGTCTAGACCCGGTCGAGTCCCGGTCCAGTCCAGGTCCAGTCCAGGTCCAGACCTGGTTCAGACCTGGTCCAGTCCACGTTCAGTCCTGGTCTAGTCTCTTAGCCAATCAGGACAGAACACAATGTTACTCTATAAAAAAAATTTTACACTATAAAAAAAAAATTTGGATAGAGCGAGGGATTACTGTATTTTGTTATTCAGCATCAATACTTTTGTCTGCTTTTTACTAAGGAACAATTAATTGAGGAATATACAATATAATAATACTATGATATATTTATGACTCAGTGTTATGTTACTATAGCTTATATTCTTAAAGACCCTATTGAAACACTAAAATTCAGGTGAAAAACGCCGCTTATCAGTTAATCGTTAATCGACCGATAAGGTCAATCAACTATCAGTTAATGAATTAACCGATAATTTGCATCCCTACTCTCGATACTCAATACTGATTCTGGTACCATGGTTTCCTTAGGCAACTAATACTTTGCAGTAACATCATGCAGGGGTTGTTTTACAAGTATTGTGTGTTGGTGGAATGGTCACCAGTTACCATGGAGACACAATGCATGCATTAGAAACACAAATGATCATCTGAAAACACAAGAAAAAATACAAAACTACTACTACAAAACTAAAGTACAAAAATAATTTAAAGAACATTTTCCGGAGGCTACGATCAATATCGTTCATGGTCATGTTTAGGAGTTCGATTTTCCACAAAAAGGTTAGAGACTTACTGAAAACTTAAGTGCGAGAAACTCGTAACTGCACAAATCGGCTACAAACCCAACCTAAGATCAAATCTAACTTTTATAATCCATTACATGGACTTTTTGTGAGTATTTTTAAGAGTAAAGATGCTTTCAAGACAATTATTATTGGCTAAATATCTCTTATCAAACATTATTTATAAAGCGCTTTTCATACAAAAAATGTAACACAAAGCGCCTTACAGTGATTAAGGATTAGAAGATTGACTTTTTATTGATCTCACAAAGGAGAAATCGTTTATGAACATTTTTTGTGGTTAATTAGGGCCCGACAAATATCACTTGGCTAAACAAACCCAACTTTAAAATCAAATCTAACTTTTATAATCAGTTAAAGATTCACAGTGATTTTTTTTTACATCAGTAATTATATATCGGCTGTATCGACTATCGGCAGCTCCAAAGCCTGTTATGTCGGTTTGATATCAGATCCAAAAAAATCCATATCGGTTGTGTTTCTCTAGTACTAATACTTGAATAATAAATACAACTTGCTATGGCCTTGGTCCATTATGTGTGATTTTTCAACTGTTATAGTTCCAACTGAGTCTTCAACTGAGTTTCTGGTCAAAATGTATTAAAATAAAGCTCAAATCAAAGTCTATTAAAGCCTCAGACAGAGGAGTGCTTACAGTTAGCATCACATCCCCAGGAAATGTTGACGACATCAGCTCAAAGTATCAATAGAACAGGGTTGCCATAAGTACCAAAAATCAGATACTAATCGACTAAAACTAATATCGAGATTAGGTACGACTAACAAAGTATTGATGCTGCAAAAAGATTACATTAACTGGACAAAATCTTTTTTTTTGGTACAGTTTTAGTACGATTTTGAGCTTTATTAGACCTCTGCCAAGCTAGAAAAAGTACTATTAATTTTGTCTATGAAAATTACATTCTGTTACTAAAAAAGATTTTTTTTCATCTTCATTGTGTTACCGTAACTAATATCAAGTATTGTCTGTATTGATTCAACTCTTTAGTATAGAAATTAAGTGGATTTTTTGTATCATGACAATATTCAACATTAAATCATAGAACTTTTTATATTCCCATGTATTCTTATATCTGTGTAGTCCCTCAGTGGTCCAGGTTGGTTCCATAGTGGTCCATGGGCGCATACTAGTCTGAGCTGTGAATGAAACAAAACAACTAAAGTTTTTGATGATTTAGCAGCGTTTTAACATGGCTTGAAGCTCACAAGAGTCTATTTTGGGACCTTTAGTGCATGTAGACAATGTATTTCTCTAAAACATAGTTAACATTATTGGATTTCACCATGCAATAAAACAATCCCATTCCCAAACAAAGCAAAAACAGAGCTCAGATGGAAGTTGAGTCAATTTCTGATACAATGGCCTAAGATACATAGTGTAAAATTGGAAGCATTCGCAGGAGCACAGGTGATGAATGGGAAGTATATGAAAAAGTGAGAATCTTCAAGTGTGAAATGAACCTCGGGCCCAGAAGTGACAGCTGCTAACAACCCCCGTGGCACAAGAAAGTGTTTCAGTCAAAGATGGCCAGACCTGCATCGTACAAAGGATGAGTCAGTCTAAAATTAGCTGAAGAGGGGATATTAAGATGTTAAGATTTATTAATCACACACAGTGACACACAGGAGAAATTCACTTCTGCATTTGACCCAAGTGGGCTGCAGTGGGCAGGTTGTCTTTCCGGCACCCGGGGGAGAGTACCATGAAGGGTCTTGCCCAAGGACCCACACTGGCTTGCTCATTGCCAGGGGGATTTGAACCCAGGTCCCCAGTTGAGCCAGCATTTATTATGCATTATGCATGCATATATATATATATATAATATATATATATATATATATATAATATATATATATATATATATATATATATATATATATATATATATATATATATATAATTTTTAGCTTTCTACCTCATTATAATGTTGCCTGGAGGGGTTTTAGATATCATCCATGCATGTATAAGTGCTTTAATGATTTCTCCCGGGCCCTATTCAAACCCTCCTTACGTTTAGCTGTAAGATTCTGTACAAAGCTCCACCCACAAGCCTACGTCACCCACGCTCCCTCACGACAATTCTCCATAAATATACAAAAAAGTTGTTTCATTGCACGCTGACTGACATAGCGCAGAGAGCAAAGGGAAGGGATACTCGGAGCATCAAAAATGAAAGTACGCGTTTACGCATTTTCAAAGCAATAAAAGGTAACATGATGATCTGAATTATGTTACATACAGTTAAAACACCTTAGAAGTGTAATATCCCCTCTTTAATGAATTAACAACTCCTAAGGCTACGTTTATACGATGACGATCTGAACAGAAGACACAAAAGTGGCGTCACGTCTTCACTTTTCGGGAGGAAATCTGCGTGCATACGGTGACGCAAAAGTGTGTGGAATTGGATTGGGTATGCATGCCAGGCGGCTAGGTGGCGCTGTGATACATTACCACTATGTCCGCGCTCATGCGTAGAATCTTCCTTCTTCATCTGCGCCGTGAAAAGCAAAACAAAACATGGCTACTGGTAGCAAAAAAAAAAAAATTTGTGTGGTCAGACGAAGAAGTTCAACTATTGCTTCAGACCACGTTAGACTAGAAAGCAACGAAGGCTCAACAAGGTGTGGACTGGGAGTCCTGCCAAACAAAGTACACTGATATAGAGGTACCTCACCTTACGAAATTAATTTGTTCCAGAAGTGGTTTCGCAACGTGAATTTTTCGTAAGTTGATTAGCTATTTCAATGGAAAAAGCCTGATTCATTCCAAGGCCCCGTTCCAAGTTGTTTTTTTTAGTGTAACTTTTTTTTAATATTGTAACACTGTGTTCTGCGTCCTGATTGGCTAAGAGACTGTAGACCCAGGACTAAACGTGGACTAAACCAGGTCTAAACAAGGTCTATACCTGGACTGGACCAGGACTAAACCTGGACTAAACCAGGACTGGACACCAGGATTAAAGCGCCGCGTGCAGGTCCATTTCCTGGTTTCGTGCTAGCTCTGCTATTAGCAGCAGCACCGGTGTACCTCACGAGTCACGGCTGAGGCGAGCAGCGAGGAGGGGAGGGGATGTGCCTCCCCTCAGGACCGCACGCAGTCCGAGCGCATGAACAAACGCATGCAAGAGCCGCGGTGGTTTAATCCTGGTATAATCCTGGTTTAGACCTGGTTTAGACATGGTCTAGAGGAGGCACGGTTTGAGCACGGGTCTCGTCCTCGCAGCCCCGCGCCTGGTCATGCTGCTCTATCATACACATGTCCGCGCGCACACACACCGCCCTCCCCCTTCCCCCCACACTTCACTATTAATACATTTTGTTGAAAATCTATGAAAGTTTGACTGTTTAAACGAGAGACAAATGTGAGAAAAGTTTAAATCCAGTCTGAGAAAAGCGTATAATGTGTGTGGCTGAGCGCGCATCTGAGCGTGCATTATTTGAATTTTTGAGATTTCGCGTTTCGTAACTTGAATTTTCTTTCGTATCTAGAGACCAAAATTTAACGTGAAGGCGTTTGTAACTTGGAATTTTCGTTTGTTGGGTCTTTCGTAAGGTGAGGTACCACTGTATATGGACCAATGTGACGTAAATGCGTACACGACGTCAGCAGATTTGACCAGAGTTTTGCATCTTGGGCAGTGTAGCCGAAAACGCTACGGCGGAGCATATTCAAGTTTTCCACTTTGGAGGGTGGTTTCAGTTTGGAGTTTATAAGCCCCCAAAAGACGTCACCGTCTAAATAAAAGGCACTTCCGATAAAATTGTCATTTTAACCCGTAAGCATTCTCGTGTAAACAGGCCCTAATACACTGCAATTTTCCAACCCAGAAATCAGCAGACAGGTTTTTGTTTTTATATGAATATTGTGCTTTAAAATGTCCAGAAGACGGCATAATGGTTACTTTCAGCTCTACGTAACTATATCGCAGACAAACACAAAACAGTACGTCTTCTGTAACACAAAATCTCTCAGACAACATCCTTGGACAAATATCATAGAGATGCATAGAAAAATATTGTAATGCGTGTGTCCTTGGGCAAGACAGTTGTTTGTCTTTACACATGGGTTTGTGCAAAGACCTTCTAACGAGCATTCAACTGAGGTAGAAAAGACATATAGAGAATAAATGTGAAATGAAGTCTTTTCTTCATAGAGATGTTATTGCTTCATCTGGAATGTTCCACAGTATAGCAGCAAGCTGATACAGCTCTGGAAAAAAATAAGAGGCCACTGCAAAATTATCTGTTTTTCTGATTTTACTAATTATAGGTATGTGTTTGAGCAAGGGCAACATTTTAGTTTGAGTCTATAAACTACTGACAACATTTCCCCCAAATTCCAAATAAAAATATTATCGTTTAGAGCATTTATTTGCAGAAAATGACAAATGGTCAAAATAACAAAAAAGATACATGTTTTCAGACCTCAATGCAAATTCATTTTAAAACAACATAATACTAATGTTTACACTTAAGAAGAGTTCAGAAATCAATATTTAAGGGTAATAACCCTTATTTTTAAATCACAGCTTTCATGCGTCTTGGCATGATCTCCAAGTCTTTCATATTGTTCTTGGGTGACTTTTTTTTTTTTGATTGTTGGCGGCATGGTGGCTGAGTGCCTAGCACTCATGCTTCACAGCAAGAAGGTTCGGGTCGCCCGGGCCTTTCTGTGTGGAGTTTGCATGTTCTCCCCGTGTCTGGGTGGGTTTCCTCCGGGCACTCCGGTTTCCCCCATCAACCCAAAACATGCTCCAGGTAAAATCCTCCAGCTTGGGTCCTGACCAAACCTAAACAACAAAATCATGGGGATGGTCCCCGGGTCAAATGTAGAAAACGATTTCTCCTGTGTGAGATCAATAAAAGTCAATCTTCTAATCCTTAATCACTGTAAGGCGCTTTGTGTTACATTTTTTGTATGAAAAGCGCTTTATAAATGTTTGATTTATTCCACTCCTGGTGCAAGAACTGAAGTAGCTCAGCTTTGTGTTTGTGTTGGAATTTAACAGACGCTGGAATGGAATGGCTGTAATACATGTAGAGATGCTGATTTCAGAAAAAAATGCAGTGGTGTCTTATTTTTTTTTCCAGAGCTGGATATTGTCATGGAGACAAGCAGATGCCAGAAGGCCAAGTTACGACACCGATAACTGAAGAAATGCAAGACAAATAAGTTTAATGTCATACTGTGGAATATTTCAGGAAAAGCAATAGCATCTCGATGGAAACGAGTTCTGAAAGTTTCATGTTGACAATAGTGTGTTTGCAAAATTTATTCAGAGTTAATTTACACTCAGTCTTTTAATTGTCATAACTTTGTTTCCTCATCATTAGCAACAGGTTTGATAGACGGGGTTGCTAAGCGCCCGGTCCCAGCTTAAACTAGAGGGTGTCCTTCAACAGCCTCGCTCTGGATTGGCTCTTTGGTTGCTATGATACTCATGGTCGTAATTCTAAATATGGAACCCCATGACTGCTAGCCTCGATGTGCTTCGGTTGGCCGTAACAGAACGCTGAGGATGACGTCACACTTCCTTG
The DNA here is from genome assembly GCA_036785185.1 of Paratrypauchen microcephalus. NCBI lineage: Eukaryota > Metazoa > Chordata > Actinopteri > Gobiiformes > Gobiidae > Paratrypauchen > Paratrypauchen microcephalus. Next base: position 1,863,159 of record JAVJIX010000103.1, on the reverse strand, counting down.
ATCCACTTCTTTATATGGAATGATTTTTAGCTGTGGCGTAACAATCTGAGCAAAATTAAAACAAAACATTTTTGACTGCACACACAAGATATTTGGATTAATTAACCCTCCTGTTGTCCTCGGGTCAAAATGACCGGCCACTGTGTTAAAAAACCCCAAAAAATCACCTTAACGATAATTTTTGAACTTGAAATTTTATGACTTTTCCTAGATTGACCCAAACTTTAGAAAAAATGAATTGTTGCCTTTATTCACATTATCATGCATGCTGTACAAAAAAAGGTACAAAGGTTGTCTTCGGGTCAAAATGACCGAACAGTGAAATTCAATTAAAATCACGGTCACAGAGTTATTTACAAACCACAGAATGTGAGAATGTTTTAGATCTGTCACAGATCAATTAGTAGCAGATGTAAACAATCAGTAGCAGATGTAAATAAGACAAGACAACACAGGTGGCCTTCTCGTGGACAGTGCCTTTGATCTGTGGATTTCCAGAAGTTATAAAGGTGCTGCAGATGACATTACCCCGAATTCTCTCTGTGCTGAAGCCATGAGTGTGCATTATAATAAAAGATTTCAAAAAAAGTGTGCGTTATAACGATGGGATCAAGTCATGGGTGGCTTGTGATGCCAAATCAAGCTATACGCTTGGAAGATCCAAGTCTACACCGGGAAGCCGACCACTGGAGGCCCAGAGAAGAACCAGGGGATGCGAGTTGTGCTTGATGTGACAGAGGGACTGAGGGGGTCACAATGTGACATGTGACAATTTCTTCACCTCTTATGAACTCGGACAGCAGCTCCTGAAGAGGAACATCACCATGGTTGGCACAGTTCGAAAGAACAAGCCTGAGGTCCCACCTGCACTGCTTGCAACAAAGGAGAGAGAGGTCTTCTCATCAGAGTTTGCCTTCACGCCCACCACCAGCCTAGTTTCCAACATCCCAAAGAAAAATAAGAATGTAGTACTTATGAGCACACTGCACACAGACGCTGGCATTAGCGATCGTGAGGACAGGAAGCCATCCATCATCCTAGACTACAACTGTAACAAAGGAGGCGTGGACAACCTAGATAAGGTGATAAGGTGAACATACAGCTGCAGAAGGATGACTGCCCGCTGGCCCCTGGTTATCTTCCACAACATCATTGATATTTCCTTCTACAATGCTTTTGTGATTTGGAGAGAGATCAACCCAACCTGGATGCCTCATAAGCAGAATAAGAGGAGGGTGTTCCTGGAGCAGCTAGGAAAGACACTTGTAACTCCACTCATTGAAAGAAGGAAGCATGTCCCCCGCATAGAAGCCTCTGCAGCAGTTGTCAAAGCTATACAGAGTGCAGGAACTCCTGATCAACCTGAGGATCCAGCTGCCACTGCCGCTGCCCCAGCTGGGGCAAGTAAGAGGAAGAGATGTCTGTTCTGCCTGCCAAAAAGGACAGTAAAACACATACTGTGTGCTGTAGGTGTAAGAAATATATCTGCAAGAGCTGTACATTTGCATACTGCCCTACATGTGCTAATTAGATCAAAGATCAAGTCAGCTTTATTGTCAATTCTGTCATATGTGTTCAACATACAGTGAATTAAAATTTCGTTTCTCTCTGGCCAGGTAGTGCAAAAAAAGTGCAAACATTTAGTTGAATGAGTTATATTGTTTTATGGATTGTATATTTTTCTTACATTGTTCAGTAAAAAATTTTTTTTTGAAGAATCTGACTCATTGGGATGAATAAAAATGCAAAATGTGAAAAGGGAAAACTCAAGTATTCACACATTGTGTGGTGAATGTTTCTTCAAGCAAAATACAATTTGGTGTTTAAAATTCAATTAAACTGCTTATATTTGGGATTTAGTGAAGACGGGTCATTTTGACCGGGAGGACACGGGGTGTATACAGAATATGAGGACAACAGGAGGGTTAAAGGTCCCACGGCATGAAATTTTTACTTTCTGAGGTTTTTGAATGTTAATGTGAGCTCCCCTACCCTGTTTAGCCCCCCATGGCTAAAAGTTACGAAATGTGTAAACTGAGCATTTCTGCATTAGAAAAAAACACAGCTCAAATGGGCGATTCTGAACAAGGCAACTATGTGACGTCACATCGAAAAATGCAGCTCCACCCCCCGTCTGGATGTCTACCCACCGTCTCTGTAAATCACACCCAGAGAGTTTGGACCGCGAATGAGCTACGCAATGCGAAATGCGTTTTTTTATTTGGCTGGAGGCACGTGCGAGTGTTTCTAGGCTCAGAAGTCCTTTATCTGAGCCTCTGGTTTAATTTTATTTTCTGTGAAAATGTGTTTTTTTCATTGAAATGCCTCTCCTTTCTTCCTCCGCGCTTAAAACGCAGAAGTGGGGCCAGCACACAGCGCACCGCTAAAACAAGGAACCAGCAGCGCATTTGCCCCCCACCCCCCACCCGCTCCTCTAACCTATCTCTGTCCTTCTCATTTGCATTCAAGCAACAACGCCCAGAATGAGTTGTTCAGAGAGAGATTTTCTGACTCTGACTGTGTACATGGGTCTTTCTCATGCACTGAGTCTTGATTTTGGAGCAGGATTCATTTACAGTATTAGGGAACCATTAAGGCACCATATAAAAGCATCAAGAAGTACCATGTCATGGGATCTTTAAACGCGAATGAAACAAAATACAACTCCAGGTATATTTTTGATGAGGAAACAACAATATAACATTAATAGCTAACAAAAGTAAAATTTTAAGCCTTTCTACTTTATCAGAGAAAGCAACACACAGTAGTTTTTCATGCATTCTTTTAGTTTGCGTGCAGATCATATTTCACATCTAACTGTTGGGCTAGAGAGTACATCTGTTGCATTTTTCATTGTAGATGGCTGGTTATGATTACGGCGCTCTCCTTCTCCAGGATTTTACTGCTTTTCTGATCAATGGCCCAAGCACAGCCGTATAGAAGCATGTGCAGTTTTTACAGTCCCCAACCATGCAATGTAAATTTCTCCCACAAGGCCTGCTCTTTCAAATGGAACTATCATACATCACTGTGTTTTCCCTATGAATGTGTATATATGCTCCAAAGTTATGGTCATAGGATTATGGTACCGTTGAATGTAGATAAAAATAATGCTCCCTTGGTATGTGACAGTTAATACTTTATGCCATTTTGCTTGACCTGGTTTATGGTATTTCTGTAATTAATGGAGTTATTCTTGTCTTTTTTTCAGATGGAGTCATTGTTTTTCTAAAACTTTCAAATGTTGTAGAATCAAGTTCCTATGTTACACAAAATTGGCTCTTGTGAGATTTACATCATGCTGGAATATTGTTACTTCCTGTTTCATTCACACATGTTTGAGTAAGCATTATTAGTCTACATCTCCAAAGCTTAAAATGCTCTGTTCCACCTTGTGATGTCATGTAGTGGTAGTTTTCAAGTTAACTGCTACATTTTCTTTTGTTCAGCACATTAGCACACCGCAAATTGATCTGATCTGGCCAAGATTTTAAAACTTAAATCAGGTTATTCATCTTGTTTTCAGATTTATTATCTACTTAGTAGTTCTGAGACTGCTTAACTTGTCAAGTAAAATGATCTTGCTGCATAGACAGATAATTTAACTACTTTTAAGTACATTTCTGATAGATTTAAGTGTTTATATCTTTTGGACAAGCTTTTTGCAGTGCAATTCCAGGACTGAAATTATCCAAATGATTCTAGCTCAGGTGTATGAAGTTTAAAAACACAGTGGAGTGCTTCCTGTGTTATCAAATGACACACAAAATGCTTTCTGTTTGAGAGAACTCAGCCTAAATATGCAGGGTTTGTGTGTTAAACCTGTACGAATGAAACAAAAAACAACTTCAGGTATGTTGAGGAAACAACATAACACAAACCAGAAAATGTCATAATATGGGCCCTTTAATAAAGTAACACCACGTAACTTTCTTGAGAGATAAGGCATATCATCTGCATGATGTCGTGGAAATACAAAGTTACTTCGGAAGATTCTCCATGGAGATAAATACGTTTTATGGCATAATATGGAATACTATAGCCAAAGGAACAACATTTCCATGGAAATGTTGCAGAAGGAGGCCGTACTTTAGCCCAGGTGATGTGGAGATGGTTTGTGGAGATGCAAGCCCGCTCACAGTAAGAATATATACAGAAGTCGGCGAATAAATGTTGACATTTTAACTACTAAAACTAGTATTTGTGGAGCCAGTTCCTAACAAATGCATATAAAAGGTAATATAAGTTTATTTCTTTAAAGGTCCCATGGCATGAAATTTTCACTTTCTGAGGTTTTTGAACATTAATGTGAGCTCCCCTACCCTGTTTAGCCCCCCCATGGCTAAAAGTTGCGAAATGTCTAAACTGAGCATTTGCGGTCCTTTTCTGCGTTACACAAAACCAGTGTTGAAACAGGCGAGTTCGGACAAGGCACCTTTTTGACGTCAGATCGGCAAATGCAGCTCCAGCCCCTCCCTCTGTCTCCGCTCAGCGTCCCTGTATATCCCGCCCAGAGAGTTTGGACTCTGAATGCGTTATGCAATGCGAAATGCGTTTTTTATTTGCCTGGAGGCACGTCCGAGTGTTTCTAGGCTCGCAAGTCCCTTACCCGACCCTCTGGACCTCTGAAATACCAGTGGTTTAATTTTATTTTCTGTGTAAATATGCTTTTTTTCATTCCCATCTGTCTTCCTGTGTTAAACACGGAAGCGAGCAGACAGCGGTGCAGAGCTGCGCTTCCAGCGGGGGAAACCCGCCCCCCCCCCTCGCTCCTTAGCCAATCTCTCTGTCCTTCTCATTTGCATTGAAGCAGCAACACCCAGAATAAAGCATTTTAGACACATATCTAGCCTCATGAAGACTGTCAGAGTCATATCTCATGCAGTGAGTGTTGATTTTGAAGAAGGATTCATTTACAGTATTAGGGAACCATTAAGGAGCCATATAAAAGCATCAAGAAGTACCATGTCATGGGACCTTTAAATATCAATTACTGTACAGGCCTCAACCTTCCATCTTAAACTATGATGTAAAATTTAGCTATAGCTGTTAACATTTGGGTTTCAGTAACATATCTGTTTTGAAATACCTCTTGCGGACTTTTGCCCATTCATAAGATTCACAAGAATATTATGTTTTGAATTGTAAATTGAATTCAGTTGATATTCCAACTTTTCTTATTTTTCACGTCTGTTGCACTTGCCATTTTTTTTACTACTTTGCTTACTTCAGTGGGCTGGATAGAAGATTAATTTGTTTGTTTTCCCCAAACCAAGCTAAGCAGCAGAGAATGCATTTTGTTTTTGGGGTCTTGTTTAAGTGCAGCTCTCTGGAGCAGTGAAAGTTTAGCTGGGTAATTAAAAGTAGCTTGTTGTAATTATAAGAACTAAGGCAGAGAAAGACAAAGCCCATGTCTCTAAAGGGGCTTCACTGTTCAACACTCACTAATGTGACTTTCATCTCAATTCAGGGACATTTGCCTGAGATCCAGACTTCAAACTTTTCCAATACTTTTCAAAGATCTGAGTTTAGTCACAGGTGAATCTCCCAGAGTTCTGATGGGCGTGAGGTGGATCAGCCCATCAGGGACATACATCGTCCGGCCATACATAAAACATGGCAGCTTACAAGGAAAAAAGAAAGGAAAGCATATGGCTGTGTCTCATTTCTCATTTCTCTTTCCTCGCTTCCTCCTCCTTTATTCCTCTCTTCAATCCTCCATTTTTCAGCTGTTAATCAAACGTGTCATTAAGTCTTGTCCCAAAGAAGACCACGGAATGAAAGAGTAAACCTGAGGAAGGCTTCAAGAGGCAGACATCAGATAAAATAATCAAACTTTACTGGTCTCAGTGAGGTGTTGATATCCTCTCTCCTCCCTGTGTCTCCTCTGTGGGTGGGACTTCCTCACCCATTTCCTGCAGAATCAAGAAGGAGGAAACGAAAGAGAAATGAGACGTGGCCAGGGGACTGAAAAACTTGAAAAAAATTGATTTGGTTCAAAATGATGGTGACCGATAAGCTCCTTCGTTTCACGCCCTCACTGTGGCTTGAGGTACAAAAGATCCACACTCTTTGGAAAAAAAAATAAAAATTACAAGGACGAGTGGATCTTGAGCCATATCCTAGCCGTGTCTCAATTCTCAGTGTGCACAGTTCGGAGCGGGGCTCAGACTGCAGTCAAGACTGTGCATACTTGCTCAGCCCTGAGTGCAGTCCGCGGACCGCATGAGCGTCGGCGAAATGTGACAGGTCCCGCAACTACGTGAAGCAGCCGCCGACTCCATTTTCTCCCGTAGAAGGAGTAGCGCGCGGTGCATGCTGGGATATGAGTGCATGAAGTGTGCTTTTTCACGCAGTTGGTCCACGCACCGATTTCCATGGAAACAACTGTGGTCTTCAGACCGCGTGTTAACTGCGCATGGGACAAAAAAGAAATGGGACAGCAGTCGTCGCGCTGGATGTTGACGTGCATGCCCTTAAAACCACGCTCCGGACTGTGCATTCTGAGAATTGAGAAACGGCTTAAGTCTCCCTGAGTTCAGAGGACATGATTGACAGGCAAATTAACCAATCAGAGACATGCATGCTCAGTTTGCTTCAAAAACAAACAAATATGGCTGTTCACACATAAAAAATTTTTGAAAAATCTACATAAAGATATGGTGCAGATTTGTACTGGTTAACAGTTGAAGCACCACAACTGTTAATCAGTTTTACCTGACTTATTTCAGGTAAAAGAAGTTTTGGATGTAGGTTTTTCACGCTCTCTGGTCTGGTTCAAGTCTCTGAATATACAGAATATAGAAGGGACTGGCTGGTCAGGCAATGAAAGAACCTATGTAATTCAAATAAAATGTCAACTAATATAAACATTTGGCTGACTAAGACGCCATCAACCGATTACAGTGAACCCTCGCTCTATCGCGGTTCACTGTTTGCGGCCTTGCTGTTTCGCGGATTTTTTTTCCAATTTTTCCAATTTTTTTTTCCAATTTTTTTTATAGTGTAACATTTTTTTTACAGTGTAACATTGTGTCCTGGGTCCTGATTGGCTAAGAGACTAGACCAGGACTAAACGTGGACTAAACCAGGACTAAACCTGGACTAAACCAGGTCTAGACCAGGGATGGTCACGCAGGGTGGTAGTCTCTCTGATGTCCTTCACAAGAGCGCCTGGGTGACAGGAGGTGTGGCCTTTGTTTACTTGCACGAGCCGGACCATGGAAGAGCCAAGAATCAACACGGACGGGCGCAGCGTCCGGGGGAGCCGCAGCGGGGGGAGCCGCATTCGAGGGAGCCGCAGCGGGGGAGGACACTCGCGCGCAGAGAGGAGACAGTGGGTCTTCCCCCCTCACCCCTAGCGGACGAACCCGACCCCGTCCTAGAGAGCAGTGGAGTATTGGCGACGCATTGATAGCCATGCCCGAACTCCGGGGCGGTCTGATTTTGGAGCCGTGGTGAAATGCGACCAACCCTTGTGAGCGCGGGTTAGTGGGGGAAAATCCTCATGGTAGAGCTGATCGGGGCTTTAGACCTAGAAAAGTGTATAATGTGTGTGGTGAGACGTTTACAGCCTTAAAACATGTGTAATAATTGTAAAAGATAAAGTTGTCCTACTTCGCGGATTTCACGTATTGCGGGTTATTTCTGGATCCTAACCCCCGCGATAAACGAGGGATTACTGTAAACGACCAAACGACTACTCAACTACAGCTCTATAAGGCATAAGAAGAACTATAATAATAAATACCCAGATATAAAGGTATTAGAATTTTCCAGGGAAGACGTCTTCTGCATTTCAGAGACCCACTATACAAATTAGCAGCTGTGATTGGACCAGGTCAAGTTAGTTTTTTTCACCAAACCCTTCTGGATTCGAAACGACCGTACTAGGTCTTACAAGGCTGGTCAGAAAAGCAGACTATAGGAGTTAGCTGGGGTCTGAAGAGGCTGACAAAGCGAAAAAATCCCTTCACACCCCCGCACAGAGATGGACATGGGTACAGAAGGAGGAGGCGTTAGAGAAGGATTTCAACTCTTTATCTGTACACTGGGGCTACCTCTCATTTCTCTTATCACGCTTTCCTTCTCCTTGATTCCTCTCCTCAATACTGCAGGAAATGCGTGAGGAGGTCCCACCCACGGAGGAGACACAGGAGAAAGGAGATAAATTCTTCACTGAGACCAATAAAGGTTGAGTATTTTTTCTGACGTCTTCCTCGTGAAGGCTTCCTCAGGTTTACTCCTTCCTTCCGTGGTTTTCTTTGGGACACCACTTAATATGACACATTTGATTGGCAGCTGAAAAATGGATTGAGGAGAGGAATAAAGGAGAAGGAAGCGTGGAAAGAGAAATGAGACATAGCCTGGGTTTAACAAGGCTCAGCTCACAGGAACCTGCACAGAAGTGATACGGGGTTTGGAGTTGGGCCTAGAATATAGACCAGGGGTGCTCAACCTTTTTTAACCGGGATCTGCTTTTGAGGTTGACAAGGTTTGGCCTTGGTTTAGTCCTGTTTTAGTCCTGGTTTAGTCTTGGTTTAGTCTTGGTTTAGACCCGGTTTAGACCTGGTTTAATCTTGGTTTAGTCCTGGTTTAGTCCCGGTTTAGTCCTGGTTTAGTCCCGGTTTAGTCCTGGTTTAGACCTGGTTTAGACCTGGTTTAGCGCCGTTTATCCACAGACTTTAAAGGTCCCATGACATGGTACTTCTTGATGCTTTTATATGGCTCCTTAATGGTTCCCTAATACTGTAAATGAATCCTTTTTCAAAATCAAGACTCAGTGCATGAGAAAGAGAGATAAGATGAGAAAGAGTCATAAATATCTCTCTGGAACACTCCATTATGGGCGTTGTTGCTTGAATGCAAATGAGGAGGACAAAGATAGGCCAGAGCAGCGGGTGGGGGTGTGGCCAAACTCTCCACTCCACTTCCTCTTTAGCGGTGCGCTGTGCGCTGGCCCCAATTCCGCGTTTTTGCGCGGAGGGAGAGATGAGAAGCGTTCCATTGAAAAATAAACACATTTCCACAGAAAATAAAATTAAACCACTGCTGTTTCAGATGTCCACAGGCTCAGATAAAGGACTTCCGAGCCTAGAAACACTCGAACGTGCCTCCAGGCAAATAAAAAAACGCATTTCGCATTGCGTAGCTCCTCCGCAGTCCAAACTCTATGGGCGTGATTTACAGAGACGCTGAGTAGAGACACAGACGGGGGGGTGGAGCTGCATTTTTCAATGTGACGTCACATAGTTGCCTTGTTCAGAATCGCCCGTTTGAGCTGTGTTTTTTTCTAACACAGAAAAGGACCGCAAATGCTCAGTTTAGACATTTCGCAACTTTTAGCCATGGGGGGGGCCCTAAACAGGGTAGGGGAGCTCACATTAACGTTCAAAAACCTCAGAAAGTGAAAATTTCATGCCATGGGACCTTTCATTATCCGGAGCTCCAGAGAAAGGGACATATAGAAAGGGACGTATCGGCGAATTTTGCCGAAAGGTGAGGGATTTTCATGCCTGCAGTGAAGTAGCGAAGCACATAGCAATCCCACCACTTTTGTCTGCGACTCCGCACCAACACGTTCATAGGGATGCTGCCACTGTCCCGCAAAACTCCGTGGCCAAAAACCTTGTCCTTCTCCTTCTCCTCCTTAAAACAAATAAGTTGTACATGTTCTGGCTCCGGTACGACAGCAACTTTAGGATGACACTTGGCCCACGATCGACTCGTAGATCGCGATTGACGTATTGAGCACCCCTGATATAGACCATTCATAATTACAAAAATAGGTCAAATTAAAATATTTTGAACAACTTTTTACACTTTACTGCTTAAATATTTTTCATTCAATATTTTTCACTATTGTGGCTGTACCGCATTGATAAAGGTGAATTATGTAACTTTTCTGGTGGAGGGCCCATATACTTTTCTCTGCAGAGATGTTATTGCTTTGTCCAGAATGTTGGTATTAAACATTTTTATCTTCATGGAGACCAAACCAGACCAAGATACAGGTCAGATCTGTGGAAAGGCAACCCCGCTCTAATGTCATACTGTGGAACATTCCAGGCAGAGCCATAGAAATATGCCATAAAGTTACATAATGCACCTTTCTCAATCTCGCCCGTTCTCGGAAGCTAAGTAAGTGCCTCTTTGAAATTAATTGATCCAAAATATTCGAATACCGTAATAGAGCAGAAACATTTTATTGCCCTTTTCAACCTTTTCAAGACTGAAAAGCTAGATTCCCCCTGCGACATCAGGTGAAATTGTTAATATATAATGCCATATTGAGAAAAATTTCTATGGACACAAGCGGGGAGATCGTACAACTGGGATAATAATGCCCATAGCACTTTACATTGCATTATTCATTGCATTATCCAACGATCTCCCATCCAAGTACTAACTTACTAAGCCTGGCCTTATTTTGAATCAATTCATTTCAAAGAGGCATTCAAAAGAGAGGCTTTTTTTGTATTCACTGATATGACTATCTCCAATGTGGGAATTAATTTTAACAACAAAATCATCGCAGAGAAATGTCCAAGGCTCAGATCTGTTTAAATGGTTCAAAGAGTGTGATTCCCTTGGAAATAATGCCATACTTTTTTTTTTTTTTTTCCTAAATCAAAAAACTTCTGTTTCGGCCGCTTTCATTATTCATTTCATCGTTTGTTTCTGTTGAGGAGCACTCAGCACAAATCTGTTTCAAAAGCATTACTTTTGAAGCCTCATAAGACCTCAAAATTTGTGCGAAATACTTACTTTTTAGCCTTATTTACATATTAAAACACATACTTTAATACTTTTCCTTGAGTAGATTCTTTCATGTGATTCTTTTACTTTTCTGCTACTTTTCTTTTATTTAAGAAACAAAATTGAGTACTTCTTCCACCACTGAAAATGACTGAACAATGGGCTCCTTTGTTTCAAATTCATCACGGAAATAAGCATCAAGAAAATTTGGACTTTGTTCCATCTGCCTGATTCGACCAGTGCCTCCTTTCACTGTTCATTTCCATGACTTTGTACTCTGTGTACTCTTATACACTATTATACATGAAGATTTCCTTTCAAGCCTCATACGCCTCCCTTGGGCCTGTCTTCTAATATTAGCACCTCAGCCTCATCCACCACAGTAATTATCATTTTTAATCAGCTCATTAGCGTTCACATATACAGCGCTCGTTGTTTCATGTGGTGTACAAAGCAGAGGTTTTACTTAAAGGTGCAGTGCATACATTTTCTGGTAGAGAGTCCGCCATCTGCTTGACTACATATAGATGTTATTGTTTTTTTCCTGGAATGTTCTATAGTATGGCATTTAATTTAACTATCTCCATGGAGACGAGCAGGCCACATCACCAGGCCAATTTACAGGTCAGATCTGTGGAGAAGTGGGCTCACTCACAGTAAGAATACGTGGAGTTAATATGATTAACTTAGGTCGTTTTCACACCTGCCTTGTTTGGTTCGTGAAAAGTCCCTCAGTCGTCCAGGTAGAATCCATGATAAAAGGAGAAGTTCTGCGCGCAGTGATACGAGTCGAGAGAAAATAACCCCAATGCGAAATACGCTGCTGAATTTTTAACGGACAACTGGGCCCAGATCACGCTGTCATGGGTAAATCAGTGTTAAAGGTCCCATGGCATGACATTTTCACTTTCTGAGGTTTTTGAATGTTAATGTGAGCTCCCCTACCCTGTTTACCCCTACCCCCATGGCTAAAAGTTGCGAAATGTCTAAACTGGGCATTTGCGGTCCTTTTCTGCGTTAGAAAAACACACAACTCAAACGGGCGATTCTGAACAAGGCAACTATGTTACGTCACATCAAAAAATGCAGCTCCACCCCCCGTCTGTCTCTCTACTCAGCGTCTCTGTAAATCACGCCCAGAGAGTTTGGACTGCGGAGGAGCTACGCAATGCGAAATGTGTTTTTTTATTTGCCTGGAGGCACGTGCGAGTGTTTCTAGGCTCGGAAGTCCTTTATCTGAGCCTGTGGACATCTGAAACAGCAGTGGTTTAATTTTATTTTCTGTGGAAATGTGTTTATTTTTCAATGGAACGCTTCTCATCTCTCCCTCCGCGCAAAAACGCGGAAGTGGGGCCAGCGCACAGCGCAGCTGAAGAGGAAAGAGCGGAGAGTTTGGCCACGCCCCCACCCGCTGCTCTGGCCTATCTCTGTCCTCCTCATTTGCATTCAAGCAACAACGCCCATAATGGAGTGTTCCAGAGAGATATTTATGACTCTTTCTCATCTTATCTCTCTTTCTCATGCACTGAGTCTTGATTTTGAAGAAGGATTCATTTACAGTATTAGGGAACCATTAAGGAGCCATATAAAAGCATCAAGAAGTACCATGTCATGGGACCTTTAATCTCACGACACTGTTGAAGGGGAAGCCATACAGATTCACATAAAAAAAAAATTAAAATGCACGATCCCTTTAAGGAGGGGGGTTCTGAATCAGCTGGGTGACCATTTTGGATTGGAGACGGAGCCGCCACCCTGAGTCTCCCCCAGCCATCGCATCGACTCATAAAATATCTTTATCGTATCTCATCATCTTGGCGTGGTCCTTGCTAGTGAAACTGTTTTTGTGGTAGTTTTGAGAAACAAAAACGAACTATTCCTGTATGTGTGCGTCAAAGGAACGTTCCATGAAGTAGAGGGCGATTGGATTTCAACATGGCTGATAGGAGATTGAGTGAATGGCGTGGACATCAATTAAAATGGTCATTTGCATCGAGACATCAATGTTGGAGCTCACATTGTCTAATTGCAATAATAATGAGATGGAGACTGTCATTTAACGGAGAAGAGTAATTTCCATATGTTAGGGCTGTGTAATTAATGTCATTTTAATTGAATCATGAAATAATTGTTTCAAATTGTCACTGACCAGCTTGGGACTTTTTAATCAACAAGTCGTCTTCTGCCAGTCTCGAGAGCAGAAAGAATACGTTTGTTCTTTTAAGGGCCCATATTATGTTGTTTTCTGATCTATGTTTTAATTTTTAACACACAAACCTACAGAAAACACTCCGTTCCACCTTGTGATGTCATGTGTTGATACAGGAAGTTCACCAATGTTTTTAAACTTCATACACCTTCACAAGAATCAGGATTTTAGACTGAGTTCCCAGTCTTGATATTGAACAAAGGGTAAAATGTAGCTGACTTTAAAACTACCTCTACGTGACATCACGAGGTGGAACAAAGCATTTTCAGCTTTGGAGATGTAGCTAGACTAATAATAAAGGGCTACTCATGTGTGAATGAAACAAAACACAACTCCAGATATGTTTTTGAGGAGGTAACAACATTATAACATGTTTTTAGAGTCAATTTTGGGTAATATAGGACCTTTAAGTTGACGTTTAATTAAAAAGTCGGGCATGTCATATTTGTTTTAATTAGAATATATAAAAGCAAATTGATTATTTATTTAGTTTTGGTTACACAATAACCCAAAATATTCCCGATGGTGTGGAGTGCATGTTCTGCTTTTCTAGATATTATTGAGGAGAAGCACTGGCATCATTTTATTAGAAAAATGCTCCTCAACATTCTGATTAAGTGGCAATGAGGCAGAACTATGAGCAGTTTATCAGAAAAAAATGTTTTGTTTTGTTGTTGTTTTTTTAAATGTGCCTTTTTTGGTTTAATATTTGCCTGTGGAGAGATTCAGCCCACAATTATCATTTCCTCAAGACACAGACTCAGAAACATGTTATTTGTCTGCAGTGTCCCTGTTGTTTAAATCTTAACTGGTTTTCTAGTGTTGATTTGATTTTCTCATTTTAAATGTCAGGTACAAACTAAATATTTAGCAGAAAAGTACACGTTTGTACTCACCATTGACACTCATATAAGTCTGCATTCACTAATAAAGTTCCAAAGGGTCTTATGTCATCTGCATAACCTCTATTGTAAAGTACAGTGGTACCTCACCTTACGAATGACCCAACAAATGAAAATTTCAAGTTACGAAACGCCTTCACGTCAAATTTTGGTCTCTAGATACGAATGAAATTTCAAGTTACGAAACGCGAAATCTCCAATCCAATCCAACTTTATTTATAAAGCACTTTAAAAACAACAAATCTCAATCTCACCACACACATTATACGCTTTTCTCAGACTGGAGTTTCTCTCGCATTTCTCTCTCGTTTGAACACTCGAACTTTCATAGATTTTCAATGGAATGTGTTGATAGTGAAGCGTGGGGGGGGCACGGCTCAATATAGCACCGAACGCGCGAGGGGAGACACAACAACACATCATCAGTATGGTAAAACTCACCTGTCTCACGACGGTCTAAACCCAGCTCACGTTCCCTTAGTGAGTTAACAATCCAACGCTTGGTGAATTCTGCTTCACGATGATAGGAAGAGCCGACATCGAAGGATCAAAAAGCGACGTCCATACGGCGCAAGGCCGCGCTACACCGGGGCTGCGGGATGGAACCGCAGCGCCCAGGCCGTGCCTCCTCCTCGGGGCCGAGCACGCGCGGGCCGAGCACAGGGTGATTTAATCCTGGTCCGGTCCTGGTTTAGTCCAGGTCCAGTTCAGGTTTAGACCTGTTTTAGTTCTGGCCACACCTGGTTTAGTTCTGGTCTAGACCTGGAAGTCACATAGAACCAGAGCCCGCTCCGAGCGAGACCCTGCGGTCTTGCCCGCCGATAGAGCACCTTTCTTGGCCTGTTAGCTCACAGTGTCGGCGCCCCGGCTCTGGAGGTCAGATAGAAGCAGAGCCCGCCCCGCCCCGCTCTTATTCCCGCTGAAAGAGCGTCTTTCTCGGCCACTTAGCCCTAGCGCGGAACACGCAAGGTGCGCAGACACGAGCAACGAGCAACGCGCTCATCCAACGGCACTGCCATGTTATAATAACAGGTCCAATCCAGGTTTAGTTCTGGCCAGACCTGGTTTATTCCACATTCTTTTAGTCCTGGTCTAGTCTCTTAGCCCGCCAGGGCTAAGAGACATTACACTATTAAAAAAAAGTTACACTATTAAAAAAAACCTTGGAACGGATCAGGCTTCTTCCATTGAAATAGCTACTCAACTTACGAATTTTTCACGTTATGAAACCACTTCTGGAACGAATTAATTTCGTAAGATGAGTTACCACTGTACTTACACAATTAGACCAGGGGTCGGCAACCTTTACCACTCAAAGAGCCATTTGGACCCGTTTCACACCGTAAAGAAAACACTGGGAGCCACAAAACCCTTTTGAAATTTAAAATGAAATAACACTGCATATAACAGCTTTTTTTTTGCCTTTGTGCCATAGAATTACATTTTGAAAATGAATGAACTAAAATAAAATACATTTTAATTAAATACAGTGGTCCCTCGCTATATCGTGGTTCACTTTTCGTGGCCTCGCTGTTTCGCAGATTTTTATTCAAATTTTTTTTATAGTGTATCAACGCACATTTCTGCGTCCTGATTAGCTAAGGGACTGTAGACCTTTGCCGATTCGTCAGTCATTCTCCTCCATGTTTCCTGTACAGAATGCGTTCAGTTTGCCAAATTTATATAAATGTTCGATCGCAGCGTGACTCTGAAGTGCTGTTTGTTTACAAGTTTTCTCCCCGACAAAACCCGCCACAGCGAAGCAATGCCAGGACGGAGAGGCTCGGTCATAAGAACTGTGAAATACACTTTGGTTTCGTTCTATAATACTGTGCTTTTTTTGTGAAAATCGATGAATGTTTGAGCGTTTAAACAAGAGAGAAATGTGAGAAAACGTTAATTCCAGTCTGAGAAAAGTGTAGAATGTGTATGGTGAGGCATTTACAGACTTAAAACATGGAGAATAATTGTAAAATATAAAGTTTTGCAGATTTCGCTTGTCGTGGGTTATTTTTAGAATGTAAGAACGTAACCCCCGTGATAAACGAGGAACCACTGATGCTCCGCTGTACTGAGCTGCATCAGAGAGATCAAAGAGCCACATGTGGCTCCGGGTTGCTGACCCCTGCTTAGACTAATCCTTTATTTAACTCTGTCATATGTTAAAGCGGCAGATGGCTGCTATAACGTTCTCTTGGTGTTTTCCAGGTGTGGAGTGCATTGTGGTGTTGCCTGAGCCGAGGAGTTACTGGGACCCTGTGTTTGGGACCTGTGTCTTCATGTTCTCCTTCCTCATCCCTGTGGCCATCATCAGCATCTGCTACAGCCTGATGGTCAAACGGCTGCGCAGCGTCAGGATCCTGTCGGGCTCCAAGGAGAAGGACCGTAACCTGCGGCGCATCACGCGCATGGTACTGGTGGTGGTAGCTGCCTTCGTGGTGTGCTGGACCCCCATCCAGATCATGGTCCTGGCTCAGTCGCTGGGCTTCAACCTGAGCAGCCTCTTCACTCTGGTGCTCATGCACTTCTGTATCGCTCTGAGTTACGTCAACAGCAGTCTGAACCCGGTGCTGTACGCTTTCCTGGACGAGAACTTCAAACGCTGCTTCAGGGAGTTCTGCCACCCCTCGCCCTTCCGCCTGGACACCCAGCAGTCTGGCCGCATGAGGAGCATCGCCCGGGAGGTGGCCAACGCCTACAGCTGCAAAGGCGGAGACGGCGGCGGGCCTGGGGGAGGGACGCCTAATCCCGCATGACTAGGCGTGGAGCTCCCTTTGGTGGGGGTGGACCCCCCACAGAGGGGAGACACACCGGGCACAGGGAACTCCAACACAGAGCTGACGCAGATCACTGCCCTCTAGCGGCACGAGCCCTCTCGCCCCCCAACAAGGAGACTGGCCTGGGGCGAGGGGGACTGCGATGATGAGGGGCTGGAGAGGAAGAGGATCTAGGTCAAAGAATGCTTAAAGTCAGAATAATTTATAACAACTTAAGTCAAACTCTGGGATGAGTGACAGTCACAGTCAGTGAAGGCCAAGTCTACATACATGTTTTGTTTTGTTTTTTCTTTTTGTAAAACTCACTTTTCTACAAGACAAGGACTTATTTCCATTCAGCCAGTATTCCTATGAAAACATTGCCTGGAAGAATCCATGACTCATCGCTGTACCAGCGAGTGAGTCTGGTAACGTTTGATCCACAGAATGCGCTGCGGTTGCGCGTAGACAGACAGCTAAGTGAACCAATCAGAGATTGCGCCATCTTGATTCAAAACTGAGGCGGAACTTCCGCTGCCTAAGAGTGACTTTGCGGGCAAAGGCGGGTGCACTGACGTCACCATCTTTGAACGAATCAGAATCGCGGAGTCGGTTTGGAACCGGAGGAGCGAGAGTGGATGGAGAGTGTCCAAATGGTATCGCGGTGTATAGGAAATACAGAGAGATATCATTTGGCTGGCCAGGTAAATGAAAACAGAAAAAAAAAATGAAATTCACAAATATTAAACCGTATCATTTATATTAATAAAATGGTTTGTTTACCTGCTATATGTATCCTACCACACCAAAAAGAAAAAAAAGAAGACAAAAAATTGCCATTTGACTACAGGAATGTACAATGTTGTACAATGTCACCTGAACCCAGGTAATATTTAGTGTTCGGATTTGCGATTAAGAGGTTTCATCACTGTTGTTGAAGATGTTTTTCATCCAAAGTTAAACTTACTTCTTAATCTTTATTCATCATGTACATTTGGCCTTTGAGCCAAGCCTCTCGCTTGGTTATCATTTGGATCAACTGAGAATGTGGAAAACTTAACTTGGACTTCCTGACTTCACAAAGAACTGATACAATTAAAAATGGATCTTGGTACCTTTGCAAACTGTATGCAATGGATTCAAAGCATCAAAAACCAACAAAAACACATCTGGAAAGAGAATTTGTTGGCCAGTCCCCTCTGTGTAAAAATGAATAGATGAATTGCCAAATGAAGATGTTACATCTCCAAAAGGAGCTGCAGATACCAAACCTTGCTGTAATGCACCAATTTGAGTTGGACTGGAGAAAAGGAAATGTTTGACTTTTGAGTGATTATTCAACTGTCACAATTACTTTCAGAACTTGCCAAGGATTGTGAGACTGTGGTGCCATGCTGAGCCCATTCTTACTCTAAAATGGGCAAAAATATGTACAAAATAGTGAACTGCTTAAGTGTTTATTTTACTTAAAAAGAAAAAAAAAAGATTCTTAAACTTTACAGAACTTTATATGACTGATAGAGGAAATGGCTTTTCAAGAGATGAAAGAAAATTGTTTGGACTTTATTTTGAAAGGTTAATTCAAAGCTTCTTTATGGTTAAATTATATTACGAAAAAAATAAGTTGAAGAAAATGTAGAAAATTTTAGATACTAACTGCAAAATGAACATTGCTTTAAATGATTGTTTACATGTTTGAAGCACTTATTGAAGTTTATTGATGCTAAAACTTTGGCTATTGGATATAATAAAAACTTCAAAATCTCATCAATAGTATATTAAGTAAACATAAAATTCAGTGCGTATCCTAAAGCTTGGAAATTAAATTATTGACTAAAGAAGGTTAGGAAATTTTGAATCCAACTACAGTGGTTTGGGCTATTCTAACTGAAGGCGATGGACTGGACTGTTGCGTGGAGTGGTCTTTGAGAACTCTATCGCAGCGGCAAAACGGAAGCTATGGGGTCACGATCTTTGACCCCACTTCAAGGGACAATGGGGCTCTTTAGATTCATGGTGTCTTAAATGGGAAGGCAAAATCTTCAGTAGAAATCACATAGGACTGATGTTTTCAGTATAGTACTTTCATTTGATTTTAGTGAAATTTGTCCTCTGCATTTGACCTGTTTTACAGCAACTATAGTGCGATCTGTTCCCTGATTTTTTTAAAAAATATTTCCTTTTAATATAAGATTAGATTCATTAAACTCCCTTTATGTTTTTCTTAGAAACAACAATGTAATTTTAAACAGCTTGCTCACTTTTGCATTCCTAGCGTCTTATTTATTCACCGTCCATCCATCCATCCATTTTCTTCCGCTTATCCGGGGCTGGGTCGCAGGGGCAACAGTCTAAGCAGGGACTCCCTGACTTCCTTCACCCCGGAGACTTCCTCCAGCTCCTCCGGGGAGACCCCAAGACGTTCCCAGGCCAGCCGAGAGACATAGTCCATCCAGCGTGTCCTGGGTCTTCCCCAGGGCCTCCTCCCGGTGGGACATGCCCGGAACACCTCCCGAGGGAGGCGTCCAGGAGGCGTCCGGAACAGATGCCCGAGCAACCTCAGCTGCTCCTCTTGACGTGGAGGAGCAGCGGCTCCACTCCGAGCTCCTCCTGTGTGACTGAGCTCCTCACCCTATCTCTAAGGGAGCGCCCAGCCACTCTGCAGAGGAAACTCATTTCTGCCGCTTGTATTCGTGATCTTGTCCTTTCGGTCATTACCCAGAGCTCATGACCATAGGTGAGGGGAGGAACGTAGATTGACAGTAAATTGAGAGCTTCGCCTTTTGGCTCAGCTCCCTCTTCACCACATCGGTCCGGTACAGCGACCGCATCACTGCCGACGCTGCACCGATCCGCCTGTCAATCTCAAGCTCCATCCTCCCCTCACTCGTGAACAAGACCCCGAGATACTTGAACTCCTCCACTTGAGGCTAGGACTCTCCAGCCACCCGGAGAGGGCAAGCCACCTTTTTCCGGTCGAGAACCATGGCCTCGGATTTGGAAGAGCTAATCCTCATTATTCACTGTATTGAGCTTAAAAGCGCATTTCACAACTTTTAGAGCTTGAGTTTTGCCATCACAGTAATGTAAGAGCAACTGGCATGCTAACAGTGTTACGTCATGGTTCTGACACACCAAATTATCAAATGTGTGTAGAATCCCTCAGTCGTCCAGGTAGAATCCATGGCAAAAGGAGAAATTCAATTTGTCAACTGGACAAAAGTTTATTAGGTCGAATAAATGTTTCATAGCTCATCCAAGCTGCTTCTTTAGTTCTGGTCAGACGCTGGTGGACACTGGCTAAAAACTGGCTGCAGGGAGGAGCTAACTACAATGAAATTACTTTGAAACTACCACACCTATTTGTTTTCAGTTTCTCTTAGTTAGGTGGGCCTATTACAGGGGTGTCCAAACTTTTTTCATCAAGGGCCACACAGACAAACCAGAGGGCCGATTGAGCGCCATAGACTGTCAACAATTGAAATATCTGCATGTTTACCACGTTAGAATGAGCCATCAGTCCTTTATTCATGCTAAGATCCTCAAAACCACAGAATAAATATTAAATATTGTCTTTTCAAGATAGATTTTCAAAAAAACTTGCAGTCAAAAGTTCATGGTAATTTGGGCCAATTCACCTGGAACCGCTTTTAGCCCACGTGCCATAGTTTGGACATGCCTAGCCTATTAGAACTGAAGAGGGAGTGGAGTGTGGGTCTGGTCAGCAGAACCATTCAGGACCATAATGGGTGTTTTCACACCTCTGGACCTGACCTGCTGCCCTATTGTTTTGTTTGTTTTGATTTAAGTTTGAGGATAGAGTTATAGATGGGAGACAAATGATGTCTGAGCCCTCCATTTCTGTTCAAGGAAAGATTCTCTTTCTTGACAAAAATAGCAGTGTCCACCAGCATCTCACCAGAACTGAAGAAGCAGCTTGGATGAGCTACGAAACGTATTCGACCAAATAAACTTTTGTCCAATTGACAAATTGAATTTCTCCTTTTGCCACAAATTACCAAATGTATTTTTTTTTTTATTAATCTTGAGTTACCAATACATGATTACAAAATGGCTATAAACACAACTAATAGTATTAAATAATTACAATAAAGTGGCATATTGTTTAGCTAAATAAGATCTTGCGTTTGATTCCTAAACTGTTTGGAGTTTGCATGTTCTCCCTGTGTCTGAGGTAGACCACTTTGACATATGAACTTTAAACATAAACTTAATCCTCCAGGTGGGTACAGAACTGGTCCGTAATGGTCACGCTGCACGATGGGTCAAATGCAGAGAATACATTTCCACGTTGTAACTTGTAAACATGTTGGAATTGTTCAATATACACGTCTTTTTATTGTGAATTCTGCGTGTTTTTCTAATCAAGAATTTTGCCTTCTCCATAATGTTAATTTATGATCGTTTCATTTGTCTTGGAAAATTCTTAGTAACTGTCTTTTTTGTGTTTATTTACTGTATGATTGTCTCCTATGTAGTTCTTTAATAATTTCATTCAAAAGTTTGTTAATAACATAAGCAGCATTACTTTTGTCATTTTTTTATGTCATTTAGTTTGTATGTGAAATTGTCTATGAACATACATTGCCTTAAATACTGTATCAAGTGACGTGTTACTGAAGCTTGCTTTCTGGATTTAAAACAAAAAAAACAAAAAACAAAACTATTTTATTGGTGCTTTGCTGTCATAGATGCATTACAGTGTGCATGAAATCAATACATAACAAAACAAAACAAAATGGAAGACAATTAAAAGGTCTTTACCCGATTTTGAGCCATGAGTGAACAACATTTTTCAGAATAAACCGCACTGCCTGCTAGTGTTTTGTTTTTTTCACAGTCCTCATCCATCATATCTAATTGGATAAATGGTCTGTTCCTGGTAATTGCTTTCTTGCGGTTCTTATCCAACAAAATGCCTTTTAAAATGTATATAAATATCATAAACTGCTAGCGTTGCATATACTGTACTCTATGATCTCATTCTTTCTCCCACAAAAAGCTGCTTTAGCAATATCCTTTAGAATAAAAGGCATTTTGTTCATCTAAACCAGCGGTGTCAAACTCATTTTGGTCTGAGGGGCCGGATCAGAAAACTCATGGCATATATACCCCAAAAATAGCAATAAGTCCAAATATTTGTGCAGAGAAACGCAAATCTATTACAGAAGTCTTTTTTTTATTTGAACTCTTTCTTGTACAATATATTATAATATTATGAACAACCTGAAACTTTAAGAAAAATGCAATTTCAACACAAGCGTACAGGTTTCCCATTCACCTCCGTGAACAAATAGAAATTAGTCAATTTTTCTTGGAAAATCCTGCACTGTGTCCACTTTTCTCATTTTTGACATTTTGCTGATGACGGTGTCACGTCAACAGCCAAAACGATGGTCCTTTAAGAGTGTTTGGAAAGAGGTGAGTCTTCATTTGTGCTGCTCTGGTGGGAGGGGCCACGCACAGAGGCGCTGGAGACGACGCTATGCTAAACTACACAGAAAAAAGGCGCAGAAAATTACTAATATTTTTTATAGAAAATTAAAATAGAAAATCAGCCGAGGGCCAGATTAAAGGGATAGTGCTTTTTTTTTAAATGTTAATCTGTATGGGTTTCCTTCTAAAAGTTACGTGTGTTGACACCGGCTTACCTCTGACAGTCTCAGCTGGACAACTTTGGGATGCAAATATATCACCTTTCAGACAAATGTTTTGTTTTGAGAAGAAAAATAAGCTTTATTTCATGTTCCAGGGAAGTTACCGGACCTACTTACGTGGGCTCCAGAAAGCGAGCCGAACCGGGGTCAGCTGAGACTGTCAGAGGTTAACCAGTGTCAACACACGTAACTTTTAGAAGAAAACCCATACAGATTAACATAAAAAAAAACAAAAAACGCACTATCCCTTTAAAGGTCTTGGAGGGCCGGATCTGGCCTCCGGGCCGCATGTTTGACACCCCTGATCTAGATTATAAATTCCATAATCAAGACTCACGTTTCTGTCATATTGTGAAGACCTGTTTTAAAAATGTAGACATATTTGATTATTTTTGAGTCAAGTGAAGTGTATCTGTGTTGATTTCATGCACAGTTGTGACCTACAGGGGGCGTATTCTGCTTTATTCAAGCGTGTCACATTTTAACTGAAAGCTAATGTATTAAACACGACGCACCCTTCGGTTTAAAAGGGTTGGACCCGGTGGTGAAGGCAGTGTCAGAGTTGCATTGATAAGAACAACTCTGATGAAGGTGTATGAACTTTAAAAACGCAGAGGAACGCTGCCTAATTGAAACGTGTCGCGTGTATTTCTGTCTCATTTAAAGGGTCTGTACCTGATTTATTTCTTCTGGTTTACGAGAATGCAGTTTTAATATGTAGTAAAAGTACTTAGGACTGAATGATTTTGCCTTTACATTTTAAAAAGCATTTTACTGGATGAGAACCATAAGGAAACAAGTAGCAGAAACAGACAATTATATCCACTTGATGAGAACCATATAGAAACAACAGCCTGTGACTATCCAGGCAGTTCAGAGTGAGATACAAGACAAAGTGGGCTCTTCGGTCATGGTTCGCTATCAGGTACTGGCCCTTTAAGAGACACTGTAGCAGAAAATCATATGAAGCCTTAAAGCTGCATTGTGTAACTTTTCTCGTGAAATGCTTTTCTTCATGGAGACGTTATTGCTTTGTCTCGAATGTTTCACAGTGTGGTATTAAACCTTTCTATCTTCATGGAGACTAAACCAGTTGAAGTTACAGGTCAGATCTGTGGAGAGGCGACCCCGCTCCCTGACAGAATGCATGTTTTTCTAGGTATTTTTGAGCTATAAATGAAAGGTTGAGCTGGCAAAAGGAGAATTTTTTCAATTTGTCAACTGAACAAAAGTGTATTTGGTCGAATACGTTTCGCAGCTCGTCCAAGCTGCTTCTTCAGTTCTGGTCAGACGCTGGTGGACACTGCCTATATCTGCCTGAAGGGGGCGCTAACTATAATTAAATTACTTTGAAACTATCACACCTATTTGTTTACAGTTTGTGTTAGTTAGGTGGGCCTATTAGATCTGCAGTGGGAGTGGAGTGTGGATCTTGTTAGACTAGTTCAAGTCTAGTTCTAGTCCAAGTCTATTCCAAGTCTAGTCCTAGTCTAGTCCTAGTCTAGTCCTAGTCTAGTCCAAGTCTAGTCCTAGTCTAGTACAAGTTTAGTCCAAGTCTAGTACAAGTTTAGTCCAAGTCTAGTACAAGTTTAGTCCAAGTCTAGTCCTAGTATAGTCCTAGTCTAGTCCAAGTCTAGTCCAAGTCTAGTCCAAGTCTAGTCCTAGTCTAGTACAAGTTTAGTCCTAGTCTAGTCCTAGTCTAGTCCAAGTCTAGTCCAAGTCTAGTCCAAGTCTAGTCCTGGTCTAGTCCAAGTCTAGTCCTGGTCTAGTACAAGTTTAGTCCTAGTCTAGTCCAAGTCTAATCCAAGTCTAGTCCTAGTCTAGTCCAAATCTAGTCCAAGTCTAGTCCAACTCTATAGCCCTAGTCTAGTCCTAGTCTATTCCAAGTCTAGTCTTAGTCTAGTCCTAGTCTAGTCCTAGTCTATTCCTAGTCTATTCCTAGTCTAGTCCTAGTCTAGTCCTAGTCTAGTCCAAGTCTAGTCCAAGTCTATTCCTAGTCTATTCCTAGTCTAGTCCAAGTCTAGTCCTAGTCTAGTCCAAGTCTAGTCCTAGTCTAGTCCAAATCAGTCAAATTCAGGACCATAATGGGTGTTTTCACACCTCTGGACCTGACCGGCTGCCCTGTTGTTTTGTTTGTTTTGATTTAGGTTTGAGGATAGAGTTATAGATGGGAGACAAATGATGTCTGAGACCTCCAAGGAAAGATTCTCTTTCTTGACAAAAATAGCCTCTTTAACTCCCCTCTCAGACCAGTTCTTTTCTCTGGCTAAGATCTGTACCTCACTGTCCTCAAAGGAGTGGCCCGTGGCTTCTGTGTGGAGATGTACAGGAGAGCTTGAGCTGTTTAATGTCATAGTGTGGAACATTCAAAGCACAGCAATGACATATTCATAGAAACAATGAGCTGAAAAGTTACATAGTACAACTTTAATAAAGACGAGTGCAGCGTTGTCTTCACTTTGAACACGCTGATGCACGATTTTCTAATGTGCCGTGACTTTAACTGTAGCACAAAAGCATTCAGAATGGATTCCCAGAGGGTCACCGCTCCCCTTTTTCCTGTGTATAAACTATTTTCAAATGCATTTCTGCTCTGATTTGATCTCAGTGTAAAAAAAAAAAACATCGTAAAATAATTTCATTGCTGCTTTAACTCACTGTATTAAGAAAACGCAATTGGTTTACATTTTAGAGACCATATGAATGTTGACACACAAAAAAAAAACAATGTTGAAATTTAAAATCGAAGAAAAATATTTATCATTGATGTTGTTTATATATATTACTGCTATCAAAAGAAAGAAAACTAGAGTGTTGCTTTTGTGTTCATTTGCCGTGTGGGAGACTGTGTGTATCTGTAAAACTTGTGGACCGCAACTTGCAAAATGGCTGAAGTCGTGAAACAAATAGTTCTTGATGTTTAATTTGCATATTTATTTGAGTATTTTTGCCTCTAATTAACAGACCTACGTTACGTTATTTTCTGATCTGTTATAATGTTGTATTCTGATCAAAAACAGACCTGGAGTTGTGTTTTTCTTCGCACGTTTAACGCACAAATCCTGCGTATTTAGGCTGTGTTCTGCTCTCAAATAGAAAACACAGAATACACAAGTTCTCCACTGTGTTTTTAAACCTTCATTACAATCATTTGGGTGAATTAAAAGTACAAGGAGCTGTTAACATGAAAATTATAAAATCATAAGGTGGAACGGAGCATTTTGAGCTTTGGAGTTGTAGACAGACTGATAATAAAGGGTTACTCAAACATGAATGAAACAAAACACAACTCCAGGTCTGTTTTTGAGAAGGTAATAACATTATAATAAGGTCAATAATAGTCAATTTTGTGTAATATGACCTGTAAAACATAAAATTTATACTAAACAAAAAAGTCAAATCACTCTTTACAGTGTCCAAATATCCGATTCAGTCTGGGACACACCTTCTCATTCATTTTTTTTCTTTAAGTACACACTGAAGACGTCAAATATATGAAGAAAGATGGAATTGTATAGTAAATTTTTAAGATTAATTAGTGGAATGTCAAGAGTGCAAAGCAAAGGGTGGTCAATTTGGAGAATCTAAAATGTAACACATAATGAGTTATTTCGCATTAATTTTTTTGTTTACTACATTTTATATGCAGTCATTCCAGTGACGTGCGGTGAGGGTCGTGGCTGGTGAGGCACTGACGTCGTCGCAATCAGATTTACAAATATGTAAACCAGGGCCAGTTTCTCTCCCTGTAAGTGACTGGAGCCCATAATATTTTTGATGTGAAACTGAAAATTAATTATTATTGTTCAGTGCATTTTCCAGAGCACCGAGTAGCGTCATAAATTAAAATAGCGACATTTTTAGCGCGATCTGGCTCTGAATGTGAGCGGTGGACCGCTCATGTTCAACAAGGGTTTTTTGCAAATTTTTCAGGTCACAATATCCATCTGAGTCCAGACATTGTCACAGCAGGTTGAGAAAAGAAGGAAAAGCAGAAAAGACGATTTCTTACCACGCTGAGCGAGTCTTTTGTCTGGAGCAAACCCTTTAGCTCCCGCGTTGGTTTTCCTTTAATTATAACCTCCTGCTTCCACCAAAAGTCCAGTTTAGAAAATTGCTTGAGCTTTAAAATTAAATCTTCCTCTATTTAAAAAGTCGGGCCAGACAAGAAGAAAAAAGTGAAGTTGAACGGATTATTAAACTTGACTTGCTAACTCTAAATTGTATCTTGTGTCACTTATTCTAATCTGCTGCTCCAGGAGTTGCAGAAGAATCCCTGGGCTCACGAGTGCCTCTACCATGAGGCCAGGTAACTACGTGCCTCACCCGGCGCCTTTTCACCGCCGCTTTAGCGCAGAATCTGTCACTGCTGAGCTACAGCACAGTGAGTCCATGTGAGACACCAAGGGCTGGTGCCTTTTCACACAGCTCTGTTCAGTATTTGAACGTGAAAAAAGTGAAAATTCAGGGATTTTGAATAAAAAAAGAATTAAAATGTCAAAGTTAAATAGAAAATAACTTTATAGTTCAAATCATTGATAAATATAACCATTTATTTTTTCATTTTACTTTTTTCCCCCTGTGATGCCTCCCCTAACTGCACGTCACTGAGTCATACATAGTTTTGTCTTCAGTGAGAATCCCCAATGTAAATATAAAAACAAAGAAAAAACATGAAATGGAAAGGTGTGCCCAAACTTTTGACTTGCAGATGTAAAATAATATCTGACCTGATGGAACTGTTGTTGTCTCACGACTTCAGCCATAGCTGAACACAGTGGCTGTCCTTCGGCCCGTTGTGGGGTTGAGCGACCGTATTCGCTGGCTTGTTGTCAATGCATAGCAAACTTCTGCTGAACTTCTGCTTGATTTTAAATTGTATATTTTTTATCAGCGTACAAAATGAATAAATAAATATTGTAATCATGTCTCTTTCTTCAATATTAGTTTAGTTGTCAGTGCTTAAAAGCCCTGTAGCTACAACTCTTGAGGTCAAAATAAATCTGCTGCATGTTATTGGCATCCAAGTGTTTTATTGTCCAAGAATCAGGAAGTGCACTGTTAACATGTTACTGTTGTTAGAATTATCACAACGCCAAAACTCTGCTCTAGCCTCTGAAAATGAGGTAAATTGCTTATTGTGGTGAATAATTAGGATGCCGTGAATGCATAAAGTGAGGAATAATTTTGGACCATTGAAGAGTTAAAAATGAACTTGGTCTGTCAAAACTAGAACACAGACAATAATAATAGCTTTGGAGCATATATATATATATATATATATATATATATATATATATATATATATATATATATATAAGGGATGTCAACAATGAATCGATTAACGGTTAATTGTCGAGTAAGATGTTGGTCGATCAAAATGCATTAATTGTAATTAACCGCTAACCGCGGACACGCGCACCCGAAACAAGGCAACCGCGCTGCGCCAAGCTCGACTCACAGCCGACCGCAGGCGCCAACGGCACTGCTCAGCAGCCCCGGGTGTACGCGCGAGGCGAGATCGAACCCGGAATGCGTGCCACTGCTGCTGGTTTCGCCGCGGCCCGCGCCCCGAGCCCCGCGCGGCTGGCCTGCGACTCGGGGTGCGGCGAAACCAGCAGTAGCGGCACGTGGTGGTTTAATCCTGGTCTAGTCCAGGTCTAGACCCGGTCGAGTCCAGGTCCAGTCCAGGTCCAGTCCAGGTCCAGACCAGGTCCAGACCAGGTCCAGACCAGGTCCAGACCTGGTTCAGACCTGATCCAGTCCACGTTCAGTCCTGGTCTAGTCTCTTAGCCAATCAGGACAGAACACAATGTTACACTATAAAAAAATGTTACACTATAAAAAAAAAAAAAATTGGATAGAGTGAGGGATTACTGTATTTTGTTATTCAGCATCAATACATTTGTCTGCTTTTTACTAAGGAATAATTAATTGAGGAATATACAATATAATAATACTATGATATATTTATGACTCAGTGTTATGTTACTATAGCTTATATTCTTAAAGATCCTATTGAAACACTAAAATTCAGGTGAAAAATGCCGCTTATCAGTTAATCGTTAATCGATCGATAAGGTCAATCAACTATCAGTTAATGAATTAACTGATAATTTGCATCCCATATATATATTATATATATATATATATATATATTTACATTTTAAATAATTTTTTTAGGTGGTTTATTGTGCTCGCCCACAGTGCAAAAAAGGTGTCAAACGTGTGATTTATAGTGGTACAGTGAAAAGACTGCAGACTTCCCCTTTAAGTCTAAGTTTTTCGCTCACTCTCTTTGTCTCCACTGTAAACATGACAAGACTGCTGTACACCCCCATTCCCCCTCCCACATTATGTAACATTCATTGGAAAGCTCATTTACACCATTCCACTAATACATGGCGAATATTTCTGGTGCCAAAAGGTGAGCACGTACAGCAGCTTTCATGCAACGTCAAATAATATTGTAATGACCTGGGTTAATGGTGTCTGTGCCTTTAAGGGGTTGGCTGTTGGGCGCATGCGTGGGACAGGTGTGGGTGTGTGAGAGAGGAAAAGAGGAGAGTTGCGCTGCTGCATGTGTTGGACTGTTAATGTTGAGTGAGTCCGAACTTCTGTTTAATAAAGTTCATTGGAGAATAAGAGAAGCCTGGAGTCATTACAACATACAAGGCTTCAAATATACAGAGAATACAAATAATTGCCCGTGAAAATTACTCATGGCTCACATGACCCCCGGAACCCGTGAGGAGGATTTAAACTCCCGGTGTGGATGTATCCAGACCATCGCACCACGGGAGGAGGGAGGAGGGGGCAGCGCGGGGTGAGTAAATGATCGGGTTTAGCGTGATGGGCAAAACTGACTAAGTAAACTTCTAAGTGTGCAGAACACGCTGGAGAGGTTATGGGAATTGAAAATGTTTCAGCGCGGAACGCAGCAGATAGGGAAACAGGCTCGCGCGTCTTCACATGCTCTCCCCTATTAGAACTGCATTCGTCTCTGTATGCCGACCAATGGTAGCACGGCATTTCTCATCGTGTCATCGCTGTCCAGGGACAAGAGGGACCTGCTCCGTCTCCTAATTTTTTATATTATATTATATTATATTATATTATTTATATATATATATATATATATATATATATATATATATATATATATATATATATATATATATATATATATATATACACATATATATATATATATACACATATATATATATATATACATACATATATATATATACATACATATATATATATACATACATATATATATATATACATACATACACACACACACACATACTGGCTAAAGAAGCTCACTGCTCTCCATGAGCGCCTGGCAGCACAATTGAACCAGCTGCTAAGGGATGGGACTCACCCTGAATGGCTAACTCAAGGGCGTACGATCCTGAAGGATCCCTCGAAGGGTACAGTCCCATCCAACTATCGGCCAATAACCTGTCTCTCCACAACATGGAAGCTCATGTCAGGCATCATGGCGGCTAAGATAAGTGGGCACATGGATCAATACATGAGCGCAGCACAGAAGGGCATCGGCAAAAACTCCAGGGGAGCCAAACACCAACTCCTGGTTGACCGAACAGTTGCCCGTGATTGCAGACCAACCTGTGCACTGCCTGGATTGATTACAAGAAAGCCTATGACTCAATGCCACACACATGGATCACTGAGTGCTTGGAGCTGTACAATATCAAATAGACTCTAAGGGCATTCATTGCAAGCTCAATGCGGTTGAGGAAAACCACCCTTGAAGCCAATGGCAAGCCACTTGAACAAGTGTCCATCAAATGTGGCATATACCAAGGAGACGCACTGTCCCCACTGCTGTTCTGCATAGGTTTGAACCCCCTCAGCCAAATCATTGAAAGCACTGGCTACGGATACCGACTCAGAAATGGGGCCACCATCAGTCACCTCCTCTACATGGATGACATCAAGCTGTACACTAAGAGTGAGCGAGACATCGACTCAATGATCCACACCACCAGGATCTACAGCACAGACATTGGAATGTCCTTCGGGCTTGAGAAATGTAGTAGGATGGTGACCAAGCGAGGGAAGGTAGTCCACACAGAGGGGGTCTCACTCCCAGAGGGAACAATAACAGACATTGAGGACAGTTACAAGTACCTTGGTATCCCACAAGCAAATGGCAACCTTGAAGAGGCAACAAGGAAAATGGCTACAGCCAAATACCTGCAATGAGTAAGACAAGTCCTAAGAAGTCAGCTCAATGGCAAGAACGAGGCCCAGGCAATAAACAGCTATGCCCTGCCAGTGATCAGATACCCAGCAGGAATCATATGCTGGCCAAAGGAGGATATACAGACCACAGACTTTAAAGGGATATGCCACCCCCAGGTCAAATTTGGGCATCTCCCCACAGTCCAGAGACTAAAATAAGTGGTGGAAAGCGTTTTCCTGCGGAAGAATACAGCCGTATCACGCACCACGTTGTGCAACAGGGGAACTCCCTTCCCGGTGCGTAACTGGGATTCCCCTGGCAGCGTGCTGCGTGATACGGCTGTATTCTACCGCACTGGAAAATAGTTCCCACCCAAAATGACCAAGGCAAGCTCTCCGTGTTGATTTGTACATTTATTTGCACTCGATATGAATGCGCACTACACACAAAGTAATTGGGAAACGCATCGAGCAAATTAATTCCTTTTGGCCGAAATCTTTCTCTGGCGACGTTAGACTCCAGTCTAAGGCGGAGGAGCACCAGATACCGCGGCGGTCAGTGGCGACAGACTCGGACAATGGCTGGGTGAGCAGGAAAACGCTTTCCACCACTTATTTTAGTCTCTGGACTGTGGGGAGATGCCCAAATTTGACCTGGGGGTGGCATATCCCTTTAAGACATGAAAGCTCCTGACCATGCATGGAGGGTTCCATCCCAAATCCAGCACCCTGAGACTATACACGAGCCGGAAGGAAGGAGGCCGAGGACTAGTGAGTGTGGGAACCACTGTCCAGGATGAAACATCCAAAATCCATAAGTACATCAAGGACAAGGCCCCAACAGTTGATGTGCTCAAGGAATGCCTCAGACAGTGGAGTGCAGAGGAAGAGGTGCTGGAGGGACCATCATGGCAGGACAAACCCCTACATGGGGCGTACCACCGAAACATAACAGAAGTGGCTGATATCAAGAAATCCTACCAATGGCTGGAGAGGGCTGGTCTGAAGGACAGCACAGAGGCCCTCATCCTGGCTGCACAGGAGCAGGCCTTGAGCACCCGAGCAATAGAGGCCCAGATCTACCACACCAGACAAGACCCAAGGTGTAGGCTGTGCAAAGAGGCTCCTGAGACAGTCCAGCA
Source organism: Paratrypauchen microcephalus (assembly GCA_036785185.1). Classification (NCBI taxonomy): domain Eukaryota; kingdom Metazoa; phylum Chordata; class Actinopteri; order Gobiiformes; family Gobiidae; genus Paratrypauchen; species Paratrypauchen microcephalus. Next base: position 1,831,497 of record JAVJIX010000103.1, on the reverse strand, counting down.
CATAACTGCAGGGTGTAAGATGCTGGCAGGGAAAGCATACATGGAGCGACACAACCAAGTGGCGGGCATAGTGTACAGAAACATCTGTGCAAAGTAAGGGCTGGAGACCCCAAGGTCAAGGTGGGAAACGCCTCCGAAGGTTGCGGAGAATGACCGAGCCAAAATCCTGTGGGACTTCCAGATACAGACTGACAGAATGGTGATGGCGAACCAACCAGACATAGTGGTGGTGGATAAGCAACAGAACAGAGCCGTGGTAGTGGACATTGCAATACCAAGCGATGGTAACATCAGGAAAAAGGAACACAAGAAACTAGAGAAATACCAGGGGCTCAAGGAAGAGCTGGAGAAGGCCTGGAAGGTGAAGGGCATCAGTGGTGCCCGTGGTGATCGGAGCACTCGGGGCTGTAACCCCCAAACTGGAGGAGTGGCTACAACAGATCCCAGGAAAAACATCAGACATCTCAGTCCAGAAAAGCGCAGTACTAGGAACAGCAAAGATACTGCGCAGAACTCTCAAGATCCCAGGCCTCTGGTAGAGGACCCGAGCTGGATGAGTGAGAGACCAACCACCGTGGAAGGTGAGGAGCACATTTTTTTAATATATATATATATATGACTAACTGAAGAACTGTTGGTTGCCCCAGGGCATATAGAATGAATGAATAATGCAACAAACTGTAAAGGGACTTTGAGTGTCTGGAAAAAGCCCAATAAGACTAAAGCAGCATTATTATTATTATTATTATTATTATTATTATTATTATTATTATTATTATTATTATTATTATTATTATTATTATTACTATTATGATTATTATTATGATTATTATGATTATTATTATTATTATTATCTTGTGACTTTAGGGCCACTGCCTATATAAGGTCAAACTTTATTGGAATACACCCAAGAAATTATTATTTTTTCTTTTAGGTGCCCTGAAACACAACCATCCATGTAGCAGACAATGAGCAATTTTTGAATCATTTGTGTCAAAATAGCAATGCCACACTGCTGATCCCATCTTTATTACAGTTTAATGTTAAACAAAATAAAAATATTAAATATATTATATATTATAAATATTAAATAAATAAATACATAAATAATATGATAATTATTATTAACATCTCAATCCAACTCCTCGACTCCACCACTTTCACAAGCAAGAGAAAAGGTAAAAAAAGGATTCAAAGTTTAAGGCCCCATTTACACATACCCGGGTATCTGTAAAAACAGAGACTTTTCCCTTCGTTTGTGCCTTTCGTTTACACACAAATTGAGATTTTTCTTCTGAAAATTAGTCTTTCTAAAAACTCCGGCAAAAGTGGAGATTTTGTTGCCTGGAAGAATCCATGACTCATCGCTGTTCCAGTGGTGAGTCTGGTAACGCTTGGTCCAAAATGCGCTGCGGTTGCACGTAGACAGACAGCTAAGTGAACCAATCAGAGATTGCGCCATCTTGATTCAAAACTGAGGAGGAACTTCCGCTCCCTAAGAGTGACTTTGCGGGCAAAGGCGGGTGCACTGACGTCACCATCTTTGAACGAATCAGAATCGCGGAGTCCGTTTTTAACCGGAGGAGCGAGGGTGGAGCAAGGGTGTCCAAATGGTATCGTGCTGTATAGGAAATACAGAGAGATATCATTTGGCTGGCCAGGTAAGAGATTTTGGCAAACTTCGGTTTAGCGTTTGCATGTAAACTGAGGAAAACAGAGTTTTAAGCAGCTGACGCCCCAAAAGTGCGATTCTGATCCTTCTCCTTCACTTTCAGAGGTTTTCGCCGTTTACGTGTAAACGAAAGGCACAAACGAAGGGAAATGTCTCTGTTTTTAAGAATACCAGTGTACGTGTAAACAGGGCTTAAGTTTAAAAGATTCGAGAAGGTAAGTTTTGAGATTCGAGTCGACCTATGAGCATCTGGGGTTTTTCAGAACCAGCTGGATTTTGAAGCAAGAAAACCTACCAACTTTCACTTATTTTTTCCCAACAGAAGGACCCGCTAAACCCAGTTCCTTCCGCATCAATTCATAAAGAGTTTTACTGACCGAGAATCAGGAAGTGCGGTGTTAGCATGCCTGTAGTTGATGGCTAAATTTTGGTCTGGCCTCAAACAGTTGTTAAATTATATTATGATATTTTCTGATCTATGTTATGTTTCCTCATCACAAACAGACCTGGAGTTCACACATTTTTTCACACATTTTTAGCGCACAAACCCTGTATATTTAAGCTGAATTTTTTTTTCTCTCAAACAGAAAACATGTGATACTACAGGAAATGCTCCACTGTGATCCTTCACTGGAATCATTTGGATGATTTCAGCCCTGGAATTACAGATGTCTACTGATCTAAAAGGTAAAAAGGTAGATGCTAACTTGAAAACTTGAAAAGGGTTACGCCAGTGCTTCTCAATTATTTTCTGTGACGCCCCCCCTAGGAAGAAGAAAATATTTCACGCCCCCCTTCCTGCGCGCGACTATAAATAGTATTATTTGTCTAGAAAATTGTTATGAGAACACCATTGTATCCTTTTATTAACATTATAAACAAAAAAAAAGAAAGAAACTTACAACAAAGACTGCACTGAGGACTCAAATATTAATGTGTTTTTAATGTAGCTTTGCGCACATTTGTTTATGTTTTACAGAAATGAAACTTAAAACCACCTCATTTGCATAAGCTAAAAGCATTGAAAAAATACGCTCTCTCCTTGTGCCACTGATGCGTCAGCTTGTCGGACTAAAGGACACGACTCAGTGGAATATATGTGTTTTTTCTGTGACACAGGATGTTCTGTTAATGGCGAGACTGTGCGTAAATCGCATGTGAGAACGCCACTGCCAACTACTGTTGTTGATGTGCAATTACACTTAGTTCTAGTACAGTACAGCAAAAAAACATGTTTCCCAGGGTCATACGCGCCCCCCCCTGGCATCACGCCACGCCCCCCCAGGGGGGCCCGCCCCACTATTTGAGAAGCACTGGGTTACACAAACATGTGTGAATGAAACAAAACACAACTCCAGGTTTGTTTTTGAAGAACAAGATTAGAATATGACTTAAAGCTCACAAGAGTCAATTTTGTGTAATCTAGGACCTTTAAACATGCTTAACTCTCATCCTGGTGTATAACTTTGGACAAGTGCAAACTGTTAAAACAAACTAGTTCTGTTTTTCTTGTTTTTAAAGATCCCATGACATGGTACTTCTTGATGCTTTTATATGGCGCCTTAATGGTTCCCCAATACTGTAAATGTAAACAGGGTAGGGGAGCTCACATTAACGTTCAAAAACCTCAGAAAGTGAAAATTTCATGCTGTGGGACCTTTAAGACAGTAAAGATCAGGTACACTGTGGATAAGTTCAAATTTTGCTTTATATTATAATGAATGAAATACTGGGAAGGTTTCAGAGGTAGTCAGCTGGGAACTGAATGAAATTATACAGTACAGCTTTGTGGAAATGTCATGGAGAAATGATTCATCTGCAAATTGTGTTCACGGAATAAAGTCCCCTCATAATTCCCCTAACACAACAATTAGGGTTTCAAAAATATCTCAAGGCCTGAGCTGCAACAAATGAATGAACCTAATTTTTGGAAGTTGGATGATTATGTAGATACCTTTAGGTACGCCTGCAAGGGTAACTGCAATTTGAATGTACACAATTAGCAAGTCGGACATGCTGCAATATTTGAAGTACCATCATTTTCTCCAAAAACAACAAAATATCAAGTCTTAAGGCCGCCACACACAGGAGAATTTGCCAGATTTAGGCTGCGATTTGCTTCTGCCCGAGTTTTGGGGGGCATGACCCGACTTTGTGTCTTCCTATGCGAATCTGAAGCCACTGCGCTCTTCAGGTGTGTGTGCTGTCCGTGTGATTCTGAGCTGCTCTGTCAGATCAGAACCACCAAACATCAGCAACGCTACGGTAACAGCCGATAAGACAGAGCTTCAGGGGCAGACGGAGTGACGGACACAGAGGCAAACTCCGGAAATGGCGAAAATAACGTTTACTAACCTCTTGTAGAGTTGTAAATTTAAACCGCAGCATCTCATCCACATTTGCGCTCTAAAAATAATAAAACCCAGTCCACAAAATACTGCTGTTAACCCAGTTTGAAACGTTCTTTAAAGATCCCATGACATGGTACTTCTTGATAATTTTATATGGCGCCTTAATGGTTCCCTAATACTGTAAATGAATCCTTCTCCAAAATCAAGCCTCAGTGCATGAGAGAGCCTCTAGGAGGGAGCTCTATTCAGACTTCTGGCTCTGTACGCTTTATTCTGGGCGTGTCGCTTGAATGCAAACGAGCAGGAGAGAGACAGGCCAGTGCAGGCGGGTGGAGGTGTGGCCAAATACGCCGCTGTTTCCAGGATTAGCGGTGGTGCCTTCCGTATGTGTAATCGAAGGAAGAAAGGACAAGCGATCTGCAAGTCCAGCTCTGTATTGTCCCATGAAAAAAACACTTGTAGGCAAATTTCCACTGAAAATAAAATTAAACCACTGCTGTTTCGGAGGCTCGGATAAAGGACATCCGAGACTCTCACGTCTCTCCAGGCAAAACCAAACCGCAGCTCGCAGCTCGCAGCTCGCAGCTCGCAGCTCGCAGCTCGCAGCTCGTAGCTCGTAGCTCGTAGCTCGTAGCTCGTAGCGTTTGCGCTTCTCTGGGCATGATTTCCAGAGACAGGGTGGACATCCAGACAGAGCGGGTGGAAAGCTTTCCTGAGTGTGACGTCAGAAAATTCCCTTGTCCAAAATCCAAAATGTCTTTTTTTGAAACGTGGAAAAGGATCGCAAATGCTCATTTTACACATTTCGCAACTTTTAGCCAAGGGGAAGGGACCCTAAACAGGGTAGGGGAGCTCACATTAACGTTCAAAAACCCCAGAAAGTGAAAATTTCATGCCATGGGCCCTTTAAAAGTAAAAAGGCGAGAGTAGTTCCTCACTCGTCTGTTTACATCCATGACTGAGACTTTACTTCCTGTGTACTTCATCACTAACTTTTTCTAAAATCATGCATCTGAAGTATTGCACCATGTTTCAGAAATAATAACACCATTTTGACTTAATCTATAACATAATCTAGAAGTGCAGTAGTCTGACCTTTTGAACACTTTTTTTAAAAATTTGTTTATTTGGAAGGGACAATGCATATTAATGAACGCACAATTTGTATAAGATCACACAAACCGACGTAAATATGCCGGATTTAGCACAGCGCTAATTTCCATCTGCAGTCCCAGACATAAAGATATAGCATACAATAGAAAATATGTTGCAGTTGCAGACATTAGACAATTTAGTACATGCGTTATGATCACAAACATAAAAACAATTTAGTATCTATACAAAAGTAGCATATAATTCAATAAATTACAGTAAAGTGAGTCGTTCTACTCTAGACAGGAAACAACTTTGTAGCCTGTGCTGCACAAGTCATTCCACTGCCGTCTTTGAGACTGGAGATTTAAAATCTCATACGACTCTCCTCGTGTCTGTGGTATGCGCTTTTTGTCACGTTTAAAAATCGTCTAAGACCGAAAAATGTTGTAGTGTGTGACGGCACAAACATGTTCTCTGTACAAGCATGTCCTGAAATTTCATTCTTGTACTAGTTTGTCAGTTCAGGCTTTTTGTCAATTATTCTGGATGAGTTTAAAATGTAAACTTTGAACAGAATCGTGTATAGAATCCCTCATCCCGGTAGAATCCAGGGCAAAAGGAGAAATTCAATTTGTCTAATACGTTTCGCAGCTCATCCAAGCTGCTTCTTGGCTTCTGACCAGAGCTGCGAAACTTATTCGACCAAATTCAAGATTCAAGATTCTTTAATGTCATAACGAAATTTTGACAGACTCCCAGCTACAGCAGTATAAAAATACCACAAGCATAAAGATAAAAAGTATCATAAATAGATTTTAAAAAAAAAAAAGCATCATATATACAGTTCCAGTAGTGTAAAGTGTCTGCAGTGTAAATAAACTTTTGTCCAGTTGACAAATTGGATTTCTCCTTTTGCCTTTAAACAGAGTCCTATTATTAAAATAGGATTGTAAAGCTTATCAGATAAATATTTTTCCCAAATTGGTTAGTTTTTAGTTGAAGTTTCCGATGTGAAACGAATGTAGGATCTCCTTCCTCGTTAGCTTTGCGTATTCTTCTTTGATAGCCTACACGCATCAACCAGACTGACAGGTTTGACTAATGAAAGGCCCTTTAGACGAGGCTGGAGGTGGAGAGTGGGACCACACAATAGATTCTTAAACTGTTAAAGAGTTTTCCAAGAGCCTTTCGAAGCTCTACTCTGCCAACATGCAAAAACAGCAACAATGTGCAACCATCAATCAACTAGTTAAATTCCAAAAAGGCCCAATTTATCAAACTATAATCAATTTGAGTCAAATTTGCTTCTTTAACTGTCCAAATTGAGGTTCATGTTAGTTGGAATGAAACTAAGAACAGCTCAAATCCCAGGCCTTACAATGTGGGGTTTGCATGTTCTCCCCATGTCTGGTGTTTTTACTAGAATAATAACACATCCCCTGGTTCCGGAAGCAAATTTATGATTTATTTTTCTGGAAACTACAATAAAAACAATTTCCCTTGTGGATCAATAAAGTTTGTCCAAGTCTAATAATAATATTAAAGGTTTCAATGCTCGCTCAGGGCTAATCAGCTATGTGGCGACTAATGATCACAACCTATACTTTAATTTAAATTTTATTTCTGAAAATTTTAAATGAAAAAAAAAAGTGAAATGTTTTAATAACGTGTTTTAATAACTAACCATTTATACATGTTTTTTGGACTTCAGTGCGGACATTACTTAAATTCCATGGCAACTTTGAGCTTGTTTTTTGGAACGTCGCTTGCGAATTTTAAAAGTCGTGCGTTGCTTTCTTTTCGGGTATGAAAGAAATGTTTTTTTTTTTTATCCTTATTTCAGTTCTGTTTCACATTAGACTCAGTAATTACCACAGAAATGACAGAAATCCGGGGCTCTTCATTTTTTACAGCTGACAATGATGTTAAAATAGGTGCATTTAGCTTGTTAGTAGTACTAGTATCTGGGCTTCTTTTTGTAACCCCTGTCTCTCTGATTGGTTAATCCATCTGTAAATCCAAACAATTTCCTTGTGGATCAATAAAGTTTGTTTAAATCACTCCTTCTGAAATTGGGGAGACGGGATACAGCTCCAGATCCGCTCGTCTTTGCAAAGTTTTGTCAAAGTTTGTGGCTCTGGCTTGTCAGATCAAACGCTGAGGTGCTGGTTAAAGGATGCGTCAAATGCAGATTGAGAAACACCCTTCCAGTGACAAAAAAGTCTACAGAAATTAATAAAAGTCTTGAGAGTTGGTAGAAGCTATGAAAACTAAGTTAGTGTGACTTGCAGCTCTGATTTTCACAGAAGCCACGATTGAATAGTTGCTAGGTGATCCCTCTCGTGTTGAGACCAGCTCGTGAAACATTAGCGAAACACTGCAAAAAGGGAAATGCTATGAGGGCACGAGCCACGAAAATATAAGAGCTACAATCCCTCAAAATTCAGTGATTTAATCCACAAACTTCATAAATTGTTTGAAAATTACTATAGTTTATTGTTTCCAGCAAAGACGACACTGAACTGAGAGATGCTGACCATACAGCTCTGGAAAAAAAATAAGAGGCCACTGCATTTTGTTCTGAAATCAGCATCTCTGCATGTATTACAGCCATTCCATTCCAGCGTCTGTTGAATTCCAACACAAACACAAAGCTGAGCTACTTCAGTTCTTGCACCAGGAGTGGAATAAAGTCACCCAAGAACAATGTGAAAGCCTTGCGGAGAGCATGCCAAGACGCATGAAAGCTGTGATTAAAAATAAGGGTTATTGCACCAAATATTGATTTATGAACTCTTCTTAAAGGAAAATTAACGTTTTTTTACAATCTGAGCCTTCTTTCGGCAATAAAACAAGTAGTTTTACTCACCCATAGCAGTTTAGTGTCAATTGGAGCAGTATCGCAGAACTTATGTTGGAGCCGTTCTGTTCTACTAATGATCCCGTATCCGTTAGCATGAGTGCTCGGGGCATTACTTTGCGGTGTCCAAATAACACAAACTTTAGCACTTTTCAAATCACAGAAGATCGCTGTGTCAGGGTAGACTTTTAGTGGATTCCAAAACGGCCTGAAACCCGATATCCAGCTATAGTTTCATTTGATGACGTCATCAGAGAGGACAGTGCGCATGCGTGAACTCAGCTGTTTTGTAAACACCGCTAGTCCGAAAGAAGCTGACACCGCTCTGAACTTTAGTTTTCTGTTGCGATATCGGGTTTCAGGCCGTTTTGGAATCTACTAAAAGTCTACCCTGACACAGCGATCTTCTGTGATTTGAAAAGTTATTTGGACACCGCAAATCAGTGCCCCGAGCACTCACGCTAACGGATACGGTATCATGAGTAGAACAGAACGGCTCAACATAAGTTCTGCGATACTGCTCCAATTGACACTAAACTGCTATGGGTGAGTAAAACCACTTGTTTTATTGCCGAAAGAAGGCTCAGATTGTAAAAAAAAACGTTACTTTTCCTTTAAGTGTAAACATCAGTATTATGTTGTTTTAAAATGAATTTGATCTTCTTCTTTTGCATTGTTTGAGGTCTGAAAACATGTATCTTTTTTGTTATTTTGAACATTTGTCATTTTCTGCAAATAATTAATAATCATTTTGCAGTGGCCTCTTATTTTTTTTCCAGAGCTGTAGTTCAAACCATCTCCATTTTGACCATAAAAGGCAAAAAATATACAGCAATGGTAGAATATTTGGTTCTAAAAAGGCATGACTTCTGTATTTTATTTATTTGTTTATTTATTTTAAAGATATTGATGTTTTAAAGGACCTATATTGTGCCATTTTCTGATCCGTTTTGTTTCATTCACACGTTTGACACACAAACTCTGCATATTTAGGTTGGGTTATCTTCTCAAATAGAAAACAGTCTGTTCCACCTTGTGAGGTCATGTGGTAATACAGAAAAAAATGTAAACTTCATACACATTCACTAAAATAATTTGGACAATTTCAACCTTGGAATTGCCGGTCTCTGCTAAACAAAAGGTAAAAAGTAACTTGAAAACTACCACTACATGACATCACAAGGTGGAACAGAACATTTTGAGCTTTGAAGACGTAGACAGACTAATAATAAAGGATTACTCAAACATGTGAATGAAACAAAACACAACTCAGGGAATGTTTTTGATTAGGTAGCAACATTATAACAGTTTAATGTTCACAAGAGTCAATTTTGTGTAATTACTGTAGGACCCTGAAGGCTTAAAAATGAAAATCCCATTATAATAAATCTCACGGGCCGCAAAATAAATGGCAAAGAATATGTGAAATATGTACCGTCAAATACATTTTAAATCAAGCGCACTCTGACCTTTTCACAGATGCGATCGGCTCAGGCTGGAGTGAGAGAAAGAGACTGAAGTAATACTGAAGTGATGGCCTTTGTGAGGAGAAGGTCAGTGGGCCCTGCATACGAATCCTCCATTATGCAGCCTGGGTTCTGTCTCATGCACATTTTAAGATAAGATAAGATAAGAGCTAAGATAAGACTTTATTGATCTCACACAGGAGAAATTTACTTGTCACAGTAGCTCCAAGCAGGGACAGTTTGAACAAGAAAGAAAAGTGCATGCAGGCAAGAATGGCATCAAGATAAGTAATAATAATAATAAAATAAGTAATAATGGAATAAGTAATAATAATAATAATAAAACAGTGACAGGGAGAGTATTGAAAAAACGATATTGCACGTTGTAAAAACGATATTGCACGTTAGGACCATACAGTGGAGTTATACAAGTACTAATGATAAGAAACAGTAACTAGGAGAATATTAAAAAACAATATTGCACATTTGGACTATACAGTGAAGTTATACAGTCTGATGGCGGTGGAGATGAAGGATCTGCGGTAGAGCTGCTGAAGGAGCTGCTCAGCTCCTCTACAGTCCGGTGCAGAGGGTGAGAGGTGTCGTCCATGATGGATGTGAATTTGGCCAGTACCCTCCTCTCAGCCACCTCCTCTACAGAGTCCAGAGGACAGCCCAGGACAGAGCTGGCCCTCCTGACCAGCTTTTTCTGTCCCGTTCTGTGCTGCTCGGGGCCCAGCAGACGACAGCGTACAGTAAAGCAGTGTTTCCCAACCTTTTTTGTCTTGTGTACCCCCTGAGCCTTTTTGTCATACCTTGAGTATGAGTGAGGGCACTCATACGTGTTCATATTTCTCCAAAAGTATATAAGTATACAGGTTAACTTTGGCTAATCAATTAAGACAGTGGGGTTTTAAGGTGGAAAACCAATGCCAAACTGTACCAATTATAATAAAACATCTGTAAGTCAACATAATAACGAAATAACCCCCCATATGGTACGATGTCATTGACTAGCGCCACTATGCGCTATTTATCGCATGACCAGGAAGTGCCCCGGTTTGGCTCCTGACCCAGAGACAGCGGACGGTATGTGCGCACACATAAAAAAATATCCCCCTGCGCCTGGCAACGACACTGCCGCATACCCCCTGGAGTGTGCTTGCGTACGAGTACCCCTGGTTGGGAAACACTGAATGTACGAGGTCACAGTGTCTGCGTACTCCTCAATGTCTGTGTGGTTGTTGTGTGTGGTGGCCTGTTTGAACACTGCCCAGTCTGCTGTGCCGAGGCAGTGCTGTAGTGCAGACGAGGCCTCCTCTGGCCACACCTGGATCTGCTGGTCCTGGAGCTCTTGGACTTGTCTCAGTAGGGTCTGCTCCTGGGAGCGGATCTGCTGCTCCACTTCAGCTCGTCTTTTCTCCAGGAGAAGGGCCATGAAGCTGTCCCCGCTGCGCTGCGCTGCTGTCTGGGCAGAGCGTCTGATGTCCTGGGCCTCCTGTTGGAGCCTCTGGAGGTCTATCTCTTTGTGCTGGAGGCTGTGGAGCAGCAGGGCCCTCCTGGCCAGCAGCTCAGCCTGCCTCTGAGCCCTCTCTGAGGCAGAGGACATGAGGTCATGGCTCTTGTGCTGGTCCACAGAGGGAGCAGAGCAGCCCCTGGTCACTGCAGCAGAATAGATCCATCACTTTGTCTTGTTGAGAGCAGATGTTTTCCTGGAGCCTGTGGGAGGGCGCCAACAGCTGGTGTTTCTGTAGCACTGCAGCTTCATGATGAGGCTGTAGGTGGCGCTCACAGAACGACATCACACACTGCAGACAGGACTGGACAGCTCTCAGCTTCCTCCCAGTACACACATCACAGGGAATAATCACAGGATCCTTCAGTAGATTCAAACACATGGAGCAGAATAAGGCTTGGTGGAGTTCTTTCTGTGCCATCTCTCCTTTTTTAGGTGGAGATGTACGGCAGATTGAGGTCCTTTTAGGTGGAGGTGTACGGCAGACTGAGGTCCACTCTGGCTCTTCCGTCTATGTTGGTAACAAAGATCAACGATCAAAGATCAAAGATCAATGATCAAAGTCTTTTTGTCATACCTCGAGTACCCCCTCACTCATACGTGTTGATAAATCTCCAAAAGTATATAAATATATGGGTTAACTTAAGCTAATCAATTAAGACAGTGTGGTTTTAAGGTTGAAACCAATGCCAAACTGTACCCATTATAATAAAACATCTGTAAGTCAACATAACAAAATTACTTAAAGGGATATGCCACCCCCAGGTCAAATTTGGGCATCTCCCCACAGTCCAGAGACTAAAATAAGTGGTGGAAAGCGTTTTCCTGCTCACCCAGCCATTGTCCGAGTCTGTCGCCACTGACCGCCGCGGTATCTGCAGCTCCTCCGCCTTAGACTGGAGTCTAACGTCGCCAGAGAAAGATTTCGGCCAAAAGGAATTAATTTGCTCGATGCGTTTCCCAATTACTTTCTGTGTAGTGCGCATTCATATCGAGTGCAAATAAATGTGCAAATCAACACGGAGAGCTTGCCTTGGTCATTTTGGATGGGAACTATTTTCCAGTGCGGAAGAATACAGTCGAATCACGCAGCATGCTGCCAGGGGAATCCCAGTTACGCACCGGGAAGGGAGTTCCCCTGTTGCACAACGTGGTGCGTGATTCGACTGTATTCTTCCGCACTGGAAAATAGTTCCCACCCAAAATGACCAAGGCAAGCTCTCCGTGTTGATTTGCACATTTATTTGCACTCGATATGAATGCGCACTACACAGAAAGTAACTGGGAAACGCATCGAGCAAATTAATTCCTTTTGGCCGAAATCTTTCTCTGGCGACGTTAGACTCCAGTCTAAGGCGGAGGAGCAGATGATACCGCGGCGGTCAGTGGCGACAGACTCGGACAATGGCTGGGTGAGCAGGAAAACGCTTTCCACCACTTATTTTAGTCTCTGGACTGTGGGGAGATGCCCAAATTTAACCTGGGGGTGGCATATCCCTTTAAATACCCCCCCATATGGTACGATTTCATTGACTAGCGCCAATATTCATTGCATGACCAGGAAGTGCCCCAGTTTGGCCCCTGACCCAGAGAGCAGCGTGGAGACAGCGGATGGTAAAGAGAGCGTGTAAACCTGTAGGCGCTGAGTGTGCAGGGTGCACATGAACGCGCTGGGGAAGGAACAGAGTCCAGGTAGTGGGGAAACAGTTTGTATCGGAGCCTGGCTCCGCGCTCTGTCGGCTAAGGCGCGCTCTCGGGCCAGAGAGAGAGAGGCGCTGGTCGGGGAATGACGGGGCAGCTACGGGCGCTCCGTCACAATAAAAGTTATATTCTCGCATCAAACTACTGATTACTGTGACTGTCACATGTTTCTCAATATTTGAGACGAACTTATTCACGAAATGGAAGCACACATAGGCTAAACTCAGTCCCCGTGCGTACACATAAAAAAATCTCCCCCTGCGCCTGGCAGCGACACTGCTGCGTACCCCCTGGAGTGTGCTTGCGTACCCCCAGGGGTATGAGTACCCCTAATTGGGAAACACTGTTTTAAAGGTCCAATATTTGGATTTAAGGTGCATTATGTACCTTTTAAGGGCCAATATTATGCTGTTTTCTGATTTTACAGTGTTGTTTAATCATCAAAAACAGCCAGAGTTCGGTTTTGTTTCATTCACACGTTTAACGCACAAATCCTCCATATTTGAGAGTCATTTCTCAATCAGAAAATGCTCCACCTTGTGATGTTGTGTGTAATACAGGAAGTGCTCCACTGTGTTTTTAAACTCAACTTTACTGGAATCAGTCGGATAATTCCGGCCCTGGAATTGGCAGTCTCTTCTGAACTGAAGGTAAAAGAAGCTGTGAACTTGAAGACTATCGCTTCATGACATCACAAGGTGGAACTAGAGCTGGGCGTTATGACCAAAAATTTATATCACATTATTTTTCAAAATTATGCCAGTAGATTCAAGATTCAAGATTCAAGATTGTTTATTTGTCATATGCAGGATCAACACAAGGTCAACAATGCAATGAAATGCTTAGGATCAGAAGAACCGTTGACTCGCTAAGATAGTCAAGAAGTACTAATAACATGCAATAATAGTACATGGTAAAAAAAGTGTTGCAAAGTGCAGGGGAAGAAGTAAACAATATAATAAACAATATAATAAACAATATAATAAAATATGTAATAAAATAAAAAGCAAGGTACAATGTACAAGGTGCAGGTAGGATTAAATCAAGATCAAATAAGGTGTAAGTATTTCACAGATTGCACATAATATGGTGTGGTATAGGTGTTGCATGTGGATTTCGTATTGCACATAGTATGATATAAATATTGCACATAGGTTATTGCACTGATTATTGCACATGTAACAGTAATTTACAGTGAGGTAGTGACAGACATGATATATTCATATAGAGCAGCAGCAGTAAACATAATTATGCATAATGAAAGGTAGTTTAGTGCAGTATTATTGAGAGTTCAGTATTATTTAGAGTATTACCCAGAGTTCAGTAGTCTGACAGCTTGGGGGTAATAGCTGTCTTTGAGTCTTTTTGTGCGTGCTGGCAGGCTCCTGTATCGTCTACCAGAGGGTAGCAGACGGAAGAGTCCTTGTGCCGGATGAGTATGGTCCTTAGTGATGCTGCGTGCTTTACGCAGACCCCTGCTGTGGTAAATGTCCTGGATGGAGGGGAGACTGCTGCCAGTGATGTCCTCTGCCGCTCGCACCACCCTCTGTAGTGCTTTGCGGCTCTGAGCGGTGCAGTTCCCATACCACACTGTGATGCAGCCCGTCAGCAGGCTCTCGATGGTGCACCTGTAGAAGTTTGTGAGGATGCTGGTGTTCATACCAAACTTCCTCAACTTCCTCAGGAAGTAGAGTCTTTGTCGGGCTTTCTTAACCACAGTGTCTGTATGTAGTGTCCAGGACAGATCCTCAGTGATGTGTACCCCAAGGAACTTAAAACTGCTGACCTGCTCCACCTCAGCGTTGTTGGGGGAATGCTGGTCTACACGCTGTCTCCTGAAGTCCACGATCATTTCCTTAGTTTTGCTGACGTTCAGAGAGAGGTTATTTTCCTGACACCAGCTGGTCAGTGATTTCACCTCGTCTCTGTAGGCGCTCTCATCGTTGTTGGTGATGAGGCCTAGGATGGTGGTGTCGTCAGCAAACTTGAGGATGGTGTTGGACCTGTGCCTGGCGGTACAGTCATGGGTGAACAGGGAGTACAGGAGAGGGCTGAGAACACAGCCCTGGGGTGCCCCAGTGCTGAGGACACGTGTGGAGGAGACGTGGCTGCCGATCCTCACCGCCTGTGGCCTGTTGGTGAGGAAGTCCCATATCCAGTAGCAGATGGACGTCCCCAGGCCCAGGGCGGTGAGCTTAGAGACCAGTTTTGAGGGGATTATGGTGTTGAATGCCGAGCTGTAGTCGATGAAGAGCATTCTCACATATGTGTTTCCTCTCTCCAGGTGACTGAGAGAGGTGTGGACAGTATCACGGTATTTGATGTTTTTTTTTGTTTTGTTTGTTTGTTTTTTTCATGCATGACTAGGTGTTAAACCCATTTCCTAATAATTTAGAGAATAATTACTGCAGTAAATTTGGTAAAACATATCTGGGTCCAGTGCTTTAATCATCTCCTTGAAGCTCCTTTCTCAACAGGACTAAGTGGTACCATGTCTTTGGTGAAGTGGACAGTAACAGCGTTGGTAATACAGACCCTCCAGGAATTCGCAATGTTGCGATTCGCAACTTCAACGCAACTTCAGCCAATCCCCGTGAATTCAGAGCGGTGTTGCAATTTTGACCAATCACCGCAACTTTCCCGCAATTTTGACCAATTTTGACCAATCATCGGCGACGTATTGAACTCACATCGATCAACTTCCTTCTGCCTTACTTCCGTGTGACGAAACGAAACTGCGGCCGTGTCCACAGTTCCGAGCGTGGTTTGAAGGGGGCTCAGACTGCAGTCAAGGTGGTGCACACTTGCTCAGCCCTGAGTGCACTCCGCGGACCGCATGGCCGTCTGCGAAATGCGACAGGTCTTGCAAACTACGGGAAGCAGCCGCCGACTCCATTTTCTCCCGTAGAAGAAGTAGCGCGTGGTGCATGCTAGCATATATGAGTGTGCGAAGCGTGCACCGTGTGTGCTCAATGTGGGCGGAAGTACCTACACGTGCTTTTTCACGTGCTTGGTCCACGCCCCGATTTCCATGGAAACGACTGCGGTCTTCAGACCGCGTGTTAACTGCACGTGGGACAAAGAAATGACGCACATGCACTTCAAACCACGCTCCGAACTATGCACTCTGGGAATTGGGACACGGCTTCTAATGGCAAAGAAACATGTCTGCGGCCATTTGCCCACAAAAATAACAGCAAAAGACCACGCGAAACAGTTCCCCTCCTAGTAGTAATTTATTTTCGATGTTGGTAAGGTTGTTTTAGGACCATATCTGTGATCTCTGTGTCTTTGTATTATTCTTTGTCAGTAATAACTCAGTATTCATAATATTACTCAATTTTAATTACAAAAAAGGGAAAATCGCAACTATTTATTGCAACTTTCACTTCCTCCCACAACAAAATCGCAACAAAAACCTTAAAAGCACCGCAACTTTCATCGCAACTTTTTGGAAAAGCTCACGCAAATTCAGGCATTTTAGCCCGCAGCAATCACAAAAAATGCCCGTGAAATCCTGGGGGGGTCTGGTAATATCGTTCTGTTTGCTTTTCTTGTCGTAGGCAGTCCCCTTAGCAAACGCGTCTTTGAGTGACGTGTGAGTCGCTACAACTTTAGCCCGACAACATTTACAGAATATGTTTGTTTGATGAGCGTCAGATTTTTTAAAGTCGAAGTACTTCCGCACAACTGACACAGCTCCTCTTTTCAGCGTAAGTTCCTCTGTTTCTAACAACATTCATGTTGTTCACCGCTCAACACACACTGTAGCCGTGTCCAATTCAAGGGTTATTGATCCATGTGCGTAATTTGCGTGGTGCGTGTTGTTAGCATTAGCGTTAGCCGTGTGTCTCGGCTCTGGGGGCTGGATCTGTCCCATTTCGACAACAGCCTTTGAACTAGGCTAACTAGGCTGCAAATGCTGCAGCCCTCGAACTAGCCGTTCGAGGGCTGCAGCATTTGCAGCCTTCGAAGCCGCCGAAAAAGTGCCGCAGAAAAAGTAGCGGAGACTGCAGCCCTCGAATTGCGACACAGCTTACGCTTCCACCGCTCTCATGCCACTGCAAAACAGTTCCCTGGCGCGACACTCCGGCATGACATTCCACCGCTCTGTGCTCCAGACATTTTGTATGTACACACTCACCGGTATTGCGGTAAATAAAAAAATTCATATCATTAAAAGAAAAACACCGGTATTCAGTATGAACCAGTATACCGCCCAGCCCTAGGTGGAACAGAGCATTCTGATTTTAGGAAATGCATACAGACTAATAATCCAGGATGACCCAAACTTGTGTGAGGGTGAATGAAACAAAACACAACTTGGAAATTGTAAGCATTGGTCAGATTTACATCTTTTTGAATGTTTTGTGTTAAAATAAGTATGTGATGGAAAATTCTTTGTTTCATCTGATTTTTTTTTTTCTTTGGGTTTTAATTAGAATTTTGAAAAGTTATAAGCTATCAAATTCAGACAAAGTTTTGATGCAAGTTACTTTTCCGCCTTAAAGGCACTCAAAGCACTTCACATCAAGGAACCGCTCACTCCTACACCAGTGTACTCAGACACTGGGGCTGAGGTGGGTTAAGTGTCTTGCCCAGTGACAACAACAGCATTCATCTGTGGGAGCTGGAATCACATTGCCAACCTGTGATTCAGTGGATCTGACAGCACTAACCAACAACTGTTATATTGAGAGCAGGATTTGAACTACCACCCTTTGGCTCAGTGGACACACACTCTACCGACTGAGTTACTGTTGCACTTTACACATACCTTGACATGGTGTAAACAACATAAAAAGATTTTTAAAAAAAACTTTTATTTGTAAAGAATGTGTCCTGTAATACATCAAAAATTCCCTTTCAATTGTACAGTTTGGTTTCTCTCCTCTCACCAGAGTCCAACATCCCCCGATCGCCCCTTGAACACAGAGAGATTGCCGTCATTAATCACACCTCCCTCCATCCACCGCAGGATTAGATTGTCCCATGTGGAAGTGGAGCTAGTGTAGTGTAGCGGCTGCCAAGGCACACTGACGCCATGTTGGTGCAGTAATCGCATTAGCCTGATCATTTTCAGGAAGCAGAGGGGGTACGCGAGATACGAGTCCATTCGTCTAAACCTGTCTGAGGGCAATCCGTCATCATAACTGTCACAGCTGTTATTGTAAGCTCTGGCCTTTGCCCCTAACATAGAACAGAAGGGGAAAAGGGTTAATAACACAGCAGGAGAAGCACATTGTTGGAAAGGTTAACTCAATGAGCGTCGTTACTAATCAAAATTATTTTAGTTTTTGTTTACCACCCGCCAGCTGAGTTACACATGATCAGTCTGGGTCGGCTCTCACTGAGAGCGATCAGAAAACACAGAGCGTCATGATGACTATTTGAATCTGATTGGTCGAAGCATCACAAGCATCACAACAGGAACAAACCAAAAATCAAACTTTAGTCACATTCAGTTGAGAGGAGAGCACACAGACGTCTTCCCTGTCCACAATTACACAAAGTGCTTACCTTCTGCATGTTTTACACTAATAAATTAGTCTGTATTAACGCTGTTTGTTTTTTTCAGTTTGAGTGCTTCACTTTTGGCTTCCACGCAAACCTCAGTGCCGACCTCAAACCGATGTAATTGGTAACCCATCACCTGTCGGCCTTATCACACCATCAGGCACATGCCCAAGATGGATTCTTGTGAGTTTGTGAACTCACAAATATCACAGGAATCCATCTTACTGTGCAAGAACTATAACCTGTATGGACAAAATCAGACCTAACAGGAAATAATAACTTCCCTTAGCCCAGTGCTTCTCAATTATTTTCTGTGCCCCCTCCCCCTTTAAAATTGTTATTATTGTATCCTTTATTAAAAATAAAAAAATAAAAACTTACAACAAAGAATAATTTTATTAACACTGCTTTTAATCTGTAACTGAAAAGATTTAAAGTGCACCAATTTGCCTAAAAAAACATTCTTAAACTGTAAACATTTTGACCAACTTATTGCACCATTTGATAATGAAAATAAAATTAATTAAAAAATAAATAATATCAAATCCCAATCACTCCAAAGCACTTTAACGTATAACGTATAACAATTTGTGCTGATTTATTCTTTTTTTAATCAAAAGAAGGAAGTCAGGATTAATGGCTAAAATGAGCACGTTTTACAGTGCACAGCTTTTCAAAGCGAAGTCTGAAGCATGATACTGCAACTCTCAGCTCCTGCTCAATGTTGAGCTGGGACCTGTATAGGGTGACCATTCGTCCGGATTTCGTCCGGACAGTCCGGTTTTAGAGCTGTCTGTCCGGCCGTCTGTCACGTGTCCTCCTTTTTTACGTTTTGTCCTCCTTTCGTTGCATAAATAGTCATAAATCCCCACCCATTATTTACACTTGCTACTCTGCGATGTTCGCCGTTTCCCAATTCAGAAAGTGCACGGTTCGGAGCGTGGTCTCAGTCTGCAGTCGAGGCGGTGCATACTCGCTCAGCCCTGAGTGCAGTCCGTGGACCGCATGGCCATCTGCGCGATGGAACAAGTCCCGCCTCAGCTCAATGAGCCGGGTGGTCTGCTCCAAAATATTATTCTATTGCGACTAGTAATACTTGGAATTCCTGTGCGCGACATCCGAAATGCAGAATGTGCGAGCAGTGCACATTCTCAGCGCACATTCTTTGTTTTCCCCGAGGGAAAAAAAACAAAAAAAACAAGGTGTCCTCACTTTAGGGCCTTTGTCCTCCTTTTTTGGGCCTTTGTCCTCCTTTACTGTTTCATGCCGGTGGTCACCCTAGACCTGTACTTGGTCTTCAGTGCAGCAAATGACGCCTTCATTTATTTGGCTTCATACTGTCCGCTGCCAGTGTTTTTAGACATAGTAAACAAACTGGTCTTTCCTCGTCTCCCGCCGTAGTCACAGTGAAGCCGAACGCTAAATAGGCTTCGTCGTATTTCCTCAACTTAGCTTTCGGATGACTTTCTTTTGCATTATCTCCATCTCGCTCCGCCTTTCTCTTCATCCCTGTTAGAAATTTGTTCATTTTTCTTGAGGGGTTGTTTACTACAATTCATTTGCTCAAAGCTAAAGACCCGTACACCCGCTCTCAGTGTCGCTCTGGGGCTCAGAGCAACAACGAGAGCGCCACTGCCAACTACTGTTGTTGATGTGCACTTACACTTAGTTCTAGTACAGTACGTCAAAAAAGCCCCCCCCCATGAGAAGCACTGCCATAGCCATATAAATGGTCACATCTTTATACAGCGCTTTTCCACCTTCAAGGCACCCAAAGCGCTTTACAACAAGGAACCACTCACCCATTCACACACCAGTGTACGCAGACACTGGGGGCGAGGTGGGTTAAGTGTCCTGCCCAAGGACATAACGGCAGCATTCATCTGTGGGAGCTGGAATCAAACCTGCCAACTGATGTTTCTTATGTCAAGAGCGGGGCTTGAACCGCCAACCTTTGGATCAGTGGACAAAATGCTCTACCAATTGAGCCTGTTTTAGACAATGTCAAATCAGTAAGATATGGTCAGTGTAACATGAACAAATTAATAATAATAATACTGAAAGCAACATCAATGTAATTGTGTCACAGTGGCATAATTCTATTACAGTTCAATTACTCTTTATTCACTGAAGCATAATCTTGTATTATTGAAATGTGCGTTCATTTCTATTTTCATTCTATGTGGTCGTGTCTCAGGATAACGCTTGTCTGAGGTACACTGGGTAATAATGTTGTGACCAACTCTTCATGTTTTATGGACAGGTGGTAAAATCTGCTATAAAACTCTTGATAGGAACAGGTCTTTTTTATATTCAAACATACTGAACATGTCTGAGGTGATACTACTAGACCTAAGCCTATTATGTGTTTGTCAAGGGTTTTATAGCAGATTTTACCACCTGTCCATAAAACATGAGGACACAGCTCATCTTGGGCTTATAATTTGAGGCTGATAAATAGAGAAAGTTTGTGGTGTTATTTAAATATTTATTATACTTCAAAATTAGCATTGGCATTGAGACACAAATGACAGAAGTGCCCTCTGGTGAAGTATTGTTTAGACTCTAGCACAAGGGTGGGCAAACTTTTTGACTCGTGGGCCACAAAGGGTTCTAAAATTTAACAGAAGGGCCGGACCAGGAGCAGGTGGATTTAGTGTTTTGGTAAAAACACTAAAAATAACATGGGATATGTAGAAAACATGTGCTTTATTTCAATTAAAAATTAACAAAAGCATTACAACAAAATGTCCATCTTTGTGTTACACAAAAATAAGGATCACTACTAACTTTGGGAGAAGGGGTGGGATTTAATAAGTTTTACTTCTACCCACTCCTTTTCGGGCATGTACATATACGCAAAAAAAAACAAAAAAAATGTATTTGTGTCTATATATTCTTTCTTTTTCATGTTCTTTTTTTGTTGTTTATTTAAATTGTATGACACTGTACATTTTCTGTGCACTACAAGTATCATATGCTCGAAATAAATTACTACTACTACTACTACTACTACTACTACCATCTTTCAAGTTCCACGGCATTTAGCTATTTATTGAAATGACTCTTAAAACACAGAACATTTTATTAATAAAATACAGCTTTTTTTTTATTACTAACAGTTACTATTTTAAAGCACTGAAAGTTCTGTTCTCCTTCAGGTTCTTTTATTCTTTCATTGACCGCTTGTTAGCATGTTTTGTGGCAAAGTGACGGCTGATATTATATTCTTTAAAAATCGCAAAACGCCGCACCTCAACAAAGGTCAATGCATGTAGTGCGACAGCTATTGGAAAATGCCAGAATTGCAAGGAAATTAAAGCATTAAAACATTAACAAGGTTTATTAATATAATTTCTTCAAGTTCGGCGGGCCGGATTAAGAAGCTTAACGGGCCGCATATGACCCCTGGGCCGTAGTTTGTTTGCCCATGCCTGCTCTGCTCTAGTTGTCAGTGACATCCTTCCACAGCTCAGTGTCTGATCCATCGCTGTTGATTAACTTTAGTGCAAAAACCTCATAGAGACTCAACTGGACAGGAAGTAGAGCTGCTAACAGTGAGGATGCTGGGTGCTGCTGAGCACACTCTCAGTGCAGTGTTGAAGTCCACTCTGTGGCGGTGTGAGTGTCTGGCACCTGTTATAGTTACAGACAGAGACATGCCCACAGCTGCCGGACACTCTCCGTACTGCAAATAGGCTCCACACTGCACTGCCTCAACTCTGTCCAACTCAACAGTCCTCTCTGTAGCATGTACGATGCTGCAATATAAATCAGGAACAGATAGGAGTAGTAGTAATAATATAAGTGGTAGTGGTGGTTAGTTCAGAAGATCATGGTTCGGCTTGAAGGGAAATGGGGTATTTAATGAGACAAACACAGGGCTGTAGTGCTTAGTTGTGGTATTATTTACAGTGGGCAGACAGACAGTATTTACAATATTTACAATGGTGCACATAAGGAAAATTCTGTTCAAAGTCACTGATGAACGAGCTCAACGTGTTATAGATCGTAATCCGAGCACACAAGCCGCAACAAAGTTCATATGTTCCACAGGGATCACACAAAAGGCATTAAAAGAGTTCAGAGATTTGTTCAGAGATATGGCTAGGTGGTAATGCCACAACAAAGTTCATTAAAGGCCCAAGTGCCCACAGCAGGGAGCAGTGGGTGTGTGTGAGAGTGTGTGTGAGGTTGAGCGGCTGCGCCTCCTACCGCACCGGCAGATACTTGCACTCTGACTTCTGTTCAGGCTCTAGGCTTTAGCTCGCCATCCAGTGTCTGGAGTTCCTGGAGTTCCTGGAGTTCCTGGAGTTCCTGGAGTTCTCGGAGTTCTCGGAGTTCTCGGAGTTCTCGGAGTTCTCGGAGTTCTCGGAGTTCTCGGAACCTGGCCTGTGCAAAACAGGACCAGCATTAAGTAATACAATAATTCATTATCTCAGCTAAGTCATTATAAATACAATTTTCCCAATATCATAACAGTTTGTCATAATAGTCATAATAATAATTGTACATGTTGTCAGAGTACTCCATATTTCCCATTGATAATAAGCAACAATTAATATTAGATCAGCTTTAACAGTGTCAGCAGACCATTTTATCATAATCCTAATTTGTTGTCAATATAAGTTCAGGAAAATGTCAAAGTGCATTGGTTAAAATACATATAGCACCTTTAACAACAATCACATATGAAAGGGACGAGTGCAGCTGCACCAGCACCAGCTGAAAGGTCCGTGTACCCGAACCCCAACAACCCTAACCCGAACCCAATGCACTGAATGGGAGCGCTAGCATTAGCATATTAGCTCCGACATTAGCATATTAGCATATTAGCCCCAAACAAAGTTAGCACTCACCAGTTCCGCTTCATTAAACACACACGGGCTCGTGACAGCGCTTCATCACGAAGGCAAGAGGCATCTACAAAGAGTGGCAGCATAACAGTTACTTCAGAGTACTTTTAAAGTCAAACAGAAACTTTTAAGAGCGATAATCACCCACCTGCAGCAGCTCAGTTCTACCTGGGAGCGACACACACACACACACACACAACAGAATAACAGCGCGCGGTCATGTTTAAAAGAGCTGATGCACCAAGTCTCGCGATAGTTGTGAACTTCGCCATGGGTGAAAACGTAGAGACGGGCAAGGGGCAGAAAAATACCTGGGTTACACCTCCATATGACACTCTGGTGCACAGGATTGGAACTAACACAAAAAAACAAACAAACAAATAAAAACTATGGGAAACAGAGGTGGGTCGTGCATTGATGTCGCTATAAACATTATCGCAACAAAAAGTGAAAATACGCGATTAAAGATTGCTCAAACATGCACAAATGACTCCAAATACAACTTAAAGAGGGTAAATGAGAAGGGGGAAGAACTATAACATGGTTAAAAGCTCTGAAAAGTCAATTCTGCAGAATAGATATTCTTTAAAGTGGACCCATTATGCAAAAATGACTTTTTAGGGCTTTTTGAGTGATTCATACATGTTTGAGCAATCTTTAATCTCCTGTATTCAAGACGTAATTGCTCCGAACAACTCATTTTCACCGCCGCTGGTACACTCTAAGAAATAACACATTGCCAGAACTTAAAAAATTAAGGTAAGTATTTGCATCGCTCTTTTTAAGTTTTCCCAACAAAGCAATAATTCAGTACTGCCAACTCAATTTTTTGTTAGTGCCAACTCAATTTTTAAGTAGGCTAAACCTAAATTCAACAGGCTTTTAAAAGCTCAGGCCTGTTGAACAAACTTAATTTCCTAACTGCCAACTTAAATTGTTCAGTAAGCTACACTCAATATCCGTTGGCTTTTAAAAGCTTCGTTATGTTGAACACACTTAACTTCCCAAAAAGATTTGTAGTATAATCTGTGAAAAGATTATTGTTGTGAGTAATTCTAACTAACTAAATTTAATATCATTCAACACCCTTTTAAATGATCTCACTGCATTTTTTAAGTTTTACCAACTTATTTTACTAAAAAATAGAACACACAATTCGATTTTCAAAACCAAAACTTTTTATTTTGCAATTATTCACATACAAAATGCATATATTCTCTCACACACACACACACACACACACACACACACACACACACACACACACACACACACACACACACACACACACACACACACAAAACTTATTTTGTATATCAAACAAAAAGCCCCAGCAAAGTCCTACTTTTTGTACAGGGGGCTTATAATATAGACTTCAACTGTACCATGAACCAAGAACATATAGAACATATGCCAAGAACATATAGACTGGCTTATAGAGAAATGTTTTGTTGACTGATGAAATTAAGATAGTTCTTTTTGGATTCAAGGGCCACAGAGGGTTTGTCAGATGACCCACAAACACTGAATTGCAGCCACAGTACACTCTGAAGCGTGGTATGGTGGAGTAAGCATCATGAAATGGGCCTGTTTCTCTTACTATGGTGTTGGGCCTATTAATTGCATACCAGGGATCATGGATCAATTATCTTGTATCAAAATACTTGAATAGGTCATGCTGTCTTATACTGAAGAAATGCCATTGAAATGGGGTTTTAACCAAGACAACAATACTCAAACACATCAGTAGGTGTGTACCATTTTGCTTTCAAACAACTAAGGTTATGGAGTGGCGTGCTCAATCCCAGAACTTAATCCAATATAAAACCTGTGGGCTGACATCAGAAATGCTGTTTTTGAGGCGAAACCAAGAACTGCAGAGGAATTGTGGAAGGTTCTGAAATCATACTGGGCTGAAATACCCGCTTACAGGTACCAGAAGTTTGCCTACTCCATGCAGGACAGACGTGAAGCAGATTTCAAAAACAGTGATTATATACAACTAAATATTAGTTTTGTAATTCACAGGGATGCTTTGTAATGAAAAATGCAGACACTATTTTCTGACCACTCCTGTTTCAATTAATTATCCAATTACATGGATTCAGGAGCATGCATATTATGAATGTTGGGTCTCTATTGGTTTCTCCGACTACTACACCTACTGGTAAATTATTTGACATGTAATACTCTAATTTCTACCAAAAACAGTGATTTATTTGGTCAGTCATGTGGCACTGCTATTATTTTACGCATTGCTGTAGGTTGTCTGTGATGACTGAGACATTCTGATCATAATTTGGACATTTGCTGCTGAACCGAGCATTTTAGGTTTCTCCGAGTACAGCCCCCCACCTTACATTGACTTCCAATGGTTCACTCGAACAATCGTTCATAAAACGGCATTAAACTTTCATTTTCAAAGACATGGAACTCACCAAGTGTTCAGTGGTGGACAGCGATGCGTTGACCCGAAAATTGCTGGAAAATATGCATCCAGACAAGTTTTCTGTCCTCTCCGCCGACTGGAAACGGGACCGGAAAAGGGTGTTTTTTTAAGCAGCCTGTAGTTTTGGCAGTTGTGGTGACTTCCACCAAATGCTAAAACAACTGTTAGAAGGCATGCTTCGCAACGATTTTTGTTGTCAACGTATCACCGTCAGCCCCTGATAACACAGTGAGTTCCATGTCTTTGAAAATGAAAGTTTAATGCCGTTTTATGAATGATTGTTCGAGTGAACCCTTGGAGTCAATGTAAAGGGTGTACCAGAGAAACCTAAAATGCTTTGTTCAGCAGCTTATGTCCAAATTATGATCAGAAATGGCTCGAAGTCTTCCCAGACAACCTACAAACAGTGTTTTATGTGGACAATGCCGAACTACCACTTTAACATAGGCAATGTGATGCAATGGACCTTTCCGCGGCCCCACCCCAAAACAGCTACTGACCAATCATAGAAAAGCAATGGTGTTTAAGTGTCTTCAGTCAAGCCAGCAATAAAAATGAATGGGAGTCTATGGGAGAGAAGCCCTCTCATCGAAAGAAAATTAAACGCTGTGCCTTTGGAGTTTGCAAATTGGATAGCAGATACCCAAAAAGTCTCGAACGAGGGGTTAAGATGTATCCCTACCCAAAATCCAAAGCCCAAGAACAGAAATGAAAGCTGTGGATAAAGAAGCAGAGTGGCGATTTTTTCTTTGAGCAAATATGAAATTGACGCGAAAACATATCACCCCTCCATTCATTTCAATGCAAAGACACTGGAAAGGCACCTTGCTTGCTTGATATAGCAACACATGGTAAGGGGTGAGTGGGGCTGTCGTGACCCAAAAGTTCCGGGCTGCCAAAAAGTTCCGGATGATGCAACCATCGCCCTCTCCCAGCCTTTCTTCGCACTGCCAGAGTGTTATAGAATGTTGCCATTGTCACATTGAACTGGCCGCGGAGTTGCCGCGGCTGTATGCTGACCCAGAACTTCCGGGCTGCCAACTCAGGCTATTTACATTAAAATGTCACCCTTTTCATTCATTTCATTTACCATAAGATACAAGGTTGTACGGTACATCAAGACACTTTTACTTTTTTTTCATCTGCGCTGGCAACTGGTTTCAAATTCCCCGTGGTCAAAGAGGATGCTAAAGGGCATACGGCAAAAAAAAAAATACATCAGAGTTTCGCTGTTAAGAAATTGCCCCCTTGGATGGGTGCGGCATAAATACAGTTTTGTTGTGCACTATGGGCTGTGGTGTGCTGTGTTACAATAACAATGGGACTTGACCACAGGGAATTTGAAACCAGTTGCCAGCGCAGATGAAAAAAAAGTAAAAGTGTCTTGATGTACCGTACAACCTTGTATCTTATGGTAAATGAAATGAATGAAAAGGGTGACATTTTAATGTAAATAGCCTGAGTTGGCAGCCCGGAAGTTCTGGGTCAGCATACAGCCGCGGCAACTCCGCGGCCAGTTCAATGTGACAATGGCAACATTCTATAACGCTCTGGCAGTGCGAAGAAAGGCTGGGAGAGGGCGATGGTTGCATCATCCGGAACTTTTTGGCAGCCCGGAACTTTTGGGTCACAACAGCGCCGCGGAAAGGTCCATTACGCACATTACACCCGAAGTTTGGCTTTTAAAGACATCACCTTGTGGCTGGCTTTCAGGCTGTCTAACTCCAGGAAAAATTGTTTGGAAAACCTCAAAAGTGTTCTTCAGCTTTTTGGGATAGCACAGGTTTAGCACATACATCAGACCCATCAGCAGGGCACAAGCCCTCGGTATGTCAACGTCTTGGAGGACGGAGGTCCCCTCAATGACAACTCGGGCCCTCTGTGGGTCGGCTCTGGTGGTGATGATTTTAATCACTTCTTCATCTTCAACATCCTAAACAGGACAAAAGAAATTAAAAAAAAAAACAGGAATGGGATGACACTAAAGTCTATATGTGAGTCAAGGCAGGTGATCAAATACTTTTGGCAATATAGCGTACATATTGACAGACTATGCTTGTACCTAAATTCTGTCCTGGAGAGTGTCGATAAAGGGGGTTCTTAAAAACTCTTTCAACTCTTCACTGACTGTATAACTAAGATAACCCATTACAGTCAATATGGAGAAAGGTACACAACGTTATCTGGAGGTCATGGACAATGTTTATCCACAACCAGAATTGGACACCCATAGAAGCAAGGCTTCCTGTGTCTGAGGTTGCCACAGAAAGATGCTACCATCACCATGTTTAACTGTTAAAACCACGTTACCATGGTTTAAGGCCTATCCTTTTCTTCACCTAATGACTATTTCATTCCATGTCAATTCACACGATTTCCCAGAATTTCCCCAGGTGACCCTCATCAATTTACCAATGGAAAGAATCCTAGATTTTAGCATCTTACATCTAGCTGTTTTGGAGATGAGGCCCTCCAAAGTTAGGGTGCCCTGTCCACTTTTCAAGCCTGTGAATTGCATACAGAATTTACAGGCAGATTTGGACACCTCTAGTTTTAGATTGAAGGAAGATACAGGCCTAAAAAAACATCATGTCCCCTCAGTATTTGAGACATTGTACTTAGGAATAGCATAGCTTGATTATTTCTGGATATATTAAGCCTTGATAACTGTATGTGTGAAAAGTGTGATGAGTCTTGCCATTTTGGGCAAGGATCTTGGAAACTGTGTTACTGTGGGAGCCATCATTGATTTTCCCTCATATTTGGTAATTGTACAGTGTATTCAGTGTCGGCACTCAGACCTTTAATGACATATGCAGTGCCTTCAGTAAATGCGTGTGATGATGGCCCTAAAGGCATACAACAAGCCCTCACACCTGTCTTCAAAAGCCAACTCTAGATGAGGCCAGGTCAGCAGAAATCATCTAGGCAGGTGTCCATGCCTCCTACTTGTGTTATATAGTTTAAATAGATGTTGGGTGTGAGTTGGAGAGCTTTACTTACCACATCATCTTTAAGTAGATCATCATCCTTTTCTCCAAGGTACAGGATTAAGCCCCGGATTGCAGCCTCTCTCTTTTTCTCAATTGAAGATGGCTCCTCCTGAGGGTGAACATCATAGTTACAAGAGGCACCAAACTCTTTGTGCGTGTGCACACACACTGTCACACGTAGTTACCCAAAGTCAAGGACAATGTATAAATTATAACTGACTAACCCTCTCACTTTATAGAACAAAATGTGTTAAAAAATATCAAGAGAAAAAAGCCAAATAATTACCTCTAGAAGCATGCTCTGTATGCGATGGATCTTCGGTTTTGCAGCTCCCCCTTTTGAGGACATCAACATTACAACAAAATGTTTTAAGTCAATTAGACGGCACCACATTTACATTTTGATCTTCAGATCGTATTACCTAGAAAGTGAATACGGCATCCATGTTTGTGACGTTTCTCCCGCTTGGCCAGTCAGAAGTTGCGGCACATTCAACATCTTGAGTTCTGGCAACTAAATTCGGGGCTGTTGTTGGGAGAACAAAACTATATTTGCTTGAATTAGATAGATTATTGAATACGTGTAGAACCTCAATTTTATCAGTATACCAGACTAAATTAAATGATAAACTCAGTAATTCACATAATTACAGAAAATGCTGTTTTTATGCTATAAATACTGCTTATTTTAGGTTTAGTGAACAAATCACATGAATTATTTTTTACCGCCTGTGGAGCACCACGTGGTAAAGGCCTAAACCTGTGTGTTTAATGGCGTCGCCCCAACACCAAACCTTCTCTCAAACTTCCCCAAAGTCCACAAACCCAGTCCGATATTTACCAGTCAATTTTCCACCGTGCAATCTTCACCAATGTCTGCATGTCGTGTATGTGCATGCACGAGTGTGTGAATGAGCAAGGATCTCTTTGTCTCTCTATCCCGCTTTCACGGGCATACATTGCTCCAAACGATTTACATACCTCACCTTAATCAAAGTTACGAAACGCCTTTAGGCTACGTAAAGTTTTCGTCTCCGAATACAAGTGAAACGCGACATCTCAAAAATTCAAATAACGCGCGCTCGGCTTCGCAGCAGCCCGACTCTACTCTCTCCTCCTCCTCACGCGCCGAGAGCAAACATTCCCTCAAACCTCCCCAAAGTTCACAAAAACACAAACCCAGTCCGATATTTACTGTTCATTTTCACCGTTCAACCCAAGTTACTTTGGAGACATTATCTAAACGCTGAGGACAAAGCACGCTGTGGACGCTTCAGTTTTAGTTTTGTGTAACTCGACTGAGCGCTGTTACTTGCTGATTGGACATAAAATTAAGAAATTAAAAATATATAATTACTCACCAAATCAGGCGGTCTCCCCTCGCTGTTGCACCTTGCAGTCTGGCAGCATACGTAAAATGGGCGTTGATCACTTCCTCTGCATGCGTCTATGATTGGAAGCTGCACTAACTTAATATTATGAAGTTTTACTAACTTAATACTTTTCCTTGTTAAGTGAAAGCAAAAATGCTTATCCAAAATCAATGTATTTCTGAGTTGAGACAGCTTTCTTTATTTTTAATTTAGATCAACTTCTTGAAATAAGCTATCAACTTAATAAAATAATAGGCATGTAACAAATTGTGTTTTTTATGCTGAAAAAGCTAATGTTTTTAAGTAATTCAAACTAACCTCCTGAATCATTTTTCTCAGTGTATATGCCCGCAAATACAAATGAAAAAACCTGCTTCTTGCTAGTGTGATGTGTAGCTGCCCACAGGAAATGTACAGCGACGTCAGCTCCCATTGGGAAATCAGCGGTCTTGTTTCAGTATTTTGATTTCAAATGTCTAAAATACAGCACAATGATCCGCAGGTGTCATAGATTTTAACTTTACAGCAGACACAAGCACACTATGTTTTCTAGACATTTGAAAAGTAGCCAATGCTGAAAAACACTGACATAAAAAGTGATAAGATGCATTCAATATCAAAGTGAACCACAGTACATAGACAAAAGCAAAAATAGCTTAACATAATTTTGTATTCTAATAGGAAAATACAGGCCCTGTAATGAGTATTTCCTTTCTTGGTTTACATCAGACCATATCACAAGTGATATATGGTCTGGGAGCCACCTACTGAATATTTCGTAGTGGAGGTGTGGTTTACGATCACCAACGGCCGTTTATTGGGCGTTATGAATGTCTATCATTTGGCGTATACGTAGCCCATAGCCAATCATGTCAGTTGTCAGTTCAAACTACAAGTTTCCGTTTGTTGCGTAGTACGCGAGATCGTCTTTCCACCCCTCCCCGCTCTCTGATTGGCTCCCCAAATCAGGAGAGCTCGCTTAGCCTAGTTGCCAGGCTGTCTTTTAGATCGGAACGAACAAAAGCAGCCTCCCAGGTTAAGTATTTCCACTTATAGCTTTATCATTGCTGTTAACATTTAACACACACAGCAGTGCCCTTTCAGCGGCTGATCTGCTGCGACCGAGATCAGTCTTTAAAAGGTCTCATGAAAGCAGTAAGACTTCAGGGTAGGGAAACATGTACTTATATTGTAAAAACAGCTCTTAGGGTTAAAATAGCGGTTTTTACCTTTGTTTTAGGGCAAGACTAATTTTCCTTTTTAACATGGAAAACAAGTACATACAGATATACACACATTTTACAGATGCTTGGAGTCAGTTCTTGGGTCCCTGGGGAGCTTCACCATTGTTTTTTACATCTTTGAAGGTGTAGGTGTTTCCCTACCCCAAAGCCCACTTTTCCCTACAGGCTTTTGAGTGATTTTCACCTGACAATAGTGAAAGAGGAATGTAAGAATGTAATGAATTTAATGTAAGAGGATGTAAGGAATAGGTAAGTAAGAGTGGTCCTGGAATGTCAAAGTCAAGTCAAAGTCAAAGTCAGCTTTATTGTCAATTCTGCCATATGTGTTCAACATACAGTGAATCGAAATTTCGTTTCTCTCTGGCCAGGTAGTGCAAAAAGACAAAATACAATATGAAGACAAAACACAACAAAAACTATCTAAGACAGAGATCTAAAGTTAAAACTAAAGTCTACGATCTAAAATCTTAAAACAGTGCAACATAATAAATAAACTATACTATATACAGATTTCCAAAGTGTGCAGTGTGCATCAAAATGTGCAATGGAAGATACAGCAGTGAATTGGTCATGTGCAGTAGAATGTGCATTGGAGTTAAGATAAAATAAAAATAAATGTGCAACAGTAGTAATTCTAGTGCAATAACAGGAGTAAACAACAGTACTAAAAATTCCAGTAGTAAATGTGCAGTAACAGTAGTAAACAACAGTGCAACGGGGGTAAATTCAATAACAGGAGTAAACAACAGTACTAAAAATTCCAGTAGTAATAATGTAAATGTGCAATTACAGTAGTAAACAACAGTGCAACAGGAGTAAAATCCTGTTGCACTGTTGCAATGTGTAGCTATCCTTATTTAGTGCAGTGGTTATGAATAAATATCACAATGTTTTGATTTCAAAGGGAATTCTTATGGTGAAAACAATATTTTAGTCAACTGGTCATTTTTACCCACTGAAAAAATACTATTTTTGTTCCTCTCTCCTGCAACTGTTCGTCTGTCGAGGAGTCTGTGCTTCACCAGGGAAGTCTCACATGTCCCAGAATGGGTGGACGAAACACCACGGTTCCAGTACCATTATTGGGGCCAAACAAGGCACCATAGTGTTTGTATGCTTTTCTCCATCTCCCGAGCCGGTTTCCCTTGGTTGGACTTCTGACCCCTACCCCCCTCCGCTGTCCCCCCTGGACCCTGGCGCCTGGGCCTTCCCTGGGCGCTGCGTCGCCCTTGCTCTCCCCCAGACCCCTTTCTTCACCTGGGGCAAGCCCCTTGGTCCTCTGCACTTTCCCTGTTCCTCTCAGCCCTAATGCCCGGTGGTGCTTATCCCCGTACCCACATCCCCCGATGTGTCTTCTGAGCGCTTTGCGAATATATGTACCTTAAAATTTCTGAAAAAAAAATAAACCCTTGCTCTCCCCCAGGCCCCTTTCTTCACCTGGGGCAATCCCTTTGGTCCTCTACATTCCCCCTGTTTCTCTTAGCCCTTGTGCCCAGTGGTGTTTATTCCCGTACCCGCATCCCCCGATGTGTCTTCTGAGTGCTTTGTGAATGTTATTGTGGTGATGAAATATGTACTATTATGTACCTGAAGTGTGTATTATTGTGTACCTTGTAATATTAAAAGATTTTAAAAAAGTGTTTGTACTGCGTTGCCTAGCGATGTTGCCTAGCAACCCTTTGATCTTTCCTTTGATGTGTCTGGTCTCCTTATTCTTATTCTTATTTTATATTCTCCTCAACATGGGAGTCTATGGCAACCCCTAGAACCGTCTGGTAAAAAGTTGTGAAATTTTGCATGCACATTCCAGCCAGTCTCCTCATTACCCACAGCAATTTATAGGCCCCCAGCCCCAACCGTCTAGTGCCACCAGCAGGTCAAAGTTGCAGGAATTTTCAGGAATTGCCTAGCAACCCACCTAGCAACCGATCTGTCTTTGATGTGTCTTTGATCTGTTAAACCTTGTTAGACCCTGTTAAACCCTGTTAGACTCTGTTAGACCCTGTCAGACCCTGTTAGACCCTGTCAGACTCTGTCAGACCCTGTCAGACCCTGTTAGATCCTGTCAGACCTTGTTAGACCCTGTCAAACCTTGTTAGACCCTGCTAAAACCCTGTTTCTGAGTCTGACAGGGTCTAACTACCCTGTTAGACCCTGTCAGACTCTGTTAGACCCTGTCAGACTCTGTTAGATCCTGTCAGACCTTGTTAGACCCTGTCAAACCTTGTTAGACCCTGTTAAGCCCTGTTTCTGAGTCTGACAGGGTCTAACTACCCTGTTAAACCCTGTCAGACTCTGTCTATCTAAACTCCAGCACCTGCAACAAGGTTATTATAGTTTATGAAAACTGTCAGACTCTGTTAGACCCTGTCAGACTCTGCATGCGGCCTACATGCTGAGGCCTACATGCACCTTCGGTGCTTGGCCCCACATTGCTGCTTGCAGCTTTTTTTTTTTTTTTTTTAATTCAATTTTTGGAATTTTTTCAAATTCCTAATTTTTCAGTAATTTTGGAGCATGTTTTTAGGGTCATCCTATGTTTTTTTTTTTTTTTTTTTTCATTTTGTTACACATACCACAGTTGAAAATAAAAGAAAACCACTCTAATTTATCATGTGCTGTCATATTTTGATCTATTTTTCATGACGAGTACTTTTTGTTGGGTATATTATATCGGCAAAAGTGATGGTGTTACTTTTTACAGCGAAAGTGTTCTAGGGTTAAAGTCACAGTAAGTTCCTGAAGGTGGTCCGTCATGTATGAGTCCATGGAAATAGAAAGTTAAAAACACACTTCGGAACATTCTCTGTGGAGATAGATAGAGGTTTTGTGTCATACTGTAATAAGAATATTTCCATGGAAACCTCCTCCAGACCAAGTAGGACAACAGTAAGTCAGTTGGTAGAGTGTTCGTCCAGAGATCCGACAGTTGGTGGCTCGAATCCCACTCTTGACATAAACATCAATAGTAGAGCAGTCAAATCCACTGACCCATAGGTTGACAGTATGATTCCAGCTCCCACAGATTTGTTGTTGTGTCCTTGTGCAAGACACTTACCCCCGGTGTCTGCGTACACTGGTGTATGTTTGTTTGTGTGTGAATGTTTGAGTGATTCCTTGATGTACAGCGCTTTGAGTGCCTTGAAGGCATTTATGAGTCAGGTCTGTGGAGATGCAAGCGTGCTCACAGTAAGAACACTTGTTTTTCTCTGTGTTTTCCAGTGCAATAAACACAACCAAGTAAAAACCTGCTTTTCTTGTAGACTATTTTTGCTAAAATGTGACTATTGTGACTTTAACAAAAGAGCTAGTTGTTTTTTATTGTAACTGTGGACATGGTGGTCTTTAATGGGGCTGCAGTGAAGTAAACAGTGTTTTTGTGAGCGCTCAGGGAACATTAAATAAACCTCCTGTAGTCTCGTCATTTTTCTACAGTAACAGAATGGGCTGAGGTCGAGATGACATTTTGTTTTTGGTCCAAACAGGAAAACCCCACAGAACATGCAGTCCCTTCTGGAAGCACCATTTGAAATGCATCATTACTTGTTATTTTTATGGTTAGGATTAAAATCAACACAATGTTTGCATTGAATATTACAATACAATAAAGTCTAGCCTAGAATAAAAATATTTTTATTTTATCTTATTTTATTTTGGAGGTTGTTATTACACAAAATGGTAACAACTTTCTGAGTTTTCTTTTCGTTTTCATCATTAGGATTATTACGCTACACATTGTGTGTTTTACCTATTTGCATTATATACAAGTTTACTGTACTTTTGCTATGGGTATATGTGATGTTTTAGTCATGGTGTTTATTGTCTTGTTTATCAGATGTTTAATGTTCACTGTGGGCCTAGGGGGCGCTGCAATTTCAAATCCTGTGTGTGCAACCTGTACATAATATGTACAGGTTGCACACACAGGATTTGAAATGTTTTTTATGGTTTTTCACAATAAAGCTGACTTTGAACTTTGAATAGAATTGTTTGTGATTGGTGTTTCATGTTGTTTTAGTCCTTGTTTTAATTCTGTTTTGCCTGAGGTGCCTGATACGCCTCTAAGAACTGTTTTGCCTGTTTCCCAAATAACGGACAGGGAGGACTTTGGAGAGTCATTCATTTCTAGAAAGGATGCCCAATCTCTCTTAATGCTCGTGTCAAAATGTGGGTCTTTGAGGAGCGATGTATTGAAGCGCCATCTACTGTTGGGTTTGTGTAGAATAACGTTGAGTGTAAAGCTGACTGGGCCGCGGTCACTGATTGTAATAGGGTGTATTTTTGTGTCTGTTGTATTAGGTCAGTGGTGGGCAATTATTTTTTTCAATATTGACACATGAGAAACAGAAAATATTGCTTAACTAAATTCTGCATAATATTAATGGTATTTCTTCATTAAAAAGAGCAGTAAATAATATTGTTTTGACAAGCTGGTAAGACATCCCCTTGTTTTGTGATATAATAAGAAGAGAATGTGAGTTTACAAGTTTGTTTTGAATTATCAGATGGGTATAAATGGGTTTCTTGTTTTAGACAGATATCTGCCATTTTCGAAATACAGTAGTACCTCACCTTACGAAATTAATTCGTTCCAGAAGTGGTTTCGTAATGTGAATTTTTGGTAAGTTGAGTAGCTATTTCAATGGAAAAGGCCTGATCCGTTCCAAGGGTTTTTTTTATAGTGTAACATTTTTTTTATAGTGTAACTTTGTGTTCTGCGTCCTCATTGGCTAAGAGACTAGACCAGGACTAAAAGTGGAATAAACCAGGTCTAGACCAGCACTAAACCAGGTCTAGACCAGGTCTAAACCTGGACTGGACCTTTGACTAAACCAGGACTGGACCAGGTCTAGACTTGGACTAAACCGGGACTAGACCAGGATTAAATCACCCCGTGTGGTTCTTTGCTGGTTTCATGCGGCTTTTGCGTTCGTTTGCGCGTGTTCGGTTTGTGGCTCGGGCTGCGTGTTCGCCACAGTTCTATCACTAAGAGGCCGAGAAAGGTGCTCTTTGAGCGGGCACGACTGCGGGGCGTGCATCCGAGCGCGCATTATTCGAATTTTTGAGATTTCGTGTTTCGTAACTTGAATTTTCACGTGAAGGCGTTTCGTAACTTGGATTTTTCGTATGTAGGGTCTTTCGTAAGGTGAGGTACCACTGTATGATTTCATATTTTTGTTCTTTTTTCCTGCGAGCGCATCCCTTTAACATTCCAGGAGAGGAAATTCAGTGTAGACATGTTTTGATGTGTATGTGGCATATAGGTGTTGTATTAGTATGGGCGTTAGAGTGTGTGCGTGTGTGTGCATACGATGTGACACAAGATGAACAGAAAAGAAAAAAGGAGAAGAGAGGACATGTACATCTTGCAACACATAAGGGCAGGTGAAAAATCCAGAAGAGGTGGCATACTTATGTTATATTGCATAGAAAAGTTTATTTTAGTGGCCCTGGTTTGATGCCACACACAGGGCACTTGGGGAGTGGTCCTCGATTCCACCTCTACTCCTCACTGCCTCATGCAACACATCAAATCTCTGCTGCCATCACAGGACCCAGAATGAAGCAAAGAGGGGAGTCACTTTTCAAACTCCTTCACCAAGAATTTGTGTCCAACCGCAGCAAAACCAATACCAAGTCATCCCGGAGGCGTTTTGAGTTATTCAGATTCTGAAAGTACAGGTTCTAAGCTTTCCAATTATGTCTTACACATGAAAATCTGACCATATTTAAAAAAAAGTTGTCTCTATTTGAAAGCAGGCACAGTAGATTTTCTAAAGCCCTAAAAAAAGCTCGCAAAGATTCCTCTCTTCAGCCCTCCTTGCCTAATTTGCATGACATTAAGCTAAGCCCTCCCCCATCATGACTATCACTGTGGGGTGGTGACAATGTACAGGCAGGTCAGAATCGTTCAATAATTTAATAATACACAGTTGCTGTTAAAGGCAAATTAACGTTTTTTTTACAATCTGAGCCTTCTTTCGGCAATAAAACAAGTAGTTTTACTCACCCATAGCATTTTTCTGTCAATTGGAGCAGTATCGCAGAACTTATGTTGAGCCGTTCTGTTCTACTAATGATCCCGTATCTTTTAACATGGTGCTGTATCATTTGCTCGGGGCATTACTTTGCGGTGTCCAAATAACACAAACTTTAGCACTTTTCAAATCATAGAAGCCCGATGTCTTAATGTAAGAAATCGTTTGAAGCAAAAGTGGCCTGTAATCCGAGATTTAGCCATAGTTTCGAGTAGATGAGGACGCCAGTGCGCGTGTGCGGACTGTGCTCTCAGCTCCCGGGACCCAAACATGAAACGCAAAGCTGAAAACTATGGATAAATCCCGGATTACAGGCCACTTTTGCTTCAAACGATTTCTTACATTAAGACATCGGGCTTCTATGATTTGAAAAGTGCTAAAGTTTGTGTTATTTGGAGACCGCAAAGTAATGCCCCGAAAACAAATGCTAATGGTTACGCTACGCTACAACTTTCTTCAAACAGCTCCAAATGACACGAACGTGATATGGGTGAGTCAAACGACTTGTTTTATTACCGAAAGAAGGCTCAGATTGTAAAATAACGTTACTTTGCCTTTAAGTCAAAGTTTACTACAAAATTTACAGGAAGTACTAATAGCATAGCAAAGAATATAATAATTTAAAAAAAGTAATAAAATATGTAATAAAATACCAAGGTACAGGTATTTAAGGAGTATTTCACAGGAGGTAATACTGCTCAAATGAATTTCTTATTGCACATAATATATATATATTAGGGGTGTGAATCTGTCACTCACAAAACGGTTCGATTCGAATATCGATTCACAGGCTACGATTCGATTCAGGGACGATTCATAAAATTAGTAAACGATCTGGTACGATTCGATTCGATCTGATCCGATCCGGTTCGGTTAATTTCGATTCAATACAAATTGACAACTTTACTCCCAAGTGCTTTAAAGTTATTGAGAAGAAAAAGAGAGAAACTTAAATTTCAAAATAGTATCCTTTTGTTTATTTAGTGTCCAACAGACAATACACCAGGCCTACTGAAAAACTGCCAATCCGGTTTGCAAAACTCTGCTCATACTTAAAATACAACACATTCCTTCCCTCAAGCAACACAAAACAATAAGGTTAGATATCAAAAATAAAAAAGACCTTATAAAACAAGCAAGTTGCCTATTAAAGTAAAAAAATCAGAATGAATCAGAATTAGTTAGTAATTAGTGCTTCAGTCACTCATGAGTTTCAGTAACTGTAAAAGTGTAACATATCACTGACAAGAAGACAGATATTACTAGTCAGTTAT
The DNA here is from genome assembly GCA_036785185.1 of Paratrypauchen microcephalus. Lineage (NCBI taxonomy): Eukaryota > Metazoa > Chordata > Actinopteri > Gobiiformes > Gobiidae > Paratrypauchen > Paratrypauchen microcephalus. Next base: position 1,793,092 of record JAVJIX010000103.1, on the reverse strand, counting down.
AGAAAACACTAGCATGTTAAATCCACTGAATAACTAATACTTTCTCTCCATCTTATAACATTTCCTTAGTCTCCTTTGAGACAAAAATCATCTGTGTGTGTGTGAAGTACATTTCTATACACACAAATCATAAGTAGCCTATCTAAATACAGAAATGCACCAGTTCTGATTATACATTATATTTTCCACACAAAAGTAAATTAGTAAATTAGCACCAAATTAATTTAACCATAGCTCAATAAAAGGAAACTTAGCTTACCGATAGAGTAGATCTCCTGATGAGACGAGGCGGCGGGAAACCCGCCCTCTGCACAATGCGAATTGGGACACGGCTATACAGTGCAAACATTTTGTGCTCGCTTACGCATACAGCCCGCGCCGCTCGCATGATTGGCAGTTAACCAGCCAATAAGCTTCAACCCCAGGTAAGTGACCCACCCACCGTTCGCGAAAGAACGCAGACACACACAGCGCGGCTGCGCTCAGGAGCTAGCAAACCGATTCTTGGCTGTAAATCTGGTGCATCGGACCTTTCGTAGTGAATTTGGACCGATCCGGGCTCCGCTGATCGGTACACTCAGATCCCAGAGGTCACAGACTGACACTTTACACCCCTAATATATATATATATATATATATATATATATATATATATATATATATATATATATATATATATATATATATATATATATATATATATATATATATATATATACATATACAGTGGTACCTCACCTTACAAAAGACCCAACAAACAAAAATTCCAAGTTACGAAACACCTTCACGTTAAATTTTGGTCTCTAGATACGAAAGAAAATTTAAGTTACGAAACGCGAAATCTCAAAAATTCAAATAATGCGCGCTCAGCCACACACATTATACGCTTTTCTCAGACTGGATTTAAACTTTTCTCACGTTTGTCTCTCGTTTAAACACTCAAACTTTCATAGATTTTCAACAAAATGTATTAATAGTGAAGTGTGGGGGGAAGGGGGAGGGGGGAGAAGACTGCGCGCGGACACGTGTCTGATAGCGCAGCATGACCCGGCGTACTCACGAGACCCGTGCTCAAACCGTGCCTCCTCTAGACCAAATCAAATCAAATCAAACAATATTTATAACGCGCTTTTCATACAAAATTGTAGCACAAAGCTACAAGCAGGTCTAAACCAGATCTAAACCAGGATTAAACCAGGATTAAACCACAGCGGCTCTTGCCTGCGTTCATTCATGCGCTCGGACTGCGTGCGGACCCGATGGAAGGCACATCCCCTCCCCTCCTCGCTGCTCGCCTCAACCGTGACTCGTGAGGTACACCGGTGCTGCTGCTAATAGCAGAGCTAGCACGAAACCAGGAAATAGACCCCCACGCGGTGGTTTAATCCTGGTGTCCAGTCCTGGTTTAGTCCAGGTTTAGTCCTGGTCCAGTCCAGGTATAGACCTTGTTTAGACCTGGTTTAGTCCTGGGTCTACAGTCTCTTAGCCAATCAGGACGCAGAACATAGTGTTACACTATAAAAAAAAGTTACACTATAAAAAAAACTTGGAACGGGGCTTTGGAACAAATCAGGCTTTTTCCATTGAAATAGCTAATCAACTTACGAAAAATTCACGTTACGAAACCACTATATATATATATATATATATATATATATATATATATATATATATATATATATATATATATATATATATATATATATATATATATGTGTATATATATATATATGTATATATATATATATATATATATATATATATAATATATATATAGCACGTCGATTTTGTACTGCACGTATTATACAATATATATAATTGTATAAACAAAAATAGAGTAGAAATTATCCTAAAGAGACTATAGGGTATTTAAGGAGTAAGGAGCGTTTCACAGGAGGTAATATTGCTTGAATGAATTTCGTATTGCACATAATATAGCACGGTATAATATTCTCTGCTTTAAATAAATAAATAGCAATAAATAAATACATGCCATATATCTACCTATAAATAAACTTTTGGTCACATCAAAATGGACTTTAATAACAATTCAATAATTTCAACAAGCTAGCTTTAATTCCAAAAACAAAGTAAAGTGCACTTTCAAAGTTCTATTAAATAAACCAATTAGTATTGGCATTGCAGCCTAATTCATTCAAAAAACGTTACAAAAAGAAAACATTTAAAGGGACAGTGTGTAAGATTTTTACCTGTTAATTACTGAAATTGAAGATACCCATTCAAAAATACATTGTTTTCCAAGCCTTTTCACTTCCATCATGAAATCAAAGTATTCTTTTGGACTTAGATATAGTCACATAAAAGGGGGATCTTCCCCATATAGAGGCAGCCATTTTGAATACGAGAGCCGCAGAAGGACATTTGGGCTCATCCTTCGCCGAGGCTCCTGCTAGCAGCTGCTCAGCCGCGCTGGGGGGAAGGGGGGAGCCTCGTGTAAACAAGCATGCTGCTGTATCACACGTCGTAATGGATCTAACACGTATTTTGGACTAAATTGTTTTACTGGATTTTATTCGCTGGATCCTTATGGACAGATTGAGGCCAAGTTTATGGTGAAATACAGAGTTTGACCTGTGCAGAGCCTTCAAAGGTAAGCTAAGTAACAAACTTCGTTTTGTGCTTTTCTGTATAAAAGCCCCATGTGCTCGGGGAGTGATTGTTTTGCAGGGAAATAAATTGCATAGTCAAAAAGAGGAGACTGTAAGGTTTCATTTGATGTGTAGATTGTCATGAATCATGATCGGGATTGTGTGTTTTCATGCGAAAAGAAAAAAAAAAAGTGAACGGGGAACCGCGTTTTATGTATACAGCGGCGCGCGGTTCGTGCGCGGGTACGCGAGCTGTCGGCGCTACGGCGCGCCCGGGTGACCCTCGAGGTCTGCCGTAGCCAAAAGAGGAAGTGGAATAGCTACTAACCACCTATGCGCCACGAATCCTACACACTGTACCTTTAAGGTTCAGATGCTATGCGTCCCATAAGAACTTCCATTCAAAACCTCATGGCTACATAAGTGCCGAGTCAAAAAAAAGTTACAAAAGTACCGAAACAGGTTAAACTGAATCAAAATAAAGTATTTCTCTACTGCTATAGCCTATGGCAAAACGTTCAGCTTTCATATAAACAAAAATAGAGTGGAAATTAACCTAAATATGATAATAAACCTATGATCACCACATGAAAGCTGAATTAGTATTTAAACATGTCCTAAAGTCTATAAAGTACAGTGGTCCCTCGTTTATCGTGGGGGTTAGGTTTCAGAAATAACCCGCAATATGTGAAATCCGTGAAGTAGGACAACTTTATATTTTACAATTATTATACATGTTTTAAGGCTGTAAATGCCTCACCACACACACTCTACACTTTTCTCAGACTGGTATTAACATTTTCTCACATTTCTCTCTAGTTTAAACACTCAAACTTTCGTAGATTTTCAACAAAATGTAATAATAGTGAAGCGTGGGTGGGGGGAGGGGGGGTGCGCGGACACGGGCACATGGATATACGTTGTTTTGGAACAACATATCCATGTGCAAAAGCCGAGTGGAAAGCGACCTGGATATCATTTTGGGCAAGACTCAGGCCACCGCTAGCAGTGCCGAACTGGCTGACACGGTTCACTGCTCTGAAGACGCCTCTGAGCACCAACCCTCACCACCCGACCAGGTACGAACACTATTGGATTCAGCGAGGGGCCCCGATCAGCTCTACTCCAGTCCGGGCAGACCCCTGGATTGTTGTAGCCCGTAATGACTGCAGACAGGGTAAGCAAATAAACCGCATGTCCTTCTCCTCCTCCCGTGATGGCTGCGGACATAGTAAGTGCTCCTCTTCCACTATGAATGTAGCTTTGTCAAATGAATTCAATATCCTGGACCATGAGGATTTTCCCCCACTAACCCGCGCTCACAAGAGTTGGTTGCATTTCACCCTGGCTCCAAAATCAGACCGCCCCGGAGTTCGGGGCATGGCTATCAATGCATCGCCAATACTCCACAGCTCTCTAGGACTTCCCCAACTACGGCCCCAGTGCTGCCCGGAGATCTGGCCTTGCACGTGCCGGGTTCGTCCGCTAGGCGTGACGGGGGAAGACCCACTGTCCCCTCTCCGCGAGTGTCCCCCCCACTGTGGCTCCCTCTACCGCACGGCGTCTGGGCCAGGTCCGTCCGTGTTGATTCTTGGCTCTTCCATGATCCGGCATGTGCAAGTAAACAAAGGTCACACCTCCTGTCACCCAGGCGCTCTCGTGAAGGACATCATAGACTCTGTCCCTACCACCCTGTGTGACCATCCCAGGTTTAGACCTGGTTTAGACCTGGTTTAGACCTGGTTTAGTCCTGGTTTAGTCCAGGTTTAGACCTGGTTTAGTCCTGGTTTAGTCCAGGTTTAGACCTGGTTTAGTCCTGGTCTGGTCCCGGCCTGGTCCCGGTCTGGTCCCAGTCTGGTCCTCATGTCTTAGGTTGTTTTCACACCTGCCTTGTTTGGTTCGTTTAAAACGAACCAGAGTTCGTTTGCTCCTTTGATTCGGACCTTTTGGGCTGGTGTGAATAAAAAACAAAAGTCTCGATCCGGAGCAAACAAGCCCAACAAGACCGACCTTTTTAGGTGGTCTCGGTCCGGTTCCATATGAATCCTGGTGCGGTTCGTTTGAGGTGAGAATGCAGCCCGGACTCGATCCGACACAAGTTGGCTTTTTGTACTTAACGAGCTCCCGTCGTATGTCGAGCATTATGGGAAACCAAGGCTTACGAAACTAAACGAAACTAAACTAAATGAAACTTACGAGGCTTACTTATGCCTTACTTAAGAGACAGAACTTGTTGCGCACATGAGCGCTGTCCTCCGTAGCCGTCTTGCCCTGTGTCTTTGTCATTTGGAAATTGATTGTAAAATAGAGTAAACCTCACGATGCTTCTCAAACATTTGTGCGAACTGTATAAACTGAGCAAACCATATCGCTAAGGCTAGATTGAAAACAGCACGTAACACCAGTATTCTCCTCCTTCCGGGTTTGGACACCGACAGGGCTCATTCTGTCCAATGGCTGAGCGACCTCAGCACACGTGCTTTTGTTTATAGACGTTAGTTCGCTTGGGGAAAAACTGCAGTGTGAAAGCGAACCGCACCAAAATTTAAAAAAATAATTATAATAATAAAATTTGGTCCGGACCAAAGCAAGTGGACTATCAGACTTTCCTGGTGTGAAAACGACCTTAGTCCCGGTCTGGACTTTCTACGGATCCAGTGACTCATGTCTCAGCTGATACACTATAAAAAAAAATTTTTTAAATCTGCGAAACAGCGAGGCCGCGGAAAGTGAACCGCGATAGAGCGAGGGACAGTGGCGTTCCTAGAGTGATTTCCTCCCTGGGCGAAAGCCACTCTTGCCGCCCCTCGCCCTCCGACCAAACCCTAACATCCGCCCCACCACCCAAAAACAAACAAGACCGTTGTCCATACAAACTCAATTCACAACAACTACTTTCAAAAACAAATGTACAGTTTTAATGAGGACTGCAATAAAAAATATAAACAATAATTACAAAAAAAAGTTTTAAGACCAAAGGCGCAATTTCACATTATAGCCATGTAGGCCTACAGCTATTTAAGAAAGCAAAAGTGCACTCCAGCACCCCCTGGTGGTCACAATATTGCAGAATCAGTCAGTACTCGCACCGCACCGGCTTTTTTTTTTTTTTTGCTTCGCGCCACCGCTATGAAATGCAGTTACATATTCAGGAGCTGCGCACAGCTGATAGGCGTAAAAAGTAAACAAAAGAGTGCAAATGTCACGTGATTGGTCCGCAGCAGTAGGATGGTAATTTAGACACACCTCGATTTTTACCGAAAAATAAGCCTGTTTCACAGACAAAACGTATGCTTTTTAAGCAGCCAATGCTGTTATCTGAAACATGGAGTGGGTTCTTCATGATTTCAACTAGCACATTCTGCAAAAAAACGAAAATCACAAATTTTGAAAAAAAATTGTAAAAACACGTGTATCTAAGATTGCCTAATCCCGAGTTGTTCCCTCAAAGTCTGTGGTCCGTCACATTTGTACAAACAGAAAACCAAAAAATAATCTAACAATCAAATTATTGAACTCTTGTCACTGCTTTAAAGTTGACTTTATTTGCACAGTCTACAGTATACACAGGGAAATCATCGCAGTATGGCTCATGTTTTGCTTTTGGTTCTGTCTGCAGGGTTCTTGGTCATTTCGGACTTTCAGCATTTACAGTATTTTCCGCACTATAAGGCGCATCGGATTATAAGGCGCACTGTCGGCTTTTGAGAAAATTGAAGGCTTTTATGTGCACCTTATAGTGCGGAAAATACGGTAATGTAAATTGGGTAAATCAAAAAATTTGGCCAAGCAGTTAAAGGGATATGCCACCCCCAGGTCAAATTTGGGCATCTCCCCACAGTCCAGAGACTAAAATAAGTGGTGGAAAGCGTTTTCCTGCTCACCCAGCCATTGTCCGAGTCTGTCGCCACTGACCGCCGCGGTATCTGGTGCTCCTCCGCCTTAGACTGGAGTCTAACGTAGCCAGAGAAAGATTTCGGCCAAAAGGAATTAATTTGCTCGATGCGTTTCCCAATTACTTTGTGTGTAGTGCGCATTCATATCGAGTGCAAATAAATGTGCAAATCAACACGGAGAGCTTGCCTTGGTCATTTTGGGTGGGAACTATTTTCCAGTGCGTAAGAATACAGCCATATCACGCAGCACGCTACCAGGGGAATCCCTGTTACGCACCGGGAAGGGAGTTCCCCTGTTGTACAACGTGGTGCGTGATACGGCTGTATTCTTACGCACTGGAAAATAGTTCCCACCCAAAATGACCAAGGCAAGCTCTCCGTGTTGATTTGCACATTTATTTGCACTCGATATGAATGCGCACTACACACAAAGTAATTGGGAAACGCATCGAGCAAATTAATTCCTTTTGGCCGAAATCTTTCTCTGGCTACGTTAGACTCCAGTCTAAGGCGGAGGAGCACCAGTTACCGCGGCGGTCAGTGGCGACAGACTCGGACAATGGCTGGGTGAGCAGGAAAACGCTTTCCACCACTTATTTTAGTCTCTGGACTGTGGGGAGATGCCCAAATTTGACCTGGGGGTGGCATATCCCTTTAAATGTAGTCTTTGGCAGCTGGTACTGCTGCTACTCATGTTAGATTTGAAATCATCATACTTACAATTCTGCAGCCGTGTCCTCCTGCTCAAGATGAGCTGATGCTGTCGTGTGTGTGACTTCAGCTGGCCTTGAATAGCGCTACAGTTTGGTCATTACCAATCAGCTGTTTGGAATGACTGTGCTTCTCACAGCGCATTATCATCTGTCTCCACTACACAACAACCGTATAAAATGGTAAAGGTGTTAACAATATAAATTATGTTGTGTTGGAGTTATAATCAAATAGTATTCACCATCAGACTAGCAGTTTGATGCACATTATTGACCATAAAACAGTCAATGAAGCCTTTTAAGTGGTGCCCCAAAGAAAACCACGGAAGAAAGGAACAAACCTGAGGGAGGCTTCGGGAGGCAGTCATCAGAAAAATAATCAAACTTTATTGAGTGAGGAGTTTATATCCTCTCTCCTCACTGTGTCTTCTCTGTGGGTGGGACTTACCCATTTCCTACAGAATCGAGGAGAAGGAAGCGAGCGAGGAAAGAGAAATGGGATGCGGCCACCGATGCAGCAGGTGGTGAGGAGTCAGAGCAAATTGAATCCTGTTAGGTTTAACCCAACTGGCAACCCAAATGAGAGACTCAGGTGAGGCTCATTCTGCTTTCTGATTGGATAATCGTCTTGAGAACCAAAACCCAAAATTATAACACTTTGGCCACCATGTCCATGTAATTAAATTAATATAAAAATGAAGATCATTTTCACACATCACGGTTATCTGTGCCACAGCCCCAGTGTGCACCAGATTTAGTGTTTACTATTTATTCTCTGTTAGTATGTTTTGTTCACACTTACTTACATAGTGCTTTTTAAGGCAGTTTCTCCAGCAAAGACATATGAGGACAACCAGACATGCTCCTTACATCCCCTCTTCAGTCTGCACATTCCAGCCCTCTTCCTGCTTCCCCTCCCCTCCCTTGTGTCCGCTGGTCACCCAAGCACTAGTTTAGCCCATGTTTTGGCAGCTTTTCTGCGGCGAGTGCATCAGCGAGCTCTGAAGGGGCCTTGTTGAAGCGAGAGGAGAGCCCTACACATTCATGTAGCCCACTCCAGTCCCCAGCTGCTGCACTAACACCAGCTGTCTCCTGGGAATGACTTGCACTGGGAGATGAACCGCCGTCATTTGTGTTGACAGATCAGATTGGAACGTGTCACTGTGTGTTTTTATACCGCAATGCATCCGTGCTGGACTGACATGTTTAGAATTCACACACACCATCCTGCTTACACCATCCTGCTTACTCACATGTGCTCGAGTAGTTATCAGTCACCAAAACAGCCATTTTTTTGATGGTTGGCTAATGCTAACTCTCCCATTAAAGGTCCTGTATTACACAAAATGGATTCTTGTTTTTAAAGATCCCATGACATGGTACTTCTTGATGCTTTTATATGGCGCCTTAATGGTTCCCTAATACTGTAAATGAATCCTTCTTCAAAATTAAGCCTTAGTGCATGAGATAGCCTCATGAACACAGTCAGAGTCATAAATATCTCTCTGAAACACTTTATTCTGGGCGTTATTGGTTGAATGCAAATGAGGAGGACAGAGACAGGCCAGTGCAGCGGGTGGGGGTGTGGCCAACTCTCCGCTCTTTCCTCTTTAGCGGTGCGATGTGCGCTGCCCCACCTCCGCGTTTCAGCGCGGAGGAAGATATGAGACGCTTTCCATTGAAAAAAAAAAACACATTTCCACAGAAAATAAAATTAAACCACTGCTGTTTCAGAGGTTCGGAAGCTCGGATAAAGGACATCCAAGCCTGGAAACACTCTCACGTGCCTCCAAGCAAATAAAAAAAACGCATCTCGCACTGCGTAGCTCATTCGCGGTCCAAACTCTCTGGGCATGATTTCCAGAGACGATGGGTGGACATCCAGACGGGCGGTGGAACTGCATTTGCATTTTTCCCTGAGTGTGACGTCAGAAAGTTCCCTTGTTCAGAATCGCCCGTTTGGGCTGTCTTTTTTTCAAACGCGGAAAAGGATCACAAATGCTCAGTTTACACATTTCGCAACTTTTAGCCATGGGGGGAAGGGCCCTAAACAGGGTAGGGAAGCTCACATTAACGTTGAAAAACCTCAGAAAGTGAAAATTTCATGCCATGGGACCTTTAAGAGAAGTTAGAATGTTGTTACCTCATCAAAATACAGCTCTGGAAAAAATAAGAGACCACTGCAAAATTATCAGTTTTTCTGATTTTACTACTTTTAGGTATGAGTTTGGGCAAAAGGAACATTTTAGTTTGAGTCTACTGACAACATTTCTCCCAAATTCCAAATAAAAATATTATTGTTTAGAGCATTTATTTGCAGAAAATGAAAAATGGTCAAAACAACAAAAAAGATACATGTTTTCAGACCTCAAACAATGCAAAGAAACAAGATCAAATTCATTTTCAAACAACATAATACTAATGTTTACACTTAAGAAGAGTTCAGAAATCAATATTTGGTGCAATAACCCTTATTTTTAATCACAGCTTTCATGCGTCTTTGCATGTTTTCCACAAGTCTTTCACATTGTTCTTGGGTGACTTTATTCCACTCCTGGTGCAAGAACTGAAGTAGCTCAACTTTGTGTTTGTGTTGGAATTCAACAGACGCTGGAACGGAATGGCTGTAATACATGTAGAGATGCTGATTTCAGAAAAAAAATGCAGTGGTCTCTTATTTTTTTCTAGAGCTGTATACCTGGAGTTGTGTTTGATTCATTCACATGTTTTGAGTTCCTTGTAATCCTGTTCCACCTTGTGATGTCATGTAGTGGTAGTTTTCTAGTAACAGCTCCCTTTTACCTTTTGGTCAGATTGGAGAGATTGGCAGTTTCAGGTGTGAAATCATCCAGATCTCTCCTAGTGAAGGTGTACAGAGTTTACAAAACACAGTGGAGCACGTCCTGTATTACCACATGACGTCACAAGGTGGTAGTGGAGTGTTTTGTGAGAATAACTCAGAATAATATGCTGGGTATGTTTTTGCTGAGGAAACAACATTATAAAATAAATAAATAAAAAATGGCATGATATCCAGCCTTTTTAAATACACTACCAGTCAAAAGTTTGGACAAAGTTTGTTTCTTTGCTTTCTTTACAATTTACACTGTAGATTCTCACTGAAGACATTAAAACTATGAATGAACGTGAATGGAATGTGGGAAACTTAAAATAAAGTGAAATCAACTCCAAACTGGTTATTACGGAGCCTTGGAAGTGTCATAGGTGAATAAATAATAACAATAAAGCGTGGGAACGACTTACAAGGCGTGCGCACGATTTGTTATTTTATTTATTCACCTATGACACTTCTAGGGCTCCGTAGATATATATTTTAGTTTAAAAAAAAAAACGCCACCCTTTACTTTAATCACTGTTTTTGACCCTAACATGGCACAGCTGTGACGTAAAATGAGTTCAGTTGTGAGTAGGGATGGAAATTATCGATTAATTCATTAATTGATAGTTGATTGACCTTATCGATCGATTAACGATTAACTGATAAGCGGTGTTTTTCACCTGAATTTTAGTGTTTCAATAGGATCTTTAAGAATATAAGCTATAGTAACATAACACTGAGTCATAAATATATCATAGTATTATTATATTGTATATTCCTCAATTAATTATTCCTTAGTAAAAAGCAGACAAATGTATTGATGCTGAATAACAAAATACAGTAATCCCTCGCTCTATCGCGGTTCGCGGATTTATTTATTTATTTATTTATTTAATAGTGTAACATTTTTTTATAGTGTAACATTGTATTCTGTCCTGATTGGCTAAGAGACTAGACGAGGACTAAACGTGGATTAACCCTGGACTAAACCAGGACTCGACCAGGTCTAGACCTGGACCAAACCAGGATTAAACCACCACGTGCCGCTGCTGGTTTCATGCGGCTGGTTTCTGGCTCGGGCACGAAACTCGGGGCCCGAGCCACAAACCAGCCACACGAAACCAGCAGCAGCACTGAGCAGCGCTGTTGGCGCCTGCGGCCGGCTGTGAAGTCGAGCTTGGCGCAGCGCGGTGCTCGGTTGCCTTGTTTCTTGACCACGCGGGTGCGCGTGTCCGCGATTAGCGATTAATTACAATTAAAGCATTTTGATCGACCAACGTCTTAATCGACAATTAATCGTTAATTGATTAATTGTTGACATCCCTAGTTGTGAGTGTAACATTTTTTTTTATTTAAACTATAAAAGTGCAAGAGTTCATTTAAACCATCAAGTCCAACAGTTGCCTGAATATTAAGAGGAAGAAGATACAAGCACATAAAAAGAAACATACACAAAACACATAAAATACAGTTCTATAAATGGGGTGAATGAGTAGTCAGTCGGTGAGAACTGCCCATTGCCCCTTTAATGACAGTCTCGTCTTCTTAGTAAAAGATATATTTAGTGGCTCAGAGTACGAGAGGTGAAAATTTATTTGATGCTTCAGTGAATGTGGTGATTTCACGGGTGAGAAGAGGAAGTAGTGGAGGGCAGAGAGAGAGGCAGACGCAACAATTTTCCAGAAATATACAACAGCATAAGATAAAACTCATGATGTTTGGATTTTTTTAAGTCTATGGAAAAAATGTATCGAAAATGTAACTCTTTTATCCACCTTATTCCACCCCTTCCGACACCCCTTTTGTCTCGTAAACCACGCTTTTTGTGGCGCCACTTCCAGTTAAATAGGAATCCCATTCATGTCAATGGAGATGCATCTTAAAATTCATCTTAAATATGACATAAAGTGGGATCATTTGCGTAAAATGCTCAATTTCCATGTGCACCAACTTTAAAACGACTATATCGTCCGTATTGAACTATTTGCTGTAAAGATCAGCAGCTCCAGCTACAGTTCCAATGTTTGTTTTTTGTGCCCAAACCTTTCTCTTGTGTTGCCTACTGAGAAAACATAACAGAAACAGAAAAAAAAAAACATTTTGGTCTCATTCACAAATATCACATCACTCTTCAGGGGACACATTTGTGGACAGTAGAGGACACATTTTTGGGTGTTTGTTTGAGCGGTAAGACCATTGACACAGACCTGCAGCTCCTTCATTATTCTCCCTCCCATTGTCTTGTCATTTAAAGGTATTTTTGGATAGTCATGTTTTGATATGCCCTTCACTTTTGTCACTCACGACATTTACATGTACAGGGAAATCCAAGTGCGCTAAACAACTAAATTTAAATGGTCTTTCCCTCAAAAACCTTTCAGATCACTTTTGTCCCAGTCTACAGCAGGTCAAAGAATCAAAGAGCTGTGAACAGAGAGCTACGAGGTGTTCAGGTGCTTGTAGTAATTTAGCATAAGCATTAAAACTTTGCATCTATAATCACTAATAAAAAGAACTATCATACAACCACACTTTTGGCAGGTATTTGTCTGGTTTGATATATTCCTGGCTGTTTCTTGTGCCGTGCTGTTGAACGCCTCTCCTAGTCTGCTCCCAGTGTAAATCGGACTACACTGTTACTGCTGATACATACTCGGTTACCTGCTCCATAGAGATTGAGAGCTTTCCTCATCACAAACATATCTGGAGTCGTGTTTTGTTTCATTCACACATACCCTGCATATTTAGGCTGTGTCGCATTCCTCTGTCTTACCCCTACCCCTTGGTTTTGTTCATGTTAGGGCAAGGGGTGTCCTGATTCTAATTTTGATCAAGGGCTTGGGCCACGACCGTGGGCTACATACCCCTTGAAACGAAGTAAGCTCTCGACCAGACTTAAAACGAAGGAGCACGCCTACAAGCTCAGGCAGGTTTTGGGATCAGGATGCCATGCAACCAGCCAAGGAGTCTCATAAATGTATTTTCAGCAGTTGTAATTATCGATTAACAGTTTAGCATGGTTTACAATTATGACGCTTATGTTCTGCGTTACTTTTAGTGAACTGTTACTGCGGTTTTAATTGTAGTGATGTCTGTTTAGCAGACGTTGTCATTTTCATCGAACTTTTACGTATAAACAATCTAGTTTTTTTGTCGAGCTGAGGTACCTGATAATCCTTGACATTTGTTTACGTTTGTTTGCGTTAATTGTTGTCGCCTCTGTAGACGTAGCAGCCAGGTAGAGGTGAGGGATGATGATGCAAACAGTAATTGAGTGGTGAACATGAAACTCGTGTAATCGGATAATGGTCAGTGACCTGGCTCTGCTACGTTATGTGGCGCTGTTGTCCAGCTACTTCCGGGTGATGGCTACTCAATAAAAACACAACAAACTATGTGGCGGTGTACAAAGATGGCGCTCGAGGAGTTTGACGGAGCAGCATTGGTGTATGTGTTGTGCATTCTTCGCAGCCATGATTTCGTCTGACTTTTCCGACAACAATCGCTACTTATGACAGCGTCGGCGCCTCTTGCCACTTCCGGGTGAAATCCCTGGTGAAATTTCCGGGCACGCGCAGTATGCCAATCCGATCCGATATCGTGCACAAGGCGGCACCAAGCAGATTACTATCGGCCTAAGCCAGGGGTTCCAATCGGATTCGGGAAACCAATCCCTATACGATCCTTAGCCTGTGCACATGAATCCGATACGATCCCAATCCGTTTGAAATCGGATTCCACACGTCCATGTAAACACAGTGAAAGACGTAGATAAAGGGGAAGGGTAAGGGGTAAGACAGAGAAATGGGATGCAACCTTAGTTCTTCTCTCAAACAGAAAACACTCCTTGTGGTGTCATGTGGTATTATAGGTGCAGGTACATTTTAAAACTAAATACTCCTAATATTTGAATCATTAAGATAATTTCATCTCTGGAATTACCAATCTCTACTGAACAAAATGTAAAAGGTCACTATTAAGTTGAAAACTACTGCTTCATTACAACACAAGGTGGAACAGAGCATTTTGAGCTTTGGAAATGTAGACAGACTGATCATAAATGATTACTCAAACATGTGTGAATGAAACAAAACACAACTCATGAGCGGTAACAGTATTATAACAAGACTAAAAGCTCACAAGTGTCCTTTTTGGGTAATATTGAACCTTTTAAATTGGACTTGGCCAGTTATCAGTTTTCCTGGCGTGGATCCTGTTGTTTCTGTGGTTTGTTCGGTTGTGTTTGCATGTACTTTTGGACCGTCAGTACATCATTATGGTTTAGCTCTAAGGCCTATGATGACACAGACCAGGCTCTCCATGCAGGTTCCTATCACTGCTCATTTACTCCGGCTGCAGCCCGCGGAGCTCTCAGGGGGAGGTGAGAATGACTAACCCGCTCTGATGAGGCATTTGTGGCCACTATCCAAAGACAAGACAACAAAAAAGAGACTTGTAGACGCCATTAAAAAAGTACTGCATAGAGGTAATAGAAGAGGGTCATGGTTTCTTTTCATCGCTTTGTTTTCAAGGAATTCATTTAGATATGAAAGAGGTAAGCTATTGCAAGACATTGTCAAGCGGTTGAATAGCGAGATAAAATTATAAAAAGATGAGGTGCAAATAGGGCTGTTGCAATTCACTTTATTCCACCTTGTTTCTAAACGCTCCTAAACCTCGCTTTTTTGTGGTGGCACTTCTGGTTAAACAGGGATATAATTCATGTCAATGGAGAATTTGGGAAACATTTTGCATTTGAAACAGCTTTATAGTCCGTACTGAACTTATTTGCTGTCAAGATCAGCAGCCCCGTAGGAAATAATACAACCTGAATGATGATGGCGGCAACTTCCAGAATAAGGTGGATATATCGACTTATCGTTCAGTAATTTTTGAGGGTAAGTATTTATCGTTTAGGGGGACTTTTCTTTGTACCAATGGGGAATTTTAGGGATGAATAAATAACTATGACTCATTATAGATGTGATTCATTATAGATGTGTTTCTAAGTGTATTTATTTAAACTTAACTCACCTCAACTACATCTTCAGTTACCCAGAAGCCCTCTTTATACAGGCCTTTTGTTCATCCTTCAACCTAAAGGTCCACAAAGGTCCTTAATCAGCAGCTCTCCTCTGGACCTGGAGTGCACCAAGCAGATGACTGAACCATTTCAATATTTGTATTTATTTTATAGCAAAAACATTGGCACACTAATCTGGGACACACTGACATGTATTTATGTAAACATTTTGCCCTGTCTATTTTTAGGAATGTCTGCCTCTACTTCAGTTTTCAATACATTTCACTGATTTCTGATCTGCTCCCTTGCCCCACCCTTCCATTTGTTGCCAAAGAAAAAAACATTGTATGTTACCTGTCCAAATGTTTTTCTGTCATAACATGTTGTGAATAATTGTATTGCACTTTTCATCTCTGTCATCTCCGAGTCGGCGGCGCGCACATGTGTGTGGCCCCTCCCCTGGCCGTCTCTATCACTGTCCTGCTTGGTTAGGGGGAAACGAAATTTCGATCTTCTGTGTCTTGTACATATGGTTTTTTGACAATAAAGCAAACTATAAACTATGAACAATTTTACCTTCAGGTTCAGGAGGTCCCATTTAGATTCTCAATCTCTACTGCTATAAGTACCTTGGCGTCAATGTGAACAACAGGCTGGACTGGGGGGAGAACGATAATGCTGTCTACAAGAAGAGCATGAGCAGACTCTACTTCCTGAGGAAGCTCAGGTCTTTCAATGTGTACAGCAAGTTCCTGGAGATTTTCAGTCTGTGGAGGCCAGCACCCTGGACTTTACTGTGGTCTGCTGGGGGAGCAGCACCAGTAAAAGGGACATTGTGCGGATTGACAAATCGATCCGTAAAGCTGGTCATGTGATCGGCTGTGAGCTGGAGACATTTGTCACAGTGAGGGACAGGAAGACACTGGACAAACTGCTCTCCATCATGGACACTCCTGCTCACCTACTGCACCAGACCACAGAGGGACAGAGGAGATAATACTCCAACAGGCTCCTACAGCTCCACTCAAACAGTAGAGATACAGGACGACATTCATATATTCACAACTGTACAACAACTCACCCATGTGCAATAGATAATATAATACTCCACTGACAATACTCCCTACAACTGTATAAAGCTGGGATTGTATATCTTTATTACTACTTTTTTTTAAAATTTAATTCTGATGTGTACATATACATTATTATCATTATTTTTATTTTTATAATTATCTCATCTGACACTGGTCTATTGCTCTTTGGGTGCTATTCCATCAATTTTTTTACTCTCTGTTATATATTATACTTGATGTCTGAGCTACTGTACCCAACAATTTCCCTTGTGGATCAATAAAGTTTGTCTAAGACTAAGTGTAAGTCTAAGAGAGACCTGGCCAAGGGAGCGGCCAACACAATCCCATACATGTGGACAGTGTTGTACCTGAACGCGTTCACTGAACGATAGTTCATGAACGCGTTCATATTTTGGGCGAACGTGAACTAAACGCACTGTATTACTGCCTGATGAACGAACTGTGAACAAGTTCATTCTGGTGTCTGTGAACGACACGCGCTATTTAACTTCGTTCAATAGAGTCTCAGATTTCTGTAGTGTTCCAGGTGAAAACCGCAGGAAAACAATTAATTTAACAACACCAGCGTCGTATCGCTGCATGTGTCATCGAAGCAAGACAGAACAAAAAAGGCAGCATAGAGACATGGAGACGACTGTAGCAGGAGCAGCAAGGATTCGTTATATGAACATTTAAAAGAGGTCTATGACAAGGTCAGTGAGGAAGGGAATAACCTCACATTTATGTGCAAACTTTGTCCGTCGGCTTTCAACAAGAAAATCCACCTTCGAGCCTTTCCTGGCCGACCCGGAGCCGGTCGAGGCGCACCGCCGCGAAGGAAGTGCGCTCGGCGGAGGCCGGTGACACCTGGGGAGAGGTCCCGCGAGGGGATCCTCCCGCACCGGGCGGCCGTCCCTTGCTCACCGAGTTGACCGGGCGGACCACGCGGACCCCACCCTTTTACCTCTAAACAGTTTCACGTCCTCTTTCAGGCTCAACCTTATTTCCTACTTCAGCCTGGTTCATACGTCTGTTTGTGGTAGCAGAATGTTCAGTATGTCACTGTCATGTTTTCCTTTAATAATAATAAAAAGACCATCCAAGCAAGTAGCAAGTTTTCCCTCATGTTTTTTGAGAATATACTGTAGGGGTGAGAGTTGCAGCTGCTACTAGTGTGATTGAACAGACAGCAACAATGGGGAAATCCTGTTGCCTAAATGTTATTGTGATCCTGGTTGGATAAGGATACGAAATTGAATATGAAGATGGAATCTAACACATGGTTTGATTGTTAAAACTGATGTAATAATTGCTGTCTATGGTTCTATATGGGCTTTGGCAATGATATTGAAAAATAATAGCTCGCAACAATGTATTGGGGGAAAAAAAGAACTATGAACTAGTTCATTTTTTGGAACTATTAACGAACTACTAACTATAAACAATTATGAACTATGAACGAACTAGTTCATTTTGAAATGTGTGAACTGAACTTTGATCTATTTCATGTAGAAAATGAACTTTCCCAACACTGCATGTGGATACAAAACAGTAAAATCACAAAATACATGTCTTGGTCACCATTCTTGGTCTAAAGATACTCCTCCACAGACCATGACGCTAAATAAAAAAATAAAGTTTTAATAAAAGCATGATCAAACAAACACACATGTTTTGGTTTGATGAAAGTGAAAATATTTCCTCAAACGATGTACTCGCTCTCGCTGTTCTCGTCAAATTTCAGTTTAGCGTAATGAGGGTCTCAAGGTGCTAGTAGGATTGCACTTGCTCAATGGTCTAACCTTTAATTAAAGTGATTTCATTCTTGTGAGTTGTTGTTTGTTTTTTTCTAAAACCCTCAGTCTTCTCGTCGTCGTATTTGCTGATTTTCATGTTTTTATATCTGCTATGACACATTTGTAAACTGGAGAGGACGTCTGCATAAGGGTGGAAAAGGTCAGAACGTTTGCCATTCACTCACTCTATGAATGTGAGTCTTTCTTGAGCAAATGAATTACTCTTGCAATAGGCCCAACTGACAGTAAATCCATAAATGTTGTAACGTTCAGGCAAAGAGCTCAAATGTGTCTGACCACGCTTAAAAGGGCCACTTGTCGGGATTGGTGAAATGGAGATATTTGCATTAGAAGTTTTTTTTTTTTTTTTCAAAATTTGTGATTTTCATTTTTTTGCAGAATGTGCTAGTTGAAGAACCCACTCCATGTTTCAGATAACAGCATTAGTGACGTTAAAAACATACATTTTTAATTTCAAATTGGCTTGTTTTTCAGAAAGAAACGGGGCGTGTATAAATCAACATATTTTCCCATGCTCGCGCGCCCGCCAATCCCGTTGCGAGAAGCGCCAAAGGGATTTCCCCTGTTCACCGATCAGCTGTGAGGAGCTCGTACATATGTAAGTGGCACTACGAGACAATAAGGACATGAAAATGGACTTTTAACTTCTACTTGGACACATAACATATTCGGGAGACCTTCGGGACAGGTTCGGGACACGTCCGTTTCTCCGGAGCTCGTGTACAGAGTGTGATTTAGCTCTGAAAGACCGTGGTATACATGTGGAGATACGCGAATTATCTGACAACACAGTGGCACGGGGTGAGTCATATTATTATCATATTATTTCTGTATCAAATGGAGATATTAGGTGAAAGCAGCGGATTGTGTCAGCATTAGCCTGTGTGTACGTGTGTGTACAGGACTAAACCAGGACTAAACCAGGACTAAAGAAGGACTAAACCAGGACTACAACCGGGACTAAAAGAGGACTAAACCAGGACTAAAACAGGACTAAAGAAGGACTAAACCAGGACTAAAACCGGGACTAAAGAAGGACTAAACCAGGACTAAAACCGGGACTAAACCGGGACTAAAACAGGACTAAACCAGGACTAAACCAGGACTAAAACCGGGACTAAACCGGGACTAAACCAGTACTAAAACTAGGACTAAAACTAGGACTAAACGCTAGCTAGCTAGCGGCTAGCTGCGTGGTCCTGGTTAAACCCGGTTAAACACCTAGAACTAAAACTGATTTTTAATTTAACATTTCCTATGTATTTTTGAATTATTGAATGATTATATGGACTTTTTGTTATAAAAGCATTTCCATTTTAACAAAGTACCTTCTCATTTTGAGACCTTTCCTGAATGTGTGAGAATATGGAGCAGGAGTAAATAAGTTTATACTTCCACCTGCTTCATTTTGAGCAAAAGGAACTGCAGAGACATGTGACATAAGTTTGTATTTGTGTGTATTTTGAGTTTGTATTTCTGAAATTATGCTTAAATGGAACCTGCAAGTTGCTCAAATAAACATAAACATAAACAATGTAAACACCACACCACAGATAGTCAGTGATGGAGGAGGGCTTAGCTTAATGTCATGCAAATTAGGCAAGAATGCCTAGAGTGAGGAAACGTTACGAGCCGATTTCTCCGCTCAGCATAAACCAATGTGCTGCTTTCAAACGGCCACAACTTCTTCAAATATTGTCAGATTTTCATGTGTAAGACATCATTGGAAAGCTTAGAATCTACACTTTCAGAATCCGTTAATAACTCAATAAACACCTCCCGGACGACTTGGGACTGGTTTTGCCGTGGTCGGTCACAAACATTTAGGTCCTACACTAAATGGACTCTTGTGAGCTTCAAGCAACATTATAATGTTGTTACCGCCTGAAAAACATACATGGAGTTGTGTTTTGTTTCATTAGCACATTTAAGTAATTATTATTAATCCTCTGTTATTAGTTTGTCTACATCTCATCAACCTGAAGATGCTTTGTTCCACCTTGTGATGTCATGAAGAAATTCCAGGGCATCTGAATGATTTTAGCGAAGGTGTAAAGAAGTTCAAAAACACAGTGGAGCACTCCCTGTATTACCACATGACATTATCAGGTAGAACAAAGTGTTTTCAGTTTGAGAGAAGAACTCAGCCTAAATATTCAGGGTTTGAGCGTTAAACGTGAACACATGAGGGAATGAAACAAAACAAAACTGTGTGGATATTTTTGACAAAGAAACATAACAGATAACAGATTTTTGTCTTAGATTATTTTTTGTTTTGTCTTTATACTGTATTTTGTACACTGTCTTTTTGCACTACTTGGCCAGAGAAAAACTAAATTTCGACCCAGAAATGGAAAAAGCGGAAGAAGATGGATGGATGGATGGATGTTGAACACATATCCTCCTGGCACCCGAAGAAAAAAAGTGTATTTCAATTTTTTATTTTCTCTTTGGAGGTAAATGAACACCTTAGCATTTAAATTGTGTTAATTTTATTTTTATTCATAATGTTGTAACATGTCCTCTGTAATGGGCTGTAGTAGTGTTAAATCCATGTGAAGTTAAAGGAAAAGTAACGTTTTTTACAATCTGTTTTACAATAAGGTTTTATTACCTTATTTCGGTAATAAAACAAGTTGTTTTACTCACCCATAGCACTTTGGTGTCATATGGAGCATTTCAGGAGATGTTTTAGATTAGCGTTAGGCTAACGCCGTTAGCCTAGCGCGACTTATAGCCATAGTTCGGGGAATTCCCCGAGCATGTAATATAAGATAAGATAAGAGATAAGATAAGACTTTATTGATCTCACACAGGAGAAATTTACTTGTCACAGTAGCTCCAGGTAGGGACAGTTTGAACAAAAAGGCAAAAAAGGCATAAAGATAGGTGATAATAATAATAAAAAAAATAAGTAATAAATCGAATAATAATAATAGTAGTGATAATAATAATAATAATATTATTATCACGTGCGGGCTCCAAATAACACAAACTTTAGCACTTTTCAAATCATAGAAGCTCGATGTCTTTAGTCTACGATTTTGTTTGAATCAAAAGTGGCCTGTAATCCGAGATTTATCCATAGTTTACAGCTTTGCGTTTCATGTTTGGGTCCCGGGAGCTGAGAGCACACTCCACGCATGCGCACTGGCGTCCTCATCTACTCGAAACTATGGCTAAATCTCGGATTACAGGCCACTTTTGACCAAACGAAATCGTAGACTAAAGACATCGAGCTTCTATGATTTGAAAAGTGCTAAAGTTTGTGTTATTTGGAGCCCGCACGGGGCATATTACATGCTCGGGGAATGCCCCGAGCTATGGCTATAAGTCGCGCTAGGCTAACAGCGTTAACAACGTTAACAACCTAACAAAAACTTATTTTTTTTTGTTGATGACCAACATCTCTGACAAGCTTCTACAGTCACCAATTTCTTATTTATTTATTTATTTTTTAATCATAGTGCAGTCACAAATCTCAAACGTCCACTATAAAGGACACAAATGAATGGGCCAGGTCTCAGGAGGATATGGCAGAATTGACAATAAATCTGACTTTGAACTTTGATCTTTGAACTTTGATCGTTGAATATGAAGAATTAACAAATTAACAAAATTAACTGAATTTTTGTATTCACACAGCAGGTGATTTGGGCTGCAGGTTCAACTTGTAAGACAATTTTCCTGAGGACCACAAGAATGCCGAATTATTCACACAATCTGACATCTGATTCAAATCAAACTTTTTGAAATATCTTGCATCCTTCAGAAAAATGCATAAGAGCACAGTACTAGTTTTGCTCTGTGTCCCTCTTGTGGTGTGGAGTTACGAAGCACCAGAGGACAAACCGGAAATGTTTGTCGACATTGTATGTCCAGCTTTTCTCACATTCGTGAATGCAGCCTACATCTCAGGAGTCACCGTGGAGCTGCCCTGCCTCTGCAAACCTTCAGAGGTACGTTCTGACCTGCTGTGCTATCACGGAGCTAACATAAAACAAGGCATTTTGACCTAACAGGGCTGGGCTGTCATGAACTAAAGATCAGAATCAAAATCAGAAAGACTTTTATTGCCATTGTCAAGTGAACACAATTCACAAAACTAGGAACTTGTCTTGGTGATAAAGGTGCGAACATAAAACACTAAATAATAATAATAATAATAATAATAATAATAATATGAATAACTAGAATATAGACACTAAATAATAATAATAATAACTAAAATATAGCTATAATATAGTAAAAAATAAACAATCCAAATAACAAAAGGTTCAGATGAGCAGCATCAGAACAGTAGTGCAAACATGACTTAATTAAAGTGACTGGTGATATAAAGTGTCCAACTTTGTGCAGATGTTATGAATTGTTCATGAGTCCAACAGCAGATTACTGTTACACTAATGTTAAACTAAGATCAAAGTCAAAGATCAATGTCAGCTTTATCATCAATTCTGCCATATGTATTCAACATACAGTGAATCGAAATTTCGTTTCTCTCTGGCCAAGTAGTGCAAAAAGACAATATCCTCCTGAGGCCCTCCTGTCCTTTATAGTGGACATTGAGTTAACTCGTCTGTCTGTGTGTTTTGAGATAGACTCTAGTTTGTGGCTGCACTATGATTAATAAATTAATAAATTAATAAATTAATAAATTAATAAATTAATAAATTAATAAATTAATAAATTAATAAATTAATACATTAATACATTAATACATTAATACATTAAATTAATAATAAATATAGCTGCAAGCAGTAATGTGGGGCCAAGCAGTGACACAGCCTAATTTGATGATGTGCGTTGGATCAGTCTTCGCCCAAGGATCCCAGAGATACCAAGTTTTTGAAAATTGGACTTAAAAGTTACAAGCAGAAATGTCCCTCAAATTTTGACCTGTTAGTGGCGCTAGAGGGTTTGAGCTGGGGCCCTGTAATTTTTTGTGGGGAATCCTGGGACAGACTAGAATACTTGTGAAAAGTTTGAAAATAATCCTATGAAGGGTTCCAGAGATATGAGCTCACTTCCTGTTTGGCGACTGTTAGGATGGGAGTCTATGGCAACCCCTAGAACTGTCTGGTTTGATCTGTCTTTGATGTGTCTGATCTAGCCGAAGTGAGCTCATATCTTGGGAACCCTCATAGGAAGCCTGGGAGCCTGGGAAGCCTGGCTAACAGACCCTGTTAGACCCTGTTATGGTCAAAGTTGCAGGAATTTTAATAATACATGCTGAGGCCTACATGCACCTTCGGTGCTTGTCCCCACATTGCTGCTTGCAGCTATATCAGATCAAAGGTACATAAAGATCAAATATCTTTGATCAGGGCGTTGCCTAGCAACGCGCGTGAAAGGTCAGTATCGGGTGCATCGGCTTTCGGACAGACGCGTTTCATTGGCTGTCACGACAAAACGATAAGAGATATCAAAAATCCAGCAATGTTTCTGATGAGGCTCGGTCCAAAGATGCTATGTACCAAATTTGAGCAAAATTGGTCCAAAATTGAGGGAGGAGAAGATTTTTGAGTGTTTTTCATAAAATTCTAAATGGCGGAAAATGACATCATATGGTGCGTTGGATTCGGCTTGGCCCAAGGAGTCCAGGGATACCAAGTTTTTGAAAATTGGACATACGGTTCGCGGAAATGTACCTGAAAATTCCTGCAACTTTGACCTGCTGGTGGCGCTAGACGGTTGGGGGTGGGGGCCTATAAATTGCTGTGGGTAATGAGGAGACTGTCTGGAATGTGCATGCAAAATTTCACAACTTTTTACCAGACGGTTCTAGGGGCTGCCATAGACTCCCAGAGGTGGAAGAATATTTTATAATAAGAATCAATACAAACACTATAGGTGCCTTGCAGCTTAGCGCTGCTTGGCCCCAATAATAGTAATAATAATAATAAATAATAATAAATAATAATAAATAATAATAACAATAACAATAACAATAATAATAATAATAATAATAATAATAATAAATGTAAATAAATGAATAATATATATAAAAATTAAAAATAACTACATAAATAAATACTTAAATACATAAATAAATAGATAAATAAATAAATACTTAAATAATGAAATAAATGAATAAATACATACATAAATAGATAGATACATAAATAAATAAATACTTAAAGCCCCAGTGTGTAGGATTCGTGGCGCATAGGTGGATGGTGCTATTGCACTTTCTGTTTTAGCTACGGCAGACCGCGCGCGCGCCGCTACTGTATAAATAAAACGCGGTCCCGTTTATTTTTTTTTTCCTCCGGTTTATTTTATTTATTTTTTTCTCATGAAAACACACATTCCCGATCATGTACCATGACACTCTACACATCAAATGAAACCTTACAGTCTCCTCCTTTTGACTATGCAATTCATTTCCCGGCACAACAATCACTCCCCAAGCACATGGGGCTTTTATACGGAAAAGCACAAAACGAGGTTAGCTTACCTTAGAATGCGTGAAAAGTCCCTCAGTCGTCCAGGTAGAATCCATGATCAAAGGAGAAGTTCAATTTGACAACTGGACAAAGTTTGTTTGGTTGAAAACGTTTCGCCGCTCATCCGAGAGGCTTCGTCAGCTCTGGTTATTGTACTGGTTAGACCCTGCTTATATCTAGCTGCCGGGAGGCGCGTCCTACAATGACAAAAGCTCTGAAAACGATCCCCCTAATCTGTCTCTTTGTTTTTCAAATTACTCTGACGGCTAGTTTAGACAAGTTATGTCTAACTCCCCCATTTCTGTTTAGAGAATCCGTCATTAAACAGAAATGGGGGAGTTAGACATAACTTGTCTCCCATTTATAATGCGATCCTTAGACCTGTCAAACAGAGCCAGGGCAGAGGGGTGGAGAGGGTCGTTAGACGTTGAATAGGGGGTCGAAACCAGCCGTCAGAGTAATTTGAAAAACAAAGAGACAGATTAGGGGGGATCGTTTTCAGAGCTTTGTCATTGTAGGACGCGCCTCCCGGCAGCTAGATATAAGCAGGGTCTAACCAGTACAATAACCAGAGCTGACGAAGCCTCTCGGATGAGCGGCGAAACGTTTTCAACCAAACAAACTTTGTCCAGTTGTCAAATTGAACTTCTCCTTTGATCTTACCTTAGAATGCTTTGCACAGGTCAAACTCTGTATTTCACCATAAACTTGCTCTCAATTTGTCCGTAAGGATCCAGCGAATAAAATCCAGTAAAACAATTTAGTCCAAAACACGTGTTAGATCCATTACGACGTCTGATCCGGCAGCATGCTTGTGTTGTTTACCCAAAACCACGAGCCTTGCTGAAGGCGAAGGCAGAGCGCAAATGTCCTTCTGCGGCTCTCGTATTCAAAATGGCTGCCTCTGCATGGGGAAGATCCCCCTTTTATGTGACTATATCTAAGTCCAAAAGAATACTTTGATTTCATGATGGAAGTGAAAAGGCTTGGAAAACAATGTATTTTTGAATGGGTATCTTCAATTTCAGTAATTAACGGGTAAAAATCTTACACACTGTCCCTTTAAATAAATAAGAAATTAAAAGGGAGTCTAAAAACTTTTTGAAGTGACTGTAGAAGTTTGTCAGAAATGTTGGTTATCAAAAAAAAAAAAGTTTTTGTTAGGTTGTTAACTTCACGTGGATTTAACACCAAAATGTCCCTGACGTCCATTACAGAGGACATGTTACAACATTACGAATAAAAATAAAATTAACAAAATGTAAATGCTAAGGTGTTCATTTACCTCCAAATAGAAAATTTAAATAATAATAATAATTTAGACACTTTTTTTCTTCGGGTCCCAGGAGGATATAAAGATGAAACAAAACAAAAACTATCTAAGACAAAAATCTCGAATCCAAAATCTAAAATCTGAAAGCAGTGTAACATAATAAATAAATACCTATTTACAGATGTCCAAAATGTGCAGTGTGCATCAAAAATGTGCAATGGAAGATACAGCAGTGAGATAGTAATGTGCAATAGAATGTGCATAAAGTAAAGATAAAGGTAAAATAAATGTGCAACAGTAGTAAAATTCCAGTAGTAAATGTGCAACAGTGCAACAGTAGTCCTTACCAGCAGTTTTTAAAGTGTCTAGAGTGATATGTCTTTTTATGGAAGCATTTGTGTGAGGGGGATGTAAACGGCGACTAGCATGATCGCCGTGAATTCCCTCGGGAGATAAAAAGGCCGGCACTCTGGAGATTAGAGACCAATGGAGATTTTAAGATGTTACTAAATTTAGTGTTCACACTGCTGTTCCTGAGGAGCTCTGGTCTTTACTGTTGGTCACAAGGATTGATTATAGACACAAAGCAGTGACGTGCGGTGAGGGTCGTGGCTGGTGAGGCACTGACGTCGTCACAATCAGATTTACAAATAAGTAACCCAGGGCCAGTTTCTCTCCCTGTAAGTGACTGGAGCTCGTAATATTTTTGAAGCTGAAAATTAATTATTATTGTTCAGTGCATTTTCCAGAGCGCGCCCAGTAGTGTCATAAATTAAAATAACAATGTTTTTAGCTCGATCTGGCTCTGAATGTGAGCACTGGACCGCTCATGTTTAACGAGGCTTCTTGGCAAATTTTTCAGGTCACAATATCCATCTGAGTCCAGACATTGTCACAGCAGGTTGAGAAAAGAAGGAAAAGCAGAAAAGACGATTTCTTACCACGCTGAGCGAGTCTTTCGTCCCATAGTCTGGAGCAAACCCTTTAGCTCCCGCGTTGGTCTTCCTTTAATTATAACCTCGTGCTTCAACTGAAAGTCCAGTTTAGAAAACTGCTCGACCTTTAATATGAAATCTTCCTCCATTTAAAAAGTCAGGCCAAACAAAAAGAAAAAAGTGGACGGATTATTAAATTTGACTTGCTAACTCTAAACTGTATCTTGTGTCACTTATTCTAATCTGCTGCTCCAGGAGTTGCAGAAGAATCCCTGGGCTCACGAGTGCCTCCACCATGAGGCCAGGTAACTACGAGCCTCACCTCGCCTTTTCACCGCCGCTTTAACCCGGCGCCTTCTCACGGCCGCTTTAGCGCAGAATCTGTCACTGCTGAGCTACAGCACAGTCAGTCCATGTGAGGCACCAACGGCTGGTGCAGAGCCGCACGTCTCTTCTCAGTATTTGAACGGTAAAAGTGAAAATTCTGCGAATTTGAATAAAAAAAAGAATTAAAATGGCGAAGTTAAATAGAAAATAACTTTATAGTACAAATCATTGGATAAACGTCTCTGACACAAAGGGAGGAGGTCACTTTGCCACTCCAAAGTGCAGACACTCTTGATATCAACTGTAGCACATTTATTCCATGTTCCAGTCTCACTGAGAGATTTATCACCTATCATTTTGAACCACGTCTTTCCACCATCTGAAATCTTCACAGATGGACAATATTGTTGTCAGAACCTTCAGAATTCCCTCACTGAGCTGCAGAGGCTCTGGAGGTACTGGGGTTTAGGTAGTAATCATTCAGATCAGAGAGAGGCATTTTAGGTTTAAACCAAATGGATTTCACAATTAAAACTGGCAACCCAAACTTACTCTTATTGTTACGGACATCAGGTTTACATGCAAAGTCTATGGGGATGCGTGTGGTTGGAATTTCCTTTGAGATCAATAAAGTATCTAGTCCAGGGTCAGCTCTGGAGCCACATGCGGCTCTTAGATCCCTCTGATGCGGCTCAGTACAGTGGTCCCTCGTTTACCGCAGTGGTTATGTTCTAAAAATAACCCACAATAGGCGAAATCTGCAAAGATATTACAGAATGAAACTAAAGATCCAAACCTGTTTTCAGGCCCTAAACATATTGCGTGTATTTCACAGTTCGTCTGATCGAGCCTCTTCGTCCTGACGCCGCTCCGCTGTTGCGGGTTTTGTCGAGAAGAAAACTTGCAAACATACAGCACTTCAGGGTCACACTGCGATTAAACACTTATACAAATTTGGCAAAACTGAACGCATTTTGTAGTACAGGAGACACGGAGGAGAACGACTGACAAACCGGCAAAGGTCTACAGTCCCTTAGCCAATCAGGACGCAGAAATGCGCGTTGATACACTATAAAAAAAAATGGGGGGGGGGGGGGACGCGAAACAGTGAGGCTGTGTTAAAGAAAATTGTATAATACTGCCTTTAACGAATTATCAAAGTGTTATACTCTTCTTGTGTTGGTTCACCTCCTATTGTGAAACCATAGGATGGGACAAGGACAAAGACTGATTAACTGCTTAGACAAACAATCAAAGCAACTGCTGATTAGTGATGTATGTATGTATGGTAAAGATTAACTTTGTTGAAACTGGTTCAACTGGGAATTTTCCGCTACGCCTATGTATTTGACAATAAAAGAAGCAACGAGGACGTGTTCTTTTAGAATTGAGTGTGTTGCCTGGAAGGAGGTGTAGCATGTGCTTAACACATGCTACACCTCATTCTCCCTCATTACGAGTATATTACTTCTGTGTCTGTTTTATCATTTGTTCCCTTTTGTTGATTTTTATTAGGAAAAATCGCTGACAGGCTGCAAAAAGTGAACCGAGATTTAGCGAGGGACCACTGTATTTAATTAAAATGTATTTTATTTTTGTTTGTTCATTTTCAAAATGTAATTCTATGGGACAAAGGCAAAAAACAACCCTTTATATGCAGTGTTATTTCATTTTAAATTTCAAAAGGGTTTTGTAGCTCCCACTGTTTCCTTTACTGTGTGAAATGGGTCCAAATGGCTCTTTGAGTAGTAAAGGTTGCCGACCCCTGATCTAGTCCAACATTTCTGGGCACGTTTCAAGCGTTAAGAGGTTAAAAATGGAAAATTTGGTGAAATTTGGCACATTAACGAGTTTCAAGCATGTGCCTTCAAATGTTAAAGCGTTTGGCGCAATTTCAACTCTGTGGTCTGAACTCAGCATAACACTCGTAACTGAATAAATGCACAATAGATTTATAGGTTTAATGCCATACCGTGGAACGTTACTGGAAAGCAATAAAAAACGGATGTAATTGGAAAAATACTTTAGTCTACATATTAACTGGAAATGAAGGCTTTAACATTTTAACATGTCAAATAATAATAATAATAATAACAAAATAACAAAACTACTAAATAATAATAACATTTTATACTACTACTACTCCTACTACTACTCCTACTACTACTACTACTACTACTAATAATAATAGCATGTAATAATAATAATACTAAATAATAATAGCAAAACATTTAATACTACTACTACTACTACTACTACTACTACTACTACTGCTACTACTACTACTACTAATAATAATAGCATGTAGTCATAATACTACTAAATAATAATAACAAAACTTTTACTACTACTGTGCTTTGTCCTCTTTTGTCGTCGTTGTCAGGTGCAGTCGGTGGTGTGGTTCTACAAAAAACACTCCAACTCGGAGGAGACTGAAGTCCTCTCTGATGACCACGGGCAGCGGGTGATGGATCCTGACGCGCTCTCTCCCGGCGCAGACCTGAGGGGGCGCATATCCATCCGCCTGTTCAGCCTCCTCGTGTTCAATGTCCACCCCGCCCACTCCGGGGTCTACATCTG
Organism: Paratrypauchen microcephalus; assembly: GCA_036785185.1. Lineage (NCBI taxonomy): Eukaryota > Metazoa > Chordata > Actinopteri > Gobiiformes > Gobiidae > Paratrypauchen > Paratrypauchen microcephalus. Next base: position 1,763,561 of record JAVJIX010000103.1, on the reverse strand, counting down.
TGGAACCGAGCGCAGGGACTTCTTCTACGCCTACGACCTGGACATACAAGAGGCACGCGCGATCAACTTTATTGACAGGTTAGAAAAAATTAAAGAATCCATATTACGCGATTCTTACTATAGTCTGATCTGTTAAAATGTTGTTTCTTCATCCCAAACACACCCGGAGTTTCATTCACACATGTTCAACACACAAACCTGCATATTCAGGGCAAAAGGAGAAATTCAATTTGTCAACTGGACAAAAGCTTATTTGGTCAAATACGTTTCGCAGCTCATCCAAGCTGCTTCTTCAGTTCTGGTCAGATGCTGGTGGACACTGCCTATATCTGCTAAAGGTTTACAGTTTCTGTTAGTTAGGTGGGCCTATTAGATCTGCAGTAGGAGTGGAGTGTGGGTCTTGTGAGCAGAACCATTCAGGGCCATAATGGGTGTTTTCACACAGGTGTTTGACCTGGCTGCCCTATTGTTTTCTTTGTTTGTTTTGAGTTACACAAAGAAAACAATAGGGATAGCCAGGTAAGGTCCAGAGGTGCTGTGAAACATATTCGACCAAATAAACTTTTGTCCAGTTGACAAATTGAATTTCTCCTTTTGCCGTGGATTCTGCACACCTATAATAATAATAATAATAATAATTAATTGCATTTATATAGCGCCTTTCATGACACCCAAAGCGCTTTACAGTTCATTGTTCATTCACTCCACACTTGGTGGTGGTAAGCTACTTTCTGTAGCCACAGCTGCCCTGGGGCAGACTGACGGAAAGCGAGGCTGCCAATCTGCGCCATCAGCCCATCCGACCACCTCCGACACTCACACACACTCCACTTTCATCCTAGGCAATGTGGGTGAAGTGTCTTGCCTAAGGACACAATGACAGTTTTTGCAACTGGCGCCCCACTGTGGCACCTGGAATTCCCAGCGGTCTCCCATCCAAGTACTAACCAGGCCCTGCCTTGCTTAGCTTCTGAGATCTGACGGGATCAGGCTTTGACAGGCAGGTATGGCCACCTGCATATTTAGCCTTCTTAGTTCTTCTCTCAAACAAAAACATAAACACTCCCCCTTGTGATGTCATGTGGTAATACAAGATGGGCTCCTCTGTGTTTTTTTTTAACTCCATATGCCTTCATTCAAAGCATTTGGCAATTCCACGGCTGCTCTACTGACCAAAAGGTAAAATATGGCTCTTAACTTGAAAACAACATCACAAGGTGGAACAGAGCATTATGATTTTTTCTCATATTGACTTCTGTGTGGTCATTTGCTGGCATTACTGCACTCAAGCTAGTTGAACAACTTTCAAATGATCAATCAAGATACTTGATCGGAAACCTCAGTCCTTTCATATATGTTCTCTTCTAGAGAAATATAATTTCTTAAATTTTGAGAGACTAAAAAAAAACTGTTGTCTCGTTGCCTGGTTTACACCTGACCATATCACAAGTGAGATATGGTCTGGAAGCCACCTTCGAAATATCTCGTACTGGAGGTGTGGTTTACGATCGCCAACGGCCGTTTATTGGGCGTTACGAATGTCTATCATTTGGCGTATACGTAGCCCATAGCCAATCATGTCAGTTGTCAGTTCAAACTACAAGCTTCCGTTTGTCACGTAGTACGCGTCACCGTCTTGCCACCCCTCCTCGCTCTCTGATTGGCTCCCAGAATCGGGAGACCTCGCTTGCCATAGTCGCCAGGCTGTCTTTCAGATCGGAACGAACGAAAGCAGCCTGGGATTTACCAGGTTAGTTGTCTAGTAAATCGGGTACTAAATGGTGCTGCCCCGCCACCGTTAGAGAAGATTATCAAAAAAAGAATCTGTGAGACTAGCACTAGGTCCACAGCTAGAGGGGACTGTGACGTTCAGCTCAGGAAATGTGCTCTCTGTCAAGGGCTGCACGAGCTGGAACGCCAACGGCAGTCAGGGACAGCGCCACAACTCAAGGAATGGCTAATTGGTAATCAAAGTTGTGACCACTAGAGAGTTATAAGCACTTTAACACTGGACTACCTCATGTAACTAAGCACTTTACTGCCAAACTACCTCATGTAACTGAAGGCACTTTATTATTAAAATTACTTCATGTAACTAAAGCACTTTACTACTAAAACTTCCTTATCTGTGGGACTACAGATGGAAACTAGCCTTGAGCTAAATCTGGTGTATTTACAGAACTAGCTGTTCATTAATACATGCTGTCCCATTTAAATAAATAAACTTAAACTTGAGCTTTGGAAATGTAGACAGACTAATAATAGAGTCACTCAAACATGTGTGAATGTTTATGCTGAGATAACACTATAACATGACTAAAATATTGTGTTTTTTTTACAGTAGTACCTTTAATAACCCAATTACTTTTATGTAAAGAAATACATTAATATTAAATAAAAATGGTGGTATTGTGAATATGAAACCTCAAGAGTCGCCATTGTGTTGCAAAATGGCGCGTGAGGAGCTGCTGTGTGGAGCGATCCATTACCATCCAGTGACCTTCACAGTGGAGGCGTACATTACTCAAGACCTGTGCTTCGGAATGGCAACGAGACCGCGAAATTATATCATCACCGCCTTTTAAAATCCATCCAATTCACTGTTTGCACAATACTTCACAAGAACACAACCCAAATAAACAATGTCTGAGCAACCTCGCTCACATAAAAAACAAGACATGAATTATAAATGAAAAGCGCAGGAAACACACAACAGCATCTATGCACAAGTTTCAGAATGGTGTGGAAGAAGGACTGTTGCCATAGCGACTATGCCTAGGGATGGGACAATATGTATTTTTTTGAGCCGATACCCATATCCAATATTTGTCTTGCTGGTGTGGCTGATACTGATATTTAGCTTTTAAAGGAACTATATTTCACAAAATTGATTCTTGTGAGATTTAAGCCATGTTAGAATGTTGTTACCTCCCCAAAAACAGACCTGGAGTTGTGTTTTGTTTCATTCACACATTAGAATAATCCTTTATTATTAGTATGTCTAAAATGCTCTGCTCCACCTTGTGATGTCATGAAGTTGTAGTTTTTGAGTTAACAGCTGCCTTTTACCTTAATTCGGCAAAGACTGGTAATCATTCAGATGATTCTAGTGAAGGTGTGTGGGGTTTAAAAACAGTGCAGCACTTCTTGTATCACCACATGACATCGCAAGGTGTTTTCTGTTTGAGAGAAGAACTAAATATGCAGGATGTGTGTGTTAAACATGTGTGAGGGTCATTCCACAATTGGACATTTTGGCTTTAAGATTCTTGAAAAATAAACCTTCACTTTTCTGATTTTCTGCTACATATTCATCAATAATAGGTAATAAACTATCAATTGCTTGATTAGCTCAGCTTACAAATCAATGGTACAATTTTTATTACATGATTTATTTGTTGTATTTATTTATTTACTCTAATCACAGTAACAGGGTTGCAGGTAACAGGGTTGCAAATCCGCACTAATGTTCGCTTTATCTCAGAAATAGAAGCTGTTTAGCTGTTACTGCAAATCAAGAGGAAAAACTTATTTATGCAAATAAGTAAAGGGGGAAAAAATTGTCTTATTCTTATCATTTGCATAACAGGGTTGCATGAGGTAGAGTGAGACATTCAATCAGGCGCTTTGTGCTACAATTTTGTATGAAAAGCGCTTTATAAATATTGTTTGTTTTGATTTGATCAAGGCTAACTATTTTATAAAAATATGAAAAATAGAAGAGAAGATAAACCTTTGCTCTGCCCATTCTTTTAGAAAACTGTTTGATGATGTCAAGTCCAGGGGATCATGTGGTTCTGCTTTCTTCTTCTTCTACCAGGCTAAAAATGTTCTGGTAACAGGGTTGCGTGCATGTTGTGGGACACATGTTCCATGAATAATAATTATTATTTGAAATATTATGTCTATTAACACAAATGTTCCCACAGTTACAAGAGATGGCAATGAAACAAATAATACAAAAAGCAAGAAATTTCAATTTAATTTTAACTGTTTCATTTGAGATTCAGTTTGGTCATTAGAGGGGTGGGACAAGAGGAAAATGGCATTTTGGGGCGTACTCCAGACTTATTTGGTATTTTAAAAACTATTTTCATGCATTCTTTTCTCTTAGTTTTTTTTTTTTTGGTCTCAGGACAAGTAAATTCAGTCAGAAACGGTATGTTTTAGTATTTTGTATGTGGATTATTTAATATTTGATGGGTGGGACATAAAATGTCCTCCAATTCTGGAATGACCCGTGAATGAAATAAAACACAGCTCCTCGTAGGCTTAAAATTAGTTGGTTTTAAACTTAGGACTCTGATCTGAACAGTCACTACCTAAACCGAGCACCAGTGGCCAGTCATGAATCAGCGCTAGTGCAGCTCAGTGAGTGAATTCTGAACATTCTTTTATTAGGCTCCATTACATACAGACCAACAAAAGAACAAAAGTGTCCTCCGGTGAAGCATTCAGCTCATTTGTAAAGTGTTAAACATGTGCTATCCACCCACAGCTCTCTGTCCAGTGGTGATGAACCCAACCTGAGTTACAATCCAGACATAATTTGTCTCCTATCTATAACTCTATCCTCAAACTTAAATCAAAACAAAGAAAACAATAGAGCAGCAGGTCAAGTCCAGAGGTGTGAAAACACCCATTATGGCCCTGAATGACTATGCTAAACAAGAACCCAGACAGAAAATTAAAACAAATAGGTGTGATATTTTCATTGTAATTTCATTGTAGTTAGCTCCTCCCTGCAGCTAGTTATAAGCAGTGTCCACCAGCGTCTGACCAGAACTGAAGAAGCAGCTTGGATGAGCTGCAAAACGTATTCGACCAAATAAACTTTGTCCAGTTGACAAATTGAATTTCTCCTTTTGCCATGGATTCTACCTGGACGACTGAGGGATTTTTCGCACATTATCGTTTAGAGCATTTATTTGCAGAAAATGACAAATGGTCAAAATAACAAAAAAGATACATGTTTTCAGACCTCAAACAATGCAAAGAAACAAGATCAAATTCATTTTAAAACATCATAATATTAATGTTTACACTTAAGAGGAGTTCAGAAATCAATATTTGGTGCAATAACCCTTATTTTTAGTCACAGCTTTCATGCGTCTTGGCATGCTCTCCACAAGTCTTTCACATTGTTCTTGTGTGACTTTATTCCACTCCCGGTGCAAGAACTGAAGTAGCTCAGCTTTGTGTTTGTGTTGGAATTCAACAGACGCTGGAATGGAATGGCTGTAATACATGTAGAGATGCTGATTTCAGAAAAAAATGCAGTGCTCTCTTATTTTTTTCCAGATGTATGTATGTGTTTACACTGAAATACACTATTTACGACCCGTACGCCCTCACAGGATATATACAAACAAGAGTGTTTGGAGACGACCCACACCTACAGTTCGACCCGCTCAGCACTGCTGTCCACTGCCTGATCTGTATTTATTGATTTTCTCTGCAAAAACCTCCATAGGGATTAGCGAAATGGCTACACAAATGTTGCCAGAGTCCAGACGTAGCACGGTACCATTGTGCACAGCGCCAACATTCGAAAATACTCCACCAAAACTTCTGTTGTTGTTTTGAATGACATTAAATTATTAAAGTGATTTGATATTAATGCAATCAATGTTGTAGTGCACTAATAAAGCTGCTGGTGCTAGAGTCAGGGTCCCCAATCAGATCAGATCAGAAGAGACTGGAACAATTAATGGATTCTATGAATAACTGAATCTTAATGCAATCAGTTCAATGTGTATTTTATTAGCTGGGTAAATTACAAAGTTGGCAGAACCTGAAGCAAAGTTGTTTTACATTCATTTATTTGCTGATTTTTTAATGGATACTCTACATACATTGATTGGCTATGGGCTACGTATATGCCAAATAATAGACATTCGTAACACCCAATAAATGGCCATTGGCGATCGTAAACCACACCTCCGCTACGAGATATTCAGTCGGTGGCTCCCAGACCATATATCACTTGTGATATGGTCTGATGTAAACCAGGCAAGGTAGAATCCATGGAAAAAGGATAAATTTAATTTGTCAACTGGACAAAAGTTTATTTGGTCGAATACATTTCTCAGCTCATCCAAGCTGCTTCTTCAGTTCTGGTCAGACGCTGGTGGAAGAATACAGCCGTATCATGCAGCACGCTGCCAGGGGAATCCCAGTTACGCACCGGGAAGGGAGTTCCCCTGTTGCACAACGTGGTGCGTGATTCGACTGTATTCTTCCGCACTGGAAAATTGTTCCCACCCAAAATGACCAAGGCAAGCTCTCCGTGTTGATTTGCACATTTATTTGCACTCGATATGAATGCGCACTACACAGACAGTAATTGGGAAACGCATCGAGCAAATTAATTCCTTTTGGCCGAAATCTTTCTCTGGCGACGTTAGACTCCAGTCTAAGGCGGAGGAGCTGCAGATACCGCGGCGGTCAGTGGCGACAGACTCGGACAATGGCTGGGTGAGCAGGGAAAATGCTTTCCACCACTTATTTTAGTCTCTGGACTGTGGGGAGATGCCCAAATTTGACCTGGGGGTGGCATATCCCTTTAAGGGAGGAGCTAACAAAGCAATGTGGTCTACTCCATTCAGTGTAGTGAAAAGAGTGAGCCCTACATTGGAGAAACAAAACAGTCACTTCACAAGAGGATGTACCAACACAGATGTGAGAGCCAGAGTGGACCTCAATCTGCCGTACATCTCCACCTAAAAGCCACGGGCCACTCCTTTGAGGACAGTGAGGTACAGATCTTAGCCATAGAAAAGAACTGGTTTGAGAGGGGAGCTAAAGAGGCTATTTTTGTCAAGAAAGAGAATCCTTCCTTGAACAGAAATGGAGGTCTCAGACATCATTTGTCTCCATCTATAACTCTATCCTCAAACTTAAATCAAAACAAACAAACAAAACAATAGTGCAGCAGGTCAGGTCCAGAGGTGTGAAAACACCCATTATGGCCCTGAATGGTTTTGCTAACAAGACCCACACTCCACTCCCACTGCAGATCTAATAGGCCCACTTAACTAACAGAAACTGTAAACAAGTAGGTATGGTAGTTTCAGAGTAATTTCATTGTAGTTAGCTCCTCCCTTCAGGCAAATATAGGCAGTGTCCACCAGCGTCTGACCAGAACTGAAGAAGCAGCTTGGATGAGCTGCGAAACGTATTTGACCAAATAAACTTTTGTCCAGTTGACAAATTGAATTTCTCAGTTTGCCATGGCAGTACTTGATCATACAATTTAAAGGGACAGTGTGTAAGATTTTTACCCGTTAATTACTGAAATTGCTCAGTGCAGCTGTTAATTTCAGCCTAAGGTCTCCAGCTTCTGTCTCTGTGAGCTTGTTGTTTCTAATGGCGGTTTCCGCTGCCGTGATGTAGTCCACCGTGGGGATGTGGTTAGGCGTCACAGAGAAATTCAGTCCTTTGCACAGTACTTCTTTCTCTGTCTGAGTGAGTACCCGGTTGGAAAGATTTTTCACCCAGCGTTCTTTGTGCCCTGATTGGCTAGGTCTGTCCTCCTTCCTTTTGTCACTCCGATCCTTGAGGTTATTTTTATGTTGATTTTGGAGTTGTGCAAACTTCCTAATGTGCCGCTCTTTGGTGTTGTTGTGTTGCCTCAACTGACCCGTAGCTATGAAGTCGTTAATCCTGTGAAACATTTCTTTTGGCACTAGACTTGTTATTTTGTTTAGTAAGCTGTCTATTTCAAATTTTAAGTTATCAATTTCATAATTACAACACAGGGCCCAAGTGGTTCCCACAAGCACAGAGGGTAAGGAGAAAGAAGAACAACATGTGCAGGAAGCCCTCTCTGTTTGTGGATATCCTAAATGGGCTGTTAACAAAACTAAGAGAGACAAGGGCAAGAAACAAGATAATAGAGAATCCGAACCCAGGAGGAAAGGGGTAGCGATTCCTTACCTGGCGTGTCGGAAAAACTACAGAGGATTTTCAGACAATATGAAATCCCAGTTTTTTTCAAACCCACAAACACTTTAAGACAAAAACTCGTCCACCCAAAGGACTAAACACCGAGCCACAAACAAAGCAATGTGGTCTACTCCATTCAGTGTAGTGAAGACTGCAGTGAGCGCTATATTGGAGAAACCAAGCAGCAACTTCACAAGAGGATGTACCAACACAGACGGGCGTGCCAGAGTGGACCGTCATCTGCCGTACATCTTCACCTAAAAGCCGTGGGCCATTCTTTTGAGGACCGTGAGGTTCAGATCTTAGCCAGGGAAAAGAATTGGTTTGAGAGGGGAGTTAAAGAGGCTATTTTTGTCAAGAAAGAGAATCCTTCTCTGAACAGAAATGGTGGAGTCAGACATAATTTGTCTCCCATCTATAATTCCATTCTTAAGCCTAGATCAAGCAAACAGGGGAACAATAGGGCTAGCCAGGTCAGGGCCAGAGGTGTGAAAAACAGTCGTTGTAGGGATGAATAGGGATGGTTATCTAGACGCCAGAGAAACAAAAGACTGAAACCAATGAGATAGTTTCGGAAAGTAGTTAGCCAGTTAGCTCCTCCCTGCAGCAAGATATAAGCAAGTGTCTTACCAGTATTCTTATTAGAGCTGACGAAGCCTCTCGGATGAGCGGCGAAATGTTTTCAACCAAACATACTTTGTCCAGTTGACAAATTGAACTTCTCCTTTTATCATGGATTCTACCTGGACAACTGAGGGACTTTTCACGCATCATAAGAGAAAAAGATAAAGCGTGTAAGTGTGATTTTCCCTTCTCTGAACAGTGATAAATAAATGCATAAAAACAGTGAAACAAATATAAAGCTGTTTTAATGCAGGTTTGAGTCATCTTTAATCACTTTAATTTAAAGGTGCATTGTATAATTTTTTGTAGTGGGTTTGCCACTTGTTCAGCTTCTTGGAGATTATAAGGCTTTATTTTGAATGTTCCATAGTGTGACTTTAAACTTTTAAAATCTTGTTTAACACAATTACAGGGGTTTTTATTGCTCATAAGTTCAACCAAAAACATGCATTCATACTGTAAGCGGGGTAACATCTCCACAGATCTGACCTCTAACTTGACCTGGAGGGGTTACCATGGAAATAGATGTGCTTAATGTCATACTGCGGAACATACCAAGCAAATTAATAATAATAATAATAATACATTTTATTTAAAAGCGCCTTTCAAGACACCCAAGGACACTGTACAAAACAAAGTTAAAACATAAAAATACTTAAAATACAAAGATAATAAAATACAAATACAAAACTGGAAGATGGTGAAAGTGACTGTTATGTGGTGTAGGATTGTCTGAACAGGTGTGTTTTGAGTCTGGATTTGAAAGTGGGAAGAGAGTCAATATTGCGGAGGTCAGGAGGGAGAGAGTTCCAGAGCAGGGGAGCAGAGCGGCTGAAGGCTCTGCCCCCCATGGTGATGAGACGAGCAGAGGGGACAGAGAGCTGGAGAGAGGAGGAGGAGCGGAGGGAGCGAGAAGGAATGGAGATGTGGAGGAGGTCAGTGATGTAAGGTGGGGCCAGGTTATGGATTGCTTTGAATGTGGTTAGGAGAATTTTTTGTTTTATGGGAAGCCAGTGTAGTTGTTGGAGGATGTGGGTGATGTGGTTGGAGGAGGGGTCCTGGTGATGATGCGGGCAGCGGAATTTTGGAGAAGCTGCAGTTTCTGGAGGGATTTATTGGGGAGACCAAAGAGGAGGGAGTTGCAATAGTCAATCCGGGAAGTAACAAGGCTGTGAACGAGTATGGCAGTGGTGTGAGGAGTGAGAGAGGGGCGGAGACGAGAGATATTGCGGAGGTGAAAGTAGGCGGAGCGGGTGATGTTATTAATGTGGGATTGAAAAGAAAGTGTGCTGTCAAGGATGACACCCAGACTCTTGATCTGAGGGGAAGGAAGGACAGTGGAATCATGGATAGATACAGAGAAACTGCTGGATTTGGAGATAGTGGAGGGGGTGCCTACTAGGAGGACTTCAGTTTTAGAGCTGTTAAGTTTGAGAAAGTTGGAGGAGAACCAGGAATGGATTTCTTGTAGACAGAGGGTAAGAGAGGTTGGTGGGAGAGATGAGGAAGGTTTGGTAGAAATGTAGAGCTGGGTGTCATCCGCGTAACAGTGAAAAAGAATGTTGTGTTTACGGAACAGAAAGCCAAGTGGAAGGATGTAAATGATAAAAAGAAGGGGACCTAAGACAGAGCCTTGGGGAACACCAGCAGTGACAGGGAAAGTGTTGGATTTGCAAGATTTGAATTGGATGAATTGACTGCGATCAGAGAGATATGAAATGAACCAGGAGAGAGGAATGTGGGAAATACCAATGGACTGAAGTCTGTGAATGAGGATGTTGTGGGAGATTGTGTCAAAAGCTGCTGTCTGATCGAGGAGGATGAGGATAGAAAGTAAACCGGAATCAGAAGCTAACAGGAGGTCGTTGGTGATTTTGAGAAGTGCAGTTTCTGTGCTATGGAGTGGGCGGAAACCGGATTGAAATTGTTCATAGATATTGTTAGTGGTGAGATGAGTGTGGAGTTGAGAGGCAACAGTTTTTTCGAGAATTTTGGCAATAAAGGGCAAAAAGAGACCAAATATTCAGAATAGGGTACTCTAAATGGACCATGTATCAGAATACTTCACAAAATATATCTGAACGCAGGTATATTCAGTATTCTATAACTAAATACATTTTCAGAGTATTCTTTCCAGCACGATCTATGCCCAGATGTACGCAGAAAAGTCAAACATGGTCAACTCTTCTATCTGGGGACAAAAATAGGCCATGCTTTTGAAATTTACGATGAAATTTACAATCTTACATATATTTCTTTTAATGGAACAAGAGCCAAAAGCTTCTAACAGTCAATTTCACGCATTACGGACTCTAACGGGGATCGCAAAACTCAATAGTCTATCTGCCCCCACAGACCTCCTATTCAAAGATGCTCGATTGATTCTCGGACATACGTGACAAACCGGAAAAAATGTTCAATGACGTAAATGCCCAATTATGGCTGATAATTTCTATAAAGTATATTGATATTTTCACGTATTTGTGTGGAGGTAAACAAACAGGCGTCATCTGTTTTGAATTTCAGCGCAAACAAAATGACTCTATTACACACTTGAAGATGGTTCATCAATGAAGAGGTAAACATATTGATTATGAACTGTCCGATTGTAATAGTCAAGAATAGGGCGGTGAAATGGATACAATTTTCAGCAATTTTCATTCTTTAAACGTCAGTGAGCAGCTTGGTTCTGTTTTAAAATCAGCTCTATTATGCAAACTTTTGAACGTTGTATCCCCTCACGATTTACTGACTCGCGGTTGTATTGATTAGTCATTCGTGCAGGTTTGAGTCATCTTTAATCGCTTATTTTCAAGACGCCATATCGCCGAACAACTCCCGTTTTCACCAACACGGTATACGCCCACTTCTCTGTACTTACTTTGTTCTCCAACGTTATTTTCTGACTCGGTGATACACGTAGGATTTGTCAGGATTGTGTCATAATTTTGGTACAAATAAAAAAAGAAAGAAAAATGAATATCAGCTACTCGCTAGTGTGATCTGCAGCTATCCATCGGAGGTGCCGATTCTTCGTTTTGATCATGTTTACGGCGATGTCTGCTCCCGTCGCAGTTTTTTCAAGCAGAAGTCAGCGTGTTTCTTTTATTAGGACTGTATATGATACATGGGTGTCTTAGGCTACGTTCAGACTGCAGAGCTTAAAGCTCAATTCGGATTTTTTTACGACGAGGTCACGTGCAGCGAGTGTGCTCAGTGTTTATGGAAGTCGCCTAAACATGGACACTAGCACTGAGCTCTTGGAGATTTTAAAGTTGCTGTCGTATCAGAGCCAGAACATGTACAATTTATTTGTTTTAAGGAAGAGATTGAGAAGGACTTGGCTTTGGCGTTTTGTGGGGCAGTGGCAGCAACGTTCGTAGAGAGGAACGTGTTGGTGCTGTGATTCCAGAAAAAAAGAAATTTACCGCACACTTGCTTGACTTTACTCTTATTCCTTTATTAGGCTAGAGCGAACAACGCCTTTCGCTTCTACAGCGTTATCAGGCTCACCTGAGTAGTGCCAGGTGTGACTAAATACCATCCGTTCACATGTTCCTTCACTTAAAGTCTTTTTTTTTTTATGCAATATATCTTACATATATACAGTAGGAAAACAGATATAGCATAGAATAAGAATACAATAAGAATAGAAGCGTAAAGTCAAGCGAGTGTGCAGTAAACTTTTCTGGAATTACTCAATGTTCCTGTTGTTACCAGCGCCTGGAAGCTGTGCATGGAGTTTTGAACTTTCGAATTAGTGTTGGTGCTGTGAGTGGTGGGATTGCTATGTGCTTCGCCGCTTCACTGACATGGAGTTCATACACAGAGTACACAATTTTTATATGACGAGAAGAACGTTTGTGTACATTTGAACCTGCCTACTTGCACCAGTCTTGCTTGGTGATGACGTGTAGGTCGGATGAATGTGACCTGGCCGTTCAGACTGAAGTCGCATGTCAAAAGATCGGTTTTAGGATCACATATCCAAGTAGCCTGGGTCACATTTGAAAAAATCTGATCTGTGTCGTTCAGACTGTCATTAAAAGATCAGATACAGGTCGCATAGAGGCAAAAAAAAAATCAGATTTGAGTCACTTCAGGCTGCAGTCTCAGACATCCCAAGTTCCAAAAACTCATTTCAGGGAGATGTCGTCCACCCCCGCCCCCACCCCCCTCCCCCAACCCTAACCCTAACCCCCAGGAGATGTTTCGTAACCCTAACCCTACACAATAGAGAAGGCCACTTATTTTAACAACTTTTTATTAACTTCAATGAGTTCTTAAAAGGGACAGTGTGTAAGATTTTTAACCCATTAATTACTGAAATTGAAGATACCCATTCAAAAATACATTGTTTTCCAAGCCTTTTCACTTCCATCATGAAATCAAAGTATTCTTTTGGACTTAGATATAGTCACATAAAAGGGGGATCTTCCCCATGCAGAGGCAGCCATTTTGAATACGAGAGCCGCAGAAGGACATTTGGGCTCCGCCTTCGCCTTCAGCAAGGCTCGTGGTTTTGGGTAAACAACACAAGCATGCTGCCGGATCAGACTCGTAATGGATCTAACACGTGTTTTGGACTAAATTGTTTTACTGGATTTTATTTGCTGTATCCTTACGGACAAATTGAGAGCAAGTTTATGGTGAAATACAGAGTTTGACCTGTGCAAAGCATTCTAAGGTAAGCTAACCTCGTTTTGTGCTTTTCTGTATAAAAGCTCCATGTGCTCGGGGAGTGATTGTTGTGCAGGGAAATGAATTGCATAGTCAAAAAGAGGAGACTGTAAGGTTTCATTTGATGTGTAGAGTGTCATGGTACATGATCGGGAATGTGTTTTTTCATGAGAAAAGAAAAAAAAAAAAAACGGGACCGCGTTTTATTTATACAGTAGCGGCGCGCGGCTCGCGACCCTCGAGGTCTGCCGTAGCTAAAACAGAAAGTGCAATAGCACCATCCACCTATGCGCCACGAATCCTACACACTGGGGCTTTAAACATTAAACTTTAAAATTAAACATAAACATAAACTTTAAATAAAATTAAATATGAAATTATTAATTATTAAAATTAAATTAAAAATTTAAATTAAATATGTTATTTGTGCTTAAACATTTCAAATATATGTCCATGTTTGCATAAAACACCTGTCACCAGCCTATTTTACACACAGTTCACCTCACCACAGTGTCATCATTTTTCACCCTAATCAGACAGGGATATATTTTAGTATATTCTGCCGTAAAATGAGTTTTATATTTTCCTTTTTTAGATTCTGCCATCTCGCTGCACTAAATGATAACTTCTGTGAGAAAGTAATTTGAAGCCCGCCCACACTGAAAGCTGATTGGCTAGTTTTGCTGAGTGTAACCAATCAGCGCGTTCTCGCTTAAACACACACACGCAGGTTCCACGAGCGCAAATTCGCTCCTCTCTCTTTCTCTCTCTCTCTCTCTCTCTCGTGCGCATTCCGTTTGCAGTAGTCCGTGCATGATACAAGAGTTATTATCTTGCGTGCATGCTCTACACTGTCCAAAACAAAAACAAAACAAACAAAAACAAAACAAACACGTTGTCTAAAATCCGGGATATTTTATCGGACACGCGGGCATCAGGGAGCCACTATAATTTTCCGGGAGACTCCCGAAACTTCCGGGAGACTTGGGATGTCTGCAGTCTGAATGTAGCCTTAGATTATAACTAAATATCAGACCTAAGCACAATATGTCTGCTTTAATGAAGAGGTCCACATCCAATTCTGTCAGTATAATTTTTTTTGTTATTTAATTAATTTATTTATTCTTTTATTTAATAGGGACAGTGCATATTAATGAACAACTACAACATCACAGTGTAAATATGCCAGAATATAGCAAAAATGCTCATTTCCATCTGTACTCCCTGCAGTTAGGAGCAGACGGATGATTTTAAAGGAAGAAATTTGCATATTCTTTGTGTTAAATTGCAATGATTAAAAGCCTGCATCGTTAATCTTCAGGAAATTAATATTGGGAAGAATTTGTTACTTTTTTAATGCATACAATTTGAATTAGAAAAGCGTGATTGATCAATACAAGGAAGAAGAAATCAGGAATTCCATCATATTGACTAGTCCCAATGTCATGATATTGACACCATTTTTGTAGTTTCACCCATTCCAGTAACTCTGCTCTTCAGACAGCTATTTAAAGGCTTGATTTTTAAATCCTGCCCCCTGTCTTACTTGCAAAATGTAAGATTTATTAGGACATACAACATTTCGGCACTAGGCCTTCATCAGGCAAAATAGCTGTCTTAAAATGTGAAAAACAGAACATTCTCAGTGCACAAGAAAACCTATGCAGCGCACTGTAAATTAATTAGATCTATATTTTTTTCTGTATCATTTTGCTGTGTAACTCAGTGAGTGACAGGTGTCCAGCCAATCATACGATACGATTCACTTACGCTACGCAGCCAATCATGGCATTGACAGTACTTGTGTACGTGCCCTGAACATACACGCTATATAATGTGGAAGAAATTCTCAAGACCTCGTAGGAAAAATGCAGGCACTTTAATGTTGATCAGCAGAGGATACAGACATGATTCTTCATCTCCTGTCGTCTCCCATCGTCTCCCTTGTCGTCTCCTGTCTTGGTACAGAACTGAGCTAAATTTAACCTACAGAGTAGTTAACCATTAACTCAAACTAGGACCCTCAAGAAGGAACTTTATGCAGACAGCGTGTCAATGGTGGGACATAACATGGTAATAAAACACAGGCAAAGTCCAGTTTAAAAGACCACGTCTTCTAGGTTTTTAACTGAATCAGCATAAATCAGCCATAGTTGTCATAAACCTCAATGTATTGGTAACTATTGATTGATAACACAAGAACAGAACATCAGCGACCTTTGACGTATTTCATAACAAAGCTATTTTCCTCACAGTTCCCTCCTTTGATCACATAAACACATGTGATCACACTTACATAGTAGAGTGGCAAAACGCTCCCTCTACAAATAAAATTAATCATCTCAACATAACAATTTAACCTTAGCATTCATAGAGCATAACACATCTCAATGTCTTTATGTCAATATATCATGTAAATCATTGTACAAAACTCGGACGGCAGAATAAGTCACAAGGAGCAACACCTTAGGGCTTAGAATTTAGATTATTTATTTATTCAGCCAAAACTTAATTCGTTCAATTTTGATCAGACTAGATTGATGTATCAGTAAGTCAAAATTGCTCTACAAACCAACTTGTCCAGACATATTCAAGTACACCAGAGTTTCTTTAAGCTGTGGGGACAAGGACCTCTTATGGACATGGTCTGGTCTAGTTTTATATAGAACTTGAGTCGGTTTTAAATTCAATGAATCTGTAGGACCTATAGTGAATGGGATAATTAGCATAATTGGCACACACACACCTCACCATGTTGGAGATAGTATTGCATACAGACGGAAGTCTGCACATAACCACCAAATATCTGCTCATGAAATGGATTGGTTAGTCAAAAGTGAAAAAATTGTCATAATTGTCAGAAGTAAAAGTCTGCCTTATGTCTGCGTTTGTGATCGTATCTCTGAGAAAACATGTATACATTGCAGTTCCCATTTTCCAAATAGTGGGTATGTCCTTTGAAGTTACAACCGGTAACTTGTCATGGAGTTAATATCACTCATCAGTCCGTTCAAATGATTTTCTAATAAAGAGCTTAAGTATACTCGTCAAGTCCTTGTTATTGGAATATGGTATGGATGCAGTAGTTAGTTGTGGTCTGGCAGTCGAACATACAATACAATCTTCTGTGGTCAGAGTATGGGCCGTATATTGTCATAATTTTAACCAAGTGTTTTCTATCATTTCCAATCCTGTCTCTATTTGTATTGCTTCAGTCAAATAATTTATTTCATTCACTGGAGCAATCTTATTAATTACTAATATGGTTATGTGGATATAGCCTTCAAAATTTAAATTGATTCTCCGATTACATAAAACAGTAGTGATTTTTGAGCACTGGAAACCTATAGCATATATTCCTAAGTCACTAACTGCTGGATTTTGAATTGATAGTTGCATCGCTGAGTAGGGGATTTACTCCCTCTGCAATGCTTTAGATCTGCTTGATAAGATGCCTCATCTTTCCTGATCTTTGTTAGGTTAATTCTCTGCTGTTGATCAGTTCTAAAATCACCTTGGTCTGTATTATGATGATCGTCCGTACTAGAAATTGCTCTGACATTGTTTGTGACCCTGTGGTCCTCATAATTATTAACTCTGGTCAGACAAGTGTCTTTACAAACAATTTGGGTATTAAAAACATAATCTATAGCGGGTATGTTTGACCTACAGTCCAATATTTCACATACGTCGAATAAAACATTACATATTTGGCCTTCATAGCAATATTTTCAATTCTGGAAATTTTAGGAAGTTCCCTTTTTGCCCTTTTTAGTGCTCCTTGTGTCTTACCCATATAGTTGGCTGAGTTGGTCGTGCCGTGAGTGGTCGTTGTGGTTGTCGTGTTGTTTGCCAGCCGTCCGAGATCAGTCTCAGTCAGTAGAATGTATCCCCAAACTATAACAACAGAAAATAATATAATCAGCGTAGTCAAGATTACACATTGTAAATTTAACAAATTATCATAATATGGCCTATACTGTCCTTTTTTCTTCTCTATCTCCTCGATCTCCTCCCTTTTTCCTCCCCTTCTGGAGCTCCAGCGGCGGAGGGTCGGATGGGGTCATCAAGCTGTTCATCGGTTTCAGCATCCGGTTCTGCATAGGCAGCTTCATCCTGGTTCCAGTAGTCCATTGATGGTTTCTTAAATTCCTGCTGCTTGTTCTTCTTTGAGTTCATTTTGGTATTTCTGCAGTTGGAGTTTCATAGTGGCCAGTTCCAGCTCTTGCTTCTTCTCCTCGGCCTCTTTTTTCCCTCTATGGTACTTGTTTATTTGATGGCTGCAGTGTGCATCGAACTCATCATCAGATTTAGTGTATATGCCCATCACATCGTCCAAAGCGTCTTGCACTGCTTTTGGCATACCTTTCACCAGAGCTGAGCGATAGATGATTGACATTCCTGCTCTGTCATCGATCCGCTCTCCTGTGGCATCATGGTATAGATTGGTGGCACGTTGTTTGTAACTGTAGTAGTCTTCGTTGTCTTTCATTTGCATTGACAACAATTCTTCAGTCACGACAGAAGGATAGCGTTGACTGAGTTCTCTCTCCAGCACATCACGATAGTTGTATACACCTTCTTGATCACACAGTGCATATCTCAAGCTCCTTTCGATAGCTTTTTTGATGTTTCTGGCAACAGTTTCGTCAGCAGCTTTGGTCAGAGCAGCCTGAATATCACCCCAGCAAAGTTGGTCTCCTGCCGTCTGTTTGAAAAGAGCTCTTAGCCATGGTAAGCCACCTTTGGTAAGTCTTGGAAGTGTCAACATCAAAGCACTCCAGTCTTTGATTGAAAATGGCTGATAGACCACAGTTTGACCATCTGTTCTCACTGGATACACACTTGCTTTTGGCTCTCGTTCCTTCCGATGGCTGGGAGTATGAACTCCTGTCAGTACTTTGTGCGTTGCTCTGGGGGGTGAGTCTTCTCCAAATTGGGAGGGCTTCGAGAATGTAGCAGCTTTAGTATCGGGGTTTCTCAGCTTGCCGCTGGCGTAGGGTAAGGGATGGTATGGTCTTGGTGACTTGTCGTAATAATCTCTTCGTTCGATAGGTGGGTCGGGTAATGATCGGCACATGTTATCAAATAGAGAAATCTCTCTGTCAGTGTCCTCATCCCATGCCCTTCTACTTCTTCTGTGTGACCTTCCTCTTCTCTCAGCAGACCCTTTTTCATCTTGGGTGTCACAACAAGAGTCTCTGAATTGTCTATGAGTTAGCACTGAATCTTCCTTTATTTTCACTTCTTTTCCGGTTTTCTTTAGGACCAAGATAGAAGACAGTTCTTTGGTATCTTGTAGGACTTTCAGGACTTTTGATTTGCTCGGGCTTGTTTGGGGTCCGCTTCATCCTGGAGTGCTTTATTCAACCAATATTCTGTCAACTGGCCAACCATGATAAAGTGTGAGGACATTTTGTGGTAATTTTGTTTTTTGAAGTTGAATTATTTATTTATTATACAAATTTTGGGCACAACGTCCAGTTTATGGCTTTTTAGTGAATATATCGCTATTTTGAGTACTGTGTACTTTTGATTCTACCTTTGGGTCTAAAAAATTTAATTCTTGGGGACTTCTCCGTTCTATAGACAGTTCTCTAGAAGGGAGAAGAAATTTGATTTAGATAATTGTGACTTCGGGTTATAATTAGTTTAAAATATTTAATTTAAAATTTTAATCACCTATTTTACGCACAGTTTTTTCCTTAATTAGAATATGTGTCCGTCACGTTTTGTTGTCTGCGGGACGGTCCGAATTGCAGCTATTAAGTTTTAACTTCTGCAACAAAGAGAGAGAAAAGTAGCGTAGGAGTAAACGTAGAATTTTGAAAATAATTATTTTATTAATATTTAATTTAGATAAAACAAAAAAACTCCCAATCTTAAGTTAATTACAAAAGCAATTAGTTTATCCAGTACCTCATTTAATGTGACAGGTGATATAACCTTTTATATTTTTGAATTGTACCCGAAAAAATGAACTGTAATAAATTAAAAATAACTTTGAGCAATTTAAACCTCTATACTCCAATTATTTGTGTTAAATTTTAAAATGTATCTACCTCCTCAATTGTTTTAGGACCTGATTGCCGATAAGATATTCACTTTAATAATTGCAATGCTGTCTCAATAACTTAAACTGTTTCTTATTTATTTATTATTTCGTTCATTGATGGCACCGTGCAAAGAGTAATTCTCACACTGCTCCTTTAAACTCAAACTAGTCCAACTCGTACTGAGCAAACATACAGACCAGAGGCGCTCCGAGCCTGAAGCAACAAAGCGCTTTCTTTAATTCCCACATAACACTCAAAATACAGATTAACACTATTCTATCCTTGTCCCTAATTTTTCTAATTCCTTTTTCAACTCTTACAACATTAACAAGAACAACAACATTAATAGAGCTAAATTACAAAGAGCTAACAAAGAGCTCATATCTTTCCCTGTGACCTCTTGACCTCTCTGCTCGCTGCCGCTCATACACTCACACACACACACAGAGAGACCGCAGGCAGAAATACACAAACACTCATAACAAGATTTATTATTCCCATGAAATTGATTAAACTAGCAAATCTTTGAGAGCTGAATTTAAAATATTTACAATTGTATTAAATTTAGAATTTATTGGTTTAAGTAAATTACACAATGCAAGACTTTTACTTGAGATTTGCCAAAACAAGACAATTTTCAGTAAATAGAAAAATCTACCGTTTCAGATTATTCTCCAAATATTCCAGGACATGCAATAATTTCAGGGATTTATTCCGAATTTTAAGAACATGCAATTTATTTCTAAGAACATGCAATTTTAAATTACTCAATAAATACAGAATTATTTGATCCAAGTATCATTTGTAAGATCATGACACTCACACAACCAGAATTTCCACAAACATCTCTCCAATAAATGCCATAATTCTTATCTTTCAACATTCTTCTATCACATTTCATTTATAATCAAAGCTTTCAACAAAACTTTACATAAACCACCATAGCCAATATTTAACTCAGATCAAGACTCTAAACATCTCTCCAATCTCATGTTTGCTCAAACAAGTGCTTCTTAATAATTTAAACCATTTACAAAGTGCCATCAATTTGAACAATTCATTTATACTGTCTTCCTCTTTAAATCGACACCAAGAAACAAATCTCCCAGGTAATTCTAAATGTGTCATACTCTTCTTTTAATTCTTTCAGTATCTGCGTAATTTTGGTGGAATTAACCGAACACAGACTTTTCGTTATATTTTCAGCTTTTTCTGTAATCTCCTTTACAAGCTCAGCTTTTAGTTTCAAGTGTATTTCTTTTTCACAAACTTTTGATGACGCTCTCGTAACAGTACTACCAGACGGGGAAAATCATACAAAGACAACCTGCTTGTAATTTAGGTCGGTTTTTCCAGGTACAACTCAATTTAATTTCGGTCACATCAGTTTCCTGTACCAAAGTATTATTAATTTCGTCACAAACAAAATTGCGCATCCCCTATAAGATTGAGTATGCTACGAGTGTCTGTCAATTTGTATCAGTTGCGTTTAGTTGGACAATTGACCTTCGGCCAATTTTACAGAAGCAAGTGACGTCATGTTCTTCGAACTGTTACTTCTGCATCCTGGGTGTCTTGAGAGCTTAAGGCAATCAAAAACACCAATAATGTTACTTTTGGAATTCCTTTTTTTTTGTAAACTCAAATTAGGAGTTTTTGTTTTTTCTTTTTTGTGTAAAGTTTAACCACAAAAGTGTTTTTTCTTACAAAATCCGCTTTTTTTCTCTCTCGTGCAAAGCAATAAACACGGAACTTAATTAATAACTTTGTTTTTTAATCACGCTTTATCAAATTTAAAGCTTAAACGCTCATTATTATTTTGATTCTACGCTCCTTCTTTTCTCACGTGTTGGCGTATAAACACGGACTTTTTTAATTACTAATTTGATATTGTTTTAAGATTACCACTTAATTTAATACAAAGGTCCCTCACAAAACATCACATATAATTTTGG
Organism: Paratrypauchen microcephalus; assembly: GCA_036785185.1. Classification (NCBI taxonomy): domain Eukaryota; kingdom Metazoa; phylum Chordata; class Actinopteri; order Gobiiformes; family Gobiidae; genus Paratrypauchen; species Paratrypauchen microcephalus. The sequence goes on along the minus strand of JAVJIX010000103.1, from coordinate 1,742,299 downwards.
TTTTGGCCAATGTGACAGATATTCTTTGAAAAAGGCACTGCCATACCGTTTTGTGAAGCGCTTCTGGATGCGTTGTTTCTCAAAGGGGCCTTTGGGGAGACGACGGCCTGGTCCTTCTGCATAGTTCGATCACGTCGCGGTGTCACCACATTGTGGAAGAAATTCTCAAGACCTCGTAGGAAAAATGCAGGCACTTTAATGTTGATCAGCAGAGGATACAGACATGATTCTTCATCTCCTGTCGTCTCCCATCGTCTCCCTTGTCGTCTCCTGTCTTGGTACAGAACTGAGCTAAATTTAACCTACAGAGTAGTTAACCATTAACTCAAACTAGGACCCTCAAGAAGGAACTTTATGCAGACAGCGTGTCAATGGTGGGACATAACATGGTAATAAAACACAGGCAAAGTCCAGTTTAAAAGACCACGTCTTCTAGGTTTTTAACTGAATCAGCATAAATCAGCCATAGTTGTCATAAACCTCAATGTATTGGTAACTATTGATTGATAACACAAGAACAGAACATCAGCGACCTTTGACGTATTTCATAACAAAGCTATTTTCCTCACAATAACAGTAATAACAGTGCAGCAGAGTTAAGATACGCTAATGCTAACCAATGCTCCCTCTAAGGTGCGCGCATGCGGCGCATAAAATAAAATCTAACCTGAACTGATAAACAAAGCGCTGGTTAGACGTACAGAACGACCAATCTGATAGACTGCACACGTGACTGTGACGCACGTCAGGGAGAAGCCAACTACAGACACATTTCAACTGCATTTCTCTAGCTTCCTTCAGTATGACCGTAGTTGTAGTTGCACATCGCCGCGGGTTAGAGCGGCAGGTCCGGCGCCCGCACACACTTCACGGAGGGAAGAACAGAAGAATGTAATCTTCCCCTGTTTACTTTGTTTTCATAGTTTTTTGTGAGCCAAAAAGACGGGACTTTCTCACAGTGTGAATCCTCTCCCAGAGCGTTATACCACAGAGCTCTGACACTCATGCAAAATTAATGAAATAGGCTAATGATTAAAAAGCAATATAAAATGATAATAATTTATACTTATTTTGGTGATCATTATTTTGGGAAAGACCCATCTTATGGCCTATAGGTCCTACAATCCATAAAAAAAAACCTTTAAAAAAAACTGCAGCAATATGCAGGCTATAGTTATCAAGCTGAAAACATCACTTAATGTAATTTTACAGATTTATACACTGCTTATTTATGGGCCGATATTTTAATTATTTGAGGTTATTTTTCAAAATATACTGTTTAATGTTTCACTGACCACAGCAGGACTCACACTGACATACAACATATACAAAGCTCATGAACAGATTTTTTTCTTTGTCATTCTAAGTGGACCAAAAAAAAAATCTGTTATATTAAAAGTAATCTAATGGAAATAACTGCAGTAATTTGATGAATAAGCTGTAACTTGTGATGATCTCAGGTGTGATACTGGTGTGGCCACAGTGTGCAGGTCGGATGTCGCTCACAGGGGTCCAAGGAACGCTCAGGGAGTTAGTGTGTTTGCTCAGACAAAAAATTAGGGGGAACATTGGTCCACACTTATTCCTTACTTACTTTATGCATTCTAAGATTCCTAATTATTATTATTTTTTTATTTTTTTGTCCAGCCCCATACGAAGGAAGCGTCAGTCCATCTCTTCTCTGTATGAAACCTTCACCAATTTCCAGCCCTGGTCTGTGTGTGACCGCTGTGGACGACCCGGAGAGCAGGTCAGAGTAGGATTTTTTTTATTTATTTTTTTCTGTAATAAGTCGATGCTGAGACCCTGGCGACGGCAGCATGATGAACTGACTCAGTGCAAAAAGACGGCAAAAGCTTTCAGAGGCAATAAAAGCAGATGCTCTGAACTTGAAAACGTTCTTGAAGACGTGAACACCTGCGGCTTATAGACGGGTGCGGCCTATATGTGAACAAAAATTTAATTCTTTGAAAATGTAGTTGACACGGGTTACATTCAGGTGCGCTTAATAGTCCGGAAATTACGATACTTCTTTACAAATTTCTGCAGCCAAATGAGACATCCTAATTTTTACTGTAATGAGTTTAGAAGCACTTCAAATCTTTCAGAGACCAGAGCGGAGTTTGCTAACAACAACTAGCATGCTAACGTGTACTTCATGGTTCTTGGACAATGAAATGCTTCATAATTAGGTGCAGACAGTATACAGTGGGCTTGTTTTGTGGTGTGGTATTTCAGGGCAGGTCAGAATTAGAATATACTTTGTTAAAATGGAAATGCTTTTATAAGAAAAAGTCCATATAATCATTCAATAATTCAATAATACACAGGATATATGTTATCACACACGTACACACACACACCTTGGTCCTGGTTCAGACCTGGTTTAGTCCTGGTTTAGTCCTGTTTTAGTCCTGGTTTAGTCCCAGTTTAGTCCTGGTTTAGACCTGGTTTGGTCCTGGTTTACTCCCGGTTTAGTCCTGTACACACACGCTGTCATAAGGCCACTGCTGTCAGCTAATATCTCCCTTTGATGCAGAAATAATCTGATAATCTGACTCACCCCATAAGAACGCGTCAGCTCCGTTGTAACAGTTTGCCGTGTTGTCCGATAGCTCGCGTATCCACGTGTACGTGTGTGTCGCGTATATCCACGGACTTTCGGAGCTAAATTATCCAGAGCTCCGGAGAAACGGACGTATCCTGAATGTATCCCGAACATGTCCCGAGGCGAGAGTTCCTTCTTACGTAGCATTTACGTACCAAGTTAAGGATTTTCTCCAGTTTCGTTGTCCTTATTCTCTTGAAATGAAGCGTATATATTCACGAGGCTTGCTCACAGCTGATCGGCGAACAGGCGCAAACACAACAGCGCTATTCGTCATTATTGGCAGGAGCGCGATCGGTGGGTAATTATGGTGATTTATACAAGCCCCCTTTTCTTTCCGAAAAACAAGCCAATTTAAAATCCAAAATGTGTCCAACCAATACCAAAACCAATACCAAGTTGTCCCGGAGGCGTTTTGAGTTATTCACAGATTCTGAATGTACAGGTTCTAAGCTTTCCAACGATGTCTGACACGTGAAAATCTGACCATATTTAAAGAAGGTGTCACTATTTGAAAGCAGGCACAGTAGATTTTCGAAAGCCCTGAAAAATGCTTGTGAACTTTCCTCTCTTCAGCTCTCCTTGCCTAATTTGCATGACAATAAGCTAAGCCCCCCCCCCCCATCATGACTATCACTGTGGTGTGGTGTCCAGGCAGGTCAGAATCATTCAATAATTTAATAATACACAGGATAATATGTTAAAATTTGTTACAAAATTTACTTATTGCACATAATATAGCATTATATATATATATATATATATATATATATATATATATATATATATATATATATATATATTAGGGCTGGGAATATTAACGCATTAATCGCGATTAGATTAATCTAAGTTATGATCGCGAACAATTTTTTTAATCGCGATCAGAGTTTGCCAGCATTTTCCGCAATTCTACCATCCATATGCAGCTCATTTGGTTGTATTAATTAAACTCATTGTCGGTTAAATGCGCTATTTTCAGTTTGCTAGTATTTTGTTCCTTCTACGCATCCCTAGGCAGCTCGAGCGGGCTTCAATCATTTATTTACAATTTCTCAAAGTAAGCACTATTACTGGTTCATTGTTACTTTTTCCTTTCTCTGCACTTTTTTGAAATAAAAAAAATGGTGAGAAATACTTTGCATTGTGAGTTTAACTTTAGATTCGAATGGTCTTACTGCAAGATATCAATTTAAACATGCAAAATAAATCACGATTAATCGCGATTAACTATGAAATTTCTGAGATTAGTTGCGATCAAGAAAATTAATCGTTTGACAGCCCTAATATATATATATATAAAGATATATATAAAGATCAACAATAATGCAATGAATGAAATACTTAGGATCAAGAAGAACCACTGACTCACCAAAATAGTCAGGAAGTACTAATAGCATAGCAAAGTAACCAATATAATTTTAATAATAACAAAAATAGAGTGGAAATTAACCTAAAGAGACTATAGGGTATTTAAGGAGTAAGGAGTATTTCACAGGAGGTAATATTGCTCGAATGAATTTCGTATTGCACATAATATAGCACAGTATAACATACTATGCTTTAAACAAATAAATAACAATAAATAAATACATGCCATATATCTACTAGAGCTGGGCGATATGGTCTAAAAATAAAATCTCAGATTTAAAAAAAAAAAAATCTGATTTCCGATTTTAATCGGTTTTTCTCTGCCCTACACAAAAACAAATAACAGATGACAGACAAATGGCTCAAAATAATGCAACGTTCTCTTATAAAACAAATACATTACACCTAGCATCAAGTAAACTGTTATTGTTTTAAAAAAATATATATCACAGTTATATAAATATCTTTCTTTTATAAAGAAACATTTTATGGAGCTAAATTATTCCGTGATTGTGGGAAAGATGGACTGGAGTGGGTAGTGTTGTGTTTTAGTTTTTCCTCGAGTGGTGCAGAAAAGCCACTGTCTGTGTACATGTATGTTAGCTTGTGCAGTCTGTATACAGCTGTGGCAACTTCAGAAAAATATTTGCGGCTTGGTAGCACATACTTCGGGTGCAAAACTTTCACCATGTTAATGAATCCGGGCTCTTCCACAGTATATATGGGCACCATGTCTTTTACAACATACATCATGCGTGAAAAGTCCCTCAGTCGTCCAGGTAGAATCATGGAACATATCATGGAACATACATCATGTTTTTGGTAAAACATACAACAGCGTGTGTGATTGCCTTCCGTTGTGGGTAGGGTGACCATTCGTCCGGATTTCGTCCGGACAGTCCGGTTTTAGAGCTGTCTGTCCGGCCGTCTGTCACGTGTCCTCCTTTTTTACATTTTGTCCTCCTTTCGGACCCTCGTCGGCCACCGCTGCATAAATCGTCATAAATCCCCACCCATTATTTACACTTGCTACTCTGCGATGTTCGCCGTTTCCCAATTCAGCGAATGCACGGTTCGGAGTGTGGTTTCAGTCTGCGGTGCATACTCACTGAGCCCTGAGTGCAGTCCGGGGATCACATGTCCGTCTGCGAAATGGAACAGATCCCGCCTCAGCTCAGTGAGCCGGGTGGTCTGCTCCTTGTTTCCTACAGACAAAAATATGATTCTATTGCGACTAGTAATACTTGGAATTGGGACATGGCCAATGTTCCCCCTAATTTTTAATGTGTCTGAGCAAATACACACTAACTCCCTGAGCGCTCCTTGGATCCCTGTGAGCGACATCCGAAATGCGCCCCCCCACGGCGCTGCTCGCACTTTGCAGATATAAAAAAAATGACCCCGCGGCTGAATAAAAAGCGGAGATCCGCTAAAAGCTCTTTGGTCCCTGATTTACAGTAAACGTTGAACATGGCTATATCCATGTTGTAATATCCAGCATTACAACAGCCCCTACCCCCCAAGGGAAAAAAAAACAAACAAAAAACAAGGTGTCCTCACTTTAGGGCCTTTGTCCTCCTTTTTGGACACAAGTGTCCTCCTTTCCTGTTTCATGCCGGTGGTCACCCTAGTCGTGGGCCGTGCTTATCATACTGCAAACAGTTCGAAAATGTTTTAGGGACTGGACGGTGGTTATTTTCATTCCGTTCGAATCTGCACTTCTCCCATTCCGCTGCGTGCAAGAGCTTTTGAACAGACCTTACAGTGAGCACTCGTTTGTTCTAAGTCCGACGCAAGAAAACCGAACCAGTTCCATATAACAGATGTAAACATCTGTGTTTGGTACAAGCTCCGGCTTTACCCTCATTTGCTAGCCGCGCTAGCTTGTGGGTACGCCCCGCTAACTTACCCGTGTAAAACGTGGCCGCGCATTAGTTCTGCTCACATGTAAAAAATAACAAAAAAATCGATTTTCATAAAAAAACACATCGTCCTGAACTGTAAAGTCGAATTAATCGATTTAATCGATAAATCACGAAGGACTAATATCTACCTATAAATAAACTTTTGGTCACATCAAAATGGACTTTAATAACAATTCAATAATTTCAATAAGCTAGCTTTAATTCCAAAAACAAAGTAAAGTGCACTTTCAAAGTTCTATTAAGTAAATCAATTAGTATTGGCATTGCAGCCTAATTCATTCAAAAAAAAGTTACAAAAAGAAAACATTTAAGGTCAGGGCTCTCAAGTTTTGAGCGGGGTCATGCGTGAGGCTGGGAGGAGCGGGGAAGGGGGAGGGGGTGCGAGGGGGGGGTGCGAGTGACTTTTTTCCCCTGAAAACACGCTGTGCCTCCATTATCTAACCGATTTTCTGGGCACAGAAGCGCTGTGCGCTGCGCTTGAATTGCATAACTAAATTTGCGTGAGAAATGACATCTGTGGCGTGTGAGCGTGTGAACACGTCGAATTGCGTGTGTCACACTCTCAAAGCGTGAGACTTGAGAGCCCTGTTTAAGGTTCAAATGCTACACGTCCCATAAGAACTTCCATTCAAACCCTCATGGCTAAATTAGCGCCGAGTCAAAAAAGTTACAAAAGTACCAAAACGGGTCAAATTGAATCAAAATAAAGTATTTCTCTACCGCTATAGCCTATGGCAAAACTTCGGCTTTTATATAAACAAAAATAGAGTGAAAATTAACCTAAAGAGAACATCGAAAACGTTTCGCCGCTCATCCAAGAGGCTTCGTTAGCTCAGAGCTGACGAAGCCTCTCGGATGAGTGGCGAAACGTTTTCGACCAAACAAACTTTGTCCAGTTGACAAATTGAATTTCTTCTTTTATCATGGATTCTACCTGGACGACTGAGGGACTCTTCACGCATCTAAACAAAAGAGCGCAAATGTCACGTGATTGGTCCACAGCTGTAGGATGGTAATTTAGATACACCTCGATTTTTACAAAAAAATAAGCCTGTTTCACAGACAAAATGTATGCTTTTTAAGCAGCCAATGCTGTTATCTGAAACATGGAATGAGTTCTTCATGATTTCAACTAGCATATTCTGCAAAAAAACGAAAATCACAAATTTTGAAAAAATGTAGTAAAAACGCATGTATCTAATCCCGAATTGTGCCCTCAAAGTCCATGGTGCGTCACAAATGTATAATTTTAATGCAACAAATGATGTTATCTGAAAGATGGAGTGGCTTCTTCATGATCTCTAATAGCACATTCTGCAAAAAACAAAAATCACAAATTCTGGAAAAAAAATATATATATATAGTATATATATGAAAATGTAATTTTCTCTCAGTTTCACAAATGCCGAGTTGTAGCAGTTTTTCACGTGTTCGGACACATTTCTCCTTCACAGGTCCGAGTGGGGCTCTGCTACGTCAACTCCCCCTACCTACACACGCGCTACCGACTGGAACTGGACAATCAGACTGTGGCATCCTGCGGCTCGGGGGCGGTGCTAAAGGTGTTCGGACCGATCAAGAATGAGGGGGCGGTGCTGGAGGTCAGGGCGTGTGAGGAGGTCTGTCCAACAGAAGCTCCTCCTTCGCCCGAAGAGACATCTCTCATGACTTTCCTTGGATTTGAGTAAGTATACGAGTACACAGTCATGATTTCAGTGGGGCAACAGTGGCTCAGTGGTTAGAGCATTTGCCCCCCAACCTACAGGTCAGATCGTTGTGTCCTTAGGCAAGACACTTCATGCACTTTACCTAATATAAATGTGGTGTCACATTTAGGCTGTGTCCCATTACTCTGTCTTACCCCTTCCCCTACCCCTACTCCTTTATCTACGTCTTTGTCTTGCCCCTCGATACCGAGCTGAGAGGGCTCGGGGTACGAATGTTCCCCTAAGAAATGGGACACCACTCGATTACCGTTTGCGTCATCATCCCTTGCCTCTACCTGAGCTGCTACGTCTACAGAGGCGACAACAATTGACGCAAACAAACGTAAACAAATGTCAAGGATTATCGTGTACCTCACCTCGACAAAAAAACTAGCTTGTTTATACATGAAAGTTCGATGAAAACGATAACGTCGGCTAAACAGACATCACTACAATTAAAACCGCAACAACAGTTCACTAAAAGTAATGTAGAACATAAGCGTCATGATTGTAAACCTGCTAAACTGTTAATCGATAATTACAACTACTGAAAATACATTTATCAGACTCTTTGGCTGGTCAATGTGACGCTGCCATCCTGATCCCAAAACCTGCATGAGCTTGTAGGCGTACCCCTTCATTTCAAGTCTGGTTGAGAGCTTACTTCGTTTCAAGGGGTATGTAGCCCTTGGTCGTGGCCCGAGCTCTTGATCAGAATTAGACTCGGGACACTCCTTGTCCTCACATGAACGCGTAAAACCAAAGGGTAGGGGTAAGACAGAGAAATGGGACGCAGCCTTATCCTGAACTGTGTGTGGTGGTCAGGGGGCCCAATGTTTCAGATTGGCAGCATCCTTCCTTCAGTCTGCCCCAGGGCAACTGTGGCTGCAGGAGTAGCTAATGATGACAGAGTAGTGCTTTGAGAGGCTTCGAGCGCATTACAAGTGTAGGGCATCATTAATTCAAATAATGGCAGTCCATCATCAGTCTGCCCCAGGGCAACTGTCTGCGCAGTAGATTTCTTACTCCAGCTGTGACAAAGTACCAATACAAAGTCAGAAACTCAGACAGAAAACATTGCATTTTCGTTATGAACTCTGAAACAAAGAGCAGTACTATCACTCGTCACTTTTATAGAACCACCTTTTGCAGAGATGTTCGTGTCTTGCCACAGTTATGGTCCAACTTACACAAACTTTATTGATCCACAAGGAGAATTAATTGGACAATTAGTTCAAAAGTTCAAAGTCAGCTTTATTGTCAAAAAACATATGTACAGGTTGCACACACAGGATTTGAAATTGCAGCGCCCCCTAGGCCCATAGTGAACATAAAACATCTGATAAACAAGATGATAAACACCATGACTAAAACATCACATATACCCGTAGCAAAAGTACAGTAAACTTGTATATGATACAAATAGGTAAAACACAATGTGTAGCGTAATAAAGCTCGAATGGTGTAATTTAAGCAGCAGTGTCAGTGTCCTTTAAGTGACATTTAAGCAGCAGTGTCATTGGAGGAGGGAGGACAGGGCAGAGAGAGTTACTAACAATAAATTGGGGAATTACTAATAATAAATATCTATTTGCAGTTCTGATCAGTCTGTAGGGGTCAAAGTGTATTACCTGACCCATAAGGCAGACACCATCCTGATCATTGGGTGCCCCGGAGCCAGACCCAACATGGCTGTGGCCTGGGACAAAGAGAGCTCTCCCATCCTGAGGAGGGAGCACATAGCGCCCCCTAGAGGAGAGACCCCCCGCATCAGTATAGACACAGGACACCATCTGGTTTTCAGCCCGGCGCTGACAAACGACTCAGGTGAGGGCATTTCCTTCAGGCCTTTCTGAGATATTTGCATTTCTGTAAGGGCATGTCACAGGTTAGACTCATTTCACTAAACCATAGTTAACATAAGTATACTCAAGATTTTACTATAAATCTTCAGAATCAGAATTACTTTTATTGGTGTCTATGGTCGTTTTCACACCTGCCTTGTGATTCGGACCTTTTGGGCTTATGTAAATAAAAACTAAAAATCTCGATCCGGAGCAAACAAGCGAACTGAGACCACCTAAAAAGCTCGGTCTCGGCACGGTTCCATTCGAATCCTGGTGCGGTTCGTTTGTGGTGAGAATGCAGACCGGACTCGATCTGACACAAGTTGGCTTTTTGTACTTAACGAGCTCCCGTCGTATGTCGAGCATTATGGGAAACCGAAGCTTACTTACGTTTTGCATGAAGAGCAAGAGTCACAACTTTATGCAAGCAGATGAGCGCTGTCCTCCGTAGCCGTCTTGTCCTGTGTCTTCATCGTTTGGAAATTGATTGCAGAATAGTGTAAACCTCACGATGCTGCTCAAACATTTGTGCCAACTGTAAAAACTGTGCAAACCATATCGCTATGACGACATTGAAAACAGCACGTAACACCATGATTCTCCTCCTTCACGTGTTTGGACACGGCGTTTTGACACGGCTCATTTCTGTCCAATGACAGAACGACCTCAGCACACGTGGTTTTGTTTACAGATGTTGGTCCACTTACAAAAAAACTGCAGTGTGAAAGCGAACCGCACCAAAATTTTAAAAAAATTTTAAAAATTTGGTCTGGACCAAAGCAAATGAACTATCGGACTTTCCTGGTGTGAAAATGACCTAAAATGAAATTTAGACCACTCCAATTCAGGAAGTAAATTTTTCATTCATTTTTCTCATAGACTTTTCGAAAAATTTAAATATTCAAGTTCAGAGGCGTCACAGACGCTAACCTGTGGTCTAATATGGTGCGGTTGTTTCAAAGCTGCACTGTGTAACTTTTCTGGTGGAGGGTCCATCAAATGCTTTTCTCCATGGAGATGTTGCTCTGTCTGGAATGTTTCACAGTATTTTACGGTATTGAACCTTTCTATCCTCATGGAGACCAAACCAGACCAAGTTACAGGTCAGATCTGTGGAGAGGTGACACCGCTCAGTCAGAATGTTTTTATGGGTATTTTTAAACTACAAAACCATGTGTAATCTAATAAATGTTTAGGTACAGCTGTTTAATATCATATCATGTGGCTCTATGACTTCTCATGTACCTGATATTGTCGACTCCTCGTGCTGCAGGCGTGTACTACTGCTGGCTCCAGGGGCGACGGACCGCTAAGATCCGCGTGTTGGTGCATTCCTTCCTGGGACAGGGCCAATCAGTGCTGGCCCATCCTGACTTCTACCCCGCTCTCTGGATGGTGTTCGTCAGTTACACTCTGATGACTGCTGCGTTTGCGCTTGCTCTACTCACCAAGGCTGTGGTCCAGACCTTCATACAGGCCAAGGAGGCACACCAGGACTAGGATAGTTTAGTTTACTGTTTTTTTCAAATGTTAGTTCAGATGTGTTTTTACATGGAGTTAATGTGATTAACTGAAATTCAGGAGCAGGACCACGCCTCAACCACCTTCTCCTCCTCACCAGCGAATCACAGTTCACCATAACCACACCTCTAATTTCCCGGAGCCATTTATAGCCACTCATCCCTTCATTCCAGTTCGTCTCGGTTATCTCGACAGCTCAACCGCGTCAGCTCGCTCGAGCTGGGTTAACAACCCGTCACTTTCAAACACCAACCTGCCTCACGTCTCCTCGTTCCTTCCAGTCCGCAATTCCTTACGCCGCGACGGATTTCTATCCAGGAATCCGCAGCCGGAGGATCTTCCACTGCATATCCGCGGCGTCCAGCCCACGGCCCGCGCCGCCCAGCGAACGCTCCAGGCGCGCGCTCACGCAGCGGACCTCCACCTCTAAGGAGCACCCACCGTCAATATCTCTGTGCTGGCGGCATATACGGGATATCCACATTGTCCCTCTCGTCGCCTCCTCCTCCTCGTGTAGGCGAGCGCGCAGCCTGGCGCAGCCCGGTGTACTGTCAGAGTGAGACGGCTCTCGGCGCGCAGAGACCGGCTTTGGCAACCACGGCTTTCTGCACAGCGCGGCCCGGCCCCCAGCGACCACAGCGTTCGGTACCGCCCAGCACCCGCCGTGCTCCTTCAAGCTGACACATCAAGACGGGACCTTCAACAGTTTAGATCAAGAATGTAACCCCGGCGCCCTGGAACGAGACGAACGAGCTTCCGGGTTCCCATCAAGTTTCCCGCGTGCAGCTGCAGACGTCGCCACTCCCTCCTCTCCTCCACTACAGTGTCATAGCTCCCCCTGCTGGGGGCTAAGTAGTATCACCACCAGTGGCCAGTAAACGTATTCTGTCTACTGTGCAGTTTCACTTGAATTCTCTTGTATCATCTCAGCCTGCTTTCAAGCAGGCCATCTCCCCCTGTGCCTGCACCCTTCGTGTCTCATTCTTGTCCCCATCTCGCAGGCTGCACAATTCCCCATGCACATGCATCTTCTCCCCCATCTCTCATTTCTCTCTCTTCAGTCATCATGAGCTAGATGGCTCTCGTGCCCTACCCACATTAGGCAGGGCCTCTAATCCATTTCCCGTCTTCTGCTCTACCCCCCCCCCCCTTTCCCCAACACCCAAATGTTTTTTCTGTCGTTCCAGCCTACACAAGTCACCACGCTCATTCACACTATTTTCGTTCACACTCCGAAACGTCGTACGAATGTTTTTGTTCGCTTAACTCCTCTCTGCACTGGCACACTGTCATCTCGTATTCAACCTCTCCTACCGACTCTCATCCGACCATTCTAACTCATGCAACTCATGCTAGCTCACACCATTCCATCACATGCTAGCTAAGCAGTCTCTACATCGTTTCTCTGCTATTCCAATATTCAGCACCCATCGACTCATGTCACTCACTCAATTTCAGCTCGTGCTGCTCACGCAATTTTGACGTACGCTAGCTGTCTTTACACCCGCTCGCCATCAATTCATATTCCGGCCCTTGCTGTTTCACGCTATTATAGCTCGGGCAGCTCACGTCATCCATTACAAGCGAGCTTAAGCCATCATAACCACGTGTCACACTATTCAGCTCCTCCCAGTTCCGCCCTCACCTGAGCTACACCATCTCGGCTCACCACCTCTTTCCGGATCGAGGATCCTACCATCGACGTCAGCTCATGACTTCACCATTCTATCCTATACGCATCCTCAGCGATGCTCTCGCCATCTAATCCTCATCTTCTCCTGCTCATGCTACATCATTGCATTCTTTCATCATTCTCAGCTCTCGCGACTACTATTACGGTCTCCAAATTCGACCGCGCTCATCTGTCCAGCATTCAACCCGTACCTGCCCTGTGAACATCCCCAATATGCACCTCCACCCTCAGGTCCTTAGCTTTTCCACAGGTTCCAAGCCGACTGACGACTGGCCGATTGTCACAACGTTTCACCGGCTCTCATGACAGCATGATGACCGCCAGCTCACCCAGCTCTCACGACCGCATGACAGCTCATCTGGGTCTCACGACGGCTTGCCTGGCTCCCACGACGGCTCGACAGCTCGCCTGGCTCCCACGACGGCTCGACAACTCGCCTGGCTCCCACGACGGCTCGACAACTCGCCTGGCTCCCACGACGGCTCGACAACTCGCCTGGCTCTCACGACGGCACGACAACTCGCCTGGCTCTCACGACGGCACGACAACTCGCCTGGCTCTCACGACGGCACGACAGCTCTCCTGGCTCTCACGACGGCTCGCTTGGCTCTCTCGATGGCTCTCACGATGGCTTGCACGATGGCTCGCCTGGCTCTCTTGACGGCTCTCTTGACGGCTTTCACGACCGCTCGCCTTGCTCTCACTACGGCTCTCACGACTTCTCAATTGGCTCTCAGGACGGCTCTCACGACGGCTCACGACTGCTCGCTTGGCCTCATGACAAGCTCTCACGACGGCTCGCTCGGCTCTCACGTCGAGTCTTCCGACCCACAACGGGTCTACTCCTCCACATCTGTCCTGACCCACAACAGGTCTTCAGGTGTGTGTTCTGTGTGGAGTTTGCGTGCATGGTCTGGGTCCGATCCCCGGGTCGCCTGGGCCTTTCTGTGTGGAGTTTGCATGTTCTCCCCGTGTCTGGGTGGGTTTCCTCCGGGCACTCCGGTTTCCCCCATCAGCCCAAAACATGCATCATGGGTAAATCCTCCAGCTTAGGTCCTGACCAAGCCGAAGCAAGATCATGGAGATGGTCCCTGGGCGCAGTAATGTGCTGCCCACTGCTCCTAATAACAGGATGGGTTAAATGCAGAACTGGAATTTCCCCACTGTGGGACTAATAAAGGCATAGCTTCCTTTCCTCCCAGCAGATCTTCCTCCCGTCAGGCCTCCCTCCCTCCCAACCCACAACGGGTCTTTCTCTGCCTCTCTCCTGACCCACGACGGGTCTCCCTCTCTCCTGACCCATGACGGGTCTCCCTTCCTCCCAACCCACGACGGGTCTTTCTCTGCCTCTCTCCCGACCCACGACAGGTCTTCTTCTCTCCACCTCTCTCCTGACCCACAACAGGTCTTCCTCCCGTCAGGTCGACGGCATGACAATACGCCTGGGTCTCACGACGACTCACCCGGCTCTCACGACCGCATGACAGCTCGCCTGGCTCTCACGACGGCTCGCCCAGCTCACGTCGGGTCTCCCGACCCACAACGGGTCTCTCTCTCGACCCACGATGGGTCTCTCGACCCACGACGGGTCTTTCTCCGCCTATCTCTCTCTCTCATGACCCACGACGGGTCTCCCTCCCTCCCAACCCATGACGGGTCTCCCTCTCTCCTGACCCACAACGGGTCTCACTCCTTTCCGACCCACAACGGGTCTTTCTCTGCCTCGCTCTCCTGACCCATGACGGGTCTCCCTCCCGACCCACGACGGGTCGACTCACGATAGGAGATCTTCCTCCCGTCAGGTCTCGCTCCCGACAGGTCCCCGACCCCCGACCCTTATCCCTCCAACCCTCATCCCCCCGACCCTCATCACTCCGACCCCCCCCATCCCTCCGCCCCTCATCCCTCACCTATCCAACCCTCAACATTCGAGCGTGGCTTTCTTCACCTACAGGTTCCTATGCTTGCCATCCGAACCCATGCCAAAGGACGCACATCAGCATTATCATGGTCACATCAGTCAACCATCTGCGCTGGCGCGAGTGACCCCACTCCAGCAAAGGTCCAACTCCTCAGTCAGGGGAGAAGACCCTCCACGTCACGGTTTCTCTACATCACTCCTGACTCATTCGCCATACGGCACCTTCACGACGCAGCTCCAGTTTCTCCAGTGTTCAATCCGAATCTTCGGCAGTAGTCGGATTCTGCATTGCTTCCAGAGCACTCGAATCGCACAATTAGCCTTCAGCTTCATCGGAACTTCGTCCTACTTTTCCACCATTTTTTGGGGGGTCTGATTAATCCAGGCATTCCCATTCATTCTAACAATAATAAATCAGTCAACACCACCTTCATCAGCTTCCCCTCTGCTCATCTGACGTCACCATCATCTGCAATTTCAGCACCCTCTCACGCCACTCCAGGAATGTCTGCGTCTCCACCGTCCAGGCTTGCCATCCATCCATCCATCCATCCATCCATCTTCTGCTTTTCCATTTCCGGGTCACGGGGACAGCGAATCTGCTGCCCAGAACACTATGCACCGGCCCCCATGAATCCTCCCGCGGGAGTAGGTCCAGGCTTACCTCTCAGGGATAAATCTCATATACAAGCTGATTTCTGGTGAAGACTGACAGTCTCATCTTCATGTTCCCGTGCCTGATTAAAGGACTGCAAAAAACTGAACCTCGCCTTCCTCCGAAACGCCTACCACTTATTTCGGACCTTCTCTACCGTTGCACTCTCACTCTGCGCTCCGGCAACCTCTTGCCTTTCACGGACCTCTTCTGGCATAACACCCCATCCATTCTCCATTCATTTATTTCGCATTGGCGCCACTATGTCCACGGCCAGGGCAGATGTACCCGACCGGAAAAATTCAAACCCTTGGTTGTCGGGTCTCCAGCACCTACCTCGTGTACGATCGTCACAACCTCAACGATCTCCTCCAGACCCATTCCACTTTTATGCTCTTTCAAAAACTTTTGGGGGTCCCGTTCCGCTGGGCCAATCGAAGATTGAGACGGAGCCCCCACCCACTGTCTCAACCCAGCCATCACCACCTATTCACCGAGACATCCACTATCATTCAATAATAAACATCTTCACTGCATTATGTTGATGGCGTGGTCCTAGCTAGTGAAATGGAGTTAATGTGATTAACTGAAATTCAGGAGCAGGACCACGCCTCAACCACCTTCTCCTCCTCACCAGCGAATCACAGTTCACCATAACCACACCTCTAATTTCCCGGAGCCATTTATAGCCACTCATCCCTTCATTCCAGTTCGTCTCGGTTATCTCGACCCCTCCCTCCCACCCCTATCTCGTTTGTCTTTCAGCCACAAGACATCTCCTAAAGGGGGGGGTCCCGTTCCGCTGGGCCAATCGAAGATTGAGACGGAGCCCCCACCCACTGTCTCAACCCAGCCATCACCACCTATTCACCGAGACATCCACTATCATTCAATAATAAACATCTTCACTGCATTATGTTGATGGCGTGGTCCTAGCTAGTGAATTCTTTCTTGCCTATGAACTCATAGGCAGTTGAACCACAATCAATATACTGCAATAAAAATATAATCATCAGAATAAATTATATCTTACATATATTTTATGGTTTTCCTTGCCCTTTGTCACCAATTCTGTTTTTATGGACAGTTTCTAGACACAGTCAGGGTCCAAGAAGGGTCCAGTTTGGGAACCACAGGATCTCATCTCCGCTGTTCTTGGATGATGTTGTCCTGTAGGCTTCATGGAGCCAGAACCTGCAATGTGCACTGGGGTAGTTTGGTCGTTTTTGGTAAAGTGTGAAGAGACTGGATAAAAACACCTCCAAATCCGAAGCCAAGGTTCCCGATTGTGAAAAGGTGGTCCTCTCTTCAGGTGTTTGGGGAGGGTGCCACCTGCCTCAAGTGGACTTCAAATACATGGCCAGATGAATTCTCAGGAGCTTTTAAACTCAGAAATACCAGAATTCATCTTGCTGTCCAGTTTAACAAATACCACCAGAGAATTTAGGCTGTCTTACCCCTTCATCTTACCCCTACCCCTTGGTTTTGCGCGTTCATGTGAGGACAAGGGGTGTCCTGATTCTAATTTTGATCAAGGGCTCGGGCCACGACCTCGGGCTACATACCCCTTGAAACGAAGTAAGCTCTCGACCAGGCTTGAAATGAAGGGGTACGCCTACAAGCTCAGGCAGGTTTTGGGATCAGGATGGCAGCGGCACATCGACCAGCCAAGGAATCTTAAAATGTATTTTCAGCAGTTGTAATGATCGATTGACAGTTTAGCAGGTTTACAATGATGACGCTTATGTTCTACGTTACTTTTAGTGAACTGTTGTTGCGGTTTTAATTGTAGTGATGTCTGTTTAGCCGACGTTATCGTTTTCATCGAACTTTCATGTATAAAGCTAGTTTTTTTGTCGAGCTGAGGTACCCGATAATCCTTGACATTTGTTTACGTTTGTTTGCGTCAATTGTTGTCGCCTCTGTAGACGTAGCACCCAGGTAGAGGCGAGGGACGATGACGCAAACGGTAATCGAGTGGCGTCCCATTTCTTAGGGGAACATTCGTACCCCGAGCCCTCTCAGCTCGTTATGGAGGGGTAAGACAAAGACATAGATAAAGGGGAAGGGGTAAGACAGAGTTATGGGACGCAGCCTTAGACTTCCAGCTGGATTTTAAACTATTGGAATTATAAAGTGCTATGTAACACGAACCTTCAACTTGTAGCTGTTTTTCATATTATGAATCAATCAATCAATCAATCAAACTTTATTTATAAAGCACATTTCATCCAAAAAAGACAATCCCATATTTCCTTCCATCCACCCACCCACAGCTGCCCGACCCCACACAACCAAACAACCCAGACACACACACACACGCACACACACACACACACACGCTATATACTAACATGCTAAAATACATAAAACCACACATAATAATAAAAACAATAAAAGTATAACTTACATAATAAATAATAACAAATAATAAGTAATTAAGTTCAATATTACAATCATTAATTTTGGAGTCATGATTATTATGGCCAAAATAACTGCAATTGACGATTGTATCACAATAATAATTAAAGTTGCTGAAAGTTTAGAAAGTTTATAATTCTTCATATCCTTTAATTTATTTTAATAGTATGAATAAGTTCCATATTTAAACAACTGTACTTTGTTATGAGTGAAAACAACAATGTTCTAGAAGAAAACATCATGGATAAGTAGCTTTTTTCAGCACATTTTGGTGATAAAATGACGATTATTTCTGTTGGTGACTATCACGATTATATAAAATGTCCCACTAACGATAACGATTGTCTTCCATTTTTATTATGATCAACGATATTATTCTTTACTGCCCCATCCACACATTTATACAAAGAAATGCCACAGTAGTATGACTGCTGCAAACAGCTGAACGATTCCTCAAGGTAAGTATTTTTGAATTGCACAAAAGCGGTTGTAAAGAGCAGCATTTTGACTTTTATTACACCTTTTCTCTACCCATTCATTTGAGTGCTGCAGGGAGCTCACCTGTGGCTTCTCTCTTTATCCTTCATCACAAACTCCTCACACGCTCCTAACAGACCTTCCGCTGTGAGATTTTTCTCACTGTTGGTTTAAATGGCCCATATTACACTATTTCCTGATCTATGTTATGTTGTTTCCTCATCAAAAACAGACCTGGAGTTGTGTTTTGTTTCATTC
This sequence comes from Paratrypauchen microcephalus, assembly GCA_036785185.1. Taxonomy (NCBI): domain Eukaryota; kingdom Metazoa; phylum Chordata; class Actinopteri; order Gobiiformes; family Gobiidae; genus Paratrypauchen; species Paratrypauchen microcephalus. The sequence goes on along the minus strand of JAVJIX010000103.1, from coordinate 1,723,899 downwards.
ACACATGTTAAACACACAAACCCTGCAGATTTAGACTACGTTTATATGATGACGGTCTGAACAGAAGACACAAAAGTGGCATTGCATCTTCACCTTTTATTCCGCGTTTAGACAAGCGTTTTCAGGAGGAAATCTGCGTGCATACGGTGACGCAAAAGTGTGTGGAATTCAATTGGGTATGCATGCCAGGTGGCTAGGTGGTGCTGTGATACATTATCACTATATCTGTGCTCATGCGTAGAATTTTCCTTCTTCTCATCTGCGCTGCGAAAAGCAAAACAAAACATGACTACTGGTAGCAAAAAAAGAATTGTGTGGTCAGACGAAGAAGTTCAACTATTGCTTCAGACCACGTTAGACTAGAAAGCAACGAAGGCGCAACAAGGTGTGGACTGGGAGTCCTGCCAAACAAAGTACACTGATATATGGACCGATATGACGTAAATGCGTACGCGATGTCAGAGAGTTTTGCGTCTTGGGCAGTGTAGACGAAAACACTACGGCGGAGCGTATTCAAGTTTTCCAATTTGGAGGGTGGTTTCAGTTTTTTGTGTTTTTAAGCCCCCAAAACGCCGTCACCATCTAAACGAAAGGCACTTCCGATAAAATATTATGTCGTTTTTACCAGTTTTTTAGCTGTTAACTTAAAAACGGCCACTACGTGACATCACGAGGTGGAACGGAGCATTTTGAGCTTTGGTGAGCTTTGATTACATGTGCGAATGAAACAAAACACAACTCCGGGTATATTTTCGAGGAGATAACAACATTCTAACATGGTTCAAAGGTGCACTGTGTAACTTTTGTGGTGGAGGGTCTGTTATCTCCACAGCACTGCATTAATCCCGTCTATCTCCAGACAAAAAAGTGACACCAGCAGATCTGTGGCTTTCCAACCCTGCTGCCTATTTTTTAAGCAATAAATACACCTAGATAAGTCTAATGCTACTGTGGAACATTTCAGGTAAAACAATAACATCTCCATTTGTAAGAAGTACTTTGAATTACACTAGAAAAGTAGGAAACAGCTCTGATCTAACTAAAAAGTGATAATTTCAACTTTTATTCCACCTTCTCCCACGAATTCCATTAATTTCAGTGCTGCAGGGGGCTTCCTCACCTGTTGCTCCCTCTTCATCCTTCATCCTCCATCACAAACTCCTCACACGCTCCTATCAAACCTTCCTCTGTGCATCTCATCCAAACCCACGCAGCGTTTCGTATCATTCTCACAGTGTTATTGAAGGTATTGTGTAGTGTGTAGAATTCCTCACCTTGAAACAGACACTTAGGCCCTGTCCGCATGACAACGTTCCTGTTTGTTTTTTTTACCCGGGGTGAAAAAAAGTCTCGTCCACACGTGTTGGATCAGAAAATATTCGCGTCAAGATGAGCACGGAGCGCTGAGTGAAAACGATGTAGTACATATGTCACACCGATAAGTGGCGCTGTAAACCGGAAAGAGCCAGAGCCGCCGGAAACGCAACACTACAAAGAGCACATGCGCAGAAAGTCCTTTCTCTTTCGTAAACAAGCAAACACGTGTACTTTAGGGACCGTCAACAAAAGTGAATTTATTTTGTCCCCCTGCTCCACCAATGTAGCAGTGACTCCCTCCGGTAATGTGAAAATGCTGACCGTCCCTAACATAGACAGACGCCACAGAACAAAGATTTGCGCTGCGTGAGCAGAGTTTTTGCCTATAAATCGATAGTTAGTATTACTTGCTATCGTTTTATTAGATAGACATTAACAAGTAGAACTCTCGTTAACCTTGGGCGTGTTATTTAGGCAAAATGCTTGTTTGGATCTTAATACGGGAATGTTAAACATACTCGGACATTATGTTGGCTTTTCGGCAAGAATATACAACCGGGGACCATCACAACGGGCAGCTATATAGTTGTGTGAATTTGAAGAAAACAGAAATGCTTTCATATATTTTTGTGTGTGATACTGCATGTGCCTGTTTGTAAAAGGTAAATTTTCATTCAATAAAAAAGACAAGAAATGGTTGCTCTATTTCTTTATTTACAGCACACAACACCCTCAAATTGGTATGGGCTCCTCATTGTCCACTATCTGCCTTTTCATTGACGGGATTTTTCCAGTTTTAAAATACGTGTTTAGCTTTGAATTGGCAAACACTCGTGCGTCGTGCGTACTGCCAGGCCACTTAACAGTAACGTCCATAAACCGGTACCTGTAGTCACACACCGCTTGTATGTTGAGGGAATGTTTGCCCTTTCTGTTGATGAAGGCCATGGCGTTGGTGGATGGCTGCTTGATTTCAACATGGGTCCCATCGATCGCTCCCAAACATTGTCAGGTCTCACCCAAAACCTTCTTCGGGTGGACCTTTCTCGGCCGCGGCAGCGGGGTGAAAAGAATCCGACGTGCGTATCTCCGCTGTTGTCGCACTGCATTGCAGATAAACAGGGTTTGATGCAGCAGTGCAAATAAACTTTCAAATGTCTGCAAAACATACTCAAGTCCATTGTCCGCCATGGTTGTTGTTATCTGGTCGTTACCTGCGGAAGGCGCAGGGTTACCTTCTGGTCACCGGTCACGTGATGATTACGGCAGCGTGACGACATAATTTTCCCAACAGTCGCGTTTTTCGCCGCCCACACGGCAACGCGACCCCCGGCGTTCTCCGACTTCTCCACTCTGGAACCCGTTTTTGAAAAACACTGTTTTCACCCCCCAAAAACGCCGGTGCCATGTGGATGACAGGCCCAAACAAACACAAACTTCCCCGTTTCCACCAAAAAATGTTGTCCTGGAGACAGGGCCTTAGAGGCATCGCCGAGTGGTTACAGGTGTGAGGCTTCTGCTGATAGCGCCTTGGAGCAGAGGAAGAGGAGCTCACACAAAGCACTGAACCACCAGTAACAATGGAGCAGAGACGGAGCGAAACTCGTGCAGGGCTGAACAATGGGGGACTGCCTTGAGGTGCTGATAAGAAACAACAAATGGAAAAGGTTGCATTTAATATAATACCATGGTAACAAACCCTTTTATTTCATTATAGTACTGAAAAACATATAACAAACATCCTTACTCTGAATCATGCAGGCGATGTCCCACTTAAAGAAAGTAACACAGTGGTGCTTAAAAAATAAGTGGAATTAATAAAAACTTAGGTCGTTTTCACACCTGCCTTGTTTGGTTCGTTTAAAACGAACCAGAGTTTGTTTGCTCCTTTGATTCGGACCTTTTGGGCTGGTGTGAATAAAAACCAAAAATCTCGATCCGGAGCAAACAAGCGAACTGAGACCACCTAAAAAGCTCGGTCTCGGCACGGTTCCATTCTTATCCTGGTGCAGTTCATTTGAAGTGAGAATGCAGACCGGACTCGATCCGACACAAGTTGGCTTTTTGTACTTAACAAGCTCCCGTCGTATGTCGAACATTATGGGAAACTGAGGCTGACGAAACGAAACTAAACGAAAAGAAACTTACGAGGTTTACTTACGTTTTGCGTGAAGAGCAAGAGTCAGAACTTGATGCGCACATGAGCGCTGTCCTCCGTAGCCATCTTGCCCTGTGTCTTCGTCGTTTGGAAATTGATTGTACAATAGTGTAAACCTCACGATGCTGCTCAACATTTGTGCGAACTGTAAAAACTGTGAAAAACATATCGCTAAGGCTAGATTGAAAACATCACATAACGCCATGATTCTCCTCCTTCCGTGTTTGGACACGGCGCTTTGACACGGCTCATTTCTGTCCAATGGCTGAACGACCTCAGCACACGTGGTTTTGTTTACAGATGTTGGTCCGCTTGGGGAAAAACTGCAGTGTGAAAGCGAACCGCACCAAAATAAAAAAATGTTTTAAAAAATTTGGTCTGGTCCAAAGCAAGTGAACTATCAGACTTTCCTGGTGTGAAAACGACCTTAGATTCAGGAGCTAGACCACGCCTCAACCTTCTCGCCAGCTAACTAAAGCTCATCTCGACCACGCCTTCAATTACGCAGAAGGCCTATTTATACAGCCTATCCCGACAACACCGTCCATGTCAGCTCTCTCGACCCCATGTCTCTCGTCTATCCTTCAGCCTGAAGACATCATCTTTAAGGAGGGGGTTTCCAAATCAGCTGGGTGACCATTTTGGATTGGAGACGGAGCCCCCACCCTGAGTCTCCCCCAGCCATCGCATCTACCCACCGTCAATAAATATCTTTATCGTATTTCATTGCCCCGTGGCGTGGTCCTTGCTAGTGAATAGATTATGTCCACCTCTTAACATCACCACAGTCTGAACTGTTTTGTGTGTTCTTTTAAGCCTAGAACACTTTCTCTATGAAAAGTAACACCGTCACTTTTGCTGGGTATTTTTTACCCGATATAATATACCCAACAAAAAGTACTTGTCATGAAAAACAGATCAAAATATGACAACACATGATAAATTAGTTCGAGTGTTTTTATTTTATTTTCAACAGTGGTATGTGTAACAAAATGAAAAAAAACAAAAAACATAGGAAGACCCTAAAAACATGCTCCAAAAATCATTAATCCCCAAAAAAATTTGCAATTTGAGAACAAAAATAAACCACTTTGTGATATTTATTCATAACCACTGCACTAAATAAGGATAGATACACATTCCAGGACCACTCTTACTTACCTATTCCTTACATCCTCTTACATTAAATTCATTATATTCTTACATTCCTCTTTCACTATTGTCTGGTGAAAGCTGTCAGACTACTGAACTCTGGATAATACTCTAAATAATACTGAACTCTCAATAATACTGCACTAAACTACTTTTCATTATGCAGAATATGTTTACTGCTGCTGGTCTGTATGAATGTATCATGTTTGTCACTACCTCACTGTAAACTACCGTTACCTGTGCAATAATCTGTGCAATAACCTATGTGCAATATTTATACCATACTATGTGCAATACGAAATCCACATGCAACACTTATACTACACCATATTATGTGCAATCTGTGAAATATTCTACTTACACCTTATTTAATCCTACCTGCACGTTTGTACATTGTACTTTTTATTTTTTATTACATTTTATTACATATGTTTTATTATATTGTTTACTTCTTCCCCTGCACTTTTGCAACACTTTTTTTTACCATGTACTGTTATTGCTGCTACTAGTACTTCTGACTATCTTAGCGAGTCAACGGTTCTTCTGATCCAAAGCATTTCATTGCATTGTTGACCTTGTGTTGATTCTGCATATGACAAATAAACAATCTTGAATACTGAATCTTGAAAATCAGCCAAAAGCCTGTAGGAAAAAGTGGGCTTTGGGGTAGGGAAACACCTACACCTTCAAAGATGTCAAAAACAATGGTGAAGCTCCCCAGGGACCCATGACACTCATATTGGAACATATTGAAAATCATGTAAATACTTCTGCTCGGGTGAAAATCACCCAGTGATAGTCCTCTCGGGTTAAAAACATCATGGATTGAGAAAACTCAAAAGATAATTGGAACAGAAGGACACAAGTACAAGTACACGATATATATATGGGAGGCCACATCGAAATCGGGGAACAACAAAACAACATCCCTACACGGAGATGAAGGAGCAGCGAGGGGCGTGGCCTCAGAGCTGTCAGGTCTGAAGATCAGCTGATCAGAGACACGCTTTTGAAGAAGAAGGTGACAGATGCTCACTGAAACATGTCAAGGTAAAAGCAAACACCTTGGTCTTTAAAAAGAAATCACAAAATGATCTAAAAAGAAGGTAAAAGGCAGCTGGTTCATAGGTTCACTGTTTTGTGAAGGGGATCTGTCACCTTCTTGTCTCCATGGAGATGTTACTACTTTGCTTGGAATTTTTGGATTAATTAAAAAACACACATCTTGCAGTAATTAAATCAGAAATATTTGTCCAGACGATTCTAGTGAAGGTGTATAGAGTTTTAAAACACATTGGAGCACTTTCTGTATTACCATATGAGAAGAACTCAGCCTAAATATGCAGTGTTTGTGCGAAAGAAAACACAACTCCAGGTATGTTTGTGATGAGGAAACAACATTATAACAAACATGGATTAAAAAATACTGTCATATGGGCCCTTTAATGGTATTGATCTCCATGCTTCTTTAAAACGTTCTGTGCAATTTAGCTTCTTTTTTAAATTTTCAAATAATTTGCACCTTCTTTTACAACATGACACCATCCCATGTACCCACTGATGCGTGTTAGCGTACCCCCGCCAGCCCGCATACACCTCCACGCAATCTGAACACCCCTGCCTCCAACCATGATGTTCTTATTAAAGTCTTTGACACACACAATGGCCTCTCCTCTCCTCTCTCACCGCTGTCTTTTATCCTCAAGGTGAACAAGCGCCTCTCTCTCTCTCACTTCCTTCCTCTGGCAGCCTTATTTGGCTCGCCGCGACGTGATTGGACGTGGCAGGTGGAGAGCGGAGCTGGACTTTGGACCACACGGAGGAGCTATTAATCACCTGGTTAGTGCTCGTGGGTCCTCTGCTGGGAGATAAATTAGCTCCTCTCCTCTTCCCCTCTGCCTCTGGAATACAGACGGGGTTCTTACAGATCACTGCGAGGTCCTGGAGGAATAAGTCTCACTGGTAGAAAACTAATTTGTTGGAATGTAATGTAAAGTGTACCTAAAGGTTGTTTTATGCCTTATCTCGGTTTCAAAGGGACCAAGCTTTTCATGTAATAAAGAAAAACGTTTCGCCTCAGTGCAGATATTGTGAAAATGTGTGTTAGGGACAAAATGAGCCTGTGTGCTGTGTGTTATCCTCAAAGAAACGAGATGGGCTGTTAGCGTGAACGTTTTTTAATTGTTGAGGATGAAACGTCTGCATTTTGACAGGTGAAATACAAATTAGACCACAGGACTTTAAACATTCACTGCGTGCACATGGTAGGATCGGATTGGATTTCTCCAAATCCGATCCCGTTACTCGGCGGGTGGTCTGTCCTCTGATCCAAGTGCACATGAAAGTCGTGTAACCGGATAATGGTCAGCGACTTGGCCGGCTCCGCTACGCTATGTGGCGGTGTAGTCCAGCTACTTCCGGGTGATGGCTACTCAATAAGAACACAACAAACTATGTGGCGGTATACAAAGATTGCACTTGAGTAGTTTGAAGCAGCATTGGTGTACGTGTTGTGCGTTCTTTCTTCACAGCCATGATTTCGTCTGACTTTTCCGACAACAATCGCTACTTATGACAGCGTCGGCGCCTCCTGCCACTTCCGGGTGAAATCCCTGGCGAAAATTCACGTGCATGCGCAGTACGCCAATCCGATCCGATATCGTGCACAAGGCGGCACCAAGCGGATTATTATCGGCCTAAGCCAGGGGTTCCAATCGGATTCGGGAAACCAATCCCTATACAATCCTTAGCCTGTGCACATGAGTTCAATACGATCCCAATCCGTTTGAAATCGGATTACACTCGTCCAAGTGAGTGAACCTTAAAGAGGAGGTATTATGTAATTTTTGTAGCTTTCTACCAAGTTACAATGGTATTCCCTCAAAAAAAACATACCTGGCATAGAGGTTTTAGGTGTCATCCATGCATGTTTGAGTAATAAAGCAATCTATTCAGCAAGGTTATTATAGTTAGCCAAAACGAACGAAAAAACAAAAACTAAAATTGAAAAAATATTTTCATTCACTGAAGTAAATAAAAACAACAGTTAAAAGAAAAAGCGATAACTAACTGAAACTGTATTGTGTGTTTACAAAACTAACACAAACTACCTGAAATGATAGATAAATTGCTCGTTTTCATCCCTGTTAAGTTATTTACAAGCCTTGGATCGCTATAAAATAAATCAACCCCTTTTTGCCAGTTTTTGCCCCCTGAGCACTTGCTGATATTTGCTTTGCTGCTGCATCTTCATTAACATATTTTGGAGTTTGGACAGTTTTTTTAGTCTCCGTGTGTACTACTTTCAAAATTTTATCCACACAGAAGACATCAAATACAGCTGTGGAAAAAAAATAAGAGACCACTGCATTTTTTTCTGGAATCAGCATCTCTACATGTATTACAGCCATTCCATTCCAGCGTCTGTTGAAATCCAACACAAACACAAAGCTGAGCTACTTCAGTTCTTGCACCAGGAGTGGAATAAAGTCACCCAAGAACAATGTGAAAGACTTGTGGAGAGCATGCCAAGACGCATGAAAATTAAAAATGTGATTAAAAATAAGGGTTATTGCACCAAATATTGATTTCTGAACTCTTCTTAAGTGTAAACATTAGTATTATGTTGTTTTAAAATGAATTTGATCTTGTTTTTTACATTGTTTGAGCTCTGAAAACATGTATCTTTTTTGTAATTTTGACCATTTGTAATTTTCTGCAAATAAATGCTCTAAATATTTTTATCTGGAATTTGGGGGAAATGTTGTCAGTAGTTTATAGACTCAAACAAAAAATGTTCCTTTTGCCCAAACACATACCTATAAGTAGTAAAATCAGAAAAACTGATAATTTTGCAGTGGTCTCTTATTTTTTTCCAGAGCTCTATATGAACTGAGATTTATAAATTCCTCAAAGTATCCACCCTTTGCTTTGTTGACCGCGTTGCAAACCCTTGGCCTTCTCTTCGTGAGCTTCCGGATGAAGTCTCCTAAAATGGATTTCACTTCGCAGCAGTGCCTTATCTGGGTCAAGAAACGCTAAAACTTCGTAACCCAGATATAGCATAACATAGCCCGAAGCATTTTTATTTTATCTGTGCAAACCAAAATTAAACTATTGGTTCATACTCTATAAATAGCGTGCCTGAGACTCTCCCTTATTGACATTCACAAATAATCTCAAGACCTGGATCAAATAAGGCGCCAGTGCAAAAAGATATGAAAAAAGATATCTATCAAAAAGGCCTGAAATAAGCCCCATTACGAGAAAGCAGCAGAATCAATAGATATCTGAGCTGTGAAGTGAGCTGGTCCAAAACAAAAACAATTGATTTTGAGGTCATAGTAACAGGTTTGACGGTCAGAAGAGCTAACACGGAATCGCTCACAACATTAACTACTCCTGCTCCAATGCAACGTCATGTAAAGGCGCACTATGTGACTTTTTCTGGTTGAGGTCACCTGCTTGTCTCCCAGGAGATTGGAGTCGTCATGGAATTGATTTGTTGACAACGTCTAAAATTTCTCAAGCTCCATGGAGACCAATAGGCCAAGTTAAAGTCATATCTGTGGAGAGGCGAGGACCTTCACAGTAAGAAAGCTTGTCTTTAATTCAATTGTTTTTTTTATTTTTCAGCAATAAAACACCTGGAACTTAATACATTTGCGATATATATTTGAATGTCATACTGTGGAAAATTCTGGACAAAGCAATAACAGTTTCATAGAGACAAGCAGGTGGCGGACGCTCCACGAGAAATCTTACATAGTGCACCTGCTTGTCTCTGTGGAGATGCTAGAATGGAATGCTCCATACTTTGGTTTTAAATCTTTTTATGGGTGTCAGAATGATGATAAATTGCTTTTTGTCATGGCATTTATATTTAAAACCAAATATTGTATATTTTGAATGGTGGGAAGTCAGCACAGTGGCTGAGTGGCTAGCACTCACGCCTCACAGCAAGAAGATTCCAGGTTCAATCCCTGGGTTGCCTTTTCCGTGTGGAGTTTGCATGTTCTTCCCGTGTCTGGGTGGGTTTCCTCCGGGCACTCCGGTTTCCCCCATCAACACAAAAACATGCTCCATAGGTAAAATCCTCCAGCTGAGGTCGGCACAGTTTGGCGGCACGGTAGCTGAGTGGTTAGCGCTCTTGCTTCACAGCAAGAAGGTTCCGGGTTCGATCCCCGGGTCGCCCAGGCCTTTCTGTGTGTGTTCTGTGTGGAGTTTGCATGCATGGTCTGGGTTCAATCCCGGGGTCGCCTGAGCCTTTCTGTGTGGAGTTTGCATGTTCTCCCCGTGTCTGGGTGGGTTTCCTCCGGGCACTCCGGTTTCCCCCATCAACCCAAAACATGCACCATAGGTACCTCCAGCTTAGGTCCTGACCAAGCCGAAGCAAGAAGATCATGGAGATGGTCCCCGGGCGCCCTAATGTGTGTGCTGTCCACTGCTCCTAATATATGTATATATATATATAGGATGGGTTAAAATGCAGAGAAGAATTTCTCCAGTGTGAGATCAATAAAGTCACTTCTTCTTAAATGCAGAGAGATAATTTCCCTACAGGGATAAATAAAGGATATTTAAAAAGAAAAAAAAAAAGTCCTCAAAAGCTCAAAAAACATATAACAGGAAGCTGTTTTTTTCCAGCTTCCTGAAAATAAAATAAATAAAAATAAAATAAAATAACTTAAATTTAAATAAAATAAAATAAACACCTCTACACAGATCCGACCTTTACCCTTGTACAACATACTGAAAAGATGTAAAACTTAGTAATCGTGTATAAAGTGTAACTTTGTATTCATTAGCATGTAATTACACTTAATAACTGATGTCAGAAAGGAAGGGTCTGGACGTTAGGAAAGAATCTCCATCTCCAAATATGCTTGTTTTACATATATGATGCTTAATAATGTGAATCTTGTTGAAGACATACTGTTTTTCATGTTTTCTCTTTTTCTTTCTATTTTTTTTTCTTTTTTTTCTTTTTTTTTCTTTTTTTTTACCACATATTTAATATAGACTGTCTCCACAAAAGGCAAAGTCAAGTATATCTGCAGTATATTTCTGACAGCAAGAGGAGGGTTTTCCTTTTTCAGCTCCTGTCAAGACTGAGTGGGGTGACTTGTCCCCGGTGATTGAGGTGGCTGTGCAGCTTTCCTTCATATCAAACCTTGTCTCTGGCTTCTAAGAGGACAGACTGATTTAGTACAACTTGAAAACTCTTTTTTTATAGAGTCAACTTTTACTTTGTGGTGTACGGGGGAGTAAACATACAGACACTTGCCAATCACATCCTCCACGGAGGCCAATTAGGAACAGTTCAACGGGCCGTCCTATTCTGCAACTAAAGAGAAACAAACAACAAACCGTTTTTGTCTAAACACAGACAAAAATGAAAAAGAAAAAATACTCTAATCTACTTTTTTTTTCTTTTTTTTTTTTTTTTAAAGCTCTGGCTCTACAGCGTGTAAAACATATTTTTTTAGTTACTGACTTTTACTTAACCGGGATAAACATATGGAGGCACAGGGAGAACATGCAAACTCTACATAGAAAGACCCTGCACTGAACCAGAATCAAACCCAGGACCTTCTTGCTGTGAGGCAAGAGCGCTAACAGCTGAGCCACATGTCATATTTGGCCAGACAATCTTTGGGCCCCCACAGCATGCAGTGAGCAGACGGATTTATTAGTTAATTTATTATTTAGTATTTATTATTGACAAAAGAAAAACTGCACTAATGGCCTTTGTGACACTCACCACCCACTCACACAGCACATTCATAGGTTAACGTCTTGCCCAAAGACACAGCAACAGTGTGCTGATCAGAACTGGGAATACCAGGTGCCAAAACTGTTGTTGTATACTTAGGCAAGGCAACTTCAGCCACATTGAACGTACAGTATGAACGTGGCATGGCCTTGAGTGATTGTGGTGGACAGAGGAGGCGATGGCATAGACCAGTTTCAAAGCTACGTCATCAATGAATGCGCGTGCAGTTCCGACTCAAAAAAAGCCACTGCTGCCATAAAACCCCAGCGAAGATATAGAAGAGAAGAACTCAAATAAAGAGAAACAGCTGGAATAAATGATAGTTCATAACATTCAAGTGACATACACACAAGTGAACACCTGCTGCTTGTTTAGGGTAATTTGCCCAGGTGTTGAATGGTGTTTAATCACGCTGATTAACTAGCAACCACAGGACACCGCAAAGACATTAACCGGGTAACCTCTACGACAGACACATGTAAACAAACACGAATAACTTTGTTAAAATGCATGATAAGTTTTCGCATGACCATCATAAATGGCATTTGACATGACTGAGATCACATCTGTGACTCGTGAATTAAGTCGTAGTATGTTACTTACCCCGCAACGCAAGTGCAGTTGGCCGTCAGAACGTAGCTTGTTGATGATAGCCCAAGCATTGTACACGGTCGTATGTGTGGTGAGCTCCGCTAGGGCTGTCTTTGTTTGGTGGTTTGTTTGTTTTTTCGTTTTTTCTTGGAACTTTTTTGATTATTTTGGCTTTTCCCCTCTTTTTTGGGTTGTTCACCTCCTCCCGGTATCCCGGCTGAGGGGGGAAACGCTTTCTCTTTTCCCCGCAAGCTTTGCTCACCCCCGGGCAGACGGCACGATGTCAGCCGTCTGAGTCGGGCATGCGCGCACATGTCAGTGATGTCACGTTTGTTTACTAACAGTAAAGGGGTCTATAGATGGACAGCCTCACTTCAGCCAGTCTGCCCCAGGACAGTCACTGCGTGCACATGGTAGGATCCACTACGCCCTGTGGTGCTGTGGTCCAACTACTTCCGGGTGATGGCTATTCAATAAAAACACAACAAACTATGTAGCAGAGTGACAGAGCTTTCTCCATTTGCTGCCCCCACCCTCTGGAACTCACTCCTGAAGGATGGGTCAAATGCAGAGAGATAATTTCCCTACAGGGATAAATAAAGGATATTTATAAAGAAAAAAAAAAGTCCTCAAAAGCTCAAAAAACATATAACAGGAAGCTGTTTTTTCCAGCTTCCTGAAAATAAAATAAATAAAAATAAAATAAATAAAAATAAAATAAAATAAAATAAAATAAAATAAAATAAAATAAAATAAAATAAAATAAAATAAAATAAAATAAAATAAAATAAAATAAAATAAAATAAAATTAATTTAAATAAAATAAAATAAACACCTCTACACAGATCCGACCTCTACCCTTGTACAACATACTGAAAAGATGTAAAACTTAGTAATCGTGTATAAAGTGTAACTTTGTATTCATTAGCATGTAATTACACTTAATAACTGATGTCAGAAAGGAAGGGTCTGGACGTTAGGAAAGAATCTCCATCTCCAAATATGCTTGTTTTACATATATGTTGCTTAATAATGTGAATCTTGTTGAAGACATACTGTTTTTCATGTTTTCTCTTTTTCTTTCTGTTTTTTTTTTTTTTTTTTTTTACCACAGATTTAATATAGACTGTCTCCACAAAAGGCAAAGTCAAGTATATCTGCTGTATATTTCTGACAGCAAGAGGAGGGTTTTCCTTTTTCAGCTCCTGTCAAGACTGAGTGGGGTGACTTGTCCCCGGTGATTGAGGTGGCTGTTCAGCTGCGCGCACATGCCAGTGACGTCACGTTTGTTTACTCACAGTAAAGGGGTCTATAGATGGACAGCCTCACTTGAGCCAGTCTGCCCCAGGACAGTCACTGCGTGCACATGGTAGGATCCACTATGCCCTGTGGTGCTGTGGTCCAACTACTTCCGGGTGATGGCTATTCAATAAAAACACAACAAACTATGTGGCGGGGTGACAGAGCTTTCTCCATTTGCTGCCCCCACCCTCTGGAACTCACTCCCACGACCTATCCGTGACTGCTCTGACCTGCCCACCTTCAAAAAACTGCTCAAGACTCACCTTTTTAAAACTGCTTTTAATGTTTCTTAATGTTTAATGTTTGTTTGATTGTCTTTTGTTTTATTACTGATTTTACCTTCTGTACAGCGTCTTTGAGTGTCTTGAAAAGCGCTTTATAAATAAAATGTATTATTATTATTACAAAGATGGCACTTGAGGAGTTTGACGGAGCAGCATTGGTGTACGTGTTGTGCATTCTTTCTTCGCAGCCGTGATTTCGTTTGACTTTTCCGGCAACAATCACTACTTATGACGGCGTCGGCGCCTCCTGCCACTTCCGGGTGAAATCCCTGGTGAAAATTCCCGCGCATGCGCAGTACGCCAATCCGATCCGCTATCGTGCACAATGCGGCACACCAAGCGGATTATTATTGGCCTAAGCCAGGGATACCAATCCCTATACGATCCTTAGCCTGTGCACATGAATTCGATATGATCCCAATCCGTTTGCAATCGGATTCCACTCATCCATGTGCATGCAGTGATTGAATGTGGCTATATTCACAGCGAATGATGCACTGTAAACTGTCTTTGAGCGTCTGGGAATACACAATTATGTTGAATTCAGACTGCAGTGTCAAAGGGCATTAGGTTGGACACATGTTTCAGACTGGTCACATGGTCCAGCAGACTGATTGGTGTGCCCCAGCTGAGTCTTGAGGCCCTGTACATCAGACAGGTACAATATTGCAAGATGTGACTCTCATCCTGTATCTGTGGAATTCCACCTTCTTCCTTCAGGACGCAGTTTCCAAGTGCCAAGCTGCAGAACAAAGCATTCTAATATTTGTGTGTAAAATCCCTTAGTCGTCCAGAGGGGTATTCCACGAACGCGGCTAAGCGCAAAGCCCAGCTTTATTCGACAGTCCGCGCTAGTTTTAGTGAGAGTTCGGTTCCATGACTGTTGCTAACATTAGTCCCCGCTGAGTTACTGGGGCAACATGGTTTCAGCGGCTAGCCTGGTCCGGGGCAGGCTAAAGACGAGGCTTAAACAGGCCGTCAGAGGCACTAAGGTCTGGAACTCTCTCCCATCATCAATAAGAGAGACTCCAACACTGGACACTTTCAAATCACACTTGAAACAGTGGCTAAAGGAAAACCAGACTTGTGGCCACTTTTAATGTTTTAATGTTTTAATGTTTAGTATACTTCCGGCGCTGGCGCGAGCTAGCTACCCATCACAATGCTCCTGCACTTTTCCGTAACTTTTCTAACTTTTTGCCCTTAAATCGCCCCACATTTGTAAATATTTTTCTCAAATAACAGGCACACTCCATGATGTAACATGGAAGTACCCCTTATGTATGTACTGTATGTGTTAACCTTGTACTTGTCCTATATGGCGGCACGGTAGCAGAGTGGTTAGCGCTCTTGCTTCACAGCAAGAAGGTTCCGGGTTCGATCCCCGGGTCGCCCAGACCTTTCCGTGTGTGTTCTGTGTGGAGTTTGCATGCATGGTCTGGGTGGAGTTTGTGTGGAGTTTGCATGTTCTCCCCGTGTCTGGGTGGGTTTCCTCCGGGCACTCCGGTTTCCCCCACCAACCCAAAACATGCACCATAGGTACTCCAGCTTAGGTCCTGACCAAGCCGAAGCAAGAAGATCATGGAGATGGTCCCCGGGCGCCCTAATGTGTGTGCTGCCCACTGCTCCTAATATATGTATATATATATAGGATGGGTTAAAATGCAGAGAAGAATTTCTCCAGTGTGAGATCAATAAAGTTCACTTCTTCTTCTTCTTCTTCTATATGCTCCACGCTCTGATCAATCCCTCAGCCTCTACAGTGATGTGGACTGACAGCTCTGCCCTGAAGATGCCCCGGTCCAAACCCGTCACACTGTTGCCAAGATCAGAGCGCTGCATCCAAAAGAGCTAATTTAATTGGCCAATCAAAGTCTGCTAACGGCCGTCCTGAGCCGTGAAACATGCTAAGTGTCTGGGTCGGCTGGGAGGACGATGCCATGCTGGTTTGTACTGACAGAAAAGGGCAAAACAAAGTGATGCTAGGTTAGGAAGATGTAGAAAATTACTGCTAAAAATGAAAGTGAGGCCTTGTTTACACTCAATATGGGGTGAGTTCGGCCATATCATACCAAATAAAGTGTGTATTTGACCAACACGGTGCAGGTTCACATGGGTTTACTTGATATCACAGAGGTACCATACCACTTCAAACTACTGCATTGTCTGGAAAAAGTTTGAGATGTATACAGGATAATCAGGGAGACTTTATTTCCTCCTTGTTTGTATCTTAGCCAATCACAGCCTGTAGCCATTGCTTCTCGACTAATCACCTCACACGTAATTTATACAGTATATCTGGATACCAATATACCCAAGCAAATGTTAAAGTATCATATGAAAAAATCTACTTAGTAAAAGTATTAATGTACCCGTTTAATTGTTCTTAGAGTAGAAATTGAGAGTATTTCACTCAGATTTTGAGGTCTTATAAGGCTTCAGTGTAGAGTTCAACAACTGTACAACAACTCACTCTTTTGTAATAGATAAAACTCCCTAGATAATACTCCCTACAACTATATACATTATAGCGGGGATTGGACATCTTATTTCATATTGTATTTTATATTTTATTACTTATCTTTCTATTTTATTCTCATTTGTACATATAATTTATTTTTTTCACATTTTTACGTCTCATTTGACACCGGTTTATTGCTCTGCAGTTGCTATTCCATCTATTTTTTGTTACCCTCTGTTATAGATTATATTTGATGAGTGAGCTACTGTACCCAAATAATTTCCCTTGTGGATCAATAAAGATTGTCTAAGTCTAAGGCTGCATCCAATTTCTCTGTCTTACCCCTTCCCCTTTATCTACATCTTTGTCTTGCCCCTCGATACCGAGCTGAGAGGGCTCGGGGTACGAATGTTCCCCTAAGAAATGGGACACCACTCGATTACCGTTTGCGTCATCATCCCTCGCCTCTACCTGAGCTGCTACGTCTACAGAGGCGACAACAGTTGACGCAAACAAACGTAAACAAATGTCAAGGATTATCGGGTACCTCAGCTCGACAAAAAAACTAGCTTGTTTATACATGAAAGTTCGATGAAAACGATAACGTCGGCGAAACAGACATCACTACAATTAAAACCGCAACAACAGTTCACTAAACGTAACGTAGAACATAAGCGTCATGATTGTAAACCTGCTAAACTGTTAATCGATAATTACAACTGCTGAAAATACATTTATGAGACTCCTTGGCTGGTCGATGTGAAGCTGCCATCCTGATCCCAAAACCTGCCTGAGCTTGTAGGCGTTCGTTTCAAGTCTGGTCGAGAACTTACTTCGTTTCAAGGGGTATGTAGCCCGAGGTCGTGGCTCTAGCCCTTGATCAAAATTCGAATCGAGACACTCCTTGCCCTCACATGAACGCGCAAAACCAAGGGGTAGCCATCAGACTCTATAACTCCACTGTATAGTCCAGACGTGCAATATTTTCTATACTCTGTTTTTACTTGTTTTTATTATTATTACTATTTGTCTGCATGCACTTTCTGTTCAAACTTTCTTTTGCACTAAACTGCCTGGAGCTAATGTGACAAGTGAATTTCTCCTGTGTGAGATCAATAAAGTCTTATCTTATCTTAAGATGAAGGGGTAAGACAGAGAAATGGGACGCAGCCTAAGTCTAAATAGTGATTTTTCGTAAGAGTTTTTATTTGTATAATATACGTATAATATTTGTCTTTGCTTAAATTATGAACTTGATCAAAATAACTCTCAGCTTTTTCTGAAGATCTCAAACTATAATTTAAAAAAAACCAAAAATCTTCTCAGTCTGGATCAGAAATGTAGTGGAGTAGAAAGTACAGAGACCTTCTCTCACATTATAGTAGTGAAGTAAAAATGAAAAGTATCCACTTTAAAGATCCCATGACACTGGTACTTCTTGATGCTTTTATATGGCGCCTTAATGGTTCCCTAATACTGTAAATGAATCCTTCTTCAAAATCAAGACTCAGTGCATGAGATAGCCCCATGAACACAGTCAGTCATAAATATCTCTCTGAAACACTTTATTATGGGCGTTGTTGCTTGAATGCAAATGAGGAGGACAGAGACAGGCCAGTGCAGCGGGTGGGGGTGTGGCCAAACTCTCCGCTCTTTCCTCTTTAGCGGTGCGCTGGTGTGCTGGCCCCACTTCCGCGTTTATGCGCGAGGAAGAGATGAGACGATTTCCATTGAAAAATAAACACATTTCCACAGAAAATAAAATTAAACCACTGCGGTTTCGGAGGTTCAGAGGCTCGGATAAAGGACATCCGAGCCTGGAAACATTCTCACGTGCCTCCAAGAAAATTAAAAAACGCATCTCGCATTGCGTAGCTCATTCGCGGTCCAAACTTTCTGGGCGTGAGTTCCAGAGACGGTGGGGAGAAATACAGACGGGCGGTGGAAATTCATTTGCATTTTTCCTGGAGTGTGATGTCAGAAACCAGCCTTGTTCAAAATCGCCCGTTTGGGCTGTCTTTTTTTCAAACGCGGAAAAGGATCGCAAATGCTCAGTTTACACATTTCGCAACTTTTAGCCATGGGGGGGGTCCTAAACAGGGTAGGGGAGCTCACATTAATGTTCAAAAACCTCAGAAAGTGAAAATTTCATGCCATGGGACCTTTAAAATCTACTTAAGTAAAGTAAAGATACCTAAAATGTATACTTCAGTACAGTACTCTACTACTTTTACTTTGTTACATTCCACCACTGCTGGCTACTGCTGTGGAGGATTATTGTGTTGGTAATACAGTGGAATATTAGAAAAGTTATTGCAGTCTGAGGAGGAAGTCGTTTGCCAAGTCTAGCAGCTGTGCACCGCCATCTTGCTTTGCCCATGGCATTCATCACCGCACCCCCTCCATCATAGCACCCATAGGACTTCTTAAGATTGCAATTTTCAAGCATAAAGCAAAAAAAATTAGGTCTATAACAATGCTTATTTCCACTCCCTTCCCTTCTTTACCAAATACAGCTATCGCATTGCAGTGGATGACCAAAGCAGGAGCCAGTCTCTTTTTGTATCTGTCCTCATCGAACCTGTGGATTTATCAGAGCTCCATTTCCTTAACTGATTTGTTAATCAGTGTAGCAACAGTAGCAATGGCAGGCTTTGTTAATGTACTGTTGCACCCAACGTGACCCCGTGTCCTAATTGAGATTCACAGGCAGCTAAACTCTCTCTTGCATCATTTTCCTCCAAGGAACTTATTGCTATTCTACTTGGTCTCATACATCAGAGGCCATCCTGAAGTCCCTAAAGTCCCTCTTCAAAAAAACACTGAAAACACTTGAGAAAAAGCCTCTACAGTATCACTATTGTAATATCTATAAGTATAATATTTTGGATCTTGAAAGTTATCAGGTATTTATGGATGCTTGCCTTGTTTGTAAAGTTTTAAATGGACTCGCTCCTCTACCATTAATGTATTTTATAAGTAAAAAAAAAACTACTAACTGAGTTAACATGAGAGCATTGACTGGAGAGAGGAGACTGGAACATACAGAGACGCAGGACCAAATTTGTCCAAATGGTGACGTCTATCAGAGGATCACAGTCATGGAACACATTATCCGCTCACGTCTGGAACTGTGGGTCCTTCTCAACCTTCAAAAACACGCTGAAACATTGGTTGAAAAATAATCAATCATGCTCTCACAGGTAGATTTTCTTCTTCCTGGGGCCTTTTAAACTCAGAGAATGGTCTGCTGTTGTTAACTAGCCGTCATGTCTGTGTGCACTTCTGTTTCTCTATGTGTTTCTCTAAATGTTCTTCTGTTCTAACTTGCCTTAGGACAACGGATGTAAAGTAGCTATTGAGCTAATTCCGGCATATTTACACTGATGCTTTTTGTTGTCATGTTGATTAATGTGCATTGTCCTAATTCAAATAAATAAATAAATAAATAAATAAACAGGCAGGTGTTGTATTTGACCAGGATTTAATGCAAAAAAGTGTGAAACTGCAACAATACAAAATACAACGTATTCAGTAAGCAGTAAATCAACAGTGCACATTAACGTTACACTATGTAGACAATAAAATGGTTAATGCCAGCTGAGCAGTTTTACAGACAACTCAAATAGGCTCCATTATTACTACTGGAACATCTCAAATTACCCTGTGTATAAATGCCACAAACTTGGACAAAGTGCACCAAATATACTTGCCAACATTGATAAACTCATAAAACTTACTAATATTGTCATCCAAAGGGCTGGAAATGAGAGGACGGCTTCAGATTGAACAGCAAAACACATCAGCCGTGTCCCAATTCTCAGAGTGCACGGTTCGGAGTGTGGTTTGAAGGGCATGTGCATCACATCCGGCGCGACGACTGCTGTCCCATTTCTTTTTGTCCCATGCGCAGTTAACACGCGGTCCGAAGACCGCAGTCGTTTCCATGGAAATCTGGACGTGGACCAAGCGCGTGAAAAAGCACGCTTCGCGCACTCATATATCCCAGCATGCACCGCGCACTACTTCTTCTACGGGAGAAAATGGAGTCGGCGGCTGCTTCCCGTAGTTGTGAGATCTGTCCCATTTCGCCAACGCCCATGCGGTCCGCGGATTGCACTCAGGGCTGAGCAAGTATGCACAGTCTTGAGTGCAGTCTGAGCCCCCTTAAAACCATGCTCCGAACTGTGCACTCTGGGAATTGGGACACAGCTGTCATGGACTGACTGACTTTTATCAGGCTAGTTGTTTACTTCTGGCCACCTGGCTAAATGTATTACCAAAATTGCGTCTAGCGCCACCTAGCAGGCTGGATGAACACAATATAAAACAGTTTCAATATAGTTAAATATACAGCCCCATAGGTCACATATGGGCCTAGCACCATCTACTGTTACTAATACTTTTGTAAACCTAAATGATTTGACTAAAGGCCATCACACACTACAGGATTTTTCAGTCTTAAATGATTTTTAAACATGCCACAAAAA
This sequence comes from Paratrypauchen microcephalus, assembly GCA_036785185.1. NCBI lineage: Eukaryota > Metazoa > Chordata > Actinopteri > Gobiiformes > Gobiidae > Paratrypauchen > Paratrypauchen microcephalus. The sequence goes on along the minus strand of JAVJIX010000103.1, from coordinate 1,703,369 downwards.
GCACACACCACAGACACGAGGATAATCTTATCAGGTTTTAAATCCCTGATGGTAAAGACTGCAGCAGGATATCGCTGCGTGCCACAGGCTAAAGTTGTGAGCGCACCTCTCGTCAGCTTTTTCCTGTCTACAGTAAAACCACTCGCTTTGAGACTCTTCAAAAGATCAGAGCCCTGGACTTCTAGTTTAGATACAAGTCAAAACTGTGTTATTATTTGTGAAATGTGGTGCAATACTTCAGATACATGATTTACATGCATAGAAAGTTGGGGATAAAGTACACAGGAAGTAAAGTTGCTATCGTTGATCTGCAGCTTCACCCTGACCGGCGTTGTGTGGAAGTCAACAGACACACGTGAGGAACTACTCACGCCTTTATATTTTTAAAGAACACCTCAAACTGGATTAACAGCGCTGTTTTGTGGACTGGGTGCCATTATTTGCATAGGACAAATTCTATGGATAATGTGGATAAGGCGCTGCAGTTTAAATTTACAATTTTTCTTGAGGTGAGTCGTAAGTTAGTGTCTTGCGTCTCTATGTCCGTCACTCCATCTGCCCCTCTGTTTGACTGTAGTGTTGCTGATGTTTGGTGGTTACGATATGACAGAGCCACTCAGAGTCACACTGACTGCACACATGAGGAGCCTAAATCTGGCAAATTCTCCTGTAGTGTGTGGAGGCCTTAACACTGAAGATAGACGGATGGATGGATGGAGGGATGGATAGTTTATTGATCCTGAAGGAAATTCAAAGTTTGTCTGCAGTAACATAGAAACAAACAAAGCAACATCGAAAATCTATTTAAAGGAGAATTAACGTTTTTTACAATCTGAGCCTTATTTCGGTAATAAAACAAGTTGTTTTACTCACCCATAGCACTTTGGTGACATTTGGAGCACTTCCAGAGATGTTTTAGATTAGCGATAGCCGTAGCGCGAGTTCTCGGGGCATATAATATATGTCCCGAGCGGTCTCCAAATAACACAAACTTTAGCACTTTTCAAATCATAGAAGCTCGATGTCTTAGTCTACGCTTTCGTTTGAGTCAAAAGTGGCCTGTAATCTGAGATTTATCCATAGTTTCGAGTAGATGAGGACGCCAGTGCGCATGTGCGGAGTCACAGCTTACTTCGCTCTCAGCTCCCGGGACCCAAACATTAAACGCAAAGCTGTAAATTATGGATAAATCAATTATGGATAAAGACATCGAGCTTCTATGATTTGAAAAGTGCTAAAGTTTGTGTTATTTGGAGACCGAATATATGCCCAGAGAACTCGCGCTACGGCTATCGCTAATCTAAAACATCTCTGGAAGTGCTCCAAATGACACCAAAGTGCTATGGGTGAGTAAAATAACTTGTTTTATTACCGAAATAAGGCTCAGATTGTAAAAAAAACGTTAATTCTCCTTTAAAGGTGCACTGCGCAATATTACAGGTGGAGATTCCGCTACCTGCTTGCTGCTTGTAGACGTTATTGCTTTGCCTGGAATGTTCCATGGTATTTGGCTCTGCACCCACTGCAGATCCTGCCTTCCTCACCAGCTGATCCAACTGCACGTCGTCCTTCTTCTTGAAGCTTCCGCCCCAGCAAACCACAGCGCTGAAGAGGACACTGGAGATGACTGTCTGGTAGAACATCAGCAGGAGCTTCTCGCAGATGTTAAAGGACTTCAGCCTCCTGAGAAAGTACTGCCTGCACTATTGTCTCTATTTTTTTGACGCAGGCATCTGTAGAAAATACCAATGCTGATCTATGTAGTGTGAAAAGCACTAAAACGCTGAATTTAGGCTAAGAAGGAATAATATTGAATCAAGTTAAAGTTATATTACGCTATTTTCTGATATGTTGTTTCATAATCAAAAACATACCTGGAGTGTTTTGTTTCATTCACACTTGTCAAACAGACACACAAATCCTGCAGATTCACTTTCAACTTGTGATGTCATGTGGACATACAGGAAGTGCTCTGCTGCATTTTTAAACTCCAAACTTCACTAGAACAATTTGGATGATTTCCGTCTTGAAATTGCCAATCCCAACTGAACAAAAGGTAAAAGTTTAATTGAAAACTAACACTACGTGACATCACAAGGTGGAACAGAGCATTTCGAGCTTTGAAAATGTAGACAGACTAAATATAAATGTTATTCAAATGTGTGAATGAAACACAAGAGTTGATTTTGTGTAATCCTACCTGCACCTTTTTACATTGTACTTTGTATTTTTATTACATTTTATTACATATTTTTTATTATATTTTTTTACTTCTTCCCCTGCACTTTTGCAACACTTTTTTTTACCATGTACTATTATTGCTGCTACTAGTACTTCTGACTATCTTAGCGAGTCAGCGGTTCTTCTGATCCTAAGCATTTCATTGCATTGTTGACCTTGTGTTGATTCTGCATATGACAAATAAACAATCTTGAATCTTGAATCTTGAAAAATATAAGATTTAATTAATGCCAGAGAAATTATAATGCTAAAATTGCTAAGTCTCCAGACCTTGCCCTCAAATGAAACCCAATCATACACTGAATCAAGTTAAACGATTTTACTAACTTAAAAAAGAAAACTAAACAGTTATTTCTGTGTCCCAATATTCAAACGGGGAAAAAAAGGAAACAACGACGTCACCTCTCTCTTTGAACGATTTCCGCCCCATGACGTCTTTACCATTTCCGTGGATGACTGAACCAAGATCCGGTATCTTTTAAAGCCTTTTATCCTCGTGTTATCTGAGCCAAATCTCTGTCCTATTCTAACCTGTGGACTTATCTAAAACCCTTTTCATTAGAATCTCATCAAGGCTCTCCACAGGGACCTGTTATTAACCCAGAGATGATTGTCAACGCATTTCATATCCTGTCTGCCATTGAATACCGCCTCTTCATTTAACCCGCCCAGCCAGCTCATGCTAATCTGATTATTATTGAACCTTAATCTTGCCAATACCAGGGTAGGAACGCATGTGTTTGTATTGTATTAGGTGCCCATCATGATTATTGAAGATTTAATTTTTTAAAAGTTGAATATTATGCAAAATGTCTGCCTTTTTATATGATTTATAAGATATTGAAATATGATTTTAAAATAGGTCATGTTTAAAGAAATAGTCACTGTGATTGAAGGGTTTGTCATGTCATGTGGTAATACAGGAAGTGCTCCATTGTGTTTTTGAACTCCATACACCTTCACTAGAATCATTTGGATGATGTTAGACCTGAAATTGCCCATCTCTACCGGACAAAAGTTAAAAGATAGCTGTTAACTTGAAAAGTATCACTTCATGACAATGTGGAACGGAGCATTTGGAGCTTTGGGGATGAAAACTAATAGACTAAGGCTGCATCCCATTACTCTTACCCCTTCCCCTTTTTCTACGTCTTTGTCTTGCCCCTCGATACCAAGCTGAGAGGGCTCGGGTTATGAATGTTCCCCTAAGAAATGGGACACCACTTGATTACTCTTCCGTCATCATCCCTTGCCATGTCAAGGATTATCGGGTACCTCAGCTTGACAAAAAAACTAGCTTGTTTATACATGAAAGTTCGATGAAAACGATAACGTCAGCTAAACAGATATCACTACAATTAAAACCGCAACAACAGTTCACTAAAAGTAACGTAGAACATAAGCGTCATAATTGTAAACCATGCCAAACTGTTAATCAATAATTACAACTGCTGAAAATACATTTATGAGTCTCCTTGGCTTGTCGATGTAACGCTGCCATCCTGATTCCAAAACCTGCCTGAGCTTGTAGGCGTACCCCTTCGTTTCAAGTCTGGTCGAGAGCTTACTTCGTTTCAAGGGGTATGTAGCCCGAGGTTGTGGCCCGAGCCTTTGATCAAAATTTGAATCGAGACACCCCTTGCCCTCACATGAACGCGAAAAATGAAGGGGTAGGGGTAAGACGAAGTTTTAAGACAGAGTAATGGAACGCAGCCTAACCCTAATATTAAAGGGTTACTCAAACACATGTGAAGGAAACAAAACACAACTCCAGGTATGTTTTTGATGAGGTAACTATAACAAGGCTTAAAGCTTATAAGAGTTTTATGTAATATAGGACCGTTTGGATATTTTAAGTTTTTAGCCTCCCAAACAAATGCAAGTACAGCCTTTGGGCAAAATGAATGAATGTTTTTGGGCTCAAAAGCAAAAACCGTGTAATAAATGACTGTGTTGTGTAAGTGAGTTAGGGCAGAAAACTTTCTGTGATGGATTATGGCACTGGCCCCTTACGGATGAGACTGGCTACACCCACTGCGTGTGATTTCCAAAGACAAATCGCACAGCCTGGCATATCCTGAATGATATCTCTGTATTTTTTTGATACAGATTTATATCAGTCTGGTCCCCACCCGCTCTGCTCCTGCCAAATGTAATAGTTAAATCAGATGAGTGTATTTTAAATGACGCATGTGGAACAAAGAGGCTCATTGGTCACCACAGACTTTATACAGCTCTGGAACCACTGCAAAATTACCCATTTTTCTGGTTTTACTACTTATAGGTATGTGTTTGGGCAAAAGGAACATTTTCGTTTGAGTCTATAAACTACTGACAACATTTCCCCCAAATTCCAAATACAGTCATACCTCACCTTACGAAAGACCCAAATAACCCAAGTTATGAAACGCCTTTATGTAAAATTTTCGTCTCTGAATACGAAAGAAAATTCAAGTTACGAAACGCAAGATCTCAAAAATTCAAATTAAAATTAAATTCGCAGCCGCCCAAATCCCCCGAAACATAAATACACTTGTAAACACACTCTCCCAACACCCCGCTGGCCTCCCATTGGCTAGGAACGAATCAGGCCTTTTACATTGCGACTCTACTTACGAAAAAATCACGTTACGAAACCACTTCTGGAACGAATTAATTTCGTAAAGTGAGGTATGACTGTAAAAATATTATCGTTTAGAGCATTTATTTGCAGAAAATGACAAATGGTCAAAATAACAAAAAAGATCCATGTTTTCAGAGCTCAAACAATGCAAAGAAACAAGATCAAATTCATTTTAAAACAACATAATACTAATGTTTACACTTAAGAAGAGTTCAGAAATCAATATTTGGTGCAATAACCCTTATTTTTAATCACAGCTTTCATGCGTCTTGGCATGCTCTCCACAAGTCTTTCACATTGTTCTTGGGTGACTTTATTCCACTCCTGGTGCAAGAACTGAATTAGGTCAGCTTTGTGTTTGTGTTGGAATTCAACAGGCGCTGGAACGGAATGGTTGTAATACATGTAGAGATGCAGATTTCAGGAAAAAAATGCAGTGGTCTCTTATTTTTTTCCAGATCTGTATGTAAATGGACATAGCTAACCTGCTGGACACCGTGTTCCAAATAGGAAGTGAGTATGGAGGTGCTTCTGGCACCATCGTGAAGAAATGTTGAATTAATACAGTTTCTTAGGTGCATGCATATACTTAATCATATTTCTATATCATACAACATATAAACATTTATTTGTGTATTATTCGAATGAACACTGGAGCATATGAATGATTTTTGCACAATGGGGCTTGTCTTCTGGAATGTTTTGTGTGGGCAGGGACCAAACGGAGAGGAGGAGTGGGCGTGTCTGGCGGCGAGGAGGAGCGAGCGGAATTCGATCCACATGTCGTTTTGCATATTTAAATATTATATCTGGGTCTTTTAAAAACTGCTGCTAAGGGCTATTGTTGCACATTTATTTTTATCTTTATTTTCAATTGCACTTTACTGCACATTTCACTGCTGCATCTTCCATTGCATATTTTTAGACATCTGTAAATAGGTATTTATTTATTGTTTGCACTGCTTTTAGAGTCTGTCTTAGATAGTTTTTGTATTGTCTTTATATTATATTTTGTACTCTTTTTGTACACGCCTAGGAATAAGTCTCACGTAGTTGTAAGTTACTAGGGCAAAGTTTGGACCCAGAGCTCTGTATTAGACTTTTTTGTTAGGGGAATAAACTTTTGGTAAATTTGGACCTTTCGAATGTTGGTCGTCTCTCAATAGAACACTTCAGCTCCAATTCACTTGTGTTGAAAAAAACATCGCTCCTCTCTCCATAACTGCTGCTGTCCCTCGGGATCAGTAAAGTATCTCTAAATGTCTAAAATGTTCGAATTAACCCACTCTACATGATCCTGGTGTTTTTATTTCACTATTTTGTCAATAACTTTTTAAAATTATTTTATTTTATTATTTTTTTATTTAGGTCCTTTAGGTTTATTTATTTTATTAGGTCTTGACCAAGCCGAGCAATAAGATCATGGAGATGGGTCCCCGGGCAGCTGAAAGATGAGCTGCCCACTGCTCCTGAAGGATGGGTCAAATACAGAGAAGTAATTTCCCTACGGGGATAAATAAAGGATAATGAAATAAAAATAAATAAATAAATAAAAAATTTGCTCCTGTAACTGCTACCCTCTGTGACCCTCATTTGATTGGAGTCTAATGTTTATACAGTCTATGCTGGTTAAGAATACAATCAAATTAACAGAGTTTAGTGCAATATTTTTCAGCCCTGTGTGATATTTTTTTTCCCTTTACTTTTTCAAATACACATGGACCATGCGCGTTAATACTGATAATCCACTTGTCAATCATTAGAATTCAAGGAGACCAGACTGACATCTTGAAGAAGTGCGTGTTCTGAATCCCAAGCAAAGGCCCCGGAGTATATTCCACATAAATAATTAATATGTCAAGTAAAATGAACTGCATAATTAACGCCTGCACTGGTCTGCACTGGTCTGTTGACCATTACGTCGGTGGGCAAACGCTCTAACCGCTGAGCCACTCTTATTGATACTTCGCAGTGACATCACGCTGGGGGTGTTCTACATGTATCTCTATGGTGACACAATGAACACATTAGCAAACACTGCCAAACATGTTTTAAGATAGTTCTAGATAGTTCTTTTACTGGTTTTTAAATGTCTTAATGGTCTTGGGCCTTCCTATCTTTCAGAACTGCTTTCCCCTTATGAACCTTCACGGGCCCTGCGCTCCTCCGGCAGCAGGCTCCTGGTCATTCCCAAAGTCAGGACACACACTCACGGAGAGGCGTCTTTTCAGTACTACGGCCCTCGTCTATGGAACTGCCTGCCGGAGGACCTCAGGGCTGCAGAGAACGTTCATGTTTTTAAGAGTGGGCTCAAGACTCACCTGTTTAGCTTGGCCTTTGACTGACTTCGGTCGTCTGTTTGCTTGTCTTTTATTTGTTCTTTTGTTTGTTGTTGCTGTTCCTGTTGTTGCTGTTCCTGTTGTTCCTGTTGTTGTTTTGTTGTTGCTGTTGTTGTTGCTGCTGTTGTTGTTGCTTTTGTTGTAGCTGTTGCTTTCGTTGCTTTTGTTGTTGCTGTTGTTGTTGTTGTTGTTGTTCCTGTTATTGCTGTTATTGTTTTGTTGTCGCTGTGGTTCTGTTGTTGTTGCTGTTCCTGTTGTTGCTGTTGTTGCTTTTGTTGTTGTTGCTGTTGTTGTTTCTGTTGCTGTTGATGTTGGTGTTGCTGTTGTTGCTGCTGCTGCTGTTGTTGCTGTTGTTTCTGCTGTTGTTGCTGCTGTTCCTGTTTTTGTTTTTTTTTTTCTCCCTGGCGGCACGGTGGCTGAGTGGCTAGCACTCATGCTTCACAGCAAGAAGGTTCGGGTTGCCCGGGCCTTTCTGTGTGGAGACTGCATGTTCTCCCCGTGTTTGGGTGGGTTTCCTCCGGGTACTCCGGTTTCCCCCACCAACCTAAACATGCGCCATAGGTAAAATCCTCCAGCTTAGGGCCTGACCAAAGCATAAATAACAAAACAAAATCATGGGGATGGTCCCCGGGTCAAATATAGAAACAACTTCTCCTGTGCGAGATCAATAAAGGTCAATCTTCTAATCCTTGACCACTGTAAGGCGCTTTGTGCTACAATTTTGTATGAAAAGCGCCTTATAAATGTTTGATTGATTGATTGATTGAAGATCATCTGAAAACTCAAGAAAAAAAAATACAAAATGGATTTAAACAAGACATTTTCAAGAGTCTGTGATCAATATGATATGAGCGTTTATGCTTCTGTTTTTTTGACAAAAAATTTTGGACAAAAATAGTGAGAGGGCTAAACTAAAAAAAAAAAAAAAAAAAAAACGTTGACTAATGCCAGCTGGGTTGTATTATTTGAGAGGGACATTGTGTAACTTTTTTCCACCAGAAAAGTTATACAATCATCATGGAGAAGTTATTGCTTTTTCTGGAATGTTTCACAGTATGGCATTAAACCAGGAGTGTCAAACTCATGGTCCGGGGGCCGTATCCAACCTACTTTGATCCCAAAGGGGCCGGATCAGAAAACTCATGGCAAATATACCCCAAAAATAGCAATAAGTCCAAATATTTGTGCAGAGAAATGCAAATGTATTACACATTAAATATTTATTTGATGAACTCTTTCTTTTTCAAAATATTATATTATTATAAACAACCTGAAACTTTAAGAAAAATGCAATTTCAACACAAGCACACAGGTTTCCCAATCACCTCTGTGAACAAATAGGAATTAGTCCATTTTTCTTGGAAAATCCTGCACTCGGCGTCCACTTTTCTCATTTTTGACATTTTGCTGATGAAGGTGTCACGGTCAACAGTCAAAACGATGGTCCTTTAAGAGCGTTTGGAAAGAGGCGAGTCTTCATTTGTGCTGGAAAGAGGTGCAGAAAATTACCAATATTTTAATAGAAATTTAAAAGAATTTAAATATAGTTAAAATTAGTGCTGTCAGGCGATTAAAAAAATTAATCTAATTAATTACAGGATTTCTAATTAATTAATCTAATTAATCGCATTTTTTAAAATAATTTTTTTAGGTGGTTTATTGTGCTTTCCCACAGTGCAAAAGAGGTGTGATTTATAGTGGTACAGTGAAAAGAATGCAGACTTCCCCTTTAAAAATAAAAGGAGAAATTCAATTTGTCACCTGGACAAAGTTTGTTTGGTCAAAAACGTTTCGCCGCTCATCCAAGAGGCTTCGTCAGTTCTGGTTCTAAACAGGGTCTAACCAGCACTAGAACCAGAACTGACGAAGCCTCTCGGATGAGCGGCGAAACGTTTTCGACCAAACAAACTTTGTCCAGTTGACAAATTGAATTTCTCTCTTATCATGGATTCTACCTGGACGACTGAGGGACTCTTCACGCACAGACTCTTCACGCGGCAGAAAATCAGCCGCGGGCCAGTTTATAGGTCTTGGAGGGCCGGATCTGGCCCCCGGGCCGCATGTTTGACACCCCTCCATTAAACCTTTCTATCTTCATGGAGACCAAGCCAGATCAAGTTACAGTCAGATCTGTGAAGAGGCAATCCCATTCACAGTCAGAATACTTGTTTTTCTGGGTATTTTGTAAATGAATATATACAAAGTAGAGCTGTTTGACATCATACTGTGGAACATTCCAGGCAGAGCAATGACAGCTCCATAGAAACAAACAGCTGACGGACCTTCAACCAAAAAGTTACATAGGGCAGCTTTAACAGTAAATCATCCCAACAGTTGTAGTTCCAACTCAGTTCCAAGTCAGTTCTTTATAGTGAGATTATGTTAAAACAAAGCTCAGATGAAAGCCTAGAGACAGAGCAGAGCATTCGGTTAGCGTCACACCCCCAGGGAATGTTGATGGCATCAGCTGCAAAGTATCAATTACAATCTCCCCTTCTCTCTCTCCTCTTTTGTCATTTTCCTGCCCGTAGACACATCTCTCCATCTTGAATCTCCTCCAGCTAAACCTCGTCCTTATGAAAAGCCGTGCATCATCTCTGTCCTTTCTTCTGTGCTTCTAAATGGTCCATTGAGGTTCCTCGAGGTTCCTCTCGGTGGGATGGCGTAGCGGTCCCTCTGGCACCCCTTTCCTCACCTCTCTGCACATTTGCATAACATCTGAGTGGAAATAAAAGACCAGACAGGCAGTGTTTATCGCTCAGGCTTAGACCTAACAGCCGGCGAGATGTGGGAGTTCAGTGGCAGTTGTTTTCTTTCTATCACTGGGTTTCAGAAGGAATCATATCCAGGGCGACCAGATTTCAAGAATTAAAAACTGGCACACACCTTTCACAACTTTATCCGCCGTGATAATACTAACAACAACTTCATCAGCATTACTTCCTGGTTCCTCCTTCTGGAATTGCCCATCTGTACAGAACTAAAGATAAAAGGTAGAGGCCAGCTTGTACTTTGTCATGAAATATCCAGAAGAATTCACAAATGTCAAAACCTGATCTTTTCTTTTAATGTCTAGACCCTGTATCTGCATCTGGATTAAATAATATTGGCTTATAGACAGTACTCGAGTTGAGGGGGGAGGGGGGGGGGGGGGCGGTGGCATCCCCCCTGTGGGAAAAAATAGTCAAAATCATCCCTCTTCTAAAACGGGCATCCCTTCTTCCATCCCTTATGGCATTTTATCAATCAGGCATGAAAATCCCTAAACTTTTGGCGAATTTCGCCGTTTTTAAGTCAAAATGGCCAGTGCGCTCCAGCTTCCAATCATGTTGCAGCATAATTACGCACCGATACGCGCTCCCGCCAATCATGACGATTGCCGCTGTTGTGTTTGCGCCTGTTCGCCGATCAGCTGTGAGCCTGATATTTACGCGGCATTTCTAAGAGAAGAAGATTCCTTAACTTGCTACGTTAATGCTACGTAAGAAGGAACTCTCGCCTCGGGACACGGGATACGTTCGGGAATATGTCCTTTTCTCCGGAGCTCCGGATTATTAAAGACAACACGGCAAACTGTTAGAATGGATCTGACCGCATTCTTATGGGTGAGTCATATTATCAGATTATTTCTGCATCTATTTCAGCACTAAACCAGGACTAAACCAGGTCTAAACCAGGACTAAACCAAGACTAAACCAGGTCTAAACCAGGACTAAACCAGGACTAAGCCAAGACTAAACCAGATCTAAACCGGGTCTAAAGCAGGACTAAACCAGGACTAAACCGGGACTAAACCAAAACTAAACCAGGTCCAAACCAAGACTAAGCCAGGACTAAAACAGGTCTAAACCAGGTCTAAACCAGGTCTAAACCAGGACTAAACCAGGACTAAGCCAGGACTAAACCGGGACTAAACCAGGACTAAACCAAGACTAAACCAGGACTAAACCAGGACTAAGGTGTGTGTGTGTGTGTGTGTGTGTGTGTGATAACATATATCCTGTGTATTATTGAATTATTGAATGATTATATGGACTTTTTGTTATAAAAGCATTTCCATTTTAACAAAGTACCTTCTAATTCTGCCCTGCCCTGAAACACCACAGTGATGTCAGTGATGGGGGAGGGCTTAGCTTAATGCCTCCCCCCCGTTGGTGAAAAATTTCACCATCCCCCCTGGTTTCATTTTACAACTCGACTACTGCTTACAGAACGTTATGATTAAGGTGACCAGATGTCCCTTTTTACCCGGGACAGTCCCAGTTTTGAGCCCTGTGTCCCCTGTCCCAGCAGATTTATACAAAACCACGGATTTGTCCCAATTTTATACAAGAAAAGTCCCACTTTTCCCCATTTCTGACCAACTTGATCCCCACCAATAGTAAACAGTGGAATATATTGTCATTTGTTTAGCTAAAATATAAAAAACATGCTTGAAAATGACCATAAGACAAAAAAAAAAAAAAAAACAGTTCCTCAGATTATGACTGACTCTTTTCACAATTTTATTTATACCAACCATCCCAATCCAGGCATGTGTCAGCTGTTTTCTTTCTATCACTGGGTTTCAGGTGGAATCATAACTAGGATGACCAGATTTCCAGAATATAAAACCGGCACACGCCTGGATTGGGATGGTTGGTATAAATAAAATTGTGAAAAAAGCACGTAACATTGTCCATTCTCGACTCACTTGTGGCTCAGTCATAATCTGAGGGACAGTTGTTGCAATTTTTTATTTATTTATTTATTTATTTTGTCTTATGGTCATTTTCAAGCATGGTTTCTATATTTTAGCTAAACAATTGACAACATATTCCCCTCTTTAGTTTTGGTGGGGATCAAATCGGTCAGAAATGGGGAAAACTGGGACATTTCTTGTATAAATCACTGGTTTTGTATAAATCTGCTGCGCCTCCTTGAACAGGAATGGAGGGGTCAGACACAATTTGTCTCCCATATATAATTCCATTCTCAAACCTAAATCAAAACAAACAAAGAAAACAATAGGACTAGCCAGGTCAGGTTCAGAGGTGTGAAAACACCCATTATGGTACTGAATGGGTATGCTCAACAAGACCCCAGACTGAAAACTGGGATAGTTTCAGAGTAATTTCATTGTAGTTAGCTCCCCCCTGCAGCTAGTTATAAGCAGTGTCCATCAGCACTCTAGCCAGAACTGACGAAGTAGCTTGGATGAGCTGCGAAACGCCTTCGACCAAATAAATTTGTCTAGTTGACAAATTGAATTTCTCCCTTTGCCATGTAAAAGGTAGCTGTTAACTTGAAAACTACCACGGCATGACATCACAAGGTGAAACAGAGCATTTTGAGAAGTTTTTGAAGCTCACAAGAGTCAATTTCGTGTAATATTCATTCATTCATTCATTCATCTTCTTCCGCTTTTCCATTTTCTGGGTCGTGGGGGCCGCAGTCCAAGCAGTGTTCTGCTGCCCAGAACACAATGCACCAGCCCCCATGAATCCTCCCGCGGGTGGTGGGTCCACAGGAGGATGGCTCACGTCACAACAGGCCTTGATATATCTTCTGCCATGGGGGCTACCAGTGTCCACAGACACTGGGGGCGAGGTGGGGTTAAGTGTCTTGCCCAAGGACACAACGGCAGCGCTCATCTGTGGAAGCTGGGATCACATGCGGTCAACCTGTCAAGAGCGGGATTCGAACCGCCAACCCCTGGATCACTAGAGAAATGCTCTACCAAGCTACTGCTGCCCCCGTGTAATATAGGACCTTTAAATGTATTTATCTCCATGGAGACAAACTGATAACAGGTCAGATCTGCGGAGAAGCAACCCTTCCAGATAATTTGAGCAACAGTAACACCTGTGATTGTTTAATGCCATACCGTGGATTATTCCAAGAGTTGTTGTTATTATTTTATCTTTTAAAAATAACAACAAAATGATGATTTACATAAAAAGTCTGGAGTGATTTGTGTAAATTAGGCTGAGTTTACTTTTTTCTTCAACCAAACAGCCTACAAAACCTAATAATCTGGATTGCAAAAAAGCTTGTGGACCCTCATTTTCATGTTTTTTTTTCTAACCAAACAGTTTGACCCATTGTCTTTTGAATCCCATTACATTTTTTTCCAGCAAAACTAACATTTTAAGGGCATATTTGAGTCTGTAACCGCCGCTAATCTGTTTATCTTTCTGCTTTATAACGATGTCCCCGGAGACAGATCTGCGCTCGGCCTTCGTACGGTGGGTTGATTGACCCGAGGGAACAATATCTATGTTTAATGACCTGCTGACCTTTTAGCTTATTGCCGTGACATTTCAGCTGATGTCAAGGAGCACAAGCCTAATGAGCCACTATATGTGCCATTTCATATACTGCACATCATGTTTTATAGAGGAGAGGGCTTTCAGATTACTTTTACTGCCTCGATATTTCACGCTGTATAAATTAACATATGTGTACCGAAGGTCATTTAGTCGTTTTAACCGTTCTATACCGACCCCATCTTGTCAAAAACATACCTGGAGACATATAGTCTGGTTAACACCTGACCATATCACAAGTGAGATATGGGTCTGGAAACTCGCTTCGAAAAATCCCGTAGCGGAGGTGTGGTTAGCGATTGCCAACGGCCGTTTATTGGGCGTTATGAATGTCTATCATTGAGCGTATACGTAAGTCCATAGCCAATCATGTCAGTTGTCAGTTCAAACTACAAGCTTCCGTTTGTCATGTAGTACGCGTCACCGTCTTGCCACACCTCCCCCGCTCTCTGATTGGGGCCCTAAATCTGGGACTCTCGCTTGGACGAGTTTCCAGGCCGCCTTCCAGTTCGAATCGAACGGAAGCGGCCTGGGAATTCCCAGGCTAGGAGACATACACTCCTGCCCCTGTGACTCCCATAGACTGTGGGGACTAAGGCAGTCTGACGTCACCCAAACTGTTCGGCTCCAGTCAAATGAAGCTCACGAGGTTAGCTGTTATGGGTGAATTTGGAGCCGAGTTCCATATTAGGAATATAAATTTATTATTGAACAAAATGGAGGAATAAAAACACCAGCATCATGTAGAGCAGGTTAGCACAAACATTTTAAGACCAAAATGATGAGGCTCCCTGCAGCAGTTACAGAGAGAGGGGTGACATTTTCTCAGTGTAAAGTCAATTAGAGTTGATGGAGTTGATGGAGCCAAATCACGCCCATGCTCACTTCCTGTTGGGAACGCAGTGCTAGCTGGTTAGCTATTTTGATTCATATACAGACCATGGTGACTTCTTGACATGTCTGGTTCATTTTCTCTCTATATATATATATATAGATGTTGTTAAAGTTGCATTTAATGTTATACAACAAAACATCTTAAATGAGTTATTTTTTGGTCTTAAATACTGATATGTGTGACGATGTTGTTTTTCTAACCCTTAAAGCCTCAAATGCCACACAGTCTGGCCGAAAGCGTCTGCTCTGGCCTTATTTGTTGTGAAGAGTCTTCAGACTGTTTGTCAGAATTGCTAATCATTTTATAAGATGAGAGGAAAATACAAATGTTTTTATTTCTGGAAATGCTTCAAACTTGATTTAATGTTTTATTTGATAAAATGTGGATCTCTTGTACATGCTTAAAACAAGGTTGTGTTAAAACAAATACTATATATTTAGTGGTGTTCAAAATAATAGCAGTCTAATGTGACTAACCAGATTAATCCAGGTTTTTAGTTTATTTTTTTTATTGCTACATGGCAAACAAGTTACCAGTAGGTGCAGTAGTTCCTCAGAAAACAAACAAGACCCAGCATTCATGATATGCAGCTCTTAAGGCTGTGCAACTGGGCAATGAGTTGAAAGGGGTGTGTTAAAAAAAAATAGCAGTGCCTGCCGTTGACTTTACAAACTCTAAAATATTTTGTACAAACTTGTTTGATTCTAGGATTTAGGAATCCTGTGAATCACTAAACTAATATTTTAGTTGTATGACCACAGTTTTTTACTGCTTCACATCTGTGTGGTCTGTGTGACCTTTCAGCTGTTATTCCACTCCAAGATTCTTTAAAGGGATATGCCACCCCCAGGTCAAATTTGGGCATCTCCCCACAGTCCAGAGACTAAAATAAGTGGTGGAAAGCGTTTTCCTGCTCACCCAGCCATTGTCCGAGTCTGTCGCCACTGACCGCCGCGGTATCTGCAGCTCCTCCGCCTTAGACTGGAGTCTAACGTCGCCAGAGAAAGATTTCGGCCAAAAGGAATTAATTTGCTCGATGCGTTTCCCAATTACTTTGTGTGTAGTGCGCATTCATATCGAGTGCAAATAAATGTGCAAATCAACACGGAGAGCTTGCCTTGGTCATTTTGGGTGGGAACTATTTTCCAGTGCGTAAGAATACAGCCCTATCACGCACCACGTTGTGCAACAGGGGAACTCCCTTCCCGGTGCGTAACTGGGATTCCCCTGGTAGCGTGCTGCGTGATACGGCTGTATTCTTACGCACTGGAAAATAGTTCCCACCCAAAATGACCAAGTCAAGCTCTCCGTGTTGATTTGCACATTTATTTGCACTCGATATGAATGCGCACTACACACAAAGTAATTGGGAAACGCATCGAGCAAATTAATTCCTTTTGGCCGAAATCTTTCTCTGGCGCCGTTAGACTCCAGTCTAAGGCGGAGGAGCACCAGTTACCGCGGCGGTCAGTGGCGACAGACTCGGACAATGGCTGGGTGAGCAGGAAAACGCTTTCCACCACTTATTTTAGTCTCTGGACTGTGGGGAGATGCCCAAATTTGACCTGGGGGTGGCATATCCCTTTAACAACATTCCACAATTCATTTACATTTCTTGGTTTTACTTCACAAACAGCATTTTTGATGTCACCCCACAAGTTCTCTATTGGATTAAGGTCCGGGGATTGGGCTGGCCACTCCATAACATTAATTTTGATGTTTTGGAACCAAGATTTTGCTTGTTTACTGAAGCCCACAGTACATATGATGTACTAGAAATACTAGTACTAGTACATTTTGTGCATCTGTTTCAAGCAGAAATGACCTGATGTGGAGCACTTTCAACATCAGTCTGGGACGGCTCTCACTGAAAGTGATCAGGGCTGATGGCACAGATTGGCAGCCTTGCTTCCGTCAGTCTGCCCCAGGGCAGCTGTGGCTACAATAGTAGCTTACCACTACCGAGTGTGGAGTGAATGAAGAATGATCTGTAAAGTGCTTTGGATGTCTCAAAAAGCGCTATATAAATGCAGTGATTGAGTTGTGTTTTGTTTCATTCACACATGTTTAAGTAAAGCTGGTTTATTAGTCTGTTTATGTCTCCAAAGCTCAGAATGCTCTGCTCCATCTTGTGACATCGTGAAGCGGGAGTTTTTAATTTACCGTATTTTCCGTACTATAAGGCGCACCTTCAATGAATGGCCTATTTTAAAACTGTTTTCATATATAGGGCGCACCGCATTATAAGGCGCATAGAATAGAAGCTACAGTAGTGGCTGACTACGGTAGCCATGATTAACCAATATTGATCCATATATAAGGCGCATCGGATTATAAGGCGCACTGTCGGCTTTTGAGAAAATTGAAGGCTTTTAGGTGCGCCTTATTGTGCGGAAAATACGGTAGCTTTTACTTTTTACCTCTTGTTCGATAGAGAAGGCAATTCTAGGGCTGAAATCATCCAAATGGTTCTAGGGAAGGTGTGTAGAGTTTAAAAACACAGTGGAGCACTTCCTGTATTAGCACATGACCTGTACCTAAGTAAACTATCTCCTGCATACTTTGTCTGATTTATCCTAAAGACTGATACCTTCCCAAACTATTTAGCCACCCCTAAACCACTCGGCACGTCCACCCGCTCTGACCCACAGTTACTTATGTTGGCACAGAAGATCCATGGAAACCACTGCCCCCTACTTCTCCCCTTCTATTGTCTGCCCTCGTTCAGCACTGGAAAATAAATGAGCCAATTTAAGCCCGTATTGATCGGAGAATTGACTGAAACATTGTAAAAAATTGTCCCGTCTTGCTAAAAACCGCAGCCCACTCTCCCATAATTCCCAAACCAATTATCTCCAAAAGTTTTGATAGCAAATGGGTACTGTAGACGACCAACACAGCTGTGACAGACACTTCCAACTTTAAGTAACTTTAAGAGTGCTACCGTGTATTGGAACAAGCCCAGAAGCTAACAGTTGTGAATTACTTTATTTGCAAGACTTCCAGGAATCCAAACACCGTTGTTTTTCCTTTTTAAACATTTATTGAGAGATTTTCTACATTTGAGAACCGAGATGGCTTAACCTTTAGATCTGCAGCTGTAACGTTTCGAGAAATAGGAAAGTGGAATTTAGTCATAATTTGATGTTGCAGAGAGGAGGCCTTCCCTGATCCTCACTGCAATTACGAAAAGCAATCATTTCGCTCATCTGATTTAAGTGTTGTAAATAAAGATGGTCCAAAGTACTGTAAGTAGACAGCATGATTAGAAAACTGAGACTTAACAGGCAGAAAGTTGGGAAAAAAAATTGCAGTAGTAGTAGTAGATTCTGGTAAAAAAAAAAAAGGTCTGCTTTATAGTTATAATCTATGAGTGAACCACAATGTTAAAGTTTGGGCATTTTAAATAGCAATTTTAATCTAAAATGACCAATTAAAGGGGTCATATTATGCTATTTTCAAAAACATATCTGGAGTTTTGTTTCATTCACACGTTTAAAGGTCCCATGACATGGTACTTCTTGATGCTTTTATATGGTGCCTTAATGGTTCCCTAATACTGTAAATGAATCCTTCTTCAAAATCAACACTCAGTGCATGAGAAAGACACATGTACAGAGTCAAAGTCAGAATATCTCTCTCTCTCTGAACAACTCGTTCTGGGCCTTGTTGCTTGAATGCAAATGAGAAGGACAGAGATAGGTTAGAGGAGCGGGTGGGGGGGGCCAAATGCGCCACAAAATGCGGTGCGCTGTGTGCTGGCCCCACTTCTGTGTTTTAAGAGCGGAGGAGGAAAGGAGAGCCTTTTCAATGAAAAAAAAAAAGTTTTGTGAGTGAAAGATTCACACCTTATGAGGTATAAGAAATGTGCCGAGGTCAAAGGTCCTTACTATATTATTTACCTTATGATGTAATGTGGTAATACAGGAAGTGCTCCACTGTGTTTTTACTCCATACACCTTCACTAGAATCATTTGGACAATTTCAGCCCTCCAACTGACCTGCGTGAAGTTGGCCCCACCATCAAACGTACACCTACACAAAAACTATGTCAATCGTTTGTGCTTCGTTTGTGCTGTTTTGTGCTGCAAAAAGTTTCGTTTGTGCTGCTTTAGTTTTTGAGGGGGGTTGGCTGACTCCAATTTGACCTATAAAAGAATTGTTAATATCTCAAAAACAGCACAAACGAAACTTTTTGCAGCACAAAACAGCACAAACGAAGTACAAGGGATTGACATAGTTTTTGTGTAGGTGTACGTTTGATGGGGGGCCAACTTCACGCAGGTCTCCAACTGTCATTCTTACGGATCCCGGGAGGGCTCAGGGAAAATCTTTTTTGAGGGGTGGCAAGAAAGCGTGCGCTCACTTTGCAAAGCGTGCCCTCCTTTTATTAAAAGGATAGTGCAGGTTTTTTTTTTTTTTTTTTTAATGTTCATCTGTACGGCTTCCCCTTCAACAGTGTCCTGAGATGAACACAGACTTACCCATGACAGCGTGATCTGGTCCCGGTTCTCCTCCGGTAACGTAGCTCGTGAACGTACAGTGGTACCTCAACTTACGAAAGACTCTACAAACGAAAAATCCAAGTTACGAAACACCTTCACGTTAAATTTTGGTCTCTAGATACGAAAGAAAATTCAAGTTACGAAACGTGAAATCTCAAAAATTAAATTAATGCGCGCTCAGATGCACGCCCCGAAACGTAAATACACTTTATCAACACACACACGGGGTTAGGTTCCAGAGGTGGCCCGCGGTGGGAGAGGTCCACGAGGTAGGACAACTTTGTATTTTGCAATTGTTCTACATGTTTTAGGGCTGTAAATGCCTCACCACACACATTCTACACTTTTCTCAGACTGGAGTTGGGCTTTTCTCACATTTCTCTCTCATTTGAACACTCGAACTTTCATAGATTTTCAACGGAATGTGTTGATAGTGAAGCGTGGGGGGGGGGGGCACGGCTCAATATAGTGCCGAACGCGCGAGGGGAGCGGAGACACAGGATTACTATCAACAACACATCATCAATAGGGTAAAACTCACCTATCTCACGACGGTCTAAACCCAGCTCACGTTCCCTTAGTGAGTGAACAATCCAACGCTTGGTGAATTCTGCTTCACAATGATAGGAAGAGCCGACATCGAAGGATCAAAAAGCGACGTCGTTATGAACGCTTGGCCGCCACAAGCCAGTTATCCCTGGAGAGGTGCGCGACACAGTGCGAGGCCGCAAGTACACCGGGGCTGCGGGCGCGGGATGGAGCCGCGGTGCCCGGGCCATGCCTCCCCCTAGATGCGGGCCAAGCACACGCGGGCGAGCGCAGGAGCTCCGCGAGGCCAGCGAAAAGCTGCACGGGGTGATTTAATCCTGGTCTGGTCCCGGTTTGGTCCGGGTCTGGACCTGGTCCGGTCCTGGTTTAGTCCAGGTCCAGTCCAGGTTTAGTCCAGGTTTAGACCTGGTTTATTCTTTTAGTCCTAGTCTAGTCTCTTAGCCAATCAGGATGCAGAACACAATGCTACACTATAAAAAAAAAAGTTACACTATAAAAAAAAACCTTGGAACGGAAAGAACGGAGCCTCGGAACGAATCAGTCCTTTTCCATTGAAATAGCTACTCAACTTACGAAAAATTCACGTTACGAAACCACTTCTGGAACAAATTAATTTCGTAAGGTGAGGTACCACTGTAGTTCCGGTAAGTTAGCCAGGACAGTTAATAAAGCTTTTTTTTTCTTCTCAAAACAAAACATTTGTCCGAAAGGTGATATATATATGATATGCATGATATGCATATTTTCTCTCTAGATTCGTATCAATGCGCCCATGTTAGCTCTGTTGCCTGTTCACTCGTAAACTTTCGCTTACGACGGACCGCATCCATTGTTCACTTCCGCTAAAGGTTAACAGGCTAATAATAAGCAATAGGCATGCAGTGATATGAATTGAGACGAGATATGCGAATGCGAAAATACGCTACTGGATTTTTCGTGGACAACTGTTTGGGACGCAAATATATCACCTTTCGGACAAATGTTTTGTTTTGAGAAGAAAAACAAGCTTTATTAACTGTCCTGGCTAACTTACCCGAACTACGTTCACGAGCTACGTTACCGGAGGAGAACTGGGACCAGAGCACGCTGTCATGGGTAAGTCAGTGTTACCGCACGAAACTTTTAGCAGGAAACCCATACAGATTAACATAAAAACACCCTGCACTATCCCTTTAAGTTGCGCGTTTGTGTAAGTAGAGCGTGCTCTCACTTTACTAAATTGCGCGCTCGTTTAAATATAACGTGCACCCTGGTTTACTAAATCGTGCGCTCGTTTTATGAAGTCGTGCACTCGTCTATCTAAAACGTGCTCTTGTTTAAATTTGCTCAAAATGTGTTTACGAGATGTATAAAATGTGTGCTCCTTTTTATTCAGTCATTATGCAAATTTGTAAATTGAGTGCACGTTTTAAAACGTTTCCGAAATCGTGGCCACGCTTCAGTAAATGTTCAGTAAATGTGTGCTCACGAGGTATATAATGTGGGCACGACTCAATTTTAGCGAGCATACAGTTTTAGTAAGACGACTCCATGATTTAGGTAAACGAGCGCACGCTCTATTTACAACGGACGCGCGACTTAATAAAATAAGGACGCAATTTCACAAAACGAGGACACACTTTGCAAAGTGAGCGCACGCTTTATTGACACACCCCAAAAAGATTTTCTGTGAGCCTTTATGGACTCAGTACATTCTCTACTGAACAAAAGGTGAAATGTTGCTGTTAACTGAAAAACTACCACCACATCACACCACAAGGTTAAACAGAGTTGTATAAATCCAATTAATTAGACTAATGATTAAATAAACAGCCAGGCTAAGCACTATTGAGCTTTGATTTACACTTTTGAGTTAACACATCGATCAAAATCACAATCTATCATACAAACTTGATGCGTAACAACCAAGAGGATGTACCAATATCGACGGGCGTGCCAGAGTGGACCTTCATCTGCCGTACATCTCTACCTAGAAGCCACGGGCCACTCCTTTCAGGACAGTGAGGTACAGATCTTGGCCAGAGAAAAGAAGAGAAGAGAGGGGAGTTAAAGAGGCTATTTTTGTCAAAAAAGAGAATCCTTCCTTGAACAGAAATGGAAGGGTCAGACACAATTTGTCTCTATTCTCAAACCTAAATCAAAACAAACAAAGAAAACAATAGGGTTAGCCAGGTCAGGTCCAGAGGTGTGAAAACCTATTATGGCCCTGAATGGCTATGCTAACAAGACCGCCAGACAGAAACTGGAAACAAAGAGGGATAGTTTGGGGTGGGATAGTTTCATAGTAATTTAATTGTAGTTAGCTCCACCCTGCAGGTAGTTATAAGCAGTGTCCACCAGCACTCAAGCCAGAACTGAAGAAGTAGCTTGGATGAGCTGTGAAACGTCTTCGACCAAATAAACTTTGTCCAGCTGACAAACTGAATTTCTCCTTTTTGTGCCATGGATTCTACCTGGACGACTGAGGGATTCTTCATGTAACCAAATGAATAATGAAACAAACCTATTTCCCAGTGTTATGTAGACAGCTGATTTGTTGGTTTTGCAGGTGTATTTGCATTCATGTCGGACCAGGCTCTCCTCTGACGCCCTCCCATCCCCCTTGGCCTCTGTCCAAAAACACTCAATCACACACATGGCGGTCAGACGCATGCATCCAACCTTCTAGAGACTCAAAATGACTGGCCATTTCTGGGAAGTGAAGTGTTTTCCAAGGACTTCTAACACTATATTAAACTGGCTGTAAGTCTAGATGAACACCAAAAATCTACTCATTACAGTATCTGTCTTCTTTCTGATATCTGTGTAGGTTTTCACCATAGACTATACTGTACGTAGAAGTGGGCTGCAGAAGTGTGACGTCACTCATAACTTGTGGGGTCCATATTTGAAAATCTGGGTCCACAGAGGTTCCACGAGAGGAGGCCCCGGGTTAGACCCAGGACACGCTGGAGGGAACATCTCTCTCAGCTGGCCTGGGAACACCTTGGGGTCCCCCTGGAGGAAGTGTCCGGGGTGAAGGAAGTCTTAGACTGTTGTCCCCGTCCACAGAGCCAATCAGGAGCGAGGTTGTTCCCACCGAATGCTTAGCGACGATGTGCACTGCTGTCAGTCAAACCTGCTAACGCTAATGTGAGCAACTTCAGGGAATGAAGGCACGTGATTCGTCTGTTATCAATACTCATATCTTGATTTAAAGGCAAAATAGTGAAATAAAAACACCAGGATCACATGGAGCGGGTTAAAACAAACAATTTAAAGTCACAATGACGAGCCTGACAGCAGTGGTTACAGAGAGAGGGGCGACTGTTTTTCAGTAGAAGTCATTTGGAACCTGACTGATGGACCCATTTTGCCCCCATGCCCACTTCCTATTTGGAACATCGCAGCTAGCAGGTTAGCTATGTAGCTGTGTAACCTGAGGTCCAAATCTGCTTTTACCTTTAGCGTTTTGAGCATCGTAATTATTCACTGCAATGACTTTATAAGTTTCAGAGGCCTAACAGGAGAGGGCTGTTGCAGTAATGCTAATGACTGTATAACGAAGTGGACTAAGCGAGTGTGACATGACCCACAGCATTCGGCGCCACTCAAATGAAGCTCATTTCCAGGGGCGAATTTGGAGCCAGGCTCTAGTAGTAAATTATGAATAGGATTTGTTTAACAGGCAAGATACTGGAGAAAAACCCCAGGATCATGTAGAATGGGTTAATACGAACATTTAAGACCCAAATGACAACGCTCATGGCAGAAGTTACAGAGAGAGGCGACAATATTCCAGTTTAAGTCAATGAGAGCCAGGGTCAGAAGGAACTGGAAGCGCAATACAGTCTAAGGCATTTTGAAGAGCTGCTTACACAATATAGCCTCTGTACTGTCCAAATACATGAAAAGATTGGGTACAGGCCCTTTAACTAATCAGAGATACTCAGGCTGCGTTTATATGATGACGGTCCGAACTGAAGATGCAAAAGTGGCGTTGCGTCTTCACTTTTTATTCCGCGTTTAGACAAGCGTTTTCGGAAGGAAATCTGCGTGCATACAAAAGTGTGTGGAATTGGATTGGGTATGCATGTCAGGCAGCTAGGTGGTGCTGTGATACATTATCACTATGTCCGCGCTCATGCGTAGAATCTTCCTTCTTCTCATCTGCGCCATGAAAAGCAAAACAAAACATGGCTACCGGTAGCAAAAAAAAATTGTGTGGTCAGACGAAGTTCAACTATTGCTTCAGACCACGTTAGACTACAAAGCAACGAAGGTGCAACAAGGTGTGGACTGGGAGTCCTGCCAAACAAAGTACACTGATATATGGACCGATGTGACGTAAACGCGTACGCGACGTCAGCAGATTTGACCAGAGTTTTGCATCTTGGGCAGTGTAGACGAAAACGCTACGGCGGAGCGTTTTCAAGTTTTCCACTTTGGAGGGCGGTTTTTAGTTTTTTGCGTTTTTAAGCCCCCAAAACGCCGTCACCGTCTAAACGAAAGGCACTTCCGATAAAATATTTTGACGTTTTTACCTGTATTCTGGTGTAAACAGACCCTCAGTAAACAACGTGTGAGTTTCATTGCTAACGCTATCTTCAGATTTAAGAAGCTACTTGGTTGATTTGCAAAACATTTTCACTCTTAAAAACCTTTTGGCCACTTGACAGAATCGAATTTCCTTTTGTTATCGACTGTTTAAAATTGTCAGTGCACTTACTAGAAATAAACCAATATATTTGTGAGTGTCCTTGGAGCATCTGGCTCGCTCAGATGAATCAGGTTTCGAGTTTACAAAAATCTATTTCGTGGCCCCAGGCTACTGTTGACTGTCTGTCAGTGTGAAAGGATAAAACAGAAATGTCTAGCAATCTTCTCTCACATCAACACTGCCATGTCCTCGTTCACAACATCTGTCAGGGGAAATTTGGCTTTTCCTTTTTAAACGTCATTTTGTGCTCTACTTAGGATACTTTTATGAGCTTTACAGCGCCTAAATAAAACATACCTGGAACTGTAGATTTAGTCACTATAGGAGACATGTTTAACTATTTGTTTACATTTTGTTCAAATTAAAGGTCCTGTATTACGTAGACTTGACTCGTGTGAGCTTTAAGCCTTGTTATATAATGTTCTTAGCTCCTCAAAAACATACCCGGCATTGTGTTTTGGTTCTTTCACACATGTTTGAGTAATCCTGGATCTTGTGGCTGTCTGCATTCCCAAAGCTCAACATGCTCCATTCCACCTTGTGATGTCATTTTGTGGTCATTTAAATGGTCACATCTTTATATAGCGCTTTTCCACCCAAAGCGCTTTACAACAAGGAACCAATCACCCATTCACACACGCATTCACACACCAGTGTATGCAGACACTGGGGGCGAGGAGGGTTAAGTGTCTTGCCCAAGGACACAATGGCAGCATTCATCTGTGGGAGCTGGAATCGTACCAACCAACCTGTGGGTCAGTGGATCTGACCGCTCAACCACTGATGTTTCTTATGTCAAGAGCGGGATTTGAACCGCCAACCTGTGGACAAACGCTTTACCAACTGAGCTACTGCCGCCCCCAGACTATTTTCAGCCTGTTGAAGTTAAAGCCCAACCCAATTAAAAGACTCATTCTGCTTTCTGATTGGATAATCATCTTGAGAACCAAAACACCAAATTATACCATAAACAGTTCCAAAAAAAAAAAAAGAAGAGGTTTACCGCACACTTCAATCAATCAATCAATCAATCAAACATTTATAAGGCGCTTTTCATACAAAATTGTAGCACAAAGCGCCTTACAGTGGTCAAGGATTAGAAGATTGACCTTTATTGATCTCGCACAGGAGAAGTTGTTTCTAAATTTGACCCGGGGACCATCCCCATGATTTTGTTTTGTTATTTATGCTTTGGTCAGGCCCTAAGCTGGAGGATTTTACCTATGGCGCATGTTTAGGTTGGTGGGGGAAACCGGAGTACCCGGAGGAAACCCACCCAAACACGGGGAGAACATGCTTGACTTTATTCTTTATTAGGCTAGAGCGAACAACGCGTTTTGCATCTACAGTGTCATCAGGTTCGATCAGGTAGTAGTTCCAGGTGCGACTAAATACCATCCAGTCACATGTTTTTTTCCTTAAAGTCATATTCTTTTTTTTAATGCAATATATAATACAGTAGAAAAACAGAGACATATCCAATGTACACAACATTATATATATAAAAAAAACCCACAACATCACAAGTAAACATTACAACACGCAAACCAGTGCAGAGCTTCCTGAATTGGACATCAAGGTGTCTCGCGAACACAACATGAATCTATTTACACACCACACAACGCAATATTTACAAGGATTATTTACAAAAAAACAACTCAAATCGTGTGCTTCGTCAGTCCCCCAGGTTCAGTTGTTGACAGTTCATTAATCCAGTCGGCTTCCCTCCTTAGAAGTTGTTTGATCCTGTTACTTCCCCCTAGGATTAGGTGGCACTTTTTCAATGCCAACAAACCTCAGGGAGGCAACAGAACCATGACTCCTGTCTCTGTAATGTCTGGCTATAGGGTAATCAAAATTGTTGTTTCTTAAAGCTGCCTTGTGTTCAGCAATTCTTAACTTTAGGTTCCGTTTAGCCTGGCCAACATACGAGGGTCATTCAAAAAGTTCTAAGACAAATTAAAAAACAACTTTACTTTTGAAAGTAACAAAAGTATTTTTCTACATAACATCCATCTGTCAATACACTTCTATAAGAGATGTTTCCACTGAAAAATTCCTTCTTGATAGAATTCTGGAGCTTGTCTAGTCAACCAGGTCACAACCTCCCTCCGCTTCAAGTATGGACTGAAATCTTGTTCCTTTTAAATGTTCCTTCAACTTTGGAAATAGGAAGAAAAAAAACATCGATAAACATTGTGCAAATCTTCAATAATTAGGGGGCCAAGCACCGAAGGTGCTGGGCACCCTATAGGAATTGTATTCCGTTGCCTAGGCAAGTTGCCTAGTAACCCTTTGATCTTACCTTTGATGTTTTGGTCTCAAGATTATTATTATACTTATGCTTGTTCCATAGGAAGTCTATGGCCGCCCCTAGAACCGTCTGGTAAAAAGTTGTGAAATTTGGCATGCACATTCCAGCCAGTCTCCTCATTACCCACAGCAATTTATAGGTCCCCAGCCCCAACCGTCTAGTGGCACCAGCAGGTCAAAGTTGCAGAAATTTGTCAATTGCCTAGCAACGCATCTAGCAACCTTTGATCTGTCTTTGATGTGTCTGTTCTGACAGGGTTAGACCCTGACCCTGTCAGACCCTGACAGACTCTGTTAGATCCTGTCAGACCTTGTTAGACCCTGTCAAACGGTGCTTGGGCCCCGCATTGCTGCTTGCAGCTATATTTTCTTTATGTTTCCATTGAAGTTTTGTTAGAAATTAAACGTTTGTTCGGACTTCAGATTGGCTCATTTTGGAGGGTCAGAAAAGTGGGTTGTGCAATATGTAACGTAACTCTTTGAATAACAAATCTAGAATGCCGAAACTTGTCAAATGTGTTTATCAGTCATCAGTGGTACGATTCAAGGTAATTTTGTTGAACTGGTTCGACTCATTGAATTTATGGCATTTGTCTTGCATTTTTTGAATGCCCCTCGTACATAAGTCCACAGGGGCATATAAGCACATAGATGACATGAGTAGTGGAACAACTGATGAAGTCCTTGATGTTATATGTCTGTCCAGAATGCAGATGATTGAAGATTTTTGTGTTTACCGTGTTCGCACAATTTATTTATTTATTTATTTATTTGAAAGGGACAGTGCACATTAATGAACATATAATATATATGTAAATATGCCAGATTATAGCCACAGGCTAATTTCCATCTGTTGTCCCTGGACAGGTTGATGGTGCCAATTAAAAGGTCTCACATACAATAAAACAAGGAAAAAAAACAAAAAAAACCAAACATTAAACACACAGATTACACACAGGAGCGATTCACAATAAAAAATAATCAAAAAACATAAATTCGGGAGGGTTACACAGTTCATATTGCACAAGTCCTAAAGTCCAATGTGCACATCTTCCACATCTGTATACCATAAACAGCTTGGCCATGATGTTTAATGTGTTTGTAATTAAGAATAAATCAGCATTTCAATTGTTATCAGTAAAAGCTGCATTTGAATTTGAATTAAAAATCAAAATCTTACATGCAGTTTCTTTAACAGAATTATGACATTGTTTTATTATATACAATAGTCCCTCGCTCTATCGCGGTTCACTGTTCGCGGCCTCGCTGTTTCGCAGATTTTTTATTTTTTTTATAGTGTAACATTGTGTTCTGCGTCCTGATTGGCTAAGAGACTGTAGACCTTTGCCGATTGATAGATGGGGGATGCAGGGGGGACCGGGACTAGACCAGGACTAAATGTGGACTAAACCAGGTCTAGACCAGAACTAAACCAGGTCTAGACCAGGTCTAAACCTGGACTGGACCTGGACTAAACCAGGACTAGTCCAGAACTAGACCAGGACTAAACGTGGACTAAACCAGGTCTAGACCAGAACTAAACCAGGTCTAAACCTGGACTGGTCCTGGACTAAACCAGGACTGGACCAGGTCTAAACCAGGATTAAATCACTCCGTGCGGCTCTTTGCTGGTTTCGTGCAGCTCTTGCGTTCGTTTGTGCATGTTCGGCTTGTGGCTCGGGTTGCAAGGACGCGGTCCTTAGGGGAAGGCATGGTCCGGGTGCCGCGGTTCGATCTCGTGCTCACAGCCCCGGCCTTCCGCCGGTCGTGCTGCTCTGTCACGGATTTGACCACGCGCACTTCTCCAAGGGGTTGGTGCGCGTTGTGCCCCGGGACGTGGCAGTGCCGTTGGATGAGCCGTTCCCCTCACGCGTCCGGTGGGGCTCCCGGCGGAGCCCCCACGCTTCACTATTAATACATTTTGTTGAAAATCTATGAAAGTTTGAGTGTTTAAACAAGAGAGAAATGTGATGAAACGTTAATTCCAGTGTGTTAAGGCGTTTACAGAATTAAAACATGTATAATAATTGTAAAATATAAAGTTGTCCTACTTCGCGAATTTCACTCATTACGGGTTATTTCTGGAACTTAACCCCTGCGATAAACGAGGGACCACTGTACTTGATATTAATTTTAGTAATTTCATTCACAAAACTTGCACTTAATATCGACAATTAAACCTAACCCCAAAATAAAATATGCAAGGGGAAGAAAACAGCACTTTCACACTGTCAAAGTAGTTTAATTCGAGAAGTCCGAGATCGTCGAAGCTTCCCACATGCTGACATTTAAAGGGAAGCATTTTGTTGCTACGTCTTAAAGAATGCTTTTAGAATTTGTCCAGAAGAAGAAAAAAAAAAAACAACACACACGCAAACCGGTGGAAACTGCAGCACTCAGCTCTCAGTCGAGACATCCATTAAAGGCTTTTAGTCCACGGTTTGTCCTCATGTTAGCCTTAGTGTGACGGAGCTGCTAGGAGAACTGCGAAGGCATACATAGATTATACGGCTGGCGGCATGGTGGCTGAGTGGTTAGCATAGCATTCCATTCTCAAAGCAAGAAGGTTTCAAGTTGGCGTCCAAAGATGGATGAAGTTTGCATGTTCTCCCTGTTTATTATGGTTTCCTCTGAGTGCCCATGTGTCCCTCATTAAGCTAAACAAGATGGGTGTCCTGGTGCTGTACTATGGTCCATAATATGAGTCAGCAGCACTGAAGCGAGGGAAAATACAATTGTAAAACTGTAAAATTATCAGTTTTTCTGATTTGACTACTTATAGGTATGTGTTTGGGCAAAAGGAACATTTTTGTTTGAGTCTATAAACTACTGACAACATTTCCCTCAAATTCCAAATAAAAATATTATCGTTTAGAGCATTTATTTGCAGAAAATGACAAATGGTCAAAATAATAAAAAAGATACATGTTCTCAGAGCTCAAACAATGCAAAGAAACAAGATCAAATTCATTTTAAAACAACATAATACTAATGTTTACATTTAAAGGGATAGTGTTTTTTTAATTTTATTTTTTATGTTAATCTGTATGGGTTCCCGTCTAATAGTGTCGTGGATTAACACTGGCGTACCACTCACCGCGTCCTCTGAGCCGGATTCTGCACCGGTTCTGGAGCTCGGGAACGTAGGTCCGGTAAGTTCGCGGGGACATTTAATAAAGCTTGTTTTTCTTCTCAAAACAACATTTGTCCAAAAAGTGCTATATTTGCGTCACAAAACAGTTGTCCGCTAAAATTCAGCAGCCTAATTCTCATTCGCATATTTTCTCTCGACTCGCATCACCAGGGCTCTCAAGTTTTGAGCGGGGTCGTGCATGAGACTGTAATTTCCGAGGAGCGGGGGGGAAGAAATTGCGTGAGAAATGCCGTGTGAGCGTCGAATTGCGTGTTGAGAGCTCTGTTTGTCTAAAGAGCAAACTTAAACTACAAAGCAATACTACTAATGACAGTTATATAAATGAAGTTATTACCTGATGGTTCTCAGTTTGTTTTATCATCACCGTTTTGTCTTTCCTCGTATTCAGTCGCTGTCCTTATCTCTGACAGAGTGCAGTGCGAGCTTAGACACTCGCTGAAAGGGGCGGGGCGGGGGGAAGCGGGACATTTTTAACGGATTCATGTAAGAGTCTGGTTAATGGACCGGGCCCGCGGCGAACCGCGGCTCACCATGGGCAGTTCAGCTCTGGGTATTCAGTATTCAGCGCGTAAGCCGTCGGGGGGGACACGTTACGCACAGACGGAGACACCGGGACCGGAGTCGGTGCGTCTCAGAGGAGACGTGGCACCGGGACTGAGGCTCAGGACGTGCCCGGGGGACGGCAGATCCAGATTGATTTTTCATTTTTATCTTTATTTAATGTCAGTTTTCTGGTGCCAGCTTGAAAAAGTTTTAACAAATGGAGGTAATATTTTCTTGGTCATGAAAAATGATATTGAGAGCAGATGTTCCCATTTTTTAAATAAAGAACCTAATTTTAATAAGCTCACCTGCACCGACCCCGAGCTCTGTCTTCTTGCAGCATCACTGGAGCAGTGCTTCTCGTAAACGATTATGTGTCGGGGCACTCCTCATATCTGTGGGGTCAGCGCAGTGTGTGATGGGGCTGATCTTTATTAGCTTTGCCAGCAAGACTAATTCTCACGATTTTTGTGAGTTCAAAAACTCATGAGACCTTCTAGTTTAGCTCCAGCTGAAGCATTCTAATGTATGTGATGATTGGGGGGCAGCACGCAAACAAACTAAAACAAATATGGCGACACCGACAGATGTACTTAGTATTTTATTTGAATTAGGACAATGCATATTAATCAACGTGACAACAAAAAGCATCAATGTAAATATGCCAGAATTAGCACAATAGTTGCTTTACATCCGTTGTCCTAAGGCAGGTCAGAACAGAAGAACATTTAAAAGGAACACACAGAAGAGACAGAAGTGCACATAGACATGACGGCAAGTTCACTACAACAGACCATTCTCTGAGTTTAAGAGGCCCCGAGAAGAAGAAAATCACCTGTGAGAGCATGTTTGATCAGTTTTCAACCAATGTTTCAGAGTGTTCTTGAAGGTCGAGAAGGACCCACAGTTCCTGACATGAGCAGGTCATGTGTTCCATGACTGTGATCCTCTGATAGACGTCACCATTTGGCCAAATTTGGTCCTGCGTCTCTGTATGTTCCAGTCTCCTCTGGTCCATGCTCTCGTGTTAACTCGGTTAGTCGTTTTTTTTACTTATAAAATCCATTAATGATGCAGGAGCGAGTCCATTTAAAACTTTAAAAATAAGGCAAGCATCCATAAATACCTGATAACTTTCAAAATCCAAAATATTATACTTACTTAAGATATTACAATAGTGATACTGTAGAGGCTTTTTGTCAAGTGTTTTCAATTCAAGAGGGACTTTAAGGGCCTCAGGATGGCCTCTGATGTGTGAGACCATGTGGTACAGCAGATATGTTGCTGAATATCATGGCCTTTGTTAGGGTTTCAACAAAAGAGCGACCCAAAAAATGGACATGAACCAGAAGGAAAAAGGAAGAAGTTAATTTATTAACAAACCGGGTAGAGACGCAGACTGGAACAAGCAGGGATCTCCGGAGAAGAATGAACAAAAACTCAGGGAAGAAAAGGTTCAGGCAACGTAGAACAAAAACTCATGAGAAAAGGGGTTCAGATAACGTGGCACAAAAGTCTGTCTGGTGAGCAGTGCTTAAATACCCAGGAGTCTTGATTGCACCCAGGAGAAGGGAATCACAGGTCCCTGGGAAACTCCACCCACACACACAGGGGGAGGGAGGATAGCACAGGTCATGACAGCCTTTGCTGATTCTGTCGTCAGATAAGGAGCGTGCTTGGAAGGGGATGTGCGTCATATCCAGCGCGACAACTGCTGTTCCATTTCGTTTTTGTCCCATGCACAGTTAAGACGCGGTCCGAACAGCGCAGTCGTTTCCATGGAAATCGGGGCTTGGACCAAGCGTGCAAACATGCACTCTTCGCACACTCAAAAGCCACAGCATGCACAAGGCGGCAGGATATATGACTACAAAGATGGACTCGCCAGCAACATCGCCATGTGACAGTTGCGACTTCACTATAAAATGTGTGTACTGGTTCACCTCACCTACAACTATGCTACATGAAACTCTTCATAAACTATGCTAAACATGTGTGACGGTAGCTGTAACGGCATAGTTCACGGCACCTGTATTACTCTCTAATTAATCTCAATGGGATTTTCCTGGTTAAATAAAGGTTTAAATAAATAAAAAGATTTCCCTTACACTTCTATATTTCCTTTGCTGTTGTAATACTGGATATTCTACAGTATAACCATCTCCCAATTCGAAGTATTACTAGTAGTAATAGAATAATATTTTTGTCTTTTGGGAACAAGGAGCAGACCACCCGGCTCATTGACCTGTTCCATTTCGCAGACGCCCATGCGATCCACGGACTGCATTCAGGGCTGAGCGAGTATGCACCGCCTTGACTGCAGGCTGAGACCACACTCTGAACCGTGCACTCTCTGAATTGGAAAACGGCTACGGTATTATATGTTTGAAATATTGAAAGTGTAGAGGAGTTTTGTGTTTTTGTGGATGGGCAAGATCAAACTTAGATACACTGCCTGACAAAAGTATTAGGACGATGGCATAATTTGTGATGCTGGGGTACTGAGCCAACTTTTCAATGTATCAGGCATTATTTAAATGTGGTGTACTTAATACTATTTCATCGCATTTATTCAATTATATTATCACACGTTGTCATATTTTCAGATCATTGTGCACAAATCCATTTGTGGACGAATATTACTCATGTTTTCATAGCATCCTTTCATTATGAAAATAATAGTTTGAACACTCAATAATATTTTAAAATCAACTCCTATCATAGAGTTCTCGAAAGGACAGACAGAATTTGTAAAGCTGTGATTAAGGCCATAGGTGGTTATTTTGATGAAAAAGCTATTTAACTTGATATTGTTAGATTTTTGCAATAATATGCCTTTACACATGATGAAATTTGCTTTAATCTATCAATAAATTGATTTGTTGTCATTACCAATACGCCTTGTTATCATTATTTATGAAAGGTCAGAAATACACAGTCATCCTAATACTTTTGTCAAGCAGTGTATATCCAGTCGAGAGAAAAGCTCCTCTCAACTGGATATAACTATTGTCTTGTTCTGCTGTTGTGACTCTTCGACCAATCGGTATTAGTTTGAACGCTCCGATCATTAGTTCCAATGGCTTTCAGCGACATCCCAGATTGATGTGTAGAAGTCGATTCCGAGGGCTACACAAATCAATCTGATGAGACCCAGGTACGGTACACAGTCAGTAAAGGAAACTGAACCAACATGAAATTTTATCTAGAAACCAATGGAAATTTCGACGTAAAGGGGCACAATTTGGCCATGCAGACCTTTGCAGTAAAGCATAGTTAAGCATTATTTACTCATCACATCATCCATGATCAGTTTGGATCTTTTTAATTGAGCCAATTCCTTGTGTTTGGCACTGATTACGCTCATGAAATTCAAATTAAATGAAAGAAAAGCTATTTTATTTGTTCTTTTATCCCACTATATCACTCGGCCCTACCTGGTGGTCAGTACAAATCTCTTGGTCCCCGTCTTTTTCTCCTAATCTTTTCTCCACCTCCCCCTCCTTTGTTCCATCCTCCTTTATCCTTTCCTCCGACCTGGTGGTGCTATCCCTTTATCTCCTATAGACAAATCAAACATACGTGGGCGGTGGAGGGTCCCAGAGCATCGCACACATCCGCAGAGTTGACTCGTCTGTGTTGCGTATTGGTTCGATGACTCACTTAGGTCCATCTAAAGCAGAGCCCGTTGTTCGTGTTAATGCAGTTATGAGTAATCTGGCTTCTCTAGTCTCCGTCTAGCATTTTATTGATCATAATTCAAAACTATGTCATCGGATGCTTTCTTTTATTGCAATTAAATTATCGTGGTGTCCTGTACAGTGTCCTTGGGTTTATAAATACAAGTTGTGTACGTAATTGTTCTTGCATTAAAGGTGCTCTACCTGATTTGTTTCAAAAATGCCAAAAACATGTTATTGAAGTTATTCAACACTTACCTTACTGATCCTGAGGGAAATTCAAGTTTTGCTGCAGCAACATTTACACTGCTCGTCTCAGCGGCCTTTGTGTCTCAGTCAAAGGTCTCAGTGCAGTTTATCAGGAGGACTGGTCAGGGAGGGTCAGCAGATCTGTGTAAGGGCAGATTGAGGAGAAGAAGAGCCAAAAATGTCCCTCCTCTGTGTCCTTTAGCATCACAGCAGCCTCCAGGGGGAGCCAGGTGAGCCCAACAGGAAAAGCCCTCATTCTTACTCCACCCTGTTGTTTCAGTTGGAGATGAAACGGACCATTCCCTCAAAGTGTTTCTTCTGGAAGGTCTCGGCGTATTTCCTCTGAAGATCTTCTACCACATTTTCTGCCACATATGGTGTAAAAACCTGCAGCAGCTAGCTCCTTATTCACCCTGGCTGTAGATTCAGTTGTAGTCAGTAGTCGAGTTGTAAAATGAAACCAGGGGGGATGGTGAAATTTTTCACCAACGGGGAGGGGGACATCACTGACATCACTGTGGTGTTTCAGGGCAGGGCAGAATTAGAAGGTACTTTGTTAAAATGGAAATGCTTTTATAACAAAAAGTCCATATAATCATTCAATAATTCAATAATACACAGGATATATGTTATCACACACGTACACACACACACACACACACCTTAGTCCTGGTTTAGTCTTGGTTTAGTCCTGGTTTAGTCCCGGTTTAGTCCTGGCTTAGTCCTGGTTTAGACCTGGTTTAGACCTGGTTTAGACCTGGTTTAGTCCTGGCTTAGTCTTGGTTTGGACCTGGTTTAATTTTGGTTTAGTCTTGGTTTAGTCCTGGTTTAGTCCTGGTTTAGTCCTGGTTTAGACCAGGTTTAGTCTTGGTTTAGTCCTGGTTTAAACCTGGTTTAGTCTTGGTTTAGTCCTGGTTTAGACCTGGTTTAGTCCTGGTTTAGTCCTGGTTTAGTCCTGGTTTAGTGCTGAAATAGATGCAGAAATAATCTGATAATATGACTCACCCATAAGAATGCGGTCAGAAATTCACCAAAAGTTTAGGGATTTTCATGCCTGATTGATAAAATGCCATAAGGGATGGAAGAAGGGATGCCTGTTTTAGAAGAGGGATGATTTTGACTATTTTTTCCCACAGGGGGGATGCCATCCCCCTCCATCCCCCCTCAACTCGAGTACTGGTTGTAGTAGCCCAAGAGTTGAAGAGAAGAGACAAGACCCTATAGTTCTACCACAGGAGATGTTTATTTACATCAGTACAGAACCCAGCACCGGGAGAGAAGAACCCTAAAGACATTAGCCATGTCTCAATTCTCAGAGTGCACAGTTCGGTGTGTGGTTTTAAGGGCATGTACCTCACTTCCGGTGTGACGACTGCTGTCCCATTTCGTTTTTTTTGTCCAATGCGCGGTTAACATGCAGTCTGAAGACCGCAGTCGTTTCCATGGAAATCGGGGCGTGAACCAACTGCGTGAAAAAGCACACTTCGCGCAGTCATATATCCCAGCATGCACCGTGCGCTACTTCTTCTACAGGAGAAAATGGAGTCGACGGCTACATCTGGTAGTTGCGAGACCTGTCGCATTTCGCCGACGCCCATGCGGTCCGCGGACTGCACTCAGGGCTGTGCAAGTATGTACAGTCTTGAGTGCAGTCTGAGTACCCTTAAAACCACGCTCCAAACTGTGCACACTGAGAATTGAGACACGGCAAGTGTGATAGTGTGGGCAATTCCAATCTACTGCCGTCCAGTCTGGCTATGCGTTGTAGGGAGTATTATACCTCTGATGACGTGAGCCAAGATAATAAAGCCTGAGCCCTCAGTTCATTTTATTTTAAGTACAATATGTACAAATATCATTGTACATATTGTGCAGTAGTAACTAGGGCTGTCAGTTTAACGCATTAATTAGATTAATTAATTACAACGCAAATTAACGCATTATAACGCAATTAATTATGAGCGGCAATTCAATGTGCGCGCATTTTAGATTTGTCCCATTGAAGGACCTGTAGGCGACTTGGCAGTGGAATCACTTCCACCTGCGTCGCTAAACAAACAAATAAAGCCTGGAGGAAAACTGACATGGACTCGACTCAGGGGGCGAGGCGAGCGAATCGCTGCCAGGGCTTTTGTACGGCAAGTTTATTTATAAAAACAACAAAGACGGGACGATCAACAAGAACGCCATGATTTGTAGCTTTTGTAAAAAAGAATTTTTCGATCACCAAAGCTGCTCCAGCCTGACAGATCATTTGAACGATAAACACGTCCGGACAAGTTCCATTGTTACCGGAGATAGTGCGAGCGTGAGAGCAGTTCACGAAAACATGCTTGAAGAATTTGGGTTCTCTCTCTCACATGAGATTAAAATGTGATTAATTAGATTAATTAATTACATTTTTTAATCGCCTGACAGCACTAGTAGTAACATTTTGCTCAAAAAGGAGTAGGAAGAAAAAGTAAACTCATAAACCTTCTATAGATGTTAACAGCCGTGGCTCACCTTTGTACATTGAACTTCATCCTATGTACAAGGTAATCTGAACTTTTATCCTTTTTTTGTTGTTGTTTTGTCTATTGGTTTGTACATTGACAAACAGCATGTTCCTATGAATTCATGTATAGCCCTCAGTACAGTACAGAAGTGTAATTTCTCTAATATATTGGACGTGATCCCTGTTATAAATGCTCTGAGGTGCAGCCAGAAGATGTGGCCAGGATTAAGACTCTTAAGTTGGACAGATGAAATGAGCTGGCCTCTTTTTGCTGCTACATTAATCCTTTCTCTATGGGGCTCACAGTGGGAGAAAATGACCACCTCACCAAGATTAAAAAATAAATGTAAAAAATAATAATAATAAAATGGGATGTGGTACTGACCCAAAATAACCGAGTTTAAAGTACATATGATTAAGTTTTGATGATTCTCTTATTACGACTTAATTTGATGGGATAATATCTGTTGTAAATACAAATTATAGTTTTAAACCTATCAGAGTGTAAGAAGTCCGGAGTTTCATTTTTAGAGTTCCATATTGATGTAGCACCTGTTGTAGTTTAAGCAAAATGAGTTCTTTATGGGCAGACTGTGTTAAAATAAAACAGACAGACAGAGCAGACCTTCTAGTTAGCATCACGTCCCCAGGGGATGTTGTTGACAGCTGCAGAGTATCAATAAACATGACACAGCTGAAAGACTAAGATTATACACTAAAAAGCCACTGTTTTATTATGTGAAAGTATAAAGAAGCGAACTTGGCAACTGTGGAAAAATCTGTAATAACATCGTCATGGAGACAAGCAGGTGGCCGATGGATCTTCTTCCAGAAAGGTTACATAGTGCAGCTTTACGGATATAGCGATAGCATAGTAAATGTGAGATTTAGAGCAAAAAAATGCCTTACCAGTAGTAGTAGTTTGACATGACCACAACCAAAAAGATGAATTTAAACAAAAGAACAGGTTGAAAATGGTCCGCTAACTTTGTGAGTGTGAAAACTATTCGTATCAGTAATCCATCCATTTTCTTCTGCTTATCTGGGGCCAGGTCATGGGGGCAACAGTCTAAGCAGGGACTCCCAGACTTCCTTCACCCCGGACACTTCCTCCAGCTCCTCCGGGGGAACCCCAAGGTGTTCCCAGGCCAGCCGGGAGACATAGTCTCTCCAGCATGTCCTGGGTCTTCCCCGGGGGCCTCCTCCCGGTGGGACATGCCAGAAACACCTCCCAAGGGAGGCGTCCAGGAGGCGCCCGGAACAGATACCCGAGCCACCTCAGCTGCTTCTCTCGACGTGGAGGAGCAGCGGCTCTACTCCGAGCTCCTCCTGTGTGACGAAGCTCCTCACCCTATCTCTAAGGGAGCGCCCAGCCACTCTGCGGAGGAAAGCCCTCGTCCTTTTAGTCATTACCCAGAGTTCATGACCATAGGTGAGAGGAGAAACATAGATTGATGGTAAATCGAGAGCTTTGCCTTTCGGTTGAGCTTCCTCTTCACCACAACAGTCCGGGGACAACGACTGCATCACTGCCAACGCTGCACCGATCTGCCTGTCAATCACTGCATGCACATGGACGAGTGTAATCCGATTGCAAACGGACTGGGATCGTATCAAATTCATGTGCACAGGCAAAGGATCGTATAGGGATTGGTTTCCTGAATCCGACTGGAACCCCTGGTTTAGGCCGATAGTAATCCGCTCGGTGCCGCCTTGTGCATGATATCGGATCAGATTGGCGTACTGCGCATGCGGAGGGAATTTTCGCCAGGGATTTCACCCGGAAGTGGCAGGAGGTGCCGATGCCGTCATAAGTAGCGATTGTTGTCGGAAAAGTCGGACGAAATCATGGCTGAGCAGAAAGAATGCACAACACGTACACCAATGCTGCTCCGTCAAACTCCTCGAGCGCCATCTTTGTATACCGCCACATACTTTGTTGTGTTTTTATTGAGTAGCCATCACCCGGAAGTAGTTGGCCATTATCCGATTACACGAGTTTCATATGCACTTGGATCTAAGGACAGACCACCCGCCGAGTAACGGGATTGGATTTCTCCAAATCTGATCCCGTTACTCGGCGGGTGGTCCTACCATGTGCATGCAGTGAATCTCGCTCTATCCTCCCCTCACTCGTGAACAAGACCCCGAGATACTTGAACCACTCCACTTGAGGCATATCAGTAATTTGGTTTAAAATGAGAAACCAAATTTAATAACTTTCATAATTCGGTGAAAATTAGCAATCAGAAATGAGCAAATAAAAGTGTTGCCTGTGTGATCTCGTAAATTTCACCAGATTAAATTAATATTTCAATATAAGTGGTTTTAAATAGGGTTTTCTCAAATGAATTTTAATATCACAAGATTCAGAATTCAGAATCTTGTTTAGTTTCAAAATGTAGTGGTTTTCAGTATATTTGCACAATGACAAAGCAACAATTTAAAGGAACATCTATTTAGGGGACTGCCACCTTGTCTTGAGTCCTTTGCCTGAAATGTTTCACACTATAGCATTAAAGGTACCCATGCATTCAAGCAATAAGATGATTTTATTGCTTGAAAAATACCTTGAAACATGCAGGGTCGCATCTCCACAGATCTGATCTATGGCAAAAGCGGGCAAAGCAATAACATCTCCATGGAGACAAGCACTTACACGGTTAAAGGGCTCGTATTTCGCGATGGAGGTGTGTTTTGATTCATTCACACATGTTTGACAACACACAAACCCTGCTTATTTAGGCTGAGTTCTTCTCTCAGACAGAAAACACAGAAACACAAACTCCACCCACCTTCAGGAGAATCATTTGGACAATTTCAGGCCTGGAATTGCTAATTTATTCTGAACTAAAGATAAAAGATAGCCGTTAACCTTAAAACTACCATTACCTGACTATGGTGAGTCTGAAAGCAGCAATTTCAGCCATTACAATTATTATTTTTTTAATAGAAAATGAATTTGAACCATAATCGATGGAGCTGAAACACACCCATGTTCACTTCCTATTTTACCCGCAGTGGCTAGCAGGTTAGGATGTTCGGATGTCCCTTTATGGTTCAAACTAAAGCGTGGTTTGAAATCAGGTACAGGCCCATCAGCAAATAAGGTTAATGTCGATTTTTTTGTTTGTTTGTATTTCCTTTAAAAAGAGTGATTCTCCCATGGGGTTATACAGGCCAATACTCTCCATCTGTAATTGTTTTAATTAGCGTGTCTTGAACGCAGCCTAATTAGCGGGTGAAAAGACATCCTGTTTTACCACACCGCTTCACGTTTTTCAGTGGAACCAATTCGAGCTTTTGTGTTATCTGCAGCAAGCGAGTGAAAATTAGCAACATAAGAAACAATGAAAGAGCTCAGGTTTGGAAGGACATTGCTTATTATTAAAGGAGTGGAACAAGTAGAGGTCAATAGATGCCAGTATTATTAGGTTCTCTATGGGGAGGTCTGGAGTGCGGTTTTAGTGACTCCTAGTGGCTACAAGTGTAATGACAGTAAAAAGGCAATTCAACAAGTTGGAGAATCAGATCTAATGCAGTTACAATCGTCAAAGTCAAAAGTCTTTATTGTCAATTCTGCCATATGTGAATCGAAATTCCGTTTCTCCCTGGTCAAGCAGTGCAAAAAGACAGTGTACAAAATACAATATAAAGACAATACAAAACGATCTAAGACAAAAATGTAAAGCCGGACAAACAATAAATAACTATTTCGTTTTTGTCTTCAATAAAATAAAATAAATAAAATAAAATAAATAAAATAATAAAATAATAAAATAAATAAAATAAATAAAATAAATAAAATAAATAAAATAAATAAAATAAATAAAATAAATAAAATAAATAAAATAAAATAAATAAATAATATAATATAAATAAAATATAATAAAATAAAATATAAAATAAAATAAAATAAATAAAATAAAATAAAATAAAATAAAATAAAATAAATAAAATAAAACTAAACTAAATTAAATTAAATTAAATTAAATTAAATTAAATTAAATTAAATTAAATTAAATTAAATTAAATCATAATACTGATATGTTTGTGCTCTATTAGCAGTAGGGCTACAGCTCTAAATGAAAAAAAAATGCCAAAAAAATATTTCTAATGCCTATATTACTTTCCACTAATATGTTATCAGGGACTAGAGTAAGCAGATATGAAAAGCACTTGCTAATGTGGTGATTTATCCATAGGGGGTGCAATGATACAAAGTAAAACTGTAATATTTGTTGTATTTAAAAAAATATATATGATTTTTTTTTTTTGGGGGGGCTTATGCATGGTTAATGAATGTGCTATACTTGGGTAAATCATATAGTAAATTGTCATACACTGTGGAATATGGCACCTTTTCTACATTTGTTTTTCTCTCTTTTTGTTGACAGTTGTTGTGGCCGTCCAAGAATTTTCTTTTGAATTATTATTTTAGCTTTCAACATTGTCATATCTAAAATAAAACATCTAATCCTGATCAGTTCTAGTTCAAAATACGGAGATGGGTCACTGATGCAGGTTACCCCAACTGCACTGAAGGATGGGGGCAAATGCAGAGGACAAATTTGCTCCCGGAAAACAAAAAAAAGAAGTGACTTTATGACTGCACCTTAGCCCAGACCTTAACCCATATGTATTTCTGTAAATGCAGTATGTGGTGTCTTACTGCTCTCCATATAACAAGCC
This sequence comes from Paratrypauchen microcephalus, assembly GCA_036785185.1. Lineage (NCBI taxonomy): Eukaryota > Metazoa > Chordata > Actinopteri > Gobiiformes > Gobiidae > Paratrypauchen > Paratrypauchen microcephalus. The sequence goes on along the minus strand of JAVJIX010000103.1, from coordinate 1,662,082 downwards.
TTATTTATCCTTTTGCTCCGCAGTGTACCTCCCCCTTCTTCCCCCCTTCCCTCCATCTATGCCTGGTAAATGGCGCCCCCTACTGACCCACTGATTGCAAAAGGTATAAAAAGTCACCTGAAAACTGTACATTTGGTTTTAACTTTTATATACCGTTCAAAAAAACTAAAACGCTTACAATAATTCATTTTTTTTACTATTATTTTCAACTATATTCAACTTATTTTACATAATCCTGCAAAAACTCTACTTTAGATGATACTAAATCAGTAATTCGTGGTATCACTTTATAATTTAGTGTTCGTTTCTTTATTTTTTTGTACCAAATTGATGCACTACCGCAAGTAAAACACATTCATATGTGTCCTTGGGCAAGACACTTCACCTGTCTTCCCATCACTGTCCACAGTAAGTTTGCACAACACATTTAACTAGAATTTTAAGCAGCTTTCTCATAGAATCATAGAAAGTTCTGACTGTAGCTCATAAAATGAAAGTTCAGGTGTACCCAGTCAGTGTCTAAAGCTAATTATAGATATTTTAATTTAAGTTAAACTACGGAAACATGTGTTCTGTTGATGCTGCAACACTTAAATGTAAATACTGTAATTATCAATGACACTGAAATTGTGACTAATGTTTAATTTTTATTTATTTGTTTGGTGCCACTAATTGCTACACCTTAATTAGCCTTAATAAAACACATAATAACATAATAATTAACAAAAAGCTGGCCCTTTATCCCTTTATCGACACAGCCTGCATCCAATCTCTACAGACTATTCTTCTATAAGGCTTAATTATATATATATATATATATATATATATATATATATATATATATATATATATATATATATATATATATGATTTATGTTATTTTATATTTTATTACTTTTTAAATATTTTTTCTACTTTTTTCTATTTTATTTTTTCTTTATTCTTCTATTTTTTTCTTTATTTTTCTATTTTATTTTGACTTGTACATATACATTTATTATATTTTATTTTATATTTGATCACTTTTTTTCTCCTTTTTTCTATTTTTTTTATTTTTCTATTTTATTTTTCTATTTTATTTTGACTTGTACATATACATTTATGATATTTTATATTTTATTACTTTTTTCAATTTTGTTCTCCTTTTTTCTATTTTATTCTTTCCCCCTTTATTTTTCTATTTAATTTTTTCTTTATTTTTTCTATTTTAACTTGTACATATACATTTATTATATTTTATTTTATTACTTTTTTCTATTTTTTTTCTTTTTCTATTTTATTTTCACCTGTACATATACATTTATTATTTTTATAATTATGTCTCATTTGACTTTGGTCTCTTGTTATCTTTTTTTTTTTTTGCTATACCACCTAGTTTTGTTACTCTCTGTTATTAGATTATATTGTGATGTGTGAGCTACTATGTCCAAATAATTTCCCTTGTGGCTCAATAAAGTTTGTCTAAGTCTAAGTCTAATCAATCTGCACAAAATAATAGTCAAAGGTAATCAAGTAATAGTCAAACATAGGCCTGTCTGCTTATTTTTCCAGTACTACTTTGTTTAAAGCACAATATTATTTAGTAGTAGTAGTGTATAGTAGTAGTAGTAGTCCGAGTACTGAGTTTAATTCAATAAAACGCTCGGTTTAAGCGCGTCCATTGCGAAATCGCGGAGCCCCGTGGATGTGAATGAACGTGTGCGGTGGTGGTGACGCATGCGCACGGCCGCCGGAGCGAGGCAGCCGGGGCGGTGATCAGACTCGGCTCTCTCTCCGCGTCTCTCGGCACAGTCTGTGGGAAAAAAAAAACCCGAGCGGCGGAGGGGGAGGAGGCGGCTACACGGACTCGCTCTCCCCGGTCCAGCAGCGGCACCAGCGGCGGTCGGCGCGGCGCGTCAGGAACCCTCCCCGGCCGGCCTCCTCCGTCATTACGCGGAGCCGAAAAACGCACCGTGCGAAGCGGTAAGAGGAAGCGGACGAAGCGAAGCGAAGCAGCATACGGATGTGCCTCCGAAAACGCAACGGATACCGCCCTCCGGACCTTCTTCATGCTGAAATTGTGAGTATAATTTTTGTTTTTGTTTTTTTTTTTGCACGGCGCGCAGAGGACAGCCCTCCACCTCTGCGCGCACACGGGCGGTGCTGTGGCCGGGGCTCGGGCTCCAGGCGGCGGCGGGGCTTTTCCCTTCGCTCCGGTGTTAAGGGGAAGGTCGGTCTCTCCGCGATATACCTCCTCCCTCCTTCCCTCCTTCCCTCCACCCCCCTTCCCACCTTCTCTCCTACCTCCTCGATTCCTCGTTTCCTTTTCCTTCAGTAGCACCTTCACTCCTCCTCGGCAGCGTAACCGCGAACGTAGCCGCATCCGCGCACGTCTCTCCTTTAAGTTTAGTTTAGGAAGGCAATTAGTTCACTCAGTCCTGGTTTAGTTCTTGGTTGGACCTAGTTTAGTCCTGGTTTAGTTCTGGTCCAGTTCTATACAAAATCTACTAGTACTTCAGTCCTAATACTTCTTGGTTAAGCCTGAAATCAGTTGACTGATTGATTTTGGCCAGATTAGTCTTGAGTTAGACCTGATTTAGTCCAAGTTTAGATCTACTTTCTTCATCTTAGTTTAGTTCTTGGTTAGACCTAGTTTAATCCTGGTTTAGTTCTGGCCTGGTTCAATACAGAATCTACTAGTACCTCATTCCTCATAGTTCTTGGTTAAGCCTGAAATCAATTGATTGATTGATTTAGTCCAGGTTTAGATCTACTTTCTTCATCTTAGTCCTGGGTTAGTTCTTGGTTAGACCTAGTTTAATCCTGGTTTAGTTCTGGCAGAGTTCAATACAGAATCTACTAGTACTTCAGTCCTAATAGTTCTTGGTTAAGCCGGAAATCAATTGACTGATTGATTTAGGACAGATTAGTCTTGAGTTAGACCTGATTTAGTCCAAGTTTAGAGCTACTTTCTTCATCTTAGTCCTGGTTTAGTTCTTGGTTGGACCTAGTTTAAGTTCTGGCCCAGTTCAATACAGAATCTACTAGTACCTCAGTCCTAATAGTTCTTGGTTAAGCCTGAAATCAATTGACTGATTGATTTAGTCCAGGTTTAGATCTACTTTCTTTATCTTAGTCCTGGTTTAGTTCTTAGTTAGACCTAGTTTAGTCCTGGTTTAGTTCTGGCCCGGTTCAATACAGAATCTACTAGTACCTCACTCCTAATAGTTCTTGGTTAACCCTGAAATCAATTGACTGATTGATTTAGGACAGATTAGTCTTGAGTTAGACCTGATTTAGTCCAAGTTTAAATCTACTTTCTTCATCTTAGTTTAGTTCTTGGTTAGACCTAGTTTAATCCTGGTTTAGTTCTGGCCTGGTTCAGTACTAGTACCTCGGTCCTAATAGTTCTTGGTTAACCCTGAAATCAATTGACTGATTGATTTAGGACAGATTAGTCTTGAGTTAGACCTGATTTAGTCCAAGTTTAAATCTACTTTCTTCATCTTCGTTTAGTTCTTGGTTAGACCTAGTTTAATCCTGGTTTAGTTCTGGCCTGGTTCAGTACTGGTACCTCAGTCCTAATAGTTCTTGGTTAAGCCAGAAATCAATTGATTGATTTAGGCCAGATTAGTCTTGTGTTAGACCTGATTTAGACCAGGTTTAGATCCACTTTCTTCATCTTAGTCCCGGACTGGTTTAACCCTGAGAAGACCTTGTTTAGTACTGGTTTATAGTGCGTGAAATCATTGCTTTTATATATGAGTTTGTTTTTTTCCCCCCATTGGAACTGCAATAATACCATTTGAGTTTCAGTTTTTATAAAAGGTGCACTCTGTAACTTTTCGGTTATGGGTCCGTCACCTTTTTGTTTCTATGGATATGTCATTTTTCTGCTTCAAATGTTCCACAATATGACATTAAACAGCTCTCCCTTACATTTAATCAATTACAGGTGGTTTTATTGCGTAAAAATATCTAGGAAAAACAGGCATTCTGACTGCGAGCGGGGTCGCCTCTTCACAGACCTGACCTGTAACTTGGCCAGGTTTGGTCTCCATGAAGATAAACCGGTTTAAAGCCACAGTGTAAAACATTTCAGACAAAGCAGCAACCTCTCCGTGGGGAAAAGCAAGTTACACAATGAAACTTTAACTGAACACACAGAGAAATAAGTGTCAATATTACAAATTGAAAGGAAGTAGCTAAAATATGTATTGATTTTATAGCAAGAAACAAAATATATTCTTCACATTTTATGCTATTTATATGACAAAATAAATGGGACAAGGGACAGAAGCCTAAACGGTTGTGCAGAACAACTATCAAGAGAGAAAGGTGGTCAAAAGTGGTCAGGTGGCTTGCATGTTCTCCCTGTGTCTGCGTGGGTTTCTACCGAGTTTAGTTAATCAACTTAAAGGGCTCATATATGAAAACCGTACATTTAGTTTTGACATACCGTACTTTTTGGACTATAAGCCGCTACTTTTTTCTCACACTTGCCCTGCGGCTTATAGTCAGGTGCGGCTTATGTATGGATTAATTCTTTATCAAGACAGCGAATGTAGCGCGTAAACCTTGTTTTAGCCACTTAAAATGTCCTACGCAGGTATCAACAGTTCCGTGAGATTGAGTTCAGGGGGTTTACCCTTAAAGGCAAATTAACGTTTTTTTACAATCTGAGCCTTCTTTCGGTAATAAAACAAGTAGTTTTACTCACCCATATCACGTTCATGTCATTTGGAGCTGTTTCGCAGAAAGTTATGTTGAGCCGTTCTGTTCTACTAATGATCCCGTATCCGTTAACATGGTGCTGTATCATTTGCTCGGGGCATTACTTTGCGGTGTCCAAATAACACAAACTTTAGCACTTTTCAAATCATAGAAGCCCGATGTCTTAATGTAAGATTTCGTTTGAAGCAAAAGTGGCCTGTAATCCGAGATTTATCCATAGTTTTCAGCTTTGCGTTTCATGTTTGGGTCCCGGGAGCTGATAGCACAGTCCGCGCATGCGCACTGGCGTCCTCATCTACTCGAAACTATGGCTAAATCTCGGATTACAGGCCACTTTTGCTTCAAACGAAATCTTACATTAAGCCATCGGGCTTCTATGATTTGAAAAGTGCTAAAGTTTGTGTTATTTGGACACCGCAAAGTAATGCCCCGAGCAAATGATACAGCACCATGTTAACAGATACGGGATCATTAGTAGAACAGAACGGCTCAACATAAGTTCTGCGATACTGCCCACAATTGACAGACTAAAATGCTAAGTGGTGAGTAAAACTACTTGTTTTATTGGTCACCCAGCCATTGCTCCGAGTCTGTCGCCACTGACCGCCGCGTTAATTTGCTCCTCCGCGTTAAACTGGAAACTTTATTTTACGGCGCCTAGAGGCTAAAGATTGGCCAACAGGAATTAATTTGCTCGATGCGTTTCTGCCAATTACTTTCTGTGTAGTGCGCATTCATATTTACGTGCAATTAAATGTGCAAATAAACACGGAGATCTTGCCTTGGTACCATCTTTGGGTGTAAACTATTTTCCAGTGCGGAAGAATAAAGCCGTATCACGCAGCACGCTGCCAGGGGAATCCCTGTTACGCACCAGGAAGGGAGTTCCCCTGTTGCACAGCGTGGTGCGGCTTATAATCAGGTGCGCTCTATAGTACAAAAAGTACGGTAGTAATGACTTTTATATTCCCTTCAACAAAACCAAAACGCCTACAATAATTCATTTTTATCAACTATATTCGACTTGTATTACATAATCTCTACTTTATGATGAGACTAAATCAGTAATTCATATAATTTAATATTTGTTTATTGATTTTTTTGTACAAAATTGATGCTTTCTACCAAGTTTAGTTCATCAACTTAAAGGGCCCATATTACGCTCATTAATGATCCGTGTTTTAATGTTGTTTCCTCATCACAAACAGACCTGGAATTGTGTTTTGTTTAGTTTCATTCACTCGTTTAACACACAAACTCTGCATATTTAGACTTAGAGTTCTTCTCTCAAGCAGAAAATACTCTGTTCCACCTTGTGATGTCATGTGGTGGAAGAGCTCCACTGTGTTTTTAAACTCCAAGCATCTTCACTAGAATCATTTGGATAATTTCAACCCTGGAATTGCCGATCTCTGCTGAACTAAAGGCAAAAGGAGCTGTTAACTTGAAAACTACCACTTCATGACATCTCATCAGAATCTTTTTCTGAAACTTTTTAAACTGCCAAATTATTAAAACATTTCCCGTTTTGCGTTTAAATGCTTTTTGAACTTATTGATATTAGTCGCCACTTTTAATATTAGAAATTTTTTGAAAAGTCTATGGGAAAAATGAATGGAAAATTGACTTCTGAAATTGTAGCGGATGGTCAGTGTCGAGCCCCATTGCTTTCTCTGGAATGTTCCACAGTATGGCTTTAAATGTATCTACTGTATCACCATGGGGATATGCAGATCTGGAGCAGGAGCCACACTTGCAGTAATTCATGTTTTTGGACATATTCCTTGTGCAATAAATGACCTATAAATGAATATATGCTAAATAGATAACTTTAATGCCATACTGTTGAATATTCTAGGCACAGCAACGTCTCCATGGTGACCAGCAGGTGGTAGATCTGGTACCAGAAAAGTTACATATTGCACCTTTAAATGCAAAAAGAAATTGAAAGAAATTATTGAAATTTCTTGCTGCAAAGTCTGAACTCTGCTTCAAACCACCAAAATTCAAATTTAAATTAACTTTAATATATATATATATTTTAATATGAATTTAAATTGGCTTATCAGTGCGCCAATCTCCACTTTCCCGTAAAGCCCCGTGCTTCCCCAGTATTACTCACATGTGGAAATCGTTTTTTGATTATAACTAATGGTTTACCATATCCTGTCTTACCAAAAGGATGTGGCGTTTTAACAGTAAAACTCTTATCTTAGTTTCATCAATAGTTTAAAGAAAGTTTCATGACTCAGGCTTCTCACTTTCTGTTCTATCTGGATTGGAAAATCAAAAGTGTCAATAAAATTGGTAATAGGGTGAAATGAATAAAGAGTGTTTCAAGTAGTTAGTGATTTTTTTGTTCAGTTTATTCACCAGTTAAAGGTAGAGATGGATATGGTTAAAGGATATCGATAAGTATCGATAAGTATCGACAAGAGCAGTAGTGTCAATAAATCCTTAAAGGAGAATTAACGTTTTTTACAATCTGAGCCTTATTTCAGTAAGAAAACAAGTTGTTTACTCACCCATAGCACTTTGGTGTCATTTGAAGCACTTCCAGAGATGTTTTAGATTAGCGATATCCGTAACGTGAGTTCTCGGGGTATATAATATATGCCCCGAGCGGTCTCCAAATAACACAAACTTTAGCACTTTTCAAATCATATAAGCTCAATGTCTTAGTCTACAGTTTCGTTTGAGTCAAAAATGGCCTGTAATCCGTGATTTATCCATAATTTACAGCTTTGCGTTTCATGTTTGGGTCCCGAGAGCTGAGAGCGAAATAAGATGTGACTTCACACATGCGCACTGGCCTCCTCATCTACTCGAAACTATGGATAAATCTCGGATTATAGGCCACTTTTGACTCAAACGGAAGTGTAGACTAAGACATTGAGCTTCTATGATTTGAAAAGTGCTAAAGTTTGTGTTATTTGGAGACCGCAAACATATGCCCCGAGAACTCAGATTACTGCTATCGCTAAACTAAAACATCTCCGGAAATGCTCCATATGACACCAAAGTGCTATGGGTGAGTAAAACAACTTGTTTTCTTACTGAAATAAAGCTCAGATTGTAAAAAACGTTAATTCTCCTTTAAGGATTTATTGACACTACTGCTCTTGTCGATACTTATCGATACAGACTGACTGACATTTTAAAAAGTATATTGTTGAATGAGAGACATAAAATTTATTTTATCCAAGATTCAAGATTGTTTATTTGTCATATGCAGGATCAACACAAGGTCAACAATGCGATGAAATGTTTAGGATCAGAAGAACCGTTGACTCCCTAAGATAGTCAAGAAGTACTAATATCATGCAATAATAGTACATGGTAAAAAGTATTGCAAAAAAGTGCAGGGGAAAAGGTAAACAATATTTAATTATTTTTTTTTAAAGATCCCATGACATGGTACTTCTTGATGCTTTTATATGGCTCCTTAATGGTTCCCTAATACTGTAAATGAATCCTTCTTCAAAATCAACACTCAGTGCATGAGAAACAGAGATAAGATGAGAAAGAGTCAAAAAGTTGGCCAATAGTAGAGGGTGGGGGCGTGGCCAAACTCTCCGCTCAGAGCTGACAGCTGATCCATTTCCTTGTTTTTGCATGGGGGGAGAGATTTGAAGCGTTCCATTGAAAAATAAACACATTTCCACATAAAATAAAATTAAACCACTGCTGTTCAAAGGTCCAGAGGCTCAGATAAAGGACTTCCGAGCCTAGAAACACTCGGACGTGCCTCCAGGCAAATAAAAAAACGCATTTCGCATTGCCTAGCGCATTCGCAGTCCAAACTCTCTGGGCGTGATTTACAGAGACGCTGAGTACAGACAGACGGGGGTGGAACTGCATTTGCATTTATTTTTTTCGATCTGACGTCAATCAGGTGCCTTGTTCAAAATCGCCCGTTTGAGCTCCGATTTTTTGTAACGCAGAAAAGGATCGCAAATGCTCAGTTTAGACATTTCACAACTTTTAACCATGGGGGGGGGGGGGGGGGGGCTAAACAGGGTAGGGGAGCTCACATTAACGTTCAGAAACCTCAGAAAGTGAAAATTTCATGCCATGGGACCTTTAAAAATATAGAATAAAATATAATAAAATACAAAGGAACAGGTACACTGCCTGACAAAAGTATTAGGACGATTGTGTATTTCTGAACATTCATAATGATAACAAGAGGTATTGGTAATGACACCAAATCAATTTATTGATATATTAAAGGTCCCATGACATGGTACTTCTTGATGCTTTTATATGGTGCCTTAATGGTTCCCTAATACTGTAAATGAATCCTTCTTCAAAATCAACACTCAGTGCATGAGAAAGACACATGTACACAGTCAGAGTCACAAAATCTCTCCCTGGACACCTCATTCTGGGCCTTGTTGCTTGAATGCAAATGAGAAGGACAGAGATAGGTTAGAGGAGCGGGTGGGGGGTGGGGTGGGGGGTGGGGTGGGGGGGGCAAACTCTCCGCTCTTTCCTTGTTTTAGCGGTGTGCTGTGTGCTGGCCCCACTTCTGCGTTTTAAGAGCGGAGGAAGAAAGGAGAGCCTTTTCAATGAAAAAAACACATTTTCACAGAAAATAAAATTAAACCACTGCTGTTTCAGAGGTCCAGAGGCTCAGATAAAGGACTTCCGAGCCTAGAAACACTCGCACGTGCCTCCAGGCAAATAAAAAAACGCATTTCGCATTGCGTAGCTCATTCGCGGTCCAAACTCTCTGGGCGTGATTTACAGAGACGGTGGGTCGACATCCAGACGGGGGGTGGAGCTGCATTTTTCGATGTGACGTAACATAGCCTTGTTCAGAATCGCCCGTTTGAGCTGTGTTTTTTTCAAACGCAGAAAAGGACCGCAAATGCTCAGTTTAGACATTTCGCAACCATGGGGGGGCTAAACAGGGTAGGGGAGCTCACATTAACGTTCAAAAACCTCAGAAAGTGAAAATTTCATGCCATGGGACCTTTAAAGCAAATTTCATCATGTGTAAAGGCAAAAATGTAACAATATCAAGTTAAATAGCTTTTCATCAAAATAACCACCTTTGGCCTTAATCACAGCTTTACAAACTCGAGGCATTCTGTCCCACAATTTTTCAACATATCCATCCTCTATAGTTTTCCACTCATCCTGAAGACATTTCCACAGATGTTTAACGTTAGTCGGATTCCTGGAGCGCACTTTAATATCCTAATAATCCCACAATTTTTCGATGGGTGACAGGTCAGGAGACTGGGGCGGCCATGTCATAACCTGCAGTTGATGACGCTGTTCACACGTCTCCAAATGACCCTTACACAGTTTGGATGAGTGCTTTGGGTCATTATCTTGTTGGAACCAGAAGTTTCATCCAGAGTTCAGAAATACATAATCGTCAATACTTTTGTCAGGCAGTGTAGGATTAAATAAGGTGTAAGTAGAGTATTTCACAGATTGCACATAATATAGTGTAGTACTATATCAGTTAGAAACGTTGATAGATGTGAATCATGTGGAAGTCTGTGACTATTTCTCTGTCATCAAGTTCAGTTATCAAAAGAACAATGAACTAATCTGATATTTACTCAGTAGCTGTGGATGTTGTTGTCTCTGGTGGCAGTTACAGCTGCTTCATCTGTTGTGTGGAGTGACTCTAATCATTTTTGAATCTCTAAAGCCCTATTCGGACGGGATTGGTTTTATTGGGTGACATGGGGTGAAGTAATAATTACCAGGGAATTTAGTCCTGTCTGAACGCGCCATGTTTGTAAACATAACGGAGTATGTCTGTGAAATTTACAGCGAGTTTCACCTTCTGTAAAACGGTCTGGAGGAATTACCATACCGTACTTTTCGGACTATAAAGTCCTATTCGGACGGGATTAGTTTTACAGGGGGATGTAGAGTAATGTCGGTTTATCACAGGACCTCTGTAATATAAATGACCCATTCACACAGGACAAGAAATGTCCGTAATATTTATTTGACATGGGAGGAGTTTTACGCTCTGCCGTCTCGTATTCGTCGCCGGATTTTGGTGGGGCAGGGCATAAAGCATCAGCTGAAGATAGAGAAGTCGTGATTAGCCTATGTGAAATATTAGCAAACTATGCAAATTATTGCCCATAATCAGGACTAACAGAGCATACATTACCTAAAACAAGCAGAAGTTTCATGCCTCTGACAACTGATTTATACCTCTTGGGCTTTTTCATTGATCGATGTGTGCGTTTGTTTGAGAGTACCGGTAGATCATTTCGCTTGCCAGAAAAATAAAGCGCTTCAAGCTCCTCCGTGTTTGAAAATTGCGGTAAATTATGTCTTTAAACGGATGTGACGAAATATTACATACATCTTTACCGAGGGTCGCATTCGCACGGGATTAATATTACCTAAGGTAATTCCTCCGTACCGTTTTACAGAAGGTAAAACTCGCTGTAAATTTCACAGACATACTCCGTTATGTTTACGGACATGGAGCGTTCAGACAGGACTAAATTCCCTGGTAATTATTACTTTACCCCATGTCACCCCGTAAAACTAATCCCGTCCGAATAGGGCTTAAGACGCTACTTTTTTCTCACACTTCAGACCCTGCGGCTTATAATCAGGTGCGGCTTATGTGGATTAATTCTTTATCAAGACCTTATCAAATAAGTGAGGAGAGTTCATGAATGAATGTTTTAGCCACTTAAAATTTCCTACACACATATCAACAGTTCTGTGAGATTGAGTTCAGCGGGTTTACCCTTGAAGTTAAACTTGAAACTTTATTTTAAGGCTTCCAGAGGCTACAGGCTGGCCATTTTACAGTTGTTTTACTGCCGTGTTACTGTCGTGTTACTGCCGTAGGTGCTGTTCGAAAAAAGCACGTACCAGTATTTACGTTAATTACAATTAAAAAAAAATCTTTTGTCTACCATCTTTCTGTGTAAATATCTCAAGTTACAATGTGGACACCTGTGGCTTATAGTCAGGTGCGGCTTATATATGTACAAATCTTAATAAAAAAAAAAAATTGGTTGGTGCGGCTTATAGTACAAAAAGTATGTTAGGTAATATTAATCCCGTGCGAATGCGACCCTCGGTAAAGATGTATGTAATATTTCGTCACATCCGTTTAAAAAAATAATTTACCGCAATTTTCAAACATGGAGGAGCTTGAAGCGCTTTGTTTTGCCGGCAAACAAAATGATCTACCGGTACTCTCAAACAAACGCACACATCGACCAGTGAAAAAGCCCAAGAGGTATAAATCAGTCGTATGCTCTATTAGTCCTGATTATGGGGAATAATTTGCATAGTTCGCTAATATTTCACATAGGCTAATCATGACATGCACGGCGACGAATACGTGACGGCAGAGCGTAAACAACCTCCTCCCAAGTCAAATAAATATTACGGACATTTCTTGCCCTGTGTAAATGGGGTCATTTATATTACAGAGGTCCTGTGATAAACCGACATTACTCTACATCCCCCTGTGAAACTAATCCCGTCCCAATAGGGCTAAAGTTTGCACCTCAGAAAGACCCAACCGGACTCATGTTCATTCAAACATGTTTCGGACATTTTAACAGTGAGTTTCTTGACCCTGCTCCAAAAGACACTTAAAGGAAAAGTTACGTTTTTTACAATCTGAGCCTTATTTCGGTAATAAAACAAGTTGTTTTACTCACCCATAGCACTTTGGTGTCATATGGAGCACTTTCGGAGATGTTTTAGATTTGCGATCTCCATAATGTGAGTTCTCGGGGCAAATGTTTGCAGTCTCCAAGTCAAAAGTGGCCTGTAATCCGAGATTTAGCCATAGTTTCGAGTAGATGAGGACGCCAGTGCGCATGTGCGGAGTGTGCTCTCAGCTCCCGGGACCCAAACATGAAACGCAAAGCTGTAAACTATGGATAAATCTCGGATTACAGGCCACTTTTGATTCAAACGAAATCATAGACTAAGACATCGAGCTTCTATGATTTGAAAAGTGCTAAAGTTTGTGTTATTTGGAGACCGCACGGGGCATATTACATGCTCGGGGAATATATTATATGCCCCGAGCTATGGCTAGAAGTTGCGCTAGGCTATTGCAAATTTAAAACATCTCTGGAAGTGCTCCATATGACACCAAAGTGCTATGGGTGAGTAAAACAACTTGTTTTATTACCGAAATAAGGCTCAAATTGTAAAAAAAAAATGTTACTTTTCCTTTAAGAATAATACTAGTAATCATTTCTGTCATGACACCCAAAGCGCTCTACCTGCACCTCTGATACAGCTCTGTCCTGTTAGTGTGTGATAGTCTGGAGTGTACAGTGTGTTTGAGGAACAGGCTCTGGAAAGGAGAAATAAACTAGTTTCAAGATTTAGGACAGTTCAGTGTTTGAAATGTGAAAAAATGTCAAATGGTGCTATGTATTTTTGCTGGTTCGGTCAAGCAGTTTTTTTTTCTCCTCACTTAAGCTCTACTGGCTAAGTTTGTCAAAGCTTTTATTTAGAGAAGTAACAGGCCCTCAACCCACATTTAGCAGAATATCAGTCAGCAGTACCTCACTCTAGAATTTTCTTGGTCCTATGTATAAACCCAAGACATAGGGAGAAAAGGAGAAAGGGGAACAGATCCAGGAATCAGACCACAAACCACTGCGTCACCACTCACCAATAAAAACCTAATTAAAGTTAATTTTCTTATGACAGTTAAAATATTTTGTACTTAACTTTATGCTCTACCATTCGGTCTTAGATATCACGTACCCCTATTTATACTTGCACAGTGTATACTTGTATTTCTGCCCATTTCCTGTGGCAGTCTCAAGTTACAGGAGCAGCTCTCCTGGCAAAGTAAGCCAAAAGGTGGCACAGGGATGGGCCATTTATCTCACCTGTTCAGCTGCTTTGACAAAACTTTACAAAGGCGAGTAGATCTGGAGCTGTGTCCGGTCTCCTTTATTTCAGAGGGCGTGATTGACAGGCGGATTAACCAATCAGAGAGACGCATGGGCCGTTTGTGTTAAAAACAAACATGGCTGTATAATAGGCTACGCTCACACTGCAGCCTGAAGTGACCCAAATCCGATTTTTTTTGCCTCTATGCGACCTGTATCTGATCTTCTAATGACAGTCTGAATGACACAGATCCGATTTTTTTCAAATGCGATCCAGGCCACTTGGATATGTGGTCCTAAATCCGGTACATATCCGATCTTTTGGCATGCGACTTCAGTCTGAACGGCCAGGTCGCATTTATCCGACCCGGGTGTGTTTCCTCCAGCGAGAGTGGTACAAGTAAATGTACACAAAACGTTCTTCTTGTCATGCGAAAATAGTATATGAACTCCGTATCAGTGAAGCGGCGAAGCACAGAGCAATCCCACCACTCTTGTCTGCGACTCCGCACCAACACGTTAATTTCTACGGACGTTGCTGCCACTGCCCCGCAAAACGCCGAGACCAAAAACCTTGTCCTTCTCTTTCTCCGTCTCCTCTTTAAAACAAATAAGCTGTACATGTTCTGGCTCCGGTACGCAGCAACTTTAGGCTACTTCCGTAAACACTGAGCACGTTCGCTGCGCGTGACGTCATCGTGTCCTCCAGTGCGCATGCGGGACACTTTTGGGCCGTTTAAAGTTCACACTGGAGATCACATACAAATCGCATTTAATTGGAAATGTGAACGACCTCGCAAAAAAATCAGATTTCACAAAAAAAAATCGGAATTGAGCATTAAGCCCCGCAGTGTGAACGTAGTCATAGTGGTGCGTTGGTCAGCACCGCCACGCTCAGCCCGAGATGAAAACCCAACCCACTCGACCTGAAGAAGTGGGTTAAAATATTGGGACCCGACCCCACGCAAACCCGCACACTTTAAAACGAACGTGTTACGCACCACTGCGGCGGGTCGTCGTATCTGCGGGGGTGCGCCTGTCAAATGTGCCCTCGTTGGTAAATCAGAGCTACAGAATATGATTTAGGCGAGGTAATGACGGGACGGAGTTATCCGACCCATGCATCACTACTACATCAACGTTTAAGCAAAAAAAAAAACAACAACATAAAGGACGGAGAAAGCATAGAGATTTTGAATTAAAACACTAATATTTATTTATCTCAGGTAAAAGAAGTGATACAGAGAATTTTCTCACTCGATAGCCTGATACCAAACTCTTCTGGATTTGAACAGAATGTAGAAGGGATCAGCCTTATTTAATCAGCAGTCCATAAGGTTTTGAAAACAGGTTAATTCATTTATTTCAGTCTGGCTGCAATATCTTCCACATTTATTACTTTAAAATCCTGCATGGCTAACTTTGGGTATCCTCGCGTTGCTCATGTGCCTGGTGCTAACTGGGTTTTTCCGTTCTCTTGACTATTGGCACACACTTCCTCTTCCTGGCGTCTTTCTCCATTCAGTCTGATACTTGCTTCCTCTTTTTCGCAGTATTTTATGTATTTGACCAACCCTGACCAGTGTACTGTTTGCCATGTGGTAGGGCTGCAGGGTTAGTCACAGTCAAAACAAACGCTTCAAATTCGTAAATCAATTCTCAGATCAATTCTGAAATCACCAAAGCAGCATCTATTTCTGGTGGGAGGATTGTATACCTGCTTGTTTCCATGGAGATTTTATAGTCTTGCCTGGAATGTTCCACAGTATGGCATTCCACAAAAACAAAACCCAGAGCAGCATTCTTACTGCCAGCTGGCTCACAGATTTGATCTGTGAATTGGCCTAGTAATGTCACTGTATTGTGAAAATTTCCAGGCAAAGCAATGATATCTCCATGGAGACAAGCAAGTGGTGGACCCTTCACCCAAACCGTTACATAATGCACCTTCATATATACTGTATAATGACTTCTGGAAATCACACAATCTCCCTGAGTGTCCATGAGGTCCCCAACCTAACCTTAAAGCCTGCCAGCTCTGGAAAAAAATAAGAGACCACTGCAAAATTATCATTTTTTTCTGATTTTACTACTTATAGGTATGTGTTTGGGCAAAAGGAACATTTTTTGTTTGAGTCTATAAACTACTGACAACATTTCCCCCAAATTCCAAATAAAAATATTATCGTTTAGAGCATTTATTTGCAGAAAATGACAAATGGTCAAAATAACAAAAGAAGATACACATTTTCAGACCTCAAACAATGCAAAGAAACAAGATCAAATTCATTTTAAAACAACATACAATACTAATGTTTACACTTAAGAAGAGTTCCGAAATCAATATTTGGTGCAATAATTCTTATTTTTAATCACAGCTTTCATGCGTCTTGGCATGCTCTCCACAAGTCTTTCACATTGTTCTTGGGTGACTTTATTCCACTCCTGGTGCAAGAACTGAAGTAGCTCAGCTTTGTGTTTGTGTTGAAATTCAACAGACGCTGGAATGGAATGGCTGTAATACATGTAGAGATGCTGCTTTCAGAAAAAAAATGCACCGCTCTCTTATTTTTTTCCAGAGCTGTATACTGTATAATGTCTCTCCCTGAGTGTCCATGGGGTCCCCAACCTAACCTTAAAACCTGCCAACTGTGTTTTATATATATATACACAAGTGAGAATTACACTTCTATGAGCCAGTAATTGCTAACCATTAATATATTTAGATCACTATGTTACCTTTTGTAGTTTTGAAAATGCCAAATTTCCTGAAAACAAGTTTAAAGGAAAAGTAACGTTATTTTACAATCTGAGCCTTCTTTCGGTAATAAAACAAGTCGTTTGACTCACCCATAGCACGTTGGTGTCATTTGGAGCTGTTTGGTAAAAGTTATGTTGTAGCGTATCCATTAGCATGAGTACTCGGGGCATTACTTTGCAGTCTCCAAATAACACAAACTTTAGCACTTTTCAAATCATAGAAGCCCGATGTCTTAATGTAAGATTTCGTTTGAAGCAAAAGTGGCCTGTAATCCGAGATTTATCCATAGTTTTCATCTTTGCGTTTCATGTTTGGGTCCCGGAGCAGTCCGCGCATGCGCGGACTGTGCTCTCAGCTCCCGGGACCCAAACATGAAACGCAAAGCTGAAAACTATGGATAAATCTCGGATTACAGGCCACTTTTGCTTCAAACGATTTCTTACATTAAGACATCGGGCTTCTATGATTTGAAAAGTGCTAAAGTTTGTGTTATTTGGACACCGCAAAGTAATGCCCCGAGCAAATGATACAGCACCATGTTAAAAGATACGGGATCATTAGTAGAACAGAACGGCTCAACACAAGTTCTGCGATACTGCTCCAATTGACAGAAAAATGCTATGGGTGAGTAAAACTACTTGTTTTATTGCCGAAAGAAGGCTCAGATTGTAAAAAAACGTTAATTTGCCTTTAAAACCTGCCAACTGTGTTTTATATATATATACACAAGTGAGAATTACACTTCTATGAGCCAGTAATTGCTAACCATTAATATATTTAGATCACCATGTTACCTTTTGTAGTTTTGAAAATGCCAAATTTGCTGAAAACAAGTTTAAAAGTTCAAGACTCCATGCACAGCTTACAGCAGGAACATTCAACAATTAAAAAAAAAACTAAAACAGAAGGTTTACCGCACACTTGTTTGACTTTATTCTTTATTAGGCTATGGCGAACAACACGTTTCGCCTCTACACCGTCATCAGGTTCGCTCAGGTATAATAACTTTATTAAGTTTGTTTTGTTTTTGATGCTCTTGAGTCTCTAAGTAGCTGTAAATGACTCCCTCTTCAGAGCGATATGACACTTCAGCGTGTGTCCCACTAATGGAACTACTGCATCAGGTTTGTCGAGTTGTTGTGTTTAGTTTTGCATCATGTTTTTGTATATTCATGTAGAATTGTCCTATGGGAGCATGAGTGACGTAGGGTTGTGGGCTGGTTTGGATAGAACCTTACAGCTAAACTTAAGGTGGGTTTGAGGGCCCAGGAGAGCTAGATGATTACTCAAACATGCAGGGATGACAACTAAAACCTCTTCAGGCATTTTTTGATGAGGGAACAACATTAATAACAAGGCAGCAAGGTAACAAGATATTTTGCGTACCCCATCCTGTTCTGAAATGCGTGTAATTATTGGATTACTTTATCATTCAACCTGTCATTCTTCTTTCAAATGGTAATTGTTCAAAATGTTTACTGGGAACTCAGATCTTAATTGTAATTACCTGTACTTAAAAATAAGTTCTTTTTTTTCTTGTCTCAGCTTTGATAAACGATGCCCTTTGGGAATGGGGTTAAGCCAGATTTCCCACGACGTTAGTTAAAAACAAAATATGAAGTACGAACAACAAATATTAGTATAAGGACAAAAGCTGAAGTTGTATTTTGAGCCATATGCGCCTTGTGACTATTTCTCATGAGGAATACTGATATTATTGCATTAAACGTGAAGTCACTGGGTTGCTAAATTTGAACTTCTGCATGTTGTTCTTTGGTTTGTCCTAAAATAGTGCTTCACTGGGAAAACCAATGGGATTTTATTATTAGCATTTATTCAGATTTTCTGAAAAACTTAAATATGGATCGTTTCTTGAAGTCTTTTAGCCTGAACTGGGGACTGTGTTGTTTTGGAACACTTATCTGCGTTCATGGCTATTTTCAACATTAGCACTAACAGCACTAATAGATAAATGCTTCATAGTAAAGGCAATTTTAGTGACGATATAATCAGAACAAGTCCTGTAAGATAAGGTACACTTTATTGTCCCCCTAAGGAAATTTGTCCTTAAATTTGTCCAACTAATCGGAAAAAAAATGTGACTAATCAGTTTAATAGTATTATTCTGTAACATGTGCAAATCTCTCTGAAAACACGCCTTTATTACTTGATCAAAGGAGAAGTTCAATTTGTCAACTGGACAAAGTTTGTTTGGTTGAAAACGTTTCGCCGCTCATCCGAGAGGCTTCTTCAGCTCTGGCCCTCATGCTGGTTCGACCCTGTTTATATCTAGCTGCAAGGGAGGAGCTAGCTTCCCTGAACAAAGCTGACCTATCCCCGCTACTCTCTTTTGTTTTACGAATTCCTCTGGCGTCTTGTATTAGCATATCTATCAGCCCGCTCACTACACTGAAACCATCAGCTAATCTGTCTCTTTGTATTTCAAATTTCTCTGGCGTCCAATTCCCTATTCAAGACAACGACCCTCTCCACCCCTCTGCAATGGCTTGTCTGTCCTAATGATTCTTTGTTTGAGAATCGAATTATAGATGGGAGACAAGTTGTGTCTAACTCCCCCATTTCTGTTTAATGACGGATTCTCTTTTTTGACAAAAATAGCCTCTTTAACTCCCCTCTCAAACCAGTTCTTTTCCCTGGCTAAGATCTGAACCTCACTGTCCTCAAATGAATGGCCCACGGCTTCTAGGTGAAGATGAACGGCAGATGACGGTCCACTCTGGCCCGCCCGCCTGTGTTGGTACATCCTCTTGTGAAGTGGCTGCTTGGTTTCCCCAATATAGCGCTCACTGCAGTCTTCACTACACTGAATGGAGTAGACCACATTGCTTTGTTTGTGGCTCGGTGTTTTGTCCTTTGGGTGGACCAGTTTTTGTCTTAAAGTGTTTGTGGGTTTGAAATAAACTGGGATTTCATATTGTCTGAAAATCCTCTGTAGTTTTTCCGAAACGCCGGCCAGGTACGGAATCGCTACCCCTTTCCTCCTGGGTTCGGATTCTCTGTTGTCTTGTTTATTGCCCTTGTTTCTTGCCCTTGTCCCTTGAGTCTCACTGCAGTTGTCTTGAATAGGGAATTGGACGCCAGAGAAATTTGAAATACAAAGAGACAGATTAGCTGATGGTTTCAGTGTAGTGAGCGGGCTGATAGATATGCTAATACAAGACGCCAGAGGAATTCGTAAAACAAAAGAGAGTAGCGTGGATAGGTCAGCTTTGTTCAGGGAAGCTAGCTCCTCCCTTGCAGCTAGATATAAACAGGGTCGAACCTGCATGAGGGCCAGAGCTGACGAAGCCTCTCGGATGAGCGGCGAAACGTTTTCAACCAAACAAACTTTGTCCAGTTGACAAATTGAACTTCTCCTTTGATCATGGATTCTACCTGGACGACTGAGGGACTTTTCACGCACGCCTTTATTACCCATCTCATAATGGCATAATATTATTTTAAATCTCGAGTACCCATATACTACCGTTGTCCATTTTACCGTTGTCTGCGTCTCATTATAAAACACTTTTATCGACTGCAAGCCCCGAGAACGAGCTTTGGGACAAAAGTGCATTGGCTGTCCACCTTTGCCAGTGTTGGCATGCTAGTTGTGTTAACATTACTATGCCACCTAAAGCATTGTGGTCTCTGAAAGTTGTGAAACACAGTCGAAAAATGGTGTGGTGAATAATTAGGATTCTGGGGATGCGTTAAGAAAGTGAGGAGTAACTCTGGACCACTCCAAACAGGTAAAAATAAACAGTAATAGTTCTGTTTTCAGTTTGAAGACAGTAAAAATGAGGTCCAGCGCCATTAATTGATAGTACTCCTTATGTGGCCTTAAATCAGCACAGTTCTTCCCTTAACTTGATTCAAATTATATTTTAAAAAACACCCTACTTAACCGGTTACCTTAAAACGTGGCTGGTCCACAGGTGGCTATTGTGGACGCTCTCAAACTGAGGCTTTCAAAGGATCTCCGTCCACTCGTCCTAATTATTTCTTAGATCAATACTGAAAAAATTAGTTGGGTCCCAAGTCAGATTTCTATAGAGCAAAGGCAGCGAAAGAATGAACGAAGCAAACGAAAAACAACCTGCGTAACAGTGTTCACTATTTACTTTTACAATTGCTTAGGATAATGTATTTATTTAATATTTTCCCAGATAAATCCATTGAGAACAGCACAAGCAGAATACACTGACATAAACTCACACAGCAATAATAATATGGAACAGTGAATCGTAAAATGACACAGTATAAGGTTGGTGGTGTGATTCCAGCATCATTTTGGTCCGGGGGCCGTATCCAACCTACTTTGATCCGAAAGGGGCCGGATCAGAAAACTCATGGCAAATGTACCCCAAAAATCGCAATAAGTCCAAATATTTGTGCAGAGAAATGCAAATCTATTAGAGAAGTCTTTTTTATTTGATGAACTCTTTCTTTTACAAAATATTATGAACAACCTGAAACTTTAAGAAAAATGCAATTTCAACACAATGCTTTAACATTAACTCGTATGCATTTCACAGAATTTAGTCATGCTTTATTTTTCAGGGATGAAAGAGTTCCGCCTTATAGTGGATCTCTGCTTTTTTTTCAGCCGCGTGTTTATTTTATTTTTTCTGTGCAAATGCGTTAAGAAAGATTTTGGGTATATATATACGTATAGTTGTGTTTAGTGTCACCAGCCGTCCCTTGAAAAATGGAATCGTCCCGTATTAAAAATGTACCACGCGAGCCCATGTGAGCCGCGGGCGGACACCGCATGTAACGGTGCGCCCCCCCCCCCCGGCCGTAAAAAAAAATTCAGCCGGGAGAGGGGTTGTGTGTGTGTGTGCCCTGTCTTTCCGCTTTTTTATGACAGGACACTTTCATGCCTGATTTTTGCTCTTGAAACTTGGCATCTTTTAGCTGCACAAGTGCATCAGTATCAGGCCCCCTGTCCTGAGGAGCTGCCAACCCGGCGTCCACTTTTCTCATTTCTGACATTTTGCAGATGAGGGTGTCACGGTCAACAGTCAAAACGATGGTTCTTTAAGAGCTTTGGAAAGAGGCGAGTCTTCATTTGTGCTGCTCTGGTGGGAGGTGCTGGAGACGCTGCTATGCAAAGCTGTGCAGAAAAGAGGCGTAGAAAATTACCAATGTTTTAATAGAAAATCACCCGAGGGCCAGATTAAAGGTCTTGAAGGGCTGGATCTGGCCCCTGGGCCGTATGTTTGACACTGCTGATCTAATGCATAATGTTGTGCTGTTGAGCAAGACCGCTCACTCAACAGCTCTGCCTGTGACGGTTGGTTACCACCCCCAAACATCCTGCTTACGTCATGACGATGTGTTTATTAACATTTTTCACACATTTTGCTGTCAAGGTAATGCTAATAACAACTAGCATGCTAGTCACGTTTTAGATTCTGTTTAATGCTTACGTTGGGTTTGAGAAAGTTCAAGCTTAACGTACTTCTAACCACAAGGAGCGTTCAAATAGAGATGAACAGATTGCTCAAACATGGAGGAAGCTTAAAACCTCTTCAGGCATGTTATCGATCAGGAACAATTCTATAACATGGCAGAAAGCGACAAATAGTTGCATAATACACCCTCTTTAATGCATGTAATTCAACACAACAACTAGCATGCTAACGCACAGTTCCTGATTATCTGACAATAAATGCTTCATAATTAGATCCAGACCGTGCTCAGCTGACTATTATGACGTCAAAAGCTACTTAAAATATATCTGTACTGGGGCAAGACAAACTTTGCTCAAATACACGGGGAAAATCACGTACAGGACCTTTTAAGTATTTACCGTTCCGTCCCATGGTTCTTACAAACCCAGCGGTTGTTTCTGTGGCTAAGAGACTGGTCCGCTCCCCTCGGGTTTCTCTATTGCTCTAATTGACATGATGAGCGACCACTGCGCACATAATGACAGTCTCATGCTCCTGACCGGAACTTTCTATGGGGGAATCCTCAGCTGTGGACGCTAAAACAGATGTATCAACATGTTTACTGACATTTATTCGTATATAACACGTCACTTCTGCCTTGTGTTTTGGATCTAAAGGTGCACTATGTTACTCTTTTGGTAGAGGGTCCGTCACCTGTTTGTCTCCATGGAGATAAAGAAGACATATTGTGCTTGTGTCTGGTATATAGTTATAATCTCTGACACCCCTGGATTTTTGTTCAAAGTTCAAAGTCAGCTTTATTGTCACAAACCATATGTACAGGTTGCACACACAGGATTTGAAATTGCAGCGCCCCCTAGGCCCACAGTGAACATAAAACATGTGATAAACAAGACAATAAACACAATGACTAAAACGTCACATATACCCGTTGCAAAAGTACAGTAGACTTGTATATGATACAAATAGGTAAAACACACAATGTGTAGTGTAATAAAGCTCAAATGGTGTCATTTAAGCAGCAGTGTCAGTGTCATTTAAGTGTCATTCAAGCAGCAGTGTCATTTAAGCAGCAGTGTCCGTGTCATTTAAGTGTAATTTAAGCAGCAGTGTCTGTGTCATTTAAGCAACAGTGGCAGTGTCATTTAAGCAGCAGTGGCAGTGCCATTTAAGTGTCATTTAAGCAGCAGTGTCATTTAAGCAGCAGCAACATTTAAGTGTCATTTAAGCAGCAGTGCCAGTATCATTTAAGCAGCAGTGTCATTTAAGTGTCATTTAAGCAGCAGTGTCATGCAAGTGTCATTTAAGCAGCAGTGTCATTTAAGTGTCATTTAAGCAGCAGTGTCAGTGTCATTTAATTATCATTTAAGCAGCAGTGTCATTGGGGGAGGGAGGGCAGGGAGAGAGTTCAGCATCCTGACTGCTTGGTGGATGAAGTTTATGTTATAATTTGTACATTTTGAATCGCTATATTCATCTAAAACGATTTAATAAAAGAAACACGTCCAATGACTTCTGCTTTAGAAAACTGTGGTGTCCGATGGGAGCTGATGTCGCCATCAGCGTCATCATCTCTGAGGGACAGCTGCAAATCACAGAATTTTTTGATATGGATCAGTAGTGATACTCCCGAATCCTACATGTATCACTGATTTAGAAAAAAAAATATTGGAGATGAAATTATAGCTCAAAAATACGTAGGAAAACAGGCATTCTGACTGTGAGCGGAGTTGTCTCTCCACAGATCTGACCTGTCACTTGGCCTGGTTTAGTTTCCAAGAAGTTAGAAAGCTTTAATACCATACTGGGAAACCTTTAAAACATATCTCCATGGAAACAGGACAGTAAGAACACATGTTTTTTAGTAATTAAAACATTCAGAAGAAAAATATTAGACTGCATAGTGGTAAAACTTCATAATATTCGGGACAGTAATGGAAAATCCCAGATGCAGGACTTTCACACGTTTTCCCGTTTCAAACATGCCTCTGATGGATGCCTCTGTTTTCACACTCGGGCCTGTGATGTTTACAATATTTTACTGTAACTTTGACAGTTTTATCTTACCGTTTACTTAACTTTTTTATATCTTTCTTTCTTTCTCTTTCTTTCTGTGTGACTGTGCTGCCTGGACCCATGTTTTTGTGGTGATTTGGAAATTACATTGTCATTTTGTGTGTGTTACTCACATTTTTGCCCGTTTGCGCTGCATTTGTGTGGATTTGTGTGGATTTGTTTTGTGTTTCTCATCATTTACCATGCATGTGTGTGTACTGTAAATTGCGTTATGGTCGTGCATTTTGATTTCATTATCGACAAATACATTTTGTATATATATTTTTGGGTGAAATTGCAATGAATTTATGATTTTGTGTGTCTCGTGTTTTATTTGTGTGCGTGTGTGTGTCATCATTTTGTGGTTGTGCATTCTGATTTCATTATCGACAATCACGTTTTTGTGGTGAATTAAATTAAATGTATTTTTGTGTATTTTTTGGGTGAAATTGCATTGAATTTTTAATTTTGTGTGTCTCATATTTTCTTTATGTGCATGTGTGTTGGTGTGTTTTGTTATGGTGTAATTTAAATCATTTTGTGGTTGTGCGTTTTGATTTTCGGGACATCTTGTGGGCTGGGCTGCTTGTGTTTGTAACCCATTTGTTGTGTTAAAAAATTAAATTTCATAATCAAAATTGTTTTAAATTTGTGTGTGTGACTTGTGTTTCATTCAACCGTAAATCATCTTGCGGTTGCTCATTTGGATTTTGGCATGTTTTGTACTTTTGTCTGAAACTCATATTTAAATTTTTCTTACGTTTTTGTTTTCCCAAATTACATTTTCTATGTTATATTTTTGCTGTTGGGTTTGCTTGCTTTCTCGTGGTGAACCGTAAATCATTGTGGTTGTGAATTTTGATTTTGATTTTTTTTGTGTGGGCTTCCTGGTTTTTTTTATATATATTTTTTTTTATTCAATTTTTTCACACACCCCTGCGTATTTGTTGTTGTGTGGATGTTTTGGATGTCGCAGAGGTCCAGCGCTCACAGGGGGATGACATGCATGTGCCCGTGCTGCTAACATCGCCGAGGACTAGCCCACTAACCCACCGCAGACCCCCGCAACATGACGGACGTGCTGGTAAAAAAAAAAAACTATAACTCTTTCATTGCTGTTTCTTCTTCTGCTTCATCGCTGCTGTTTTTATTACAGTTTAAAGGGCCAATATTACGCTGGTTTCTGATCATGTTATAATGTTGTTTCCCCATTTAAACAAATACAGCTCTGGAAAAAAACAAGAGACCACTGCATTTTTTTCTTAAATCAGCATCTCTACATGTATCACAGCCATTCCATTCCAGCGTCTGTTGAATTCAACACAAACACAAAGCTGAGCTACTTCAGTTCATGCACCAGGAGTGGAATAAAGTCACCCAAGAACAATGTGAAAGACTTGTGGAGAGCATGCCAAGACGCATGAAAGCTGTGATTAAAAATAAGGGTTATTGCTAGGGCTGTCAGTTTAAAGCGTTAATTAGATTAATTAATTACACTGGAAATTAATGCGTTATAAAAATTAACGCAAATTAATTACGAGTGGCAGTTCAATGCGCTCAGGCTGAATTGCCTGAAAGGAGCCTGAACTTGTGCGGGAGGTTGAGCGCTATTGACTAGATATAGTCGGCCTCACCTCCACTCACAGCTTGAGCTCTAGAACCCAACTCCTTGAGGAGGGCTGGAGCCTCCATTTCTCTGGCGTTGCCCGCGGGGAACGGCGGCGGGCTGGTGTGGGCCTGCTCATTGTCCCACAGCTCAGCCGCCGAGTGTTGGAGTTCACCCCGGTGAACGAGAGGGTCGCGTCCCTCCGCCTTCGGGTCGGGGACAGGTCTTTCACTGTTGTGTCGGCCTATGGGCCGAACAGCAGTGCAGAGTACCCGGCCTTCTTGGAGTGCCTGGGAGGGGTACTGGACAGTGCACCGACCGGGCACTCCGTTGTTCTCCTGGGGGACTTCAACGCCCACGTGGGCAGCGACAGTGACACCTGGAGAGGGGTGATTGGGAGGAACGGCCTCCCTGATCTGAACCCGAGCGGTGTTCTGTTATAGGACTTCTGTGCTAGCCACAGTTTGTCCATAACGAACACCATGTTCGAGCACAAGGGTGTCCATCAGTGCACGTGGCACCAGGACACCCTAGGACGGAGGTCGATGATCGACTTTGTTGTCGTGTCATCTGACCTCCGGCCACGTGTCTTGGACACTCGGGTGAAGAGAGGGGCAGAGCTGTCAACCGATCACCACCTGGTTGTGAGTTGGGTCCGCTGGCAGGGGAGGAAGCCGGAGAGATCTGGCAGGCCCAAGCGTATCGTGAAGGTCTGTTGGGAACGTCTGGCAGAGCCCTCTGTCAGGGGTACCTTCAACTCACACCTCCGGGAGAGCTTCTCCCGGATTCCGGGGGAGGCTGGGGACATAGAGTCCGAATGGGCTCTGTTCTCGGCCCCTATTGTCGATGCGGCTGCCCGTAGCTGTGGTCGTAAGGTCTGTGGTGCCTGTCGCAGCGGCAATCCCCGAACCCAGTGGTGGACACCGGAAGTAAGGGATGCCATCAGGCTGAAGAAGGAGTCCTATCGGGCCTTGTTGGCTCATGGGACTCCTGAGGCAGCTGACGGGTACCGGCGGGCCAAGCGTGCTGCAGCCTGGGTGGTTGCAGAGGCAAAAACTCGGGTTTGGGAGGAGTTCGGAGAGGCCATGGAGGAGGACTATCGGACAGCCTCAAAGAAATTCTGGCAAACTGTTCGGCGCCTCAGAAGCAGTGCTTCACCAACACTGTTTACGGTGCTGGTGGGGGGCTGTTGACCTCGACTGGGGATGTTATCGGACGGTGGAAGGAATACTTTGAGGATCTCCTCAATCCCGCCGTCACGTCTTCCAAGGAGGAAGCAGAGGCTGGAGACTCGGAGGCGGACTCGTTCATCACCCTGGCTGAAGTCACTGAGGTGGTTGGAAAGCTCCTCGGTGGCAAGGCCCCGGGGGTGGATGAGATCCGTCCTGAGTATCTTAAGTCTCAGAATGTTGTGGGGCTGTCTTGGCTGACACGTCTCTGCAACATCGCGTGGCGGTCGGGGACAGTACCTCTGGACTGGCAGACCGGGGTGGTGGTCCCTCTGTTTAAGAAGGGGGACCGGAGGGTGTGTTCCAATTATCGGGAAATCACACTCCTCAGCCTTCCCGGTAAGGTCTATTCCAGGGTGCTGGAGAGGGGAATACGACCGATAGTCAAACCTCGGATTCAGGAGGAGCAGTGTGGTTTTCGTCCCGGCCGGGGAACACTGGACCAGCTCTATACACTTCATCGGGTGCTCGAGGGTGCATGGGAGTTTGCCCAACCAGTCCACATGTGCTTTGTGGATCTGGAGAAGGCATTCGACCGTGTCCCTCGTGGGGTCCTGTGGAGAGTGCTCTGGGAGTACTGGGGTTCGGGGCCCTTTGCTAAGGGCTGTTCGGTCCCTCTATGACTGGAGCAGGAGCTGCGTTCGCATTGCCGGTAGTAAGTCGGACCTGTTTCCGGTGCATGTTGGACTCCGCCAGGGCTGCCCTTTGTCACCGGTTCTGTTCATTATATTTATGGACAGAATTTCTAGGCGCAGTCAGGGGCCGGAGGGGATCCGGTTTGGGAACCACAGGATCTCATCTCTGCTGTTTGCGGATGATGTTGTCCTGATGGCTTCATCAAACCGGGACCTCCAATGTGCACTGGGGCGGTTTGCAGCTGAGTGTGAAGCAGCTGGGATGAGGATCAGCTCCTCCAAATCCGAGGCCATGGTTCTCGACCGGAACAAGGTGGCTTGCCCTCTCCGGGTGGGTGGGGAATCCTTGCCTCAGGTGGAGGAGTTCAAGTATCGCGGGGTCTTGTTCACGAGTGAGGGGAGGATGGATCGTGAGATTGACAGGCGGATCGGTGCTGCGTCGGCAGTGATGCGGTCACTGTACCCGACCGTTGTGGTGAATCTACATTCCTACCCTCACCTATGGTCATGAGCTCTGGGTAATGACCGAAAGGACAAGATTGCGGATACAAGCAGCCGAAATGAGTTTCCTCCGTAGAGTGGCTGGGTCCTTAGAGATAGGGTGAGGAGCTCGGTCTCACGGGAGGAGCTCGGAGTAGAGCCGCTGCTTCTCCACGCCGAGAGGAGCCAGCTGAGGTGGCTCGGTTATCTGTTTTGGATGCCTCCTGGACGCCTCCCTCGGGAGGTGTTCCGGGCATGTCCCACCGGGAGGAGGCCCCGGGGAAGACCCAGGACACGCTGGAGGGACTGTGTGTCCCGGCTGGCCTGGGAACGCCTTGGGGTCCCCCCGGAGGAGCTGGAGGAAGTGTCCGGGGTGAAGGAGGTCTGGGCGTCCCTGCTTAGACTGTTGCCCCCGCGACCCAGCCCCGGATAAGCGGAAGAAAATGGATGGATGGAATTCAATGCGCGCATTTTTAATTTGGCGTGCGGCAAGCAAATCGCTTGAACGGCAAGTTTATTTATAAAAAGAACGAAGATGGGACTATCGACAAGAACGCTGTGATTTGTAGCTTTTGTAAAAAAGAATTTTCCGATCACCGAAGCTGCTCCAGCCTGACGGATCATTTGAACGATAAACACGTCTGGACAAGTTCCATCGTTACCGGTGATAGAACGAGCGTGAGCGCACTTCAACAAACCAACAAACCACCAAACCACGCTCACAGAATTTGGGAAACGAATGAGCAAAGCGACCACAGAAAAACTGACAAACTCAATCGCAAAGTGGGTTAGTTTCTTCGCTTGCTCGATCGCTCAATCCCTCTCAATCTCTTTCTCTCTCTCACACTCTTAAAATTAGATTAATTAGATTAATTTATTACAAATCC
Organism: Paratrypauchen microcephalus; assembly: GCA_036785185.1. NCBI lineage: Eukaryota > Metazoa > Chordata > Actinopteri > Gobiiformes > Gobiidae > Paratrypauchen > Paratrypauchen microcephalus. The sequence continues at coordinate 1,633,423 of JAVJIX010000103.1, read as the reverse complement.
TGTAATTAATTAGATTAATTATCGCCTGACAGCACTCGTTATTGCACCAAATATTGATTTCTGAACTCTTCTTAAGTGTAAACATTAGTATTATGTTGTATTAAAATGAATTTGATCTTGTTTCTTTGCATTATTTGAGCTCTGAAAACATGTATCTTTTTTGTTATTTTGACCATTTGTCATTTTCTGCAAATAAATGCTCTAAACGATAATATTTTTATTTGGAATTTGGGGGAAATGTTGTCAGTAGTTTATAGACTCAAACAAAAATGTTCCTTTTGCCCAAACACATACCTATAAGTAGTAAAATCAGAAAAACTGATCATTTTGCAGTGGTCTCTTATTTTTTTTCCAGAGCTGTAAATACGCAGCATTTATGTATTAAACATGGCTGAATGTAACAAAACCAAATCCCAGGCATGTTTTTGATGAGGAACTACATTATAACATAGATCAGAAAATAGCAAATATAAAGCCTTTAGGTTCAAGTTTCATTTCATGCTGCAATTAAATGGGGCGTTTTCAGTTCCGCAAACGTACACTGTACACTTTTATATTGTGGAACTACTGTATATTGCAAAAGTGTTGGTAATGCAGTTGTATGAATTTAAAGGGATATGCCACCCCCAGGTCAAACTTGGGCATCTCCCCACAGTCCAGAGACTAAAATAAGTGGTGGAAAGCGTTTTCCTGGTCACCCAGCCAATGTCCGAGTCTGTCAGCACTGACCGCCGCGCGCAGCTGCAGCTACTCCGCGTTAGACTGGAGTCTAACGTCGCCAGAGAAAGATTTCGGCCAAAAGGAATTAATTTGCTCGATGCGTTTCCCAATTACTTTCTGTGTAGTGCGCATTCATATCGAGTGCAAATAAATGTGCAAATCAACACGGAGAGCTTGACTTGGTCATTTTGGGTGGGAACTATTTTTCAGTGCGGAAAAAGACAGCCGAAGCACACACCACGCTGACAGGGGAATCCCAGTTACGCACCAGGAAGGGAGTTCCCCTGTTACGCAGCGTGGTGTGTGCTTCGTCTTCGGTGCCGTGCTCCTCGCGCGGTGCCGTGCTCCTCGCGCAGTGCGTGCGCCTCGCGCAGTGCGAGCTGGTGCGTGCTCCTCGCGCGGTGCGAGCTGGTGCGTGCTCCTCGCGCGGTACGTGCTGGTGCGTGCTCCTCGCGCGGTGCCGTGCTCCTCGCGCGGTGCCGTGCTCCTTGCGCAGTGCGTGCTCCTCGCGCGGTGCGAGCTGGTGCGTGCTCCTCGCGCGGTGCGAGCTGGTGCGTGCTCCTCGCGCGGTACGTGCTGGTGCGTGCTCCTCGCGCGGTGCGTGCTGGTGCGTGCTCCTCGCGCGGTGCGTGCTGGTGCGTGCGCCTCGTGCGGTGCGTGCTGGTGCGTGCGCCTCGCGCGGTGCCGTGCTCCTCGCGCGGTGCTGTGCTCCTCGCGCGGTGCCGTGCTCCTTGCCCGGTGCCGTGCTCCTCGCGCGGTGCGTTCATGTCTCCGCGCTGCTTCCGGAGTCGTGTCTCCCCCCACGCTTCACTGTTTAATACATTTTGTTGAAAATCTTGCGTGTTCGGCGCTAGAGCTAAGAGGGTGAGTAAGGTGCTTTTTGAGTGGGGATAACAGCGGGGCGTGCATCTAAGCGCGCATCACGTTTCGTAACTTGAATTTTCTTTCGTATCTAGAGACCAAAATTTAACGTGAAGGCATTTCCTAACTTGGATTTTTCCTATGTAGGGTCTTTCGTAAGGTGAGGTACCACTGTACTATCTGCATAATAATAAATAATAATAATAATACACCTGACATATATAGCGCTTTTTTGGACACTCAAAGACGCTTTACAAACAAAATAGGAATCATCTCACATCTAACAATAAAGCGTTCTATTGTCCAAAATCAGAAAGTGCACAGTTAGCATGCTAGTTGTTGTTAGTTTAGCTTTTTTTTTTTAGAGATTTGCCATTTAAAGAAGCTACTGAAGTAAATATGGGCCGTGCATGCGCTGTTTGAGACTGTTTAGCTCAAAGCAGTGGGTTCAAAACTGGTATATATGCACAAATAATGACATGAAAAAAGTCATTTGTATGATTTCAGCCCTGGAATTGCCATTCCCTATTAAACAAAAGCTAAAACTACCACTACATGACATCACAAGGTGGAGCAGAGCATTTTGAGCTTTGGAAATGTAGACAGATGAATAATAAAGGGTTACTCAAAACATGTGTGAATGAAACAAAACTCAATTCCATTCCGTAATATGGGACTTTTAATATTTTTCCTTTAAAAATGTGTTCTTTATAATGGTTTGAATTTCTTTATTTAGGCCACAATTAACAAATCTCACCACAATACAAGCTAGAATTGTTTCAGTCGAATTGTACAACAGTGCATCTCTTCACCTCTATTTTTCTACACTTTCTTTCCACATACGGTCTTTTCCTCTCTACTCACACCTCATCCGTCTCCAAACGACTTTATTGGTTCAAAATTACACCTCAACTTGTCACGGAGAAGTGCTTTCCTAAATGGACGTTCTGGTTTTCCTTCGCCTGGGGGTCGGCGCAGTGAAATTAGCCAAGTTTGGTGCTTCTTTGTCAACTTGTTTGGCATGTCTGAACTGGATCCTCGCCGTCCAGGGAATGTTAAGATCCCTCTCCTCTTTGTACGCATGAGTAAAGGATGGGTGGTTTTACTTTTTTTTTCTTTCTTTTTTTTTTTTGTTCTTTGGAAAAGAAGCCAGGTCTGATTCATCAAGTTTCACACTCAAAGCGGGAAGCTACGAGTGTCACAACTGTTTCCTGCCTGTCGCTGCCGCTGCCACTGCTGCTGCTGTTGCACTGGGTTTTTTGTATCTCAATCGTGGATATTTTTTGTTTTTTGTTTTGGTAGTTTTTCAGTGTGGGGGAAATTGTTTGGGGTGTTGTTTGATGGATGGAATGAAGCGTTGAGTTCTGGCAGGGTTCGTCGGTCTGGAACTGCTCAATCCGGTGAGGTCGGTGATACTTTTTGTAGCAATTGTAGTATTAGTAGTGTTACATGAGCTAGTATTGTGGATGCTCAGTGCTGTGTACTTTCTAATAATTTGGTTTGTTAGCCGCCTCGACAACTTCACTACATCTCTTTGCAAATAGAGGTAGCATCGTGATTTGATGTACCTGACCCAGTTACCTTAACGGGATCTCAGCCTTAAAACAGAATTTGTGCGTTAAACATGTGTAAACGAAACAAAACACAACTCCGAGTATGTTTTTGAGGAGAAAACAATATAATTACATAGATCAGAAATGAGTAAATTGTTGTTTTTTTTGTTTTTTGTTTTTTTTGTGTGCTTCAATAAAATAAAATAGGGCATTTTCAGTTCCCAAATCTTACATTGAACAGTTATATGTGTATATGCAGTTTGGTTGTAATGATGGTTTCAAACGTGCCGGTATTGCTTTTGTATGAACGTCGTTAAGGCAAATGAAATATTTTAGCTTAATACTGGAAAAAAAAAAGTTGAAGTTTAAGTTTATGTCAGGGGTGGGATGAGATACAATTTCCACAAGACGAGACACGAGATTGGATCTACGAGAAAGACGCAAGATGAAATTTTGACTTTGGGCTATAATATTTCATTTCATTTATTTATTTATTTATTCATTTCGAGCAGGTCAACACAAGGAAATAAATACATGTAACCAATATACAGTCAAATACATTCACTTTTTTTGCTCGAAAAGGAGTGGGAAGAAGAAAGCGTATTGAATCCCACCTCTGTCTTCCAAAACGGAACTTAAATGATTGATTTAGCTTCCTTGTCAGTTCAGTTGAAAAACACAAAAACAAAACAAAAAATTCCATTCTTGTACAAAAAACAACTTTTGATCAGGGACAGTAAATTACACATAAGGTGTTTCTATCAGGAACATTTAAAGGTCCCATGGCATGAAATTTTCACTTTCTGAGGTTTTTGAACGTTAATGTGAGCTCCCCTACCCTGTTTAGGCCCCCCACCATGGTTAAAAGTTGCGAAATGTCTAAACTGAGCATTTGCGATCCTTTTCTGCGTTACAAAAAATCGGAGCTCAAACGGGCGATTTTGAGCAAGGCACCTGATTGACGTCAGATCGAAAAAAGAAATGCAAATGCAGTTCCACCCCCCGTCTGTCTGAACTCAGCGTCTCTGTAAATCACGCCCAGAGAGTTTGGACTGCGAATGCGCTAGGCAATGCGAAATGCGTTTTTTTATTTGCCTGGAGGCACGTCCAAGTCTTTCTAGGCTCGGAAGTCCTTTATCTGAGCCTCTGGACCTTTGAACAGCAGTGGTTTAATTTTATTTTCTGTGGAAATGTGTTTATTTTTCAATGGAACGCTTCAAATCTCTCCCCCCGTGCAAAAACACGGAAATGGATCAGCTGAGAGCTCTGAGCCCAGAGCGGAGAGTTGGGCCACGGCCCCACCCTCTACTATTGGCCAGCTCTTTTCTCCTCATTTGCATTCAAGCAACAATGCCCATTATGACCTGTTCTGAGGGAGAAAAAGTACTCTTTCTCATCTTATCTCTGTTTCTCATGCACTGAGTGTTGATTTTGAAGAAGGATTCATTTACAGTATTAGTGAACCATTAAGGAGCCATATAAAAGCATCAAGAAGTACCATGTCATGGGATCTTTAAAGTAAACATACCAGCAATGGTAAACACAAAAAATACCAACAGTAACACAACTACAATAACACACAAACATAATACCAATGATGGTACAACAACAGCAGATACCAAAGCACAAAACTGATACAGAAAAGTGCTATTTTCATTTCTATATTCAGACCAGACCATGTCTTTATACAAGAACTTAAATTTGTGAATATTTTGGCAGGGCTTTTGCTATAATAAAAACATTGTGCGTTTCATTTCTCAGTTTTAGCCTCACCATTTTTGATTTACTTTATTTAGTATTTCTGCTGTCATCGTAGCTCTAGTTTTTGGGACTACGCACTCTCAAAAATGGTAACTCGCTAATGCTCGATTTTTTTTATTCAAAATGTAAAAACATGAGGAAAAAAATCTCACCAGATCATTTTTACTACAATTTTGTCATTTGGCACGAGATCTTCTCCCATCCTTATTTCAGATATTCATGTATAAAAGTTAAAATGTGCTAAAAATTACAGCAAAATTAGCATTGTTTTAGAAATAGACTCTTATTAGTTATCTTTTCTAGCTGACTTTTTGCTAGACAAATGATTATATCTATTGTACATCGAGGTTTGTGAAATACAGTTTTAACTAACTAAAGATTGAAAGGTTTTAATTTGATAGGGTTTCTGTCTCTTGGGATGTAACAGTAACCGAAATATTGCGGTATCGTATCGTCGAAAGGCTCAAACTAATATCAAGAGCTGTCAGAATATAGTAGGACAACTTTATATTTTACAATTATTCTACATGTTTTAAGGCTGTAAATGCCTCACCACACACATTACACGCTTTTCTCACACTGGAATTAACATTTTCTCACATTTGTCTCTAGTTTCATCGTGGACAAAGCCGTGACAGAGCAGCACGTGTCGTGCACTTCTCCAAGGGGTTGGTGCGCGTCCGGGGACGTGGCAGTGCTCCACGCACGTCTGGCGGGGCTCCCGGAGCCGTGTCTCCCCCCACGCGTCACTATTAATACATTTTGTTGAAAATCTATGAAAGTTTGAGTGTTTAAACTAGAGACAAATATGAGAAAATGCAGCGTGAGGCCGCGTGTACACCGGGGCTGCGAGCACGAGATAGAACTGCGGCGCCCGGACTGCGTGCTCTCAGCCCGAGCCACAAACCGAACACGCACAAACAAATGCAAAAGCCGCACGGAGTGATGTAATCCTGACCTGGTCTAGTCCTGGTTTAGTCCAGGTCTAGACCTGGTTCAGTTCTGGTTTAGTCCAGGGCCAATCCAGGTTTAGACCTAGTTTAGTCCAGGTCTAGACCTGGTTTAGTTCTGGTTCAGTTCAGGGCCAGTCCAGGTTTAGACCTGGTCTAGACCTGGTTTAGTTCTGGTCTAGACCTGGTTTAGTCCACGTTTAGTCCTGGTCTAGTCTCTTAGCCAATAAGGATGCAGAACACATTGTTACACTATAAAAAAAATTGAAAAAATAAAAATAAAAATTGAAAAAAAAAAATCCGCGAAACGAGGCCGCGAACAGTGAACCGCGATAGAGCGAGGGTTCACTGTACAAATAAACTTGCCTTGCCTTGGTGCACAAAAAACAGAGGGAACTACATAGACCATGATCCTTTGGTGCTGTCAGTGCAGACAACATGAAGAAATAACTGTTATTAAGCACTTTTAAATCTTAATTCCTCATTTTAATACAAAACCAAAGGGGTTTCAAGGCTTTAAAAAAGAAAAAAGTATTATATTCACAATTTTGTACGCCTCCGCAAAATATTGCAATAAATATAGAACCGTGAGATGCATATCATGAAAATATTGCATCAAGGGATTTTTATATCGTTACATCCCAAGATATCGTATCGTCAAAATCGTCTGAAAATAATATCGAGAGCTGTCACAGTTAGGGATGTCAACAATTAAATCGATTAACGATTAATTGTCGATTAAGACGTTGGTCGAACAAAATGCATTAATTGTTATTAATCGCTAATCGCGGACATGCGCACCCGCGTGATCACGAAACAAGGCAACCGCGCGCTGCGCCAAGCTCGACTCACAGCCGGCTGCAGGCGCCAACGGCACTGCTCAGCAGCCCCGGGTGTACGCGCGAGGCGAGATTGAACCGCGGCGCCCAGGAATGCGCCGCAACGTGCCGCTGCTGGTCCTGCGCAGCCGGCCCGCGGCCCGGGCCACGAGACCCGCGCGGCTGGCCTGCGGCCTGGGTCCCAAGCTTCACGCGGCTGGCCCGCGGCTTGGGCCCCGAGCCACAAACCAGCGGCACACAGCGGCCCAATCCTGGTTCAGTCCAGGTCCAGACCTGGTCCAGTCCACGTTTAGTCCTGGTCTAGCCTCTTAGCCAATCAGGACAGAACATAATGTTACACTATAAAAAAAAAAAAGGAAAAAAAAAGGAAAAAAAACAAAAACAAAAGAACCGCGATAGAGCGAGGGATTACTGTATTTTGTTATTCAGCATCAATATATTTGTCTGCTTTTTACTAAGGAATAATTAATTGAGGAATATACAATATAATAATACTATGATATATGTATGACTCAGTGTTATGTATACTATAGCTTATATTCTTAAAGACCCTATTGAAACAGTAAAATTCAGGTGAAAAACGCCGCTTATCAGTTAATCGTTGATCGATCGATAAGGTCAGTCAACTATCAATTAATTAATTAATCGATAATTTGCATCCCTAGTCACAGTATATTGAATTACAAGTTCCGTTGCTCAAATCCATAGTTTTTTAGTAGCAACAGCAAATAAACGTAAGGAACTACATAGACCATGATGCATTTCAGCGCAGACAACATGAAGAAATATATTTTTTACTTTTAATTCTGGGGTTATGACGGTAATGATTCACACCAAAATCTCGTCAAGGTATTTAAATGTAAAGAGTATCCTATCTACAATTCTGTAAGCCTCTCCAAAATTTCACAGGAAATATTGTACCGTAAAATGAATATCGTGATAATATCGTTCTGTGAGATTTGGATATCGTTACATTGTTACTGTCTCTGTTATAAAAGGTCTTTTAACATGGATTTGACAGGATGTATAGTTCAGATAAATGGTCACATTTTTATATGGCACCCAAAGCGCTTTACAACAAGGAACCACTCGCCCATTCACACATTAGTGTACGCAGACACTGGGGGCGAGATTGGTTAAATGTCTTGCCCAAGGACACAACGGCAGCATTCATCTGTGGGAGCTGGAATCATACCGCCAAACTGTGGGTCAGTGGATCTGACCGCTCAACTGATGATGTTTTTTTTTTTTTTTTTATGTCAAGAGCGGGATTCGAACCTTTGGATCAGTGGAAAAACGCTCTGAGCTACTCCCGCCACATAATAATACAATTACGAATATACTACTACTACTACTACTACTAGTAATAATAATCAAATCTGCCAACTGCTGGAAATTTGTCTAAATACCACCTATTTCCAGTTCAGAGGGAACTTTTACAGGCAAATTCATGGCTGTGCGATGGGCTCACCGGTCTCCCCTATCATGGCTAATTTATACATGGAACAATTTGAACAGAGTGCCTTAGCTTCATATCCAGGCACTCCTCCCACACACTGGTTTCGTTATGTTGATGATAATTTTACAAAAATCAAAATTCAAGATTTGGAACCTTTCACTGCACATATCAATTCTGTAGATCCGAACATCAAATTCACCCGTGAAGATGCCAAGGATAACACATTGGCGTTCTTAGATTGTGCAGTAACGATAGGAGGAGACCGGGGACTCCAAGTAGAAGTCTTCAGGAAGCCCACACACACAGACCAATACCTGCTTTTTGATTCACACCACCCACTGCAGCACAAACTGGGAGTTATTCGGACATTACAACACAGGGCCCAAGTGGTTCCCACAAGCACAGAGGGCAAGGAGAAAGAAGAGCAACATGTGCAGGAAGCCTTCTCTGTTTGTGGATATCCTAAATGGGCTGTCAACAAAACCAAGAGAGACAAGGACAATAAACAAGACAACAGAGAATCCGAACCCAGGAGGAAAGGGGTAGCGATTCCGTACCTGGCCGGCGTTTCGGAAAAACTACAGAGGATTTTCAGACAATAAGAAATTCCAGTTTATTTCAAACCCACAAACACTTTAAGACAAAAACTGGTCCACCCAAAGGACAGAACACCGAGCCACAAACAAAGCAATGTGGTCTACTCCATTCAGTGTAGTGAAGACTGCAGTGAGCGCTACATTGGGGAAACAAAACAGCCACTTCACAAGAGGATGTACCAACACAGACGGGCGTGCCAGAGTGGACCGGCTTCTGCGGTACATCTTCACCTAGAAGCCACGGGCCATTCTTTTGAGGACAGTGAGGTTCAGATCTTAGCCAGGGAAAAGAACTGGTTTGAAAGGGGAGTTAAAGAGGCTATTTTTGTCAAAAAAGAGAATCCGTCATTAAACAGAAATGGGGGAGTGAGATATAACTTGTCGCCCATTTATAATGGGATTCTTAGACCAGTCAAACAGAGCCAGGGCAGAGGGGTGGAGAGGGTCGTTAGACGTTGAATAGGGGGTCGAAACAGCCGTCAGAGTAATTTGAAAAACAAAGAGACAGATTAGGGGGATCGTTTTCAGAGCTTTTGTCATTGTCGGACGCGCCTCCCGGCAGCTAGATATAAGCAGGGTCTAACCAGTACAATAACCAGAGCTGACGAAGCCTCTCGGATGAGCGGCGAAACGTTTTCAACCAAACAAACTTTGTCCAGTTGACAAATTGAACTTCTCCTTTGATCATGGATTCTACCTGGACGACTGAGGGACTTTTCACGCATACTAGTAATAATAATAATAATAATAATAATAATAATAACAAATATATAATATATATTTTAAGTTGACTCAAGATTATTTAAAGTAATCATTGCAGACTTTGAAGTTTGTAATAAGTAGTAATAATATTGCAAGTTTTTGGTATTTCATCCATACAAAATTCAAAGCAGTGGTTCTAGGTCAGAGTTTCCCAACCTTTTTTGTCTTGTGTACCCCCTGCGCCTTTTTGTCATACCTCGAGCACCCCCCTCACTCATACGTGTTGATAATTCTCCAAAAGTAGAACGTGACACAACAGATTATTAAATGAAAATCATTTTATTTCATTTCCTTAATTTGAAAATATAATTCTCAGGCATTTTCTCTCTTTTCTTTAACTCAAATTTACTCAAATTAGAATTACAAAAATCAAAAAAATCCCCCTTCCCCTGCACCTGGCAGCAACACTGCCGAGTACCCCCTGCAGTGTGCTCGCGTACCCCTAGGGGTACTCGTACCCCTGGTTGGGAAACACTGTTCTAGGTACGCACGTGTAACTTTTCTGGTGGAGGGCCCGTCAAATTCTTTTCTCCATGGAGATGTTATTCCTTTGTCTGGAATGTTACACAGTATGGCATTAAACTTTTCTGTCTACATGGAGACCAAACCAGACCACGTTGCAGATCAGATCTGTGGAGAGGCGACCCCTCTCACAGTCAGTGCCTGTTTTGCTGTTTTCTAGGTATTTTTGAGCTATAGAACTTCCTGTAATTGAATAAATGTAAAGGAGAGATGTTCAATGTCATAGTGTGGAACATTCCAGGTAGAACAGGAATAGCTCCGTGGAGTCCAGGTTTGGACAGACCCGCAGACGAGTTCCACAGTGCACCTTTAAAATATATTCAGAAGGATCATTTATAGCTTCAAACCAGAACCCCATCATTCATTGCGTTGTCCAAAGTCTTTTATTTTTAGACTCTTACGTTGTTCCATACCTGCCACTGAACAGCTCCTGCTCTTTCTCTGCTCCGCACAATGTCAACAGTAGTGTATATATATAAATATAGCACCGTGTATCTATATCTAAACCGGGGTCTGTTCAATATTTGGTCAGATTGCTTGAAACGCCAGATTACATTGTGAAGGAAATTCTCTTGGACGTGTTGTAACCATTTCAACACTCGGAGGAAAGCTGCATTGTCATCAGCATTGAAAACTGGCTATAGCTCTCAGTTCCTAAAATGTTGGCGGCTTTGACATTTCGAGTTCACGTTAGAGAGCCCGGTGTTTGTCATTTGTACACTCGTTGTTGGTTTATTCGATTCTGATAAGGAAGCAACAAGAAGAAAGTTAGGGTAAGTCTTGAAATGTAGATTTACATTCACTTGAGTAACTTTTGAAAGAAATTCTACTTTTCTAGCAGTGTACTTTTACTCCTACTTGACTAATATTTTTATTGAAGTAAATTGAAGTACCCCTACCCCTACTTTTGAGTAAGTCTAAGGGACAAAAGCTTTAATTTAACAATATGAAATGATTTGAACTTTCGTGTTTCTTGCCTTCGTTTCTCATTTTTGTGTCTGTCCTTTGAAAATACCAGATTTAGTAATTATTACGGTAAATTAGGGTAAATCTTGAATTGTAGACTTTTTGATCAGAGGTGGGTAGTTACATTGACTTGCGTAACTTTTGAAAGAAATTGTACTTTTCTAGCAGTGTGCATCAGTGTTTCCCAACCTTTTGTCTTGTGTACCCCCTGAGCCTTTTTGTCATACCTCGAGTACCCCCTCACTCATACGTGTTGATTATTCTCCAAAAGTGGAACGTGACACAACAGATTATTAAATGAAAATCATTTTTTTTCATCTCCTTAATTTGAAATTTTAATTCTCAGGCATTTTCTCTCTTTTCTTTAACTCAAATTACTCAAATTATAATTAAAAAATTCAAAAATAATCTCCCCCTGCGCCTGGCAGCAACACTGCCGAGTACCCCCTGCAGTGTGCTCGCGTACCCCTAGGGGTACTTGTACCCCTGGTTGGGAAACACTGGTGTATGTGACTAATATTTTTATTGAAGTAACAATACCCTTACTCTTGTGACAAAAGCTTTGTGTTGACAATATGAAATGATTTGAACTTTCATGTTTCTTGTAACACTGCTTCAGCTATGATTTCATTTTTTAAATTATTATTAGGGGGCCAAGCACCGAAGGTGCAAGGCACCCTATTGTAATTATGTTTTGCTGTGTGCGACGTTGCCTAGCAACACTTTGATCTTTCCTTTGATGTTCTGGTCTCCTGATTATTATTCTTTATTCCTTTTACCATGGGAGTCTATGGCAGCCCCTAGAACCGTCTGGTAAAAAGTTGTGAAATTTGGCATGCACATTCCAGCCAGTCTCCTCATTACCCACAGCGATTTATAGGCCCCCAGCCCCAACCGTCTAGTGGCACCAGCAGGCCAAAGTTGCAGAAATGTGTCAATTGCCTAGCAACGCACCTAGCAACCTTTGATCTGTCTTTGATGTGTCTGTTCTGACAGGGTTAGACCCTGACCCTGTCAGACCCTGTCAGACTCTGTTAGATCCTGTCAGACCTTGTTAGACCCTGTCAAACAGTGCTTGGCCCCCACATTGCTGCTTGCAGCTATATTTATTATTATTTTTTGTGTCTATCCTTTGAAAATACCAGATTTAGAATTAATTCATTTATTTATTTACTTGAGTAGGTTTCCCAAATACTTTTTTTAAATAGTTACTCCAGTGGTTCATCTGAGTACTTCTATATCCGTAATATTATTTTAAGTAATGTCACTCTTACTTGAGTACAGTTTTCGGCTACGCTACTGAACTCTGCTTTTGACACCTTTGAGCGTAGAGCTGAACTACGTATATGAGGAAAATATAGACTTTCAATGCGGTTTATGTTTCAACAATAGGATTCTGTTCAAAGTTCACATTTTAAACACATCCAGAAGAATTGACAAAAAGACCGACGTATGAACTCACAGGCTAATACAAGAATCAGATTTTAGAACATGTTTGTACAGATGGAAACTACAGGGTTGGCGGTTTGTGTGCAAATTAACAAAGGATAGGTTGGAAATTAGGGTGTTTCAAAACTTCAGCTTTTACGTTTTCGATTCTATTGCTACTTACCTCGCAGAACTACTTGATCATACTCAGGGTTGGGAGGGTTACTTTTGAAATGTATTCTGGTACATTTACTAGTAATATGTATTCAGTAAAGATCCCATGACATGGTACTTCTTGATGCTTATATATGGCGCCTTAATGGTTCCCTAATACTGTAAATGAATCCTTCTTCAAAATCAAGACTCAGTGCATGAGATAGCGTCATGAACACAGTCAGAGTCATAAATATCTCTCAAACACTTTATTCTGGACGTTGTTGCTTGAATGCAAATGAGGAGGACAGAGACAGGCCAGTGCAGCGGGTGGGGTGTGGCCAAATACGCCGCTGGTTCCTGGTTTAGCGGTGCGCCGTGCGCTGTCACCCACTTCCGTGTGTGTAAGAGCCAAGGAAGATATGAGACGAGTTGCATTAAAAAAACACATTTCCACAGAAAATAAAATTAAACCACTGCTGTTTCAGAGGTTCGGAGGCTCGGATAAAGGACATCTGAGCCTGGAAACACTCTCATGTGCCTCCAGGCAAATAAAAAAACGCATCTCGCATTGCGTAGCTCGTTTGTGGTCCAAACTCTCTGGGCATGACTTCCATAGACGGTGGGTAGACATCCCGACGGGGGGTGGAACTGCATTTGCATTTTTCCCTGAGTGTGACGTCAGAAAGTTCCCTTGTTCAGAATCGCCCATTTGGGCTGCCTTTTTTCAAATGCAGGGGGGGGGGCAGGGTAGGGGAGCTCACATTAACGTTCAAAAACCTCAGAAAGTGAAAATTTCATGCCATGGAACCTTCAAAATAAGTATTCAGTAACATAATCCAAGAACCATAATATTAAAGTAATGTAACTTGATTGCTTTCAAGTACTTTTGGATGACTTGAACACCAAATATCCTATAACACCAAGAAAACAATAACATTTTGTGCATTAAAAAAGAAACTGAGGAAAGCTGATTTGAACAGTATCTTTGAACAGTGAAAGTGCACAAGTGTTGACCACATAGTTCAGCTTGTTTTGTTTCAAAATAAAATTATGTCGAAATTTCCACCCGCTAAATGTGTTCTTCTTGGTCAAAGCCATGCCAGGTGCAAGTTTGTTCCATAGTACTGCTGTAGTGTACAACAGTTTGTTCTGTTTTCCCTCCATCTTCAGCTTTAAATGAAAAAAATTAAATGACATAAAATGTTTTCAAATTGTAATCCTCCTAAATAATCCCCATTTTCACTAAATTTACCTGTAATATGAGTATGTCTTCTTTCCTTGTAACTGTAGCGGAATACAGTTAAGTATTCTTTGTATTCCGTTACTCCCCAAGCCTGATCGTACTCCTTAAAGGTCCTACATTACGCGAAATGGACTCTCGTGAGCTTTACGTCAGGTTAGTACATCATTACTTCATCAGAGACATAGTAGTACCTGGAGTTGTGTTTTGTTTCATTCACACGCGTTTGAGTAACTCTTTATTATTTGTCTGTGTACATCTCCAAAGCTCAAAACTGCTCTATTCCAAACATTGTGATGTCATGTCTTGATAATTTTCATGTTAACAGCTACCTTTTACGTTTTTTGTACTGTATAGATTGGCAATTCCAGGTCTGAAATCATCCAAATGATTCTACTGAAGGTGTATGGAGTTTAAAAACACAGTAGAGCTCTTCCGGTATTGAGTGTTTTCAGTTTGAGAGAAGAACTCCGCCTTAATATGTAGGGTTTGTGTGTCCAGGTCTGTTTGTGATGAGGAAACAACATTATAACAGATCAGAAAACAGCGTAATATGGGCCCTGACTATATTGACGGTATTTGGTATTTTCGATTATTCATTGTGGTAAAGAAACAATAGGGAACATGTCAGGGTAAGTCCTAATTTGTGGAATTTTAAAGCCTGGAGCGTGTTGCCTAACTGTGAATCTTTGTGTGTGTGTAAGAGTTAGTTCAGAAGCAGTTTTGTAAAAAAGGATTAAGTAACAGGGCGTGATTGGTTTGACAAAATGTGATATTTATCGACGTCTTCTTTAGTCATGCCAAGATACCAGTAAACACCATTAATCACTTTCTGTGCCAATTAAATATAGTGATTTAAATGTACTAATTACTAAAGTACTAAAGTGAACTTAGACTTAGACAAACTTTATTGATCCACAAGGGAAATTGTTTGGGTACAGTATCTCACTCATCAGTATAATATATAACAGAGGGTAACAAAAAATAGATGGAATATCAAAAAAAGAAAACAAAACAACCAAAAAAACAAAAAAAAAACAATTGAACACATATTAAGGAAATAGGCCCATATGTCTCTATTTTATGATCTATGTCAAAATGTTGTCAAAACACACCCAAAGTTGTGTTTTGTTTCATTCACACATGTTTAACACACAAACCCTGTGTATTTAGGCTTTATTTTTTTCTCAAACAGAAAACAGGTAATACAGGAAGTGCTTTACTGTGTTTTTAAACTCCATACACGTTCACTAGAATCATTTGGATAATTTCAGCCCTAGAATTGGCAATCTCTACTGAACTAAAGGTAAAAAGTAGCTGTTAACTTTAAAATTGCCGCTTCATTAGAGCTGGGTGGTGGTGGTATGACAAAAATTGATATCACGGTATTTTTCAAAATTTTATCGGTATCACGGTATTTGACGGTTTTTTTTTTTTTGTTTCATGCATGACTAGGTGTTAACCCAGGCATGGGCAAACTATGGCCCGGGGGCCATATGCGGCCCGTTAAGCTTCTTAATCCGGCCCGCCGAACTTGAAGAAATGATATTAATCAACCTTGTTAATGTTTTGATTTCCCTGCAATTCTTTCGTTTTCCAATAGCTGGCGCACTAAATACATTGACTTTTGTTGAGGTGCGGCGTTTTGGTCCACGTTTGTGCTTTACTCCTTGACCCCTCAGCCCTCCTGTAAAGACGAGCGGAGCTAAGAAAAGAAAAGTGGACAGAGAATGTCGAGTGTTTAATAAGGAGTGGACAAGTAAATATTTTTTCACCGAATACTTATCAACTGCTGTATGCCTGATATGCCAAGAGACTGTAGCGGTTTTTAAAGAATATAATATCAGCCGTCACTTTGCCACAAAACATGCTAACTATGCTAACAAGCAGTCAACGAAAGAACGAAAGAACCTGAAGGAGAACAGAACTTTCAGTGCTTTAAAATAGTAACTTAGTAATAAAAAAGCTGTATTTTATTAATAAAATTTTCTTTGTTTTAAGAGTAATTTCAATAAATAGTTAAATAACGTGGAACTTGAAAGATGGACGTTTTGTTGTAATGCTTTTTTGAATTTTTAAGTGAAATAAAGCACATGTTTTCTACATATCCCATGTTATTTTTAGTGTTTTTACCAAAACACTAAATCCACCTGCTCCTGGTCCAGCTCTTCTGTTAAATTTTAGAACCCTTTGTGGCCCACAAGTCAAAAAGTTTGCCCACCCCTGTGTTAACCCCATTTCCTAATAATTTAGAGAATAATTACTGCAGTAAATTCGACTTGGTAAAACATATCTGGGTCCAGTGCTTTAATCATCTCCTTGAAGTTCCTTTCTCAACAGGACTAAGTGGTACCAAGTCTGTGAAGTGGACAGTAACAGCGTTGGTAATATCGTTCTATTTGCTTTTCTTGTCGTAGGCAGTCCCCTTAGCAAACGCGTCTTTGAGTCACGTCTACAACTTTAGCCCGACAACATTTACAGAATATGTTTGTTTGATCAGCGTCAATTTTTTAAAGCCAAAGTACTTCCACACAACTGACACTGCCTCTTTTCAGTATAAGTTCCTCTGTTTCTAACAACAACGTCCATGTTGTTCACCGCTCAACACACACTGTAGCCGTGCCAATTCGAGGGTTATTGATCCGTGTGCGTAATTTGCATGGTGTGTGTTGTTAGCATTAGCGTTAGCAGCGTGTCTGGGCGCTGCGAGCGGCTCTGTGGACCTGTCATGTCCTTTATGTCCCTTGCGGTTCACGGAGGCTAGTTTGAGGGCTGCAGCTTTCGCAGCCTTCAGGGCCGCCCAAAAAGCAGCCCAAAAAGCAGCCAAAAAAGCAGCGGAGGCTGCAGCCCTCCAATTGGGACACAGCTTACGCTTCCACCACTCTCATCCCACTCCAAAACAGTTCCCCGGCGTGACGTTCTGCCGCTCTGTGTTCCCGAAATTTTGTACGTACACACTCACCGGTATTGGGGTAAATGAAAAATTCATATTCGGTATGAACCGGTATACCGTCCAGCCCTACACTTCATGACATCACAAGGGGGTAAAAAGCATTTTGAGCTTTGGAGATGTAGACAGACCTATAATAAAGGGTTACTCAGACATGTGTGAATGAAACAAAACACAACACCAGGTCTGTTTTTGAGGAGGAAACAAGATTATAACATGGCTTAAATTTTAAGTTCACAAGATGCGTGAGTTCACAAGTTTAAGTTCACAAGTCAATTTTGAGTAATATAGGACCTTTAATTATTTCACAAATGCAAATGTATTTAAAATCCCAAGTAGCTGCAATTTAAGTCTAGTCTAATGTCATAATGAATTGGTTTGAGTACATGCTTCAGGTAAATGTAGGCAACATGGCCAAACAACAGGTTTAGTTGGGTTAAAGGCCCTTCATTGCCGCTTGCGGGTGTAGCTGTCTGGTAACAAATGTTTGCTTTTATGGTTGGCCTGGAGTCTTATCGTGGTCTGTAGATGTTTGGTGTAATATTTGGCCCATATTAATCACTACTACTACTACTACTACTTCTACTACTACTACTACTACTACTACTAGAGATCTAAGTTAAAACTAAGATTTTAGACCGTAGACTTTAGTTTTAACTTAGATCTCTGTCTTAGATAGTTTTTTGTTGTGTTTTGTCTTTATATTGTATTTTGTACACTGTCTTTTTGCACTACTTGGCCAGAGAGAAACAAAATTTCGATTCACTGTATGTTGAACACATATGGCAGAATTGACAATAAAGCTGACTTTGAACTTTGAACTTGAACTTTGAACTATCACGTTAAAGTGATAGAGTACTGTGTAACTTTTCTGGTGGAGGGTCTGCCATCTGTTCGTCTCCATGGAGATGTTGTTTTGTCTGGAATGTCCTGGTAAGCCATTAAACATGTCCATCTTGCATTTGCACAATGACTTTTTCTTTTTTTACTTTTTTATTACTTTGCATTCGCGTGCTCGCCTCTCCACAGATCTGACATGTAACTTGGCCCTATGGCGTCACCTGCTGTCTCCATAGATGTAAATAAGTATAATGCCATACTGTGGAACATTCCAGGCAACATGTCCATGGAGAGAAGCAGGTGACGGACCTTCTACAAGAAAAGCTCTTAGGGTGTTTTCACACTTGGTCCCTTTCAGCATTTAAAGCGAACTCAGATCGCTAACTGAGCATTATAGGTTTATATGTGAACACTCTAAGCGCACTCAGACCCCTTTAAAACGAACCGAACTGAGACCATCTCGGGAGGTGGTCTCAGTACGGTTCGCTAAAAGGTCCGCGGTATGGTTCGCCTAACCTGCGCAGTGTGTACACATAACGCTCCGGGTTCACTTTGCCTTTTGTGCAGTTTTATTACCTTCTAAGCTTCCTGTAGACAGGTCACGTGTCTACATTTGAAAAGCAGCAGGAAAAGACCAAAGACTGTCTATGGGAAAAGTAGGAAAGCATGGTGGGCCGTGGCGTTGTTTGGGAGGAGGACGAAACGCTGTGTCTTTTGGGGATTTGGGGCGATGAACACATAAAAGGACAAGACCCAGACCCAGAATGCCAAGGAGTGAAGGTCTCAGAGCTCTAGAAAAGCTACAGTGTGAACAGAAAGAGGACTGAGGCTCCATCAGAGCTTAAGTGGACCAGAAAGAGAACTCGGTCCTCTTTCACAATGTGAACACAAACAGAACTGAGTTTGTGTTCTCTTGGTCCCCTTGTTGGTCCACTTTTAGGGGACTGAGTTTGGTTCGCTTAAAGGGGACTACTGTATATGTTAAAACACCCTCAAACTAGATTAAGCTTAGGCTTAAGCCTTTATTGGTCTCACACACAATGACACACAGTGACACACGGGAGAAATTTGACTTCTGCATTTGACCCATCCTTTTTCAGGAGCAGTGAGCAGCCATCTTTTTTCGGCGCCCGGGGAGCAGTACCGTGAAGGGTCTTGCCCAAGGACCCACACTGGTTAGCTCATTGCCCAGGGGGGGATTTGAACCCACAACCCCCAGGGGGAAAGTCCATGACTTACCAGTTGAGCTAACCAGCCGGTTACTGGTTAGAAGCTGAACTTGTGTGACGAAGGAGTTTTTAACATTATTTTCCAATGTAGAACTTGAATGGAGATTTATTTCTGATCTGGTGTTGAAATCACACCAGCAACCTCTCATTTAAGGGAATAACTCCTTCTCCTCTGGCTCGGGTTTAGATGAAACTGTTACTAGATGTTTTGGCTGGACGAGGTGCTCAAGGCCAGAACCCAGGTGGCTCCTTTCAAGTCGGTACTGTCTCTCTTAGGTCTGTCTAAATAAAGCTAATATGCTATTCCCTGCTTAGTTTCTACTCAAAGTAATTCCTACTCTTTATCCAGACTATTAGAAGCCTGTTTTTAGCTACTTTTGGATATAAAAAAAAATAATAATAATAAAATTCAGTGAAATTAGGGGACATCTGCAACTTGATATTTAGCAGCATCGCCATTGCCATCATAATGCTAATAAACTGCTACGTAATGCTATCAGGTGTAGAGCTAGGCGATATGACCAAAAATTGATATCACGGTATTTTTCAAAATTATATCGGTGTCACGGTATTATTTTTTCATGCATGACTAGGTGTTAACCCCATTTCCTAATAATTTAGAGAAAAATTACTGCAATAAATTCAACTTGGTAAAACATATCTGGGTCCAATGCTTTAATCATCTCCTTGAAGCTCCTTTCTCAACAGGACTAAGTGGTACATGTCTTTGGCGAAGTGGACAGTAACAGCGTTGGTAATATCGTTCCACCGTTTGCTTTTCTTGTCGTAGACAGTCCCCTTAGCAAACGCGTCTTTGAGTGACGTCTGAGTCGCTACAACTTTAGTCTGACAACATTACAGAATGTTTGTTTGATCAGCGTCAATTTTTTTTTTTTTAAGCCAAAGTTCTTCCACACAACTGACACGGCTCCTCTTTTCAGCGCAAGTTCCTCTGTTTCTAACAAAGGAACTTCCATATTGTTCACCGCTCAACACACACTGTAGCCGTGTTCCAATTCGAGGGTTATTGATACGTGTGCGTAATTTGCGTGATGCATATTGCTAGCATTAGCGTTTCTCTGCTCTTGTGGTCCGCGGAGGCTAGTTCGAGGGCTGCAGCTTTTGCAGCCTTCGGAGCGGACGAAAAAGCGGCCGAAAAAGCGGCCGAAAAAGCGGCCAAAAAAGCAGCGGAGGCTGCAGCCCTTGAACTAGGACACAGTTTACACTACCACCGCTCTCATGCCACTGCAAAATAGTTCCCCGGCACGACGTTCCACCGCTCTTTGTTCCTGAAGTTTTGTATGTACACACTCACCGGTATTGCAGTAAATGAAAAACACATATCATGAAAAAAAAAAACACCGGTATTCGGTATGACCCCTTACCACCCAGCCCTAATCAGGTGATGTTTTCAACAAAATGCTTACAGTCTAATGTGGAGTAAATCTAGGCAAAATCTAATTCAGATACAGTCCCTTTAAAGGTGCTATGGTGGTCACTATGGTGGAAAGCTGCTTGTTTCCATAGTGATATTATTGCTTTGCCTGGAATGTTCCACAGTATGGATTTAAATGTATCAATCTCCACAGAGATGCCACCAGATCTGTGGAGAGGCAATCCTGTGCATAGAAAGAATACATATAAATACAAATAAATACAATTTTATTTTATTTTTTTGTGATTTTTCTATTTGGAGGTAAAAACCTAAGCATTTACATTTTGTTAATTTAATTTTTACTCATAATATTACATGTCCTCTGTAATGGACTGTAATAGTGTTAAATCCAACAAAAACTACCTTTTTTTATGACCAATATCTCTGCTGACCAACATCAGAACATCAGCTTCTGTAGTGGCCTCAGAAAGTTTCCCTTTTAATTTCTTATTTATTTACTTTTTAATCATAGTGCAGCCACAAACTAGAGTCTATCTCAAAACACTTAAAAGACAGACTGGTTAACTCAATGTCCACTATAAAGGACACATTTTTTAACAATTTAACAAATTTTAACTATTTTTTTAACAATACAAACAAAGGTAATTGAATAAACACAAGATAAGTTTAAAAGTGTTTTTTACCATCTTAAAAATGTGAAAAACAGAACTGGTTCATTTGAAACCATTTGCAGTGGTCCAAACGTATCTCTCACTTTCCATATGTGATGCATGTCGAGTATCCTAATTATTCACTGCAATGACGAGTTTATAAACGGTTTTCACAACTTTTGGAGACCAGAGCGGAGGTTAGAGTCACAGTGAATCTAACAAACATTAACATGCAAACTGCGTATTTATCAGACATCTGTCTCATTTTTACTGTAAGCTACTTTTACAATATATCTGAACTGAGGTAAAACATACTTAATTACATGAACAAAATCAGATAGTGCCCCTTTAAGGTCATACTCCACAAGAAAATGCTACATAGAAAGCGTAAAATACCAAGGTAATTTGCGTACTGTGAATAATATGATGCATGATAATTAGAATATCGAGTTTATTGTGTATTGATACTTTGCAGTGAGGTCACGCTGCTGGTGTTCTGCATGTATTTCTATTGGCAAAATGTTCAGAAGTTACCATGGTGATACAAAGCACACAGTAAACGCAGCCAAAAAAGTCTTTAAATGGTCTGAAAACTCAATAAAAACAATACAAATGCAATACAATACAAATACAAATACAATACAAAATAGCACATTTTGTGGAGCCTGTGATCAATATGAGCGTTCATTGATTTTCAATTTAAAAAAAAAAAAAAAGGTGAGAGCAAACTGAAAAACAAGGGACTTGTTTCAGAGTAACCTGGGAAATCCCAGGCTGCTTTCGTTCGTTCCGATCTGAAAGACAGCCTGGCGATTATGGCAAGCGAGCTCTCCTGATTCTGGGAGCCAATCAGAGAGCGGGGAGGGGTGGCAAGACGGTGACGCGTACAATGTGACAAACGGAAATTTGTAGTTTGAACTGACATCTGACATGATTGGCTATGGGCTATGTATACGCCAAATGACAGACATTCGTAACACCCAATAAACGGCCGTTGGCGATCGTAAACCACACCTCCGGTACGAGATATTTCGAAGGTGGCTCCCAGACCATATCTCACTTGTGATATGGTCAGGTGTAAACCAGGCAAGTTTAAGAGCACAAATCACCTCACCTGTTATAGTTTTGTAGTTCCACCCAAGTCAGCTTTTTCTGTTCAGATTGTTTTATTATAGCCTAAATAACGTCAAAATCTCGTCTTGTCTCGTTCGTCTTGTGGAAATTGTAACTTGTCCCGCCTCTAGTTACAGGCCTATCGCAACGCTTCTCAGAAAAATTGCAATTACGTGTTTTGTTTTTTTCCCCAAATTGTTCATCTGTACTTCTTGGATATGATGGTTCTCATAAATAAGATTTGTACAACCGGCTTGCTGATTGTATGCAACTTTCAGAGGCCAGAGCATCTAACAGTTGCTGGCATGCTAAAAGCACACTTCCTATTTCACCTTTTCCTGTTGCATTCATGTGCTTTTATCTCAGAAAGTCTCAATTTTTTAAACTTTCTTAATTCAAATAATCTTAATTTGGCTAGATTTGACTTTTTGCAGTGTGGCATTATATCATGACAGGCCAACGTATGAAACCAGTCTATGTTTCCATGTTTACATGAGCACTTTAATTCCGAATAAAAGTTAATTCCGCTTTAAAAAAGACCATGTAAACACTTAATTCCTAATGAAAATGATTATCCGGAATTAAAGTGGGTGGTTTATTCTGATTTTAAAGCCAAATTAATTTATTCCTCGATTTATTCCGCTTAAAAATAATTCAGGTCGTGTGGCGCATATCATTGGGTTGCCCCTCTGACGCGATGGCGTACTGCAAGATGGCGCTCCGGAGCAAATGTTGGTCTCAAACTGAAACACTTATTTTATAATAAGTTCGATGGAAGAACTGCAATTGCCAAGGTGATTTGCGTACTATGAATTATATGATGCATGATAATTAGAATATCGAGTTTATTGTCTATTGATACTTTGCAGTGACGTCATGCTGGGGGTGTTCTGCATGTATTTCTATTGGGAAAATGTTCAGAAGTTACCATGGTGATACAAAGCACACATACAAGCAAACGCAGCTAAAAAAAAAAGTTTAAATGGTCTGAAAACTCAATAAAAACAATACAAATGCAATACAATACAAGGGAAAAGCACATAAAGAGCACATTTTCAGGAGCCTGTGATCAATACGAGCGTTCATGGTCCTGTTTGGGACTTTGATTTTCAGTTTTTTA
The DNA here is from genome assembly GCA_036785185.1 of Paratrypauchen microcephalus. Lineage (NCBI taxonomy): Eukaryota > Metazoa > Chordata > Actinopteri > Gobiiformes > Gobiidae > Paratrypauchen > Paratrypauchen microcephalus. The sequence goes on along the minus strand of JAVJIX010000103.1, from coordinate 1,610,312 downwards.
AAAAAAGGTGAGAGCAAACTGAAAAACAAATTTTATGTGCGAGGGACTTGTTTAAGCCCACTAATCATCTCACCTGCTGTAGTTTTATAGTTTTTTTCTGGTCAGATTGTTTTAAAATAAAGCAGATTAAGACTAACTTGAATAACAGGCTAAAACTGGGAACTGAAATGCACAATGTTTTTATTATAGCCTAAATAATGTCATAATCTCGTCTCGTCTTGTTGTCATAGGTCCAGTCTCATGTTTCGTCTTGTGGAAATTGTAACTTGTGACATTCCTATTGCAACGCTTCTCAGAAAAATTGCATTTACTGCACGTATTTTTTCCCTAAATTGTTCATCTGTACTTCTTAGCTATGATGGTTCTCATAAATAAGGTTTTGTACAACCTGCTTGCTGATTGTATGCAACTTTCAGAGGCCAGAGCTGTTTTCCTTAAATCTAACAAATGTTTTTACACTTCCTGTTTCATCTTTTCCTGTTTTTATCTCAGAAGGATGTGATTTTTTTTTCTCTTTTACTTTATTAATTCAAGTGATCTTAATTTGGCTAGATTTGACCTTTTGCGGTGTAGCATTATATCGCGACAGGCACACAAACAGCAGCATTTGCCACGTTTACATGAGAGCTTAATTAGTAAGTAAATTCCGAATAAAAGTTAATTCCGCTTTAAAAAAGACCATGTAAAGACTCAATTCCTAATAAAAATGATTATTTGGAAATAAAGTGGGTGGTTTATTCTGATTTTAAAGCCAAATAAATGTATTCCTCGATCATGTAAACATTCATTCCGCTTAAAAATAATTCCGGTTGTTCTACGCATGCTTGCTGGGTCGCCCTTCTGACGCGATGACGCACTGCGAGATGGTGGCCTGGAGCAAACGTTAGTCTCGAACTGAAACAATTTTTTTCATAAGTGCGCTGGTCAGGAGGTCGGGAAAATGTTAATTGACTGAGCAAAATCCCCGCATGTTCTGCTGCTAGTGCCAAGAGCCAATCATAGGCCGAACTGCACTCCAGCTTCCAATCATGTTGGAGGATAACAGGAGAAGTTCAATTTGTCAACTGGACCAAGTTTGTTTGGTTGAAAACGTTTCGCCGCTCATCCGAGAGGCTTCGTCAGCTCTAATAAGAATACTGGTAAGACACTTGCTTATATCTTGCTGTAGGGAGGAGCTACCTAGCTAACTACTTTCCGGAACTATCTCATTGGTTTCGGTCTTTTGTTTCTCTGGCGTCTAGCTTAACGATCCCTATTCATCCCTACACGCCTGCTCTTTCACACCTCTGGCCCTGACCTGGCTAACCCTATTGTTTCCCTGTTTGTTTGATCTAGGCTTAATAATGGAATTGTAGATGGGATGCAAATTATATCTTACGCCACCATTTCTGTTCAGAGAAGGATTCTCTTTTTTGACAAAAATAGCCTCTTTAACTCCCCTCTCAAACCAATTCTTTTCCCTGGCTAAGATCTGAACCTCACTGTCCTCAAAAGAATGTCCCGTGGCTTCTAGGTGAAGATATACGGCAGAAGACGGTCCACTCTGGCACGCCCGTCTGTGTTGGTACATCCTCTTGTGAAGTGGCTGCTTGGTTTCTCCAATATAGCGCTCACTGCAGTCTTCACTACACTGAATGGAGTAGACCACATTGCTTTGTTTGTGGCTCGGTGTTTTGTCCTTTGGGTGGACGAGTTTTTGTCTTAAAGTGTTTGTGGGTTTGAAATAAACTGGGATTTCATATTGTCTGAAAATCCTCTGTAGTTTTTCCGACACGCCGGCCAGGTACGGAATCGCTACCCCTTTCCTCCTGGGTTCGGATTCTCTATTATCTTGTTTCTTGCCCTTGTCTCTCTTGGTTTTGTTAACAGCCCATTTGGGATAACCACAAACAGAGAGGGCTTCCTGCACATGTTGTTCTTCTTTTTCCTTACCCTCTGTGCTTGTGGGAACCACTTGGGCCCTGTGTTGTAATGTCCGAATAACACCCAGTTTGTGCTGCAGTGGGTGGTGTGAACAAACTAGATCAAACAAACAGGGAAACAATAGGGTTAGCCAGGTCAGGGCCAGAGGTGTGAAAGAGCAGGCGTGTAGGGATGAATAGGGATCGTTAAGCTAGACGCCAGAGAAACAAAAGACCGAAACCAATGAGATAGTTCCGGAAAGTAGTTAGCTAGGTAGCTCCTCCCTACAGCAAGATATAAGCAAGTGTCTTACCAGTATTCTTATTAGAGCTGACGAAGCCTCTCGGATGAGCGGCGAAACGTTTTCAACCAAACAAACTTGGTCCAGTTGACAAATTGAACTTCTCCTGTTATCATGGATTCTACCTGGACGACTGAGGGACTTTTCACGAATCATGTTGGAGCATAATTACCCACCCAATGCGCTCCCGCCAATCATGACGATTAGCACTGTTGTATTTGCGCCTGTTCGCCAATCAGCTGTGAGCGAGCCTCATGAATATGGCCGCGGCATTTCATGAAACTGGCGAAAATCCTTAACTTGCTACTTTAATGCTACGTAAGAAGGAACTCTCGCCTCGGGACACGGGATATGTTTGGGATATGTCCGTTTCTCCAGAGCTCTGGATAATTAAAGTCCGTGGATATACGTGACATGCGCATACACGTGGATACGCGAACTATTGGACGACACGCAAACTGTTACAACGGAGTGACCGCGTTCTTATGGTTGAGTCAGATTATCAGATTATTTCTGCATCAAAGGGGCATAACCCAGGACTAAACCAGGGCTAAACCAGGTCTAAACCAGGTCTAAACCAGGTCTAAACCAGGACTAAACCAGGATTAAACCAGGTCTAAACCAGGTCTAAACCAGGTCTAAACCAGGTCTAAACCAGGTCTAAACCAGGACTAAACCAGGTCTAAGCCAGGTCTAAACCAAGACTAAATCAGGTCTAAACCGGGACTAAACCGAGACTAAACCAGGACTAAACCAAAACTAAACCAAGACTAAACCAGGTCGGAACCAGGACTAAGGTGTGTGTGTGTGCGTGTGTGATAACATATTATCCTGTCTATTACTGAATTCTTCAAATGTTCTCAGATTTCCATGTGTAAGGCATTGTTGGAAAGCTTAGAATCTACACTTTCAGAATCTTAGGGTTAGGGTTCTCACCTTCTCACCCTTCTCACCTTTTTCACCCCCGACCCGTTTTCATGCCTGACAAATAATGAAAAGTGTGTTTTCTTCCGGTCGACGTAAATACATTCGTGTCCCTGTCCAATCAGAACCCTTCCCGACCCCCAGACGTTGAGCGGAATTAAATAAAGCCGTTTTGACTTGTTTTCCATGTAAACCTCAATTCGGAATTATTATTTCCATGTAAACTCGAAGGAGAAGAAACATCATACATCATGTAAACGTGGTCAGTGTGTATTTGGACGTCTCTCCTGGCCGTCGCTGCCTCCCGTGCAAAGGGCATGGCAGCATTAGTTCTGCTTTTTAGCTTCATTAGGTTAGCTCAATTGGTTTTAAAGGTTTGGAGCTAAATTTGAGCAGACTCGTGGGGCGGTTTCAGGCTCTGTGTGGGCTTTAGTAATACTTTCTTAAACAGTAACTCTGGGTGTGTTTAACGCCAACTGGGTGTAAGTGAAAGTCTTGAGTTCTATTTTTAAATTGTACATTTTTAAATTGTACGAACGGAAATATTGAATAGAAATGGGTAAGATGTTTGCGAGATTCCTGTAACTCGACCATTAGTAGAGATTTTTGTCATTTTTTGTTGTAATATGCCAAGATTTGAGCTGTAGAGGGTAGAATAAGTCACTTCTATGGCAAATTATTGTTTTTTCATGATACTGTATTTTTAAAAAACGCTTAATTAGGATTATATTACATTTCAATTAATACAATTTAAAGCAAATTTATTATGCAAAATCAACTTTTCAGAGCTTTTAACCATGTTATAGCTGTTTCCCCTTCTCATTTACACTCTCCAAGTTGTATTTGGATTGATTTGTGTATGTTTGAGCAATCTGTACAATCAGCCGATAAATCCTTGTTTTCACTGCCACCAGCATACGCCCACTGTGCTTACTTCGTTCTCCAATTTTATTTTCTTAATCAAAGGATTCGGCCGCCTCACATAGTCATTTTAGTACAAATGAAAAAAAAAAAAAAAAACACTTGCTATCGAGATGTGCAGCTGTTCATTGGAGGTGCAGACATCTTCACCTCTCTTTGTTGTGACGACGTTTACAGCTCTCGTTGGACACCGCAGTTTTCTAACAGTGAAGACAGCAGACTTGTTTCTTTTATAAAGTCATTTTAAAATGTGCAAATTAAAACATAAAGATCCCCCAGTGTCATAGATTATAAAACGTTAATTAGTCACACTGCAAATTAATGCTTTATAAAAATTAATGCAATTAAATATGAGTGGCACTTCAATGCGCACATTTTAAATTTGTCCCACTGAAGGACCTGTAGGCGACTTGGCAGTGGCGTCACTTCCCCCTGCGTCACAAACAAATAAATCCTGGAGGAAACTGACATGGACTCGACTCAGGGGGCGAGGCGAGCGAATCGCTGCCAGGGCCTTTGAACGGCGAGTTTATTTATAAAAAGAACAAAGACCAACAAGAACACGGTGATTTGGAGCTTTTGTAAAAAATAATTTTCCGATCACCGAAGCTGCTCCAGGCTGACGGATCATTTGAACAATAAACACGTCCGGACAAGTTCCATCGTTACCGGTGATAGAACCAAGAAAGAACCAACAAACCACCAAACCGCCAAAACCACCAAACCACCAACCCAACAACCCAAGAAACCACCAAACCACCAAACCACCAAACCACAAAACCAAAAAACCAAAAAAACAAAAAAAACAACAAACCACCAAACCAAAAAAACAAAAACCAACAAACCACGCTGCAGAATTTAGCTTGCACCTTTCTCTCTCTCGGTTTCTCGCCGTCTTTCTTGATTAAAATGCAATTAATTTGATTAACTGATTACAAATCCTGTAATTAATTAGCTACATTTTTTTTAATCGCCTATCAGCACTAATTATAACAGCACAGCAGACACAAGCACAGTATGTCTTGTTGTGTAGAGCTTAACATCATAATTAGTTGTTAACTTTGAAAAGAATCCTATTATTAAAACGAAATCTAAACGCAATCGCAATGATAGAAATTGTCCGAAAAAAATCACAATTTGATATTTCTCCTAACTATGATGGCCCTCACCAGATTAGGTTCAGGAAAACTAGCTTGAGTCTTTATCTTTAGCCTCTGTGTTGCTGTTTGTATGTTTGGTGCTTCCTTATAAGGACAGGAGAAAGGATGGATTTGGGAGTTGATCCGTGTTGAGAATGCTTGCCTGTGTCACCGTTTGGCTCTCCGGTTTGGATTTATGGACTTTTGAGACGCGCTTTGTCCTCACGCTTTGGCCCGGGGGTCTGTGAAAGTGAAGTGTGCTACTTTTCTTAAGCAGTCTTGAACAAGTCCAGACATGAGCCAAGGAAACAGCCTGGTGTTTGTTGAACCACAAAACATCTTTCCTTGCTCGCAGCGATGGATGACACCTGAGGACAGACAAATTAAGATGACACACTACAGTAGTTATGTGTGTTTTGGAGTTACGACACATGTACTTAAAGCTGCACTGTGTAACTTTTTGGTTGGGGGTCTGTTACCTTCTTGTTTCTATTGATGTGTGTCTGCTCAGCCTGGAATGTTCCACAGTATGACTTAAAACAGCTTTGACTTACATTTATTCAATTATAGGTGTTTTTTGTTTGTTTGTTTGTTTGTTTTTTAGCTCAGAAATACCCATAAAAACATGCATACTAGCTGTGAGCGGGGTTGCCTTCCCACAGATCTGACCTGTAGCTTCTGGGTCTGGGTTGGTTTTGATGAAGATAGAAAGGATTAACTGCATACCGTGAAATTCCAGACAAAGCAACAACATCTCCATGGAGAAAAGTTACACAATGCATCTTTATTGCTTTGCCTCTGAGATTTTACAACAACAACAAAAAAAAAGTTTTTGGTGAAGATTCAGAACTGTGTCCTGAAAGGAATGTTCTATGTATATGGCTCATTGCACTTGAGTGAAAGTGATAGCATGGGTGACGCAGCCTTGTGGGCGGAGCGTTGCTCAGAATCCTACCACCTGGGCCTGGGAGAGATCACTAAATGACTCAAACATGCATGGATGACATCTAAAACCACTTCAGGCATGTTTATAATGAGGGAACAAAGTTATAACAAGGTAGTACGCAAAAAATCCCCTCTTTAAAGACATGTAAGTAGCCATGCTGTCCCCTGATTGGCTAGTTTTCCTGTCAATCACACCCATATGAACTGGGGGAGATCGGACCGTCATGCTGGGGGTGTTGGTTACCGTGGTGACACGATGCACACATTCATAAACGCAGACAAAACAAGAAAAAAGACAAAATGGTATTCATGGTCCTGTTTAGGTGTTTGATTTTCCTTTAACTGAAAAACCAAGGCAGCTCTTTCTGCTCAGATTCTGTTCAAATAAAGCTCGGTCTTAATTTGAGTAATAGAGCTTCAGACAGAGCAGTGTCTACAGTTAGCATCACACCCCCAGGCAATGTTGATTCATTTAGCTGCAAAGTTGTATAATAAATGGAAAGTGTGTACAGTGGTGCCTCGTTACGTTCTAAAAATAACCCGCAATAGGTGAAATTTGTGAAGTAGTCAGCTTTATATTTTACAATTATTCTACATGTTTTAAAGGAATACTGCGTTGTTGTTTTTTTGTTTGTTTGTTGTTGTTTTTTTTATGTTCATCTGTATGGGTTCCCCTCTAATAGTGCCGTGCATTAACACTGGTTTACCGCTCACCGCGTTGTCTGACCCGGGTGCCCTGCCCCACTTCTGCGTTTAAGCGTGGAGGAAGATTTAATAAAAAGCTTGTTTTTCTTCTCAAAACAACATTTGTCCAAAAAGCGATATATTTGTGCCACAAAAAATTTTACAGCATAATTCGCCTTCGCATATTTTCTCTCGATTCGTATCACTGCGCCCACGTTAGCTCTATTAGCCTGTTCACTTGTAAACATCCGCTTACGGCAGATGTCACCGTACCACATCCGCTGTAAACATCCGCTTAAAGTGAACAGGCTAATAGAGCTAACCTGGGCGCAGTGATACAAATCGAGAAAAAATATGCAAATGTGAAATACGCTGCTGAATTTTTAGCAGACAACTGTTTGTGATGCAAATATATCACTTTTTGGACAAATGTTGTTTTAGGAAGAAAAACAAGCTTTATTAACTTTCCTGGCTAACTTACCGGACCTACGTTCACGAGCTACTGAACCGGAGGAGAACCGGGCTCAGACAATGCGGTGAGCGGTAAACCAGTGTTAATGCACGACACTATTAGCGGGGAACCCATACAGATTAACATAAAAAAAACAAAAAAAAACGCACTATTCCTTTAAGGCTGTAAACGCCTCACCACACACATTCTACACTTTTCTCAGACTGGCATTAAAGGGATATGCCACCCCCAGGTCAAATTTGGGCATCTCCCCACAGTCCAGAGACTAAAATAAGTGGTGGAAAGCGTTTTCCTGCTCACCCAGCCATTGTCCGAGTCTGTCGCCACTGACCGCCGCGGTATCTGGTGCTCCTCCGCCTTAGACTGGAGTCTAACGTCGCCAGAGAAAGATTTCGGCCAAAAGGAATTAATTTGCTCGATGCGTTTCCCAATTACTTTGTGTGTAGTGCGCATTCATATCGAGTGCAAATAAATGTGCAAATCAACACGGAGAGCTTGCCTTGGTCATTTTGGGTGGGAACTATTTTCCAGTGCGTAAGAATCTGCAGCCCGGATCATCACTCGGACCCCCACTATCCATCACATCACCCCCGTACTACAACAACTCTACTGGCTCCCCATAAAACAGCGAATTCACTTCAAAATACTCATTACCACCTTCAAAGCATTACACAAGGCAAGCTCTCCGTGTTGATTTGCACATTTATTTGCACTCGATATGAATGCGCACTACACACAAAGTAATTGGGAAACGCATCGAGCAAATTAATTCCTTTTGGCCGAAATCTTTCTCTGGCGACGTTAGACTCCAGTCTAAGGCGAAGGAGCACCAGATACCGCGGCGGTCAGTGGCGACAGACTCGGACAATGGCTGGCTGAGCAGGAAAACGCTTTCAGCCGCTCTGCTCCTCAGTCTCTGGAACTCTCTCCCTCCTGACCTCCGTAATATCGACTCTCTCCCACTCTTTAAATCCAGACTCAAAACCCACCTGTTCAGACTGTCCTACCTCTCATAGCCAATCACTCCGCTCTGATTTTGTTTTTTATCTTGTTTTATATGTTTTATTGTATTGTTTGTTTGTGCTTTTTATTCATTTTAACCTTGTACAGTGTCCTTGGGTGTCCTGAAAGGCGCTTTTAAATAAAATGCATTACTATTATTATTATTGTTCTCGGTCCAGATTCTCTGGGCGTGATTTCCAGAGACGGTGGGTAGACATCCAGACTGTGGGTGGAAACCTTTCCGCGAGTGTGACGTCAGAAAGTTCCCTTGTTCAGAATCGCCCATTTGGGCTGTCTTTTTTTCAAACGCGGAAAAAGAACATTTTGCAACTTTTAGCCATGGGGGGGGGGCCTAAACAGGGTAGGGGAGCTCACATTAACGTTCAAAAACCTCAGAAAGTGGAAATTTCATGCCATGGGACCTTTAACATTTTCTCACATTTCCCTCTTGTTTAAACACTCAAACTTTCGTAGATTTTCAACAAAAAAGCACAGTATTATAGAATGAAACCAAAGATCAAAACCTGTTTTCTGGCCCTAAACATACCGTGTGTATTTCACAGTTCTCTGACTGAGCCTCTTCGTCCTGGCGCTGCTCTACTGTCGCAGGTTTTGTCAGGGAGAAAACTTGCAAACATACAGCACTTCAGAGTCACACTGATAGCGATCGAACATTTATATAAATTTGGCTGAACACATTTTGTACTTGACTACGACACAGAGGAGAATGACGGACAAATCGGCAAAGGTCTACAGTTCCTTAGCCAATTAGGACACAATGCGCGTTTATACACTAAAATTGGAATAAAAAAATCCATGACGAGACCATGAAAATGTGAACCGCGTTATAGTGAGGGAACACTGTACTCTTTTAGACCAGCAACATAATTCCATGGTTAAAAACTCCACCGTACCACTGTATCGGCTGTTTAATCCCGTCTCCTTCCTTGAGTCCACCTTCAGTCCGGCCGGCACACACTGGTGATCTGCTGCCGAGATTATAACATCATAATCTCTCCCACTGATTTACCAAATGAGCTGGTGATGACTGGAACCCTGCTGGCACCACAGCTGTGAGCGTGGCGTTCCTCTATGAGCTGAGGGCTTGGTTAGAGGAACTGTTTGTAAGATTTAAAATTTCATAAATTCATCTCGTCTCCAGATCTGAAGTAAATATGTTCAAATCAAATATAGCTTTTCGTGATAACAATTATAATGCAGATGTAGTTTTTAATATATAAAAAAACATGGCTCCACCTGAGGGAAATCTGGAGGTTCTGAGCTCCACATGAGGCCTGTCCATAAACTGAGGATGAGAAAAACTTTTGTGTGTTCTGTCTGCAGGTTAAGGCTCTGGCGACACAGCTGATGATTTTAGTATTTTTTTTTTACGGTAAAAGCACAACTTACATACTGTACATTTAATATCTGTTTGCGTTATAATAGTGACGCAACAATACAAATACAGATGTCATTGTGTTGGGATTCTGAGTGAGAAAATATGTGAATATTGTGACACATTCTCTGGAACTATCGTGTGGATTTTGCAGACTGCTTAGTATCAAAATTAAAACCACACTGTAACTAATACTCCCTACAAATATATAGCTGTGATTGGATATTTTATTTGATATTATATTTTAGATTTTATTACTTTTTTCTATTTTATTCAGATTTGTATGTATACCTTTATTATTATTATTTTTATAATTATGTCTCATTTGACACCGGTCTATTGCTCTTTTTTTGATTTTCCATCTATTTTTTGTTCCCCTCTGTTGTATATTTTATTGTGATGAGTGAGCTACTGTATCCAAAAAATTTCCCATATGGATCAATAAAGTTTGTCTAAGTCTAAATCTAATTCTAAGATTTCATCTGAGTTAGACTTAGACAAACTTTATTGATCCACAAGGGAAATTGTTTTAAAGGTCCCATGACATGGTGCTTCTTGATGCTTTTATATAATAATAATAATTAATAATAATTAATTGCATTTATATAGCGCCTTTCATGACACCCAAAGCGCTTTACAGTTCATTGTTCATTCACTCCACACTTGGTGGTGGTAAGCTACTTTCTGTAGCCACAGCTGCCCTGGGGCAGACTGACGGAAAGCGAGGCTGCCAATCTGTGCCATCAGCCCATCCGACCACCTCCAACACTCACACACACTCCACTTTCATCCTAGGCAATGTGGGTGAAGTGTCTTGCCTAAGGACACAACGACAGTTTTTTTTTTTGCAACTGGCGCCCCACTAATGGTGCCTTCTTCAAAATCAACACTCATGTGCATGAGAAAGACACATGTACACTGTCAGAGTCAGAAAATCTCTCTCTGAACACCTCATTCTGGGCCTTGTTGCTTGAATGCAAATGAGAAGGACAGAGATAGGTTAGAGGAGCGGGTGGGGGGGGTGGGGGGCAAATGCGTCGCTGGTTCCTTGTTTTAGCGGTGCGGTGTCTGCTGGGCCCACTTCCGCGTTTTAAGCGCGGAGGAAGAAAGGAGAGCCTTTTCAATGAAAAAAACACATTTTCACAGAAAATAAAATTAAACCACTGCCGTTTCAGAGGTCCAGAGGCTCAGATAAAGGACTTCCGAGCCTAGAAACACTCGCACGTGCCTCCAGGCAAATAAAAAAATGCATTTCGCATTGCGTAGCTCATTCGCGGTCCAAACTCTCTGGGTGTGATTTACAGAGACGGTGGGTAGACATCCAGATGGGGGGTGGAGCTTCATTATTCGATGTTACGTAACATAGTTGCCTTGTTCAGAATCGCCCGTTTGAGCTGTGTTTTTTTCAAACGCAGAAAAGGACCGCAAATGCTCAGTTTAGACATTTCGCAACTTTTAGCCATGGGGGGGGGGGGCTAAGCAGGGTAGGGGAGCTCACATTAACGTTCAAAAACCTCAGAAAGTGAAAATTTCATGCCATGGGACCTTTAAAACCATCTCCATGGAGACATACAGCAACGAGTCAGATTTGTGTAAAGGCTTAGACGGGGGAATGAGGAATAGATTATGTTATAGATGATTTTAGTGCTTTAGAACTGCGTCACCTCTCCACAGATCTGGCCTGTAATTCGGCCTGATTGTGCCACCTCCTTGCCTCCCGTCAGAAATATTAAAGGTCCTATATTATGCTTTTTCTGATTTATTTTCTAATATTGTTCCCTCATTAAAAAACATACCTGGAGTTGTGTTTAGTTTCATTCACACAAACCAACCACCACCTTATGATGTCATGTGGTAATACAGGAAGTGCTCCGCCGTGTTTTTAAACTCCATACACTAACACTAGAATCATTTGGATCATTTTAGCTCTTGATTTGCCAAACTCTCCTGAATAAACGCTAAAAGGAGCTGTTAACTTGAAAACTACAGCTTTTTTTCTTTTTTTTTTTTTCTTTTTTTAAAAATGGAAACACTGGTGTCCTTCTGGCCGCTGTGTATCTTGAGTTTCTCGGGACAGGCCACGCCCCCTTTGGGCTGAAGCCACGCCCCTTGCTTGGGTTCGCCAGCGCTGGTAACTTGAGTGTATTTACTGTAGTGTGTAAACAGAGAACTCAGCTGAACTTTGAGGTTTGTCATTTTAGCCAAAGCCTTTGTGCTTACTGTACACTGTTTTCACTGCAGTGCTACTGTTGTTGGAGTGTAAGATTTATGAGTAGGGATGATCCGGTATTGATTTTTGGCTTATTGATCAGGCCGATATTTGTCGATACTGATATTTAGCTTTTATAATCCATATCAAGGCCCACAAATTTATCTTAAAAGTGCAATATGAAACTTTTTTTTCTATGGATATGTCATTGTTCTGGTTGAAATATTCCACAGTATGACATTAAACAGCTCTACTCCACAGATCTGACCTGTAACTTGGTCTGGTTTGGTCTCCATGAAGATAGAAAGGTTTAATGCCATACTGTGAAACATTCAAGACAAAGCAATAACATCTCTATGGAGAAAAGCATTTGACAGAAACGTTGCACAATGCACCTTAAAAACAATAAATAAATGAATAAAAATCTGCAAAAAATGTGAATTTCAACATAGTTCTTGACATAGTTTTTGGTTTTGTTTTTTTGGCATCTCTCCCTCAGTAACACATGACCTCAAAATGTCCCACTGAAGCTAATCTGTTTGGTTTGTATGCTTCAAGGAAAGATGCTAAACGCTGTTATCTAGTTTAGCGCACAGTTACTAGCATGCAAATGTTTGTGTTGCATCATCTGTTTACCTTACCTAAAAAGTGTGCACGTGCCACAACTATTTTTTTTATCTCAGAATACTTCAAAACTGCATTTAAAACTCAAAGAAAACAATTAATCATGTGTCCATTATTATACTGACTCTTGTGAGCATTAATTCATGTTATAATGTTGTTTCCTCCTCAAAAACAGACCTGGAGTTGTGTTTTGTTTCATTCACACATGTTTTAGAAATCCTTTATTATTAGTTTGTCTACATCGCCAAAGATTGAAATGCTCTGTTCCACCTTGTGATGTCATGAAGTGGTAGTTTTCAGCTACTTTTTTGCCTTTCAGGGCTGAAATTATCCAAATGATTCTCTATCTCTATACTCCTGTATGGGGTTTAAAAACACAGTGGAGCACTTCCTGTATTACCACATGATGATGTTACACGTGTCTCTGTACTATTATTAAAAAAATAAGTTTAATGTCATACTTTTTTTACTCAAGTACATTTACTTTTGGTTTTCTAAAGTCGTTTTCACACCTGCCTTGTTTGGTTCGTTTAAAACGAACCAGAGTTCGTTTGCTCCTTTGATTCAGACCTTTTGGGCTGGTGTGAATAAAAACCAAAAATCTCGATCCGGAGCAAACAAGCGAACCGAGACCACCTAAAAAGCTTGGTCTCGGCACAGTTCCATTCGAACTCTGGTGCGGTTCGTTTGAGGTGAGAATGCAGACTGGACTCGATCCGACACAGTTGGCTTTTTGTACTTAACGAGCTCCCGTCGTATGTCGAGCATTATGGGAAACCGAGGCTGACGAAACAAAACTAAACGAAACTAAACGAGGCTTACTTACGTTTTGCGTGAAGAGCAAGTCACAACTTGATGTGCGCACATGAGCGCTGTCCTCCGTAGCCGTCATGCCCTGTGTCTTCGTCGTTTGGAAATTGATTGTAAAATAGTGTAAACCTCACGATGCTGCTCAAACATTTGTGCGAACTGTAAAAACTGAGCAAACCATATCGCTATGACGACATTGAAAACAGCACATAACGCCATTATTCTCCTCCTTCACGTATTTGGACACGGCGCTTTGACACAGCTCATTTCTGTCCAATGGCTGAGCGACCTCAGCACACGTGGTTTTGTTTACAGATGTTGGTCCACTTACAAAAAAACTGCAGTGTGAAAGCGAACCGCACCAAAATAAAAAAGAATTAGGTCCGGACCAAAGCAAGTGAACTATCGGACTTTCCTGGTGTGAAAACGACCTAAAAGTAAATTTTCTAGTGGAGGGTCTGCCACCTTTGTCTTCATTTGCGTTACCTTGATTGTTTCACAGTATTAAACTTGCCTATCTCCATGGACATGAGCAAGTCACACAAGTGGAGGGGTGAGCTTCACAGAAAGAATACATGATTTGTTTTTTGTTTGTTTTTTTGCTTCGTTCGTTCATTTTATTCCAGTTAATCCGTGGTCCAGGTCGCGGGGGGCCACAGTCCAAACAGATCTGCTGCCCAGATCTCAATGCAGCAGCCCCCATGGATCCTCCTGTGGGTGGTGGGTCCACGGGAGGACAGCCCCACGTCGCTCCTTCGTGCCTTGATTTATTTCTTGTTATGGGGCTCTCTACCAGTGTACGACACTGGGGGCGAGGTGGGTTAAGTGTCTTGCCCAAGGACACAACGGCAGCACCCATTCGTGGGAGCTGGAACCGTGCCACCAACCCGTGGGCCAGTGGATCCGACCGCTCGACGAATGATGCATGTCGAGAGCGGGATTCGAACCGCCAACTCTCTGGATCAGTGGACACACTTAGAGGCCTAAATTGAGTCAATACAGATATAGATAAGGTCAATGCCACACTGCGGAACATTCAAAGTACAACTGTAACATTTAAATGGAGTTAAAATATGGTTCAGTTCATTTAAAGGTGCACTATGTAACTTCTACTTCGCAACTTGCTTGTCTCCATGGATATGTTATTTCCTTGTCTGGAACATTCCACACTAGGGCATTAAACATATCTCCCGTGCATTTGTTCAATTACAATTAAAAAAACATGAATTCTTCCCATGTTCAGGCTTGCTTCTCCACAGATCTGACCTTTAACCTGTCTCCATTGTGATGAGCAAGTTTATCTCAATACTGTGGAATAATATCTCCAGCAGAAAAGTTCCACAGTGCAGCTTTAAACGTGTATTTGTATCTTTTCTGTGAAGCTGAGCCCGTTTGCGTGTGTGATTGAGCTGCATGTGATCACAACTGCATCACATGACCCCCACATTACTGCCCTGTCTCCTCTCTCACTTCCTCTTTTACACCGGCTACTTCCTCATGGCCCTCCCGTCTCTCCGCTCCGTGGAGCTGATATGGGTCTGAAACTGTTTCTACTCGTAAGGACACATGGTATGGATTATCTGCAGTGTTATTGGCCTTTAAACAGCTCATGAGTCCCTTTGCTTTGGCATTTCATGTTTTTTGTTCAAATAATAACAATGCTTATGGATGGAAAAGGGAAAAAAGCAATAACAAGTCCTTTTGTTGTTTAGTTGATTAATCGGTTGTATTAGTCGACTTATCATTATGTTTATGTATATAATGTGGATTTATATGGGACGTCTGAATGAAAAGTTGGTGTGTGAGTGAGTTTAGCTGAAGATTTTGTACTTTTGGTATTTACAGCTCTGGAAAAAATAAGAAACCACTGCAAAATTATCAGTTTTTGTGATTTTACTACTTATAGGTATTAGGGGTGTGCAAAATAATCGTCATGACAATGCATCGCGATACTAACTTTCACAATATACTGCATCGATTCTTGATGCCAAAAATCGATTTTTATTAATTAATAATTTAATATTTAATCATTTAATATAAATAAATTAATTATTAGTTTATTTTTTTTATAAACCCTATGCACTTTTTTCTTTGTGAAAGGGTATTGTTTGTTATGATGGGAGCTACCTCCAAAATGGCAAATGTTTGAACATCATTTTTTGTTTTAGAAAAAATCCTATGCACTTTTTTTGTTATTGGTTTGGTTTATTTGTTTTTGTTATTCAATAAATTCAGTTATGAATTGAGTTGCTCAGAGTTATGTATCAATTGAAGACACTACCCAGATACACAGCCACTGATATTTAAGTTATCCTCTTTTTTTTGGTACATTTTCATTTCAAGTATGTCGAATATATTGCAATGCATCGCAATAATTCAAGTATTGTGATTAGGGATGGGCATTCGGTGAAGTTTTCTTCGCCGATCGTCGGGAAAATTAATGAGTAATAATCGGTTAATTGTTAACATATTTTGTATTAAAAAGAATCACATGATGCCTATATTGTTATGTATTGAAAATAATAATAAAAATACAGAGTGTTTTTCCTCGAGGATGAATTTATTGACATGACAAATGTGCAGTAAAACACATGCACATTGCGCAAACAAGGGAGGCTTCAAGTTGCGAGCCAGACAATAACGGAAGACACATAGGCCTACGGGACACATAACAGAACATATATTTCTTTTACTTTTTTCTTTTCCTTTGTTTATAAACAAGGATATTAAAATAAGAAAACAATACAACGATTTGCGTTTATGTAGGCCATTATATCACGGCGTCAACAGTTGTTTTTTTGACCAAATAAAAATAGCCTAACATCACGCAAATAAAAATAATAAAACAACCATCTCAAAAAGCCTGTAACAAGGCAACAAGGCCTTTGTATCCAATTATCAGGATAACAGCACAACGCCAGTATTATTACAGACGGCTACCCATTTTTGTTTAAAAAGATGAGCATATTCACATGCTCTGGGGTCAGACTTGAGCGAATTCTGGTCACCGTCAGTCCTGCCGCTGAAAAAACCCGTTCGGATGGGACAGACGTGGCCGGGATGCACAAGTACCTCTTAGCTAGTTTCGCCAACCTTGGGAACCGAACTCCGTGATCTCTCCACCAGTCGGTTGGGGGACAACCCAGTGGTGGTGGAGTCTCTCGCAAAAAGTTCTGAAATTCTGCATCGATGTCAGTGTCGTGATGAGTGCCATTGTCATCTCCAAGAAGGAGTGCCATAGCCGAGACGTGGTGCTTTGAATCCGTGGCAGCAGTGTTTGCGCGGTCAGATTTAACCTCGTCCACATCCAGTGGAACAGCCTCTTACTCACTGGTCCCCACTGCCGTGGCCAGGTGAACCAGTTTCGCATTTGCAACCACTCTCTGTGCTGGTGAAAGAAAGCCGAGATGCTTGTGGCGTGGGTCCAACATCGTAGCTATCATGCTGACAGAGGACACGAACTCATCAGACTGGACCTGTGGAAAATGAAATAATTGAGTTAGGATATTGTTCTATACACAACAGATCAGTTAAGCGATTATGACAACTAATAGAAATTATACAGCCATTTAATTTGAAAATCATATAGAATAAAACAAGGCATCCAAAACAGATAAACTTACATTCATTTGCTTGATGAGGGAGGACTGCACTTTTTCCTTGAATTCGACAAGTCTGGCCCCGTCTTCTTCACGGCGAATGAGGTGGATATTGACGAGCCCAAAGGTGACAGGATATATGTTTGAAATGGACACGTCTTCTTCAGCAGACATAACTGTGGTGGCACATTTAAGTGCTGTCAGCACAGGCTGCGTGTCCTTCATCAACTGCCAATATTCATCCTTAAGTTCCAGCATCCTGGCATCTTGGAGTTTGGTTTGGTTTCGATCCGATAGCACAGCAACAACAGCCCAACGCTGATCCACAAGCCGCTCGAACATTTCGCACACGGAGTTCCACTGTGTCTTGCATGACTGGATCAGCCGGTGAGTTGCGAGCCCCATCTGTTCTTGCTTCTTTTGCAGTGCTGTGGTTGCTGATGTGCTGTGATAAAAGTGGCTCACGAGCTTGCTGGCCGCTGATATTACCCGATGCAGGTACAGAGCAAACCCGTCATTGATAGCCAACTGTAAAGTGTGAGCAAAGCAAGGGCATGAAATCCAATTTACTCTTCTGGCATAGTTGGCAGCAACAATATTCGCTGCATTGTCATAGACACATGCAATAACTTTGCCTTCAAGACCCCACTGCCTTACAGCTTCGTTTAGCTTTTCAGCAAGATGGTCAGCTGTATGCCGTCCTGGCAGGCTTTCGGTCAGCAAAACAGCCGAATTGACTTTCCAGTCATCGCTGATATAGTGGCAGGTGATTGTGATATAACTCTCCGAGGTTAACGCAGACCAGCAGTCAGTGGTTATAGCTACTTTGTCAGTCATGGTCAACTCTTTAACCAGCTCCTGCGCCCTCTGTTGGTAGTGCGTTTCTATCCGCCTCGTCAGGGTGTGTCTTGACGGCATGGTGTATTCCGGTTCCAAATATTTTATTAAATCATGAAAACCTTTGCCCTCCACGGCACTGATGGGGAGCATGTCTGTTTCGATCATTTTCGGTGACCTCTGCTCGGTGAGCACTGCAACTCCTCCTGGTCCGTGTTAGCACCGAGTCCAGAGTAGCCTGTGATAGACAACCCCCGCCACCTTCTTTTAGCACACTTGGATGCGCGGTGTTCAAATGATAAAGCATTTGTGTTGTTGATTATGTGTATTTGTATGCTGCATTGCAGTGCTTGCAGTGCGCTTGGTCATTCTCTAAAGTAAAGTGGTCCCACACACTTCGCCGCGACCTCTTCATGTTTTGGCGATTGATCTACGTACAGAAGCTCGCATATATCAACTGAGGCGCGCCAACTGAGGCGACTTTTCTTTTTTTTTTTTTTTATCGGTTTGTCGACGAAAATGAACTTGCTCTGTGAAATTCTTAATGATCAATTATCGGTTAATCGATTAATTATGCCCATCCCTAATCGTGATGCATCGTGATAGTATCGCATCGTGGCATATGAATCGTGATTCGAATTGAATCGTGACTTCTTTGCCAATACCCACCCCTAATAGGTATGTGTTTGGGCAAAAGGAACATTTTTGTTTGAGTCTATAAACTACTGACAACATTTCCCCCAAATTCCAAATAAAATATTATTGTTTAGAGCATTTATTTGCTGAAAATGACAAATGGTCAAAATAACAAAAAAGATACATGTTTTCAGACCTCAAACGATGCAAAGAAACAAGATCAAATTAATTTTAAAACAACATAATACTAATGTTTATACTTAAGAAGAGTTCCGGAATCAATATTTGGTGCAATAACCCTTATTTTTAATCACAGCTTTCATGCGTCTTGGCATGCTCTCCACAAGTCTTTCACATTGTTCTTGGGTGACTTTATTTATTGATTGATTGATTGATTGTTGGCAGCATAGTGGCTAGCACTCATGCTTCACAGCAAGAAGGTTCGGGTCGCCCGGGCCTTTCTGTGTGGAGTTTGCATGTTCTCCCCGTGTCTGGGTGGGTTTCCTCCGGGCACTCCGGACACTCCAAAACATGCGCCATAGGTAAAATCCTTTAGCTTGGGTCCTGACCAAGCCTAAACCACAAAATCATGGGGATGGTCCCCGGGTCAAACGTAGAAAACGATTTCTCCTGTGTGAGATTAATAAAAAGACAATCTTCTAATCCTTAATCACTGTAAGGCGCTTTGTGTTACATTTTTTGTATGAAAAGCGCTTTATAAAAAATGTTTGATTTATTCCACTCCTGGTGCAAGAACTGAAGTAGCTCAGCTTTGTGTTTGTGTTGGAATTCAACAGACGCTGGAACGGAATGGCTGTAATACATGTAGAGATGCTGATTTCAGAAAAAAATGCAGTGGTCTCTTATCTTTTTCCAGAGCTGTATATGTACAAAGGACAGCCACATCTTTTTCTGCATGAATAGTATTTTTTGCATAAACTCCTGTGCAGGTGTAGTCTTGTGAGTCTTTATGAGCACATCTCCCCTATTCTTGCGTCTTTGCACTGGCTTCCTGTTCATTTTAGGATTGATTTTAAGATTTTATTGTTTGTGTTTAAAGCTTTGAATGGACTGGCCCCAAAATACATCTCTGACCTCATCCAAATCTACAGACCGGTGCTCTGAGGTCAGAGGACCAGCTCCAGCTCGTGGTCCCTAAGACTAGACTTAAAACTCGGGGGACAGGGTTCTGGCTCTGTGGTTGGCCCTAAGTTATGGAACGCTCTGCCCCCTCATGTCAAAACAGCCCCCACACTGGAGAGTTTTAAAGGGACAGTGTGTAAGATTTTTACCCGTTAATTACTGAAATTGAAGATACCCATTCAAAAATACATTGTTTTCCAAGCCTTTTCACTTCCATCATGAAATCAAAGTATTCTTTTGGACTTAGATATAGTCACATAAAAGGGGGATCTTCCCCATATAGAGGCAGCCATTTTGAATACGAGAGCTGCAGAAGGACATTTGGGCTCATCCTTCGCCGAGGCTCCTGCTAACAGCTGCTCAGCCGCGCTGCATATGGGAGCAGAGGAGCGAAGGAGAGAAGGGGAGGGGGGAAGGGGGGAGCCTCGTGTAAACAAGCATGCTGCTGTATCACACATCGTTATGGATATAACACGTATTTTGGACTAAATTGTTTTACTGGATTTTATTCGCTGGATCCTTATGGACAGATTGAGACCAAGTTTATGGTGAAATACAGAGTTTGACCTGTGCAGAGCCTTCAAAGGTAAGCTAACAAACCTCGTTTTGTGCTTTTCTGTATAAAAGCCCCATGTGCTCGGGGAGTGATTGTTTTGCAGGGAAATGAATTGCATAGTCAAAAAGAGGAGACTGTAAGGTTTCATTTGATGTGTAGATTGTCATGAATCATGATCGGGATTGTGTGTTTTCATGCGAAAAGAAAAAAAAAAAGTGAACGGGGGACCGCGTTTTATGTATACAGCGGCGCGGGCACGCGCTACGGCGCGCCCGGGTGACCCTCGTGGTCTGCCATAGCCAAAAGAGGAAGTGGAATAGCTACTAACCACCTATGCGCCACGAATCCTACACACTGTCCCTTTAAGTCTCGTCTTAAGGCCCACTTTTATTCTCTGGCTTTTAATACCGCGTGAGTTGTGTGGTCCTCTGTGTTTTTATAATTGCTTTTGTTTTTAGTTATTTTATTATTATCACTTTATTTATTGCTATTTTAGTAATGTTTTTATTAGGTTTTATTGATTTTATGTGCAGCACTTTGGAAACTGTCTCTATTTCTATAGCACATTTTATAAACAAAGTTGGATTCGATTGGATTAGTTTGGGTCAGATACACAGAGATACATCATCGTTTTGTCAATTCCTCTGAACGCAATTAAAACCACATCGCCATAGTCATCATCACAACAAAGAGTCAGCAACTCCGATGGATAGCTGCACATCACGCTGTCATTTATACCGAAATGACTACGCAGCGCCACAAAATCCTATGTGTATCACCGACTAAGAAAGTAAAAAAGGAGAAAAAAAATACGCCATCTTTTTAGTGGCTGTGAAAATGGGGGTTGATCGAAAGATTGATATGGCATCTTGAAAATAATAAGATTGCTTAAACGTGCACGAATCACTTCAAATACAACTCTGAGAGGGTAAATGCGAAAGGGAAATAATTGTAACATGTTTCAGAGCTCTGAAAATGTTTGCATAATTGGTCTGCTTTAATCGGTATCTTATGTGTAGCCCCCCAATTTTGGAAAAACCTTAACAATTATAGTGTGTACACATACTAATTTTCTAAAACAAATGCCCAAATCATTTTCTGAAACATCCTTGTCCGTTTATCACATATCTGGATGTTAAATTGCACACAGAGATGTCATACTTGTGCGCTTCCTCTTTGTGATTACTGTCAACATCCAGTGACGGCCATTAATTACTATACAGACTTATTGTTCAATATATAAATAGATGGAACGGTACTCTTTTGGGTTCAGTGTTTATTGTAGTGTATGTACATTTTCTTTGCACTAGTGGAGAATTTTGAGTTATTTTTTTGGTTATATCATACGTTTTGAGCTGTGGACATTTTTATTAAAAACTATGAGGCAAATTAAGTATAAAAGTGTTTCATTCTGCTACTTACGTACTGCAGCTCATGTTGTTTTAAAGATGCATTGTGTAACTTTTCTGATGGATGTGTAACACTGGTCTACACATTTTTAGACTCAATCTGCTTCCGAGATAAAAGTGGCTAAATCTCATTTATATTGATAAGATGAACTGAAAATCAATTGATAACTGTGATGGTTAGCTTATGTATTCAATATATGTAATGATATAGTAATAATATATATCATGCATATTGATATATGTTAAAACTGTAGACATATTATAATGAATGTATGTGAATGTGCAGACAGGCTTTCAGATAGAACTGGTTGCTTGTAGACACACTGTACCTTCTGATAAATTACCGTTTTTGCCTTATTTTGCATAAATTTCCTATTTTGACTAGGGATGCAAATTATCGGTTAATTCATTAACTGATAGTTGATTGACCTTATCGATCGATTAACGATTAACTGATAAGCGGCGTTTTTCACCTGAATTTTAGTGTTTCAATAGGGTCTTTAAGAATATAAGCTATAGTATACATAACACTGAGTCAAAAATATATCATAGTATTATTATACTGTATATTCCTCAATTAATTATTCCTTAGTAAAAAGCAGACAAATGTATTGATGCTGAATAACAAAATACAGTAATCCCTCGCTCTATCCAATTTTTTTTTTTATAGTGTAACATTTTTTTATAGTGTAACATTGTGTTCTGTCCTGATTGGCTAAGAGACTAGACCAGGACTAAACGTGGACTGGACCAGGTCTGAACCAGGTCTGGACCTGGACTGGACCTGGACTGGACCGGGACTCGACCGGGTCTAGACCTGGACTAGACCAGGATTAAACCACCACGTGCCGCTGCTGGTTTCGCCGCGCCCCGCGCGGCTGGCTCGGGGCGTGGCGAAACCAGCAGCAGCGGCACGCATTCCGGGTTCGATCTCGCCTCGCGCGTACACCCGGGGCTGCTGAGCAGTGCCGTTGGCGCCTGCGGTCGGCTGTGAGTCGAGCTTGGCGCAGCGCGGTTGCCTTGTTTCATGACCACGCGGGTGCGCGTGTACGCGTGTCCGCGGTTAGCGGTTAATTACAATTAATGCATTTTGATCGACCAACGTCTTAATCGACAATTAACCGTTAATCGATTAATTGTTGACATCCCTAATTTTGACCCAATACCATATATTGGAAACTATAGCCAATCAGCACTTCTGACTTACTTTTTCTTTATTAGTGACCTAAACCAAGAAAAATGTCACTACTTTTGTTCCAGAAGCATTTTGCTTGTAGACCAGTGTAATTTCTCTGCCTGGTATGCCATTAAACAGTTTGGCCTCACATTTATTCAATTACAGGTGGTTTTATCAGAAACACCCAGAAAAACAACATTTTGACTGTGAGCAGGGTCGCCTCTCCACAGAACTGACCTGTAACTTGGTCTGGTCTGGTTTGGTCAGTTCTCTGCCTGGTATGACATTAAACAGTTTGACGTCACATTTATTCAATTACAGGTGGTTTTATTGCTCAAAAACACCTAGAAAAACAACATTCTGACTGTGAGGAGGGTCGCCTCTCCACAGAACTGACCTGTAACTTGGTCTGGTTTGGTCTCCATGTGGATAGAAAGGTTTAATACCATACTGTGGGACATTCCAGACAAAGCTATAACATCTCCAAAAAGCAAAGAAAAGCCTTTGACGGACCCTCCACCAGAAATGTTACACAATATTAATTAACACTGTATATTTAGAATAGTTTTTTGTGGTATAAATCTGCTTTTATTTGATCGTGTCAGTGGCGTAAGTTTCTTTCAGTATTTTTTATCGTTTTTCGTCTATACTTAACACATTATCTGCATGTTAAATTGCAGAGTTGTCATACTAGCATATAGCGCTTTCTCTGTGTGATTACTGTCAACATCGTGGTCATGTGACGGCCATTTTTAGCCCGAGTGTTGTAGCAGGTCAGATTTCCACAGACTTACACCTCGTCGTGTTGACATGCCAAAGACACATTCTACGTTCGGACTTAAACGCGTGAGAGTGTCTTTAGGGAGATTCCACGGTAAGATGGCCGCTAAAAGATTGTAGTCACAAATGGTTTTGTCCAATGACTTGTTAATTGGCACTTGTTAATGGATTTTGATGCCCCAATAATGATAATAAAAATAGTATTTATTGAAACAGCTAAATTTGAATAGTTTTAAAGAGCTAGTAACCAGTTTTTCCACGTATTCTGATGTATTTTCCACAGTTCAGGCAGCTCTTGAGGCCAAAATAAGTCCAATATTTACTGTCTGCAGTTTATTATTGTCTGAGTATCAGGAAGTGCACGTTTAGCATGCTGTGTGTTGTTAGCATGCTAGTTGTTGTCAGCATTACCATGACAGCAACACTCAATTCACAATTTAGCCACCACTATTTATTTTATGCTATATTTTGCTGTCATTTTAGTACATTGTTGTACTGCTGTAAACTGTCTGCATCTAATTATGAAGTGGTTATTTTCAGAGAATGATATACTGCAACATTAGCATGCTAGTTGTTGTTAGCATTATCGTGATAGCAAAACTTGTACTGCTGTGAACTGTTTGCATCTTGATTATAAAGCGGTTATCGTCAGGGAATCAGAAACTGCAACATTAGCATGCTAGTTGTTGTTAGCATTATCGTGATAGCAAAACTCAGTTCACAATTTAGCCACCACAATTTATTTTATGCCATATTTTGCTGTCATTTTAGAACATTTTTGTACTGCTGTGAACTGTCTGTGGTTATTGTCAGAGAATCCGGACCTGCAACATTAGCATGCTAGTTGTTGTTAGCATTACCGTGACAGCAAAACTCTGACCTCTGAAAGTTCAATTCCCAATTTTGGCCTCACAATTTATTTTATGCTGTTTTACTGTACTTTTAGAAGATCTTTTGCTTCTAAATTTCACAGTTGTTATTATTATTTTTTGCAGTTTTATGGTATTATCGTATTAATGAATATGATGTTAATTCTGCTATAAAGCGATTATTGTCAGGGAATCAGAAACTGTGCCATTAGTATGCTAGTTGTTAACATTGCCGTGACAGCAAAACACTGGTGTCTGAAATTTCAATTCACAATTTTGGCCTCGGAATTTATTTGATGTTATATTTTGGTGTAATTTTAGAAGATGTTTTGCTTTAAAAAAAAATCACCTTTCGGCTTTCACCATTTTTATTTTGTAGTTACTTACTGATGTTGATTAACTGAATCATCTTGAAATCTCTAACAAATGATAATTTAGGTTACTAATGAGGTTTAAATTTTTTCTTTCTCTCCAGTACACAGGTCCGGTCCCGGGCGAGCGAGGGGGCGAGGCCATGGGGGGCGGGCGCACTGAGACCTCAGCTCTAAGCGGGACAGGAGGGGGGCGGGCCATCACCACTACCCATAATTCCCAGCGACCCAACGCCTGCTGCTTCTGCTGGTGCTGCTGCTGTAGCTGCTCATGGTACGACTCCCCTGTGTTCACCTGCAGGATAGGAAATGTTAAGACCGTTATTGTTTACAGGACACACTGTCATTATTGTTTTGTATTTCACTGTTGTCGACACGGATCTTTCAGCAATAAGCAATTTAAGATGAACAGCTCTGGAAAAAAAAAAAAAAGAGACCACTGCCAAATTATCAGTTTTTCTGATTTTACTACTACTAGTCTATAAACTACTGACAACATTTCCCCCAAATTCCAAATTAAAATATTATGATTTAGAGCATTTATTTGCAGAAAATAACAAATGGTGAAAATAAGAAAAAAAGATACATTTTCAAACCTCAAACAATGCAAAAAAACAAGATCAAATTCATTTTAAAACAACATAATACTAATGTTTACACTTAAGAAGAGTTCAGTAACCCTTATTTTTAATCACAGCTTTCATGCGTCTTGGCATGCTCTCCACAAGTCTTTCACATTGTTCTTGGGTGACTTTATTCCACTCCTGGTGCAAGAACTGAAGTAGCTCAGCTTTGTGTTTGTGTTGAAATTCAACAGACGCTGGAATGGAATGGCTGTAATACATGTAGAGATGGTAATTTCTCTTATTTTTTTTCCAGAGCTTTTAATAATTTTTAGTTTATTATTAAAATGGTTAGGGTTTTAATAAGACACGTGCATTATTCATTCACTCGCTCCATGCTTGGTGGTGGCAAGCTTCTATTGTAGCCACAGCTGCCCTGGGGTAGAACCAGAATCGAGGCTGCCAATCTGCCCCATTGGCCCCTCCGTCCAACACTCATACCCACACCAAATTTGTACTTGGCAATGTCGGTGAAGTGTCTTGCCTAAGGACACAATTACACTGCTGGTCCCAGTGTGGTACCTGATATTCCCAGCGGTCTCCCATCTAAGCACTAACCAGGTCCGGCCTTACTAAGCTTCCGAGATCTGACGAGATCAGGCTTTATAATATCTGCATTAATGTGGAGTTATTATGGATTCTTACTAGGACAAAGTTCTTTTGTTGAGGGCTGTTGTCGACTAAAGACATTGTTGGCAAAAGGAGAAATTCAATTTCTCAAGTGGACAAAAGTTTATTTGGTCGATTACATTTCACAGCTCATCCAAGCTGCTTCTTCAGTTCTGACAGTACAGTGAGGAAAATAAGTATTTGAACACGCAGCGATTTTGCAAGTTCTCACACTTAGAAATCATGGACGGGTCTGAAATTTTCATCGTAGGTGCATGTCCACTGTGAGAGACATAATTAAAAAAAAAAATCCAGAAATCACAGTGTATGATTTTTTAAAACAATTTATTTGTATGATACTGCTGCAAATAAGTATTTGAACACCTGTGTATCAGCTAGAATTGTGACCCTCAAAGACCTGTTAGTTGCCTTTAAAAAGTCCACCTCCACTCCATCTGTTTGAGGTCGTTGGCTGCATAAAAACACCTGTCCACCCCGTACAATCAGTAAGACTCCAACTACTAACATGGCCAAGACCAAAGAGCTGTCCAAAGACACCAGAGACAAAATTGTAGACCTCCACAAGGCTGGAAAGGTTTACCGGGCAATTGCCAAGCAGCTTGGTGAAAAAAGATCCACAGTAGCTCAGTTGGTAGAGCGTTTGTCCAAAGGTTGGCGGTTCAAATGAGCGGTCGGATCCACTGACCCATAGGTTAGTTATACGATTCCAGCTCTCACAGATGAATGCTGCCGTTGTGTCCTTGGGCAAGACACTTAACCCACCTCGCCCCCAGTGGCTGCGTACACTGGTGTGTGAATGGGTGAGTGGTTCCTTGTTGTAAAGTGCTTTGGGTGCCTTGAAGGTGGAAAAGCGCTATATAAAGATGTGACCACTTTAGATGCTTCTTCAGTAAAGACATTGTTGGTCAACTAAAAAACTTGCCCTTCATTGACTTAAAGGAGGGGTGCTAACAATAGCTCTCAAAATGATTAGGAAACCAATTAGTTTCCTAAGTTGGGTAATAAGAAATCTGGTTAACAATCAGGATTACAGACCAACCTTGATTTAATCCAAAATGTATAAATTGTCTTGCTTTCACTGTGTCAAACTTCCATCCTTATGATCTTAAATTCTATTGACAGAAAACATACGATCTTTGCTCAAACAATAATCACCGTACATTTCA
This sequence comes from Paratrypauchen microcephalus, assembly GCA_036785185.1. NCBI lineage: Eukaryota > Metazoa > Chordata > Actinopteri > Gobiiformes > Gobiidae > Paratrypauchen > Paratrypauchen microcephalus. The sequence continues at coordinate 1,583,187 of JAVJIX010000103.1, read as the reverse complement.
CACTGTGACTTTGTGCTGGTTTTATTGTGTGTCTGAGCATATACAGTCGTGTGTGCGAGTGTTTCATGTCTGAAAGCCCTTTTATCATGTCAGTGTCACTTTCAGGAACGAAGAGGAACGCAGGAAACGGAGGAGGAGGAAGAGGATATCACAGGACACAAAGATGGAGACCATACCAAACTGTGAAGCTTGGTGAGTCCACTCATCTCCAAGACAATTGGGTTGAATCAAACTGAAGTGTGAGACAAGTAGAAATGTTGCCAACTATGTCAACGAACCCAATAATTATATCTGATTTTTGTTGTGTGTTTACCTGCGCAAAAGAAATCTGATCCTCAAAAACACCCAAAGAATATCAGTTCATCAGTGGATTTTTATAGTTACTTTTGTATTGGAAAACAATACATGAAGTCTGAAATGTCTCACAATATGGTATTGACCCACTCTATCCTCATGGAGACCAAATCAAACCAAGTTACAGGTCAGATCTGTGGAGAGGCAACCCCGTTCACAATCAGAATGCCTGTTTTTTGAGGTATTTTTGAGCTATAAAACTACCTGTAATTCTATAAATGTAAGGTACAGATGTTTATTGTTATACTGTGGAACATTTCAGGCAGAGCAATGACATTTTCATAGAGACTAGTAGGGACGGCTCCCCAATTAAACGCCTTGCTGTAGTCAGGGCAGTGCTGTGTAATGTCATTTAGTTCTTGACATTGCAGTAGTCAGTGGAGGCAGCACACACACAGTTTAGTATCTCTATCCATCCATCCATCCATCCGTTTTCTTCCTTTTATCTTGGGCTGGGTCGTGGGGGTAACAGTCTAAGCAGGGACTCCCAGACTTCCTCCAGCACCTGCGGGGGGACTCCAAGGCGTTCCCAGGCCAGCTGAGAGGCATAGACCCTCCAGCGTGTCCTGGGTCTTCCCCGGGGTCTCCTCCTGGTGGGACATGCCCGGAACACCTCATGAGGGAGGCGTCCAGGAGGCATCCGGGACAGATGCCCGAGCCACCTCAGCTGCTCCTCTCGACGTGGAGGAGCAGCGGCTCTACTCCGAGTTCCTCCCATGTGACTCAGCTCCTCACCCTATCTCTAAGGGAGCGCCCAGCCACTCGGCGGAGGAAAGTCATTTCGGCCGCTTCTATCCTCGATCTCATCCTTTCGGTCATTACCCAGAGCTCATGACCATAGGTGAGGGGAGGAACGTAGATTGACAGTAAATCGAGAGCTTTGCCTTTCGGTTCAGCTCCCTCTTCACCACAACGGTCCAATACAGTGACACATCACTGCCGACGCTGCACCGATCCGCCTGTCAATCTCACAATAATCACTATAAATACACAAGTTTAGTAGCTCAAGTTCTACTTTAATATTTTTTTATTTTTTATTTTGGTCTTTTCTTAAAATTCCTTGTCAAAACCTGTGACAAATCAGAAAGAAATCATATTACCATATCAGATGCAACTGTTTGAATGACATTTCCATAATCTGATAACTCTAGAAATCAGACAGTGACGACCAAAATTCACTCTGGCCTTGAGAGTTGTGAAAGTGTTCATAAACTGATCTTGAATAGGAATGTGTTTGAAAAGTAAGGAGCAAGTTTGGACTGCTACAAACTGTTTAAAATCCTCCATATTACGCTTTTTTCTGATCTACGTTATAATGTTGTTTGCTCATCACAAACATACCTGGAGTTGTGTTTTGTTCCACCTTGTGATGTCATGTGGTAATGCAGCAGGTGCTCCACTGTGTTTCTAAACTCCACACACCTTCACTAGAATCATTTGGATGATTTTGGCCCATTTCTGCTGAACAAAATGTAAAAGGAGCTGTTAACTACCGCTTCATGACATCTCAAGGTGGAGCTTTGAAGATGTAGACAGACTAATAATAAAGGATTACTCAAACATGTGTGAATGAAACAAAACAGCAAAACACAACTCCAGGTATGTTTTTGAGGAGGTAACAGCATTATAACATGGCATAAAGCTCACAAGAGTTAATTTTGTGTAATATAGGACCTTTAACTGATCTTAGTGAAAGAACATGATGCTAACAATTAGGGACGCACGATATATCGGCATTAACACCAGTATCGGCCAATATGGCCAATTTTTTTTTAAACATATCGGTATCGGACCGATGTGTAAAACTGGGCCAATATTAACGACCGACATTTGTCAGTACTATAAATACCTTGCTTTGAAAAACAAATAAAAGTTCTATCACACTTCTGGCAGAGCACTGGGAGCTGTCCTTAATAAGGTCGAGCTGCACATGGATCTTGGTTATAAAACGTTGTGTTTATCTTGTATCTGTCCATGTTTAATTTTATTGTAATTTGACAAAATGTGTTGCAGTTCCTTTTCTTGGCAATACACAAAATGGCCCCCAAACCTGAAGTATATGTGGTGATATGGGAGCCATGTGAAATGCAGATTAAGAGTGACATGGTGATTTATCATCCTTGTGTTTTTTTTTTTTTTTATCTAAACTTCACTCTCACAGGGGTTTTGTGAATAAAATAAGTTCAGCTTTATGGAGTCAAAACATGTTTTGAAAATAAAAGATGTTCAGAAATTCATTTTGCATGATTTTCAGTCTGTATAAAATGTTATCTCGGAACCCCCCCCCAAAAAAACAGTATCGATATAGGTTAATATCGGTTATCGGACATAACAGCAACATCAATATCGGTATCGGCTAAAATTTTCACATCGGTGCATCCCTACTAACAATGCATTAGGAATGAAAGGAACACATTTGGACTGCTGCAAACTGTTTAAAATGCTCATACTAAATTCCTTAAAGATGCTTAAGTAACTATGGCAAAAGGAGAAATTCAATTTGTCAACTGGACAAAAGTTTATTTGGTTGAATACATTTCACACCTGTTCTGAAGAAGCAGCTTGGATGAGCTGCGAAACGTCTTCGACCAAATAAACTTTTGTCCAATTGACAAATTGAATTTCTCCTTTTGTCATGGATTCTACCTGGACGACTGAGGGATTCTACACACATCTTAGTAACTACGGTAGTTCTGTTTTTCATGTTACTAAAAACAAATCAGACAAATAGGAAAACTCAGGTACAGCTTCTTTAATTAGTCTTTGTTGTTGTTGTTTTTCACAGCACCAAACCATCAGCGGAGGAGATGCGCCTTTGGTCCCAGTCTTTTGACAAGCTGATGAAGAACCCGGCCGGTCGAAACGTGTTCCGGGAGTTCCTGCGCACGGAGTACAGTGAGGAGAACATGCTGTTTTGGCTGGCCTGTGAAGACCTCAAGCAGGAGATGAACAAAAGCGCCATCGAGGAGAAGGCCCGCTCCATATACGAGGACTACATCTCCATACTGTCCCCCAAAGAGGTACTGTAGTCTGTGGGTGTAGTGGTGTGGGCGTGAGGGCTCGAGGAGCGACTTTTGGGAGACCTTTTGGACTGTTTGGACACTCTCTCATTCGATGTTTTTTTTCTTCAATACTTTCTACATTCTATACAGAAGACATCATGGAAAGTATTCAGACCCCTTCAGTTTTTTCACTCTTTGTTATATTTGGAAAAATCATTTAAGTTCACTTTTTTCTCATTAATGTACCCACAGCACCCCATATTGACATAAAAACACAGAATTGTAGACATTTTTGCAGATTTATTAAAAAGAAAAACTGAAATAGCACATAAGTATTCAGGCTCTTTGCTGTGACACTCATATATTTAACTCAGGTGCTGTCCATTTGTGTGCACATTAATGAAGAAAAAAAAGAAATGAAAAAAAAAAATATTTTAGCAAATGGCTGCAATATAACAAAGGGCCTGTTTACATGAGAACCCTTACGGGTAAAAACAACAAAATATTTTAGCAGAAGTGCCTTTCGTTTAGACGGAGATGGCGTTTTGGGGGTTTAAAAACACAAAAAACTGAAACCGCCCTCCAAAGTAGAAAACTTGAATACGCTCCGCCATAGTTCAAAGTTCAAAGTTCAAAGTCAAAGTCAGCTTTATTGTCAATTCTGCCATATGTGTTCAACATACAGTGAATCGAAATTTCGTTTCTCTCTGGCCAGGTAGTGCAAAAAGACAGTGTACAGAATACAACATGAAGACAAAACACAACAAAAACTATCTAAGACAGAGATCTAAAGTTAAAACTAAAGTCTACGGTCTAAAATCTTAAAACAGTGCAACATAATAAATAACCTATACTATATACAGATTTCCAAAGTGTGCAGTGTGCATCAAAATGTGCAATGGAAGATACAGCAGTGAATTGGTCATGTGCAGTAGAATGTGCATTGGAGTTAAGATAAATAAAAATAAGTGTGCAACAGTAGTAATTCTAGTGCAACAGGAGTAAACAACAGTACTAAAAATTCCAGTAGTAAATGTGCAATAACAGTAGTAAACAACAGTGCAACGGGGGTAAAAATCAATAACAGGAGTAAACAACAGTACTAAAAATTCCAGTAGTAAATGTAAGTGTGCAATAACAGTAGTAAACAACAGTGCAACAGGAGTAAAATCCAGTAGTAATGTAAATGTGCAACAGTGCAACAGTCGTCCTTAGCAGCAGTTTTTTAAAGTGTCTAGAGTGATATGTCTTTTATGGAATACAGGTTATGCCAATATGGGGGGTGGGGGGTGGGAGATGGGTAAGGTGGGAGTTCGGGTGTGAGTTCAGCCTCCTGACAGCCTGGTGGATGAAGCTGTTTGAAAGCCTGGTGGAGTGGGCCCGGAGACTCCGGTACCTTCTCCCCGAGGGCAGGAGGCTGAACAGGCTATGTGCGGGGTGGCTCGGGTCACCCACAATGCTGGACGCTCTGCGGGTGAGCCGGGTGTTAAAAATGTCTAGGAGGGAGGGGAGAGAGACACCAGCGATCCTCCCAGCTGCATTCACTATGCGCTGCAGTGCTTTCCTGTTCTGTTCAGTGCAGCTCCCGTACCACACAGTGATGCAGCTGGTCAGGACGCTCTCAATGGTGCCTCGGTAGAAGGTGGTCATAATGGGTGGAGGGGCTCCAGCTCTCCTCAGTTTGCGGAGGAAATAGAGGCGCTTCTGAGCCCTCTTTGCCAGTGATACAGTATTCACTGTCCAGGAGAGGTCCTCACTGATGTGCACCCCCAGGAATTTGGTGCTGCTCACCCTCTCTACAGCAGCACCATTGATGGACAGTGGGGGGTGCTGGGTGGGGCCTCTCCGGAAGTCAATAACAATCTCCTTGGTCTTTTCAACATTAAGAAGGAGATTGTTATTGCTGCACCACTGGGTCAGAAGGCTCACCTCACTCCTGTAGTTTGTCTCATCGTTATTAGAGATGAGACCCACCACAGTCGTATCGTCCGCAAACTTCACTATGTGATTGGTGCTGAACGCTGGTGAGCAGTCGTGGGTCAGCAGAGTGAAGAGCATCGGACTGAGCACACAGCCCTGGGGGGCTCCTGTGCTCAGACTAATGCAGCTTGAGGTGTTTCTGCCGACCCGCACTGCCTGTGGCCTCTCACTGAGGAAGTCCAGCAGCCAATCACAGAGTGAGGTCTGAAGCCCCAGGTGTTTTCGTCTATACTGCCCAAGACGCAAAACTCTGGTCAAATCTGCGACGTAGCGTACGTGTTTATGTCACCAATTCTGGATATTTATATTTATAAAGTAAATTAAGTTAAATCAATTCAATTAAATTAAAATTAAATTAAAAAGTTAAGTAAATTAAATTTAGTAAATAAATTAAGGAAGATTCTATGCATGCACGCGGACATAGTAGCCTGGCATGCATACCTAATCCAATTCCACACACTTTTGCGTCACCATATGCACGCAGATTTCCTCCCGGGATTAAAAACGCAAAAAACTGAAACCGCCCTCCAAAGTGGAAAATTTGAATACGCTCCGCCGTAGCGTTTTCGTCTACACTGCCCAAGACGCAAATCTCAAAATCTGCTGACGTCGCGTACGCATTTACGTCACCAATTCTGGATATTTATATTTATAAAGTAAATGAAGTTAAATAAATTAAATTAAAATCAAATTAAATAAAATTAATATTAAAGTGATATTAAATTAATATTAAATTAAGTAAATAAATTAAGGAAGATTCTAAGCATGCTTGCGGACATAGGGATAATGTATCACAGCACCACCTAGCCGCCTGACATGCATACCCAATCGAATTCCACACATTTTTGCGTCACCGTATGCACGCAGATTTCCTCCCGAAAACACTCGTCTAAACGCGGAATAAAACATGAAGACGCGACGCCACTTTTGCGTCTTCTGTTCAGACCGTCATCATATAAACGTAGCCAAAGAGTGAAGAAATTTAAGGGGTCTGAATACTTTTCTTACCCACTGTATATGAAGGAAGATATGGAGTTATGTAAAGAAAAAAAGTTGAATATCACAACTAAAAGGATTTTGTAATCCTCAAAATCCTCAAGTAGCCTTTACTTTGTTGACAGTGTTGTAAAACCTTTTCTCTTAATGAGTGAATTCTCCTGAAACGGTTTTCACTTCACAGCTGTGCCTCGCCAGGGTCAAAAAATATAAAGAGTGCAAAGCAGTGATCAAAGCAGAGTTATTTTTAGTTTATTTTTCATTCACTACATTCCATATTTGTCCCCTCATAGTTGATGCCCTCAGTGGGGGTCGACGGTGTAAAGAATCTTCCAAAAGATGTGTCCAAACGTTTGACTGGTCGTGTATTTTAGTGTTACAGCTGTTGAAAGAAGAAACACTGGAATGAAACTGTAACTGACAACATGAAGGACAATTTAGGGCTGCACAATTTTTCAAAAAGGCACTTAATATATACACAGCTCTGTGTATAGCTCTGTATATATAAATGTATACAGCTCTGGAAAAAAATAAGAGACCACTGCATTTTTTTTCTGAAATCAGCATCTCTACATGTATTACAGCCATTCCATTCCAGCGTCTGTTGAATTCCAACACAAACACAAAGCTGAGCTACTTCAGTTCTTGCACCAGGAGTGGAATAAAGTCACCCAAGAACAATGTGAAAGACTTGTGGAGAGCATGCCAAGACGCATGAAAGCTGTGATTAAAAATAAGGGTTATTGCACCAAATACACTGGTCTACAAATTTTTGGACTCGATCTGCTTCTGAGATGCTAACTCATTTATATTGATAAGATGAACTGAAAATCAATTGATCGCTGTGCTGGTTAGCTAATGTATTCAAGATATTTAATGATATTGTTTTACATCAAAATTGCATCTGTTTATACAATAGATTTAAGCATTTTTGCTTAAAAATATTTATATTTTGAAAATAATTAACTTGCACTTCTTTATCAGTCAAGAAATAACTAAAAAATATCTTAAAGATCCCATGACATGGTACTTCTTGATGCTTTTATATGGCTCCCCCGGTTAACAACGGACTCCACGATACTGTAAATGAATCCTTCAAAATCAACACTCAGTGCATGAGAAACAGAGATAAGATGAGAAAGAGTATTTTTTCTCTCTCTGAACACTCCATAATGGGCGTTGTTGCTTGAATGCAAATGAGGAGAAAAGAGCTGGCCTATAGTAGAGGGTGGGTGCGTGGCCAAACTCTCCGCTCTCGGCTCTCAGCTCTCAGCTGATCCATTTTCTTGTTTTTGCACGGTGGGAGAGATTTGAAGCGTTCCATTGAAAAATAAACACATTTCCACAGAAAATAAAATTAAACCACTGCTGTTCAAAGGTCCAGAGGCTCAGATAAAGGACTTCCGAGCCTAGAAACACTCGGACGTGCCTCCAGGCAAATAAAAAAAACGTATTTCGCATTGCCTAGCGCATTCGCAGTCCGTTAACTGTTCTCTGGGCGTGATTTACAGAGACGCTGAGTACAGACAGACGGGGGTGGAACTGCATTTGCATTTCTTTTTTCGATCTGACGTCAATAAGGTGCCTTGTTCAAAATCGCCCGTTTGAGCTCCGATTTTTTGCAACGCAGAAAAGGATCGCAAATGCTCAGTTTAGACATTTTGCAACTTTTAACCATGGGGGGGGGGGGGGGGGGGGGTAAACAGGGTAGGGGAGCTCACATTAACGTTCAAAAACCTCAGAAAGTGAAAATTTCATGCCATGGGACCTTTAAGACATCAGGTGCGCACAATTTCGAGGCATCTCTCTTATGTGAAATCAAAAAATATTTGATGTTAAAGCTCTAGACAGATTAAAATGAATGTATGTGAATGTGCAGACAGGCTTTCAGATAGAACTGTTGCTTTTGCCTTATTTTGCATAAATTTCCTATTTTGACCCAATACTATATCTGTGGTTAGGCCTGTGGTTAGGGCCCCCCCCCCCCTAAAAGAGGGGGGTAGAGAATACTACCACCGTATTCCCTGCGTGTCGTAAAAGGCGACTAAAAGGGACGGGGCGAGAGGACTGGGAATCCTCTCCCCTGTAACTGTTTCCTAGAAACGGACAGGGCTGAGTAGGGAAGGGGAGGTTGTCTCCCCAAACCCTAAAGATTGGGTCCTTGAATGTGCGTGGGTGTAGTACGAATGAAAGTAAAAGAGATCTGATTGGAAGGATGTTTGGAAGAAGGAGATTGAGTGTGTTAGCACTGAGTGAGACAAAGATGAAAGGGAAGGGTGAGTGTGTGTTTGGAAGTGTGAGTGGGAGAAGGTCTGGTGTAGAGAGTGGGAGAGCAAGAGAAGGTGTGGCCTTGTTGGTGAGTTGTGAGGTGAGACGATGTGTGGTTGAATGGAAGGAGATTTCACCAAGACTGATGTGGGTGAAAGTGAAATTTCTGAATGAGTTGTGGGTGTTCGTGAGTGCGTATGGTCCTGGCAGTGAGAAGAATGAAGAGGAGAGAGTGTCCTTCTGGAATGACTTGGATGAGTGCCTGCAGGGATTTGGAGCAAATGTGAATGTAGTGTTGATGGGAGATCTGAATGCGAGAGTGGGTGATGAGAAAATTGAGGGTGTTGTTGGTGTGCATGGTGTACCTGGAAAGAATGATAGTGGTGAGAGACTGATAGGAACGTGCCTTGAGAGAGAGATGGTGATTGGGAATACATGGTTCAGAAAGAAAGAGATTCATAAGTATACGTGGGTGAGGCAGGATGGTGGAAGAGTGATTGATAAAGCATTGATGGATTATGTGGTGGTTTCAAAGGTTGCATGTAGTAGATTGTTGGATGTAAGTGTGAGAAGGGGAGAGAGTGAAGGTATGTCTGATCATTATTTGGTGGAAGGAAGGTTGCGTGTGGGTATGCCATGGGTGAGATCGAGAAAGAGTGGGGATGCAAGAGAAGTTTTGAGAGTGAGTGTTTTGAAGAACAGAGAGAAAGTGTGTGAGTATCAGGAGAAAATAGGTGGCAGGTGGAATGAGGTGAAGGATCAAATGATTGTTGGTGTGGAGGAAGAATGGCAACAGTTCAAGAGTGCAGTGGTTGGGTGTGCAGAGGAAGTGTGTGGTGTGAGACGTGTTGGAGGTGGTGTAAGAAAGGGAAGTGAATGGTGGTGCGAGGATGTAAGGTTGGCTGTAACTGAGAAGAGACGTGCGTATGAAGTATGGCTGCAGAGAAAGGACAGGGAGTCGTATGAGTGTTATAAGGAGAAGAGAAGTGATGCAAAGAGAGCTGTGCGTGAGGCAAAAGTGGCTGCGGACGAAAGGTGGGGCAGACAGTTGACTGACAATTTTCGGGAGAACAAGAAAATGTTTTGGAAGGAGGTGAAAAGAGTGCGAAAGGAAGTGTCTGGGAGGGAGGAGAAAGTGAAAACAGAGGATGGAAGGATGCTGAATGAGGGGAATGCTGTAAGAAAGAGGTGGGCGGAGTATTTTGAGAGGCTGTTGAATGTGGAGGAAGATCGGGATGCTGTGATTGTGATGGATGGAAGGGAAAGCAGATTGAATGTACTGGGAGAGTTGAATGAAGCGTTGATTACGAGAGAGGAAGTTGAGCAAGCTGTGGGAAAGTTGAAAGCAGGAAAGGCTGCAGGTGTGGATGGGTGTACTGTGGAATGTTTGAAGTGTGGTGGAGCGAGTGTCACCGAGTGGTGTGTGAGATTGTTGAATGTGTGTTTTGTAAGTGGGCAGGTGCCACTTGACTGGACGAGTGCGTGTGTGGTTCCACTGTACAAGGGTAAGGGTGATAAGTATGAATGTAGTAGTTATAGGGGTATTAGCCTGTTGAGTGTTGTAGGCAAGGTGTATGGAAGAGTGCTGATTAACAGGGTAGTGGAGGGGACTGAGTGTATGATTGGTGAAGAGCAGTGTGGTTTCAGGAGAGGTAGAGGATGTGTGGACCAGGTGTTTGCTGTGAGACAGGTGTGTGAAAAGTATTTGGCTAAGGGGAGGGAGGTGTTTTGGGCGTTTATGGATTTAGAGAAGGCGTATGATAGGATTGATAGAGAGGCGTTGTGGGTTGTGTTGAGTTTGTATGGTATCGATGGTAGATTGTCGGAAGGTGTGAAGAGTTTTTATAGAAACAGTAGAGCGTGTGTGAGAGTGGGAAATAGCACGAGTGAGTGGTTTCCTGTGAGGGTTGGTTTGCGTCAGGGATGTGTGATGTCTCCGTGGTTGTTTAATGTGTATATGGATGGTGTGGTAAAAGAGGTGAATGCAAGAGTGTCAGGTAAGGGTGTGAGCATGGTGAATGTTGATGGCAGCGAATGGAGCATGAATCAGTTGTTGTTTGCAGATGATACTGCACTAGTGGCTGATTCAGAGGAGAGCTTGGCACGTTTGGTTGAGGAGTTTGGAAGGGTGTGTGATAGAAGGAAGCTGAGAGTGAATGTGAATAAGAGTAAGGTGATGAGGTGCACGAGGTCAAAGGATGAACGTAGGTTGAATGTGGCATTAAATGGGGAGTTGTTGGAAGAGGTAGAGTGTTTTCAGTATTTGGGGTCGCATGTTGGTGTGGATGGTGGAATAGGGGGTGAGGTAGAGTTTAGAATGAATGAAGTACGTAAGATATGGGGGGGAATGAAGAGAGTGTTTGAATGTAGGTCACTGGGAATGGTTGCGAAAAGGAGATTGTATGAGGGTGTGGTGGTGCCTGCTGCGTTGTATGGGGCTGAAACGTGGAGTTTGAAAGTTGCGGAGAAGAGGAAGTTGAATGTAGTTGAGATGAGATGTCTGAGGAGTATGTGTGGTGTGACGCGCATGGATCGTGTGAGAAATGAAGAAATCCGAGAGAGAACTGGTGTGTTGCGAGAGTTGGCTGAGAGAGCAGAGCAAAAGGCATTGGGATGGTTTGGACATGTTGAGAGGATGGAAAGGGAGCGATTGGTGAAAAAGGTGTATGAATCTGATGTGAGTGGAGTGAGAATGAGAGGAAGACCGCGAATGGGATGGACAGAGGGTGTAAGAAGAGCGTTGAATGCAAGAGGGATGACTGTGGTGCAAGGGAGAGAGGCTGCTCAGGACAGGGATGAATGGAGAGAGTTTGTGTATGAATGAATGGATGGGTGTGGTAGAGGACGGGTCTTGATATGAAGCGGCAGGGGAAACCAGCTTTGGCTGAGGCCCTGCTGTGGAAGTGCCCACACTGGGCTGTGCAGCTGACCCTGGTGCAGTGTGGTGTGGTTTTAGATCGGTCCTTAGACCTTAAACCAAGGTGTCCTTTCCCCCAACATCATCATGCCTCTCCGGTGACGTTTGGGTGGTGCTGGCGTCTGAGTGCTGGTTTGTTCTGAGTGCTGGGTTGTTTGGGGGTTGCTGGCGGGCTTGGGTGGTATCACCAGGTCTGGTTTCGGGGTGCCGAGGGGACGGCTGGCTGGTGCTTAGGGGTGTGGTCCGGGTGGCCGCCTGGATCCGAGGTTCTTTGGGGTTTTGTATGGTGGATGGGGGCACCTGGAGGGGGGCGACGTTATCTAGGTGCACCTTTAGTTATTACTGTTACTGCTGTTGTAGTGGGATGATTGCGGATGGTCTGGACCTGGACCCTCTCCCAATGTTTTGGATTGTTTTTAATGCATCATTTCTTAGTCAGGGCAAGCTGAATACCTACACCTAGGCTGCAGGACAATGTCCTCCTTCTTTTAATGCATCATTTCTTAGTGAGGGCTGAACACCTACACTTAGGTTTGCAGGACAATGTCCTCCTTCTTTTAATGCATTTAGACACATTATAAATAGCATACACATTATACACAATATAGGGCAACATAGGATATGAAGAAATGTTCGGAGAGGGGGGAGAAGTGGTTTTTAAAGTGGGGCGACAGCGGTGATGGTGATGGACGGAAGGTGTGCTTGGGTGCTCGTCCCTCTCTAGGTGCTGTCCCTGTGTGGTCCTCTGGAGGATTCCTGGGTGCTGGCGGTGGTCCGGTTTACGCTCTGGGTCTGGCCGGTCGTCCCTTTGTGCCGCCTGGGGCGGGTCCTGGGGGTTTTTCCGCTCGGGTTCGCTGGCTGCCTTCTCGGTTGTCCAGTGCATGGATGGGGGGTGGGTGGACGCCAGTGTGGGAAGAGAGTGGTGATGGTGATGAGGAAAGGACGCTGGTACAAACGAAGGAAAAAAAAAAAAAAAAAAAAAGTCACGGAAGGAGGGTTTGGGGAAAGGAAGGAAGGAGGGAAAGGAACAAAAATGTATGCCCTGTCTAGGCTACCCCACTATGGTGGGACACAGCCTTTGTATATAGATAGATAGACTATATCTTGGAAACTATAGCCAATCAGCACTTCTGACTTACTTTTTCTCTATTAGTGACCTAAACCAAGAAACAATTTCACTACTTTTGTTCCGGAAGCATTTTGCTTGTAGACCAGTGATATTGATTTCTGAACTCTTCTTAAGCGTAAACATTAGTATTATGTTGTTTTAAAATGAATTTGATCTTGTTTCTTTGCATTGTTTGAGGTCTGAAAACATGTATCTTTTTTGTTATTTTGACCATTTGTCATTTTCTGCAAATAAATGCTCTAAATGATAATATTTTTATTTGGAATTTGGGGGAAATGTTGTCAGTAGTTTATAGACTCAAACAAAAATGTTCCTTTTGCCCAAACACATACCTATAAGTAGTAAAATCAGAAAAACGGATCATTTCGCAGTGGTCTCTTATTTTTTTCCAGAGCTGTATATTATTTTACCATGGAGGTGGTAAACAAATGTAAGTTATGATGAGGCACTGTAAGTATTTTGATAGTAAGTGAATAATGCGTGTACCATTTTCTAAACTTTTTAATGACCTGATGCATGTATAGTACGTAACTTCTTGCTTTAAACATAATTTGAGTATTCAATTTCAATGAAGTTTTCAAACAATTTGCAATTAATACTGTAACACTTTTAAAAAAAAATAGAATGTTATAGAAATTTGCTTCCTCCTTCTTTCAAGATCGCAGAGAACCCGATACACGATTGTATACGTGTTGCCTTCTGCTGATGACAACATGGTTCTGATTTATAGATCCATTGTAGTGAACGCATTTTCAACTGCCTGATATTGTCAAGACGATGAACACATATCAGATATTTAACTCTTTAACCTTTCCCTAACCTGACCATGCCATGCCCACTCCTCACGAGATCCCATCTAAGAATACCTGACTCAGTGACAGTTTGACCCTCGCGCTGACCCCGAGAACATAAGCCCTTTGTCCAGCGTATTCCAGGCTCGTGTGTGCTACTGGGTTATTTTTACTGCCTCTCATCACAGCGGCCTGTATTTGGACGTGTCACATGCCATAACATTAGAGAGGGGATTTTCACGTGCACTTATCTGAGCGCTGTGGACTATAGTATGGCTCTGTACAGGAACCAGTGAATTCCTCTCCTCCTCTCGCTGTCTTCTCCGGGCTTATTATAGTTTATAGCGCATTATGGGACAGACAGAAGAGGCTATTGATGCTCCCTGAGTTGTTGAATGATCTAATTGTATCTATTTATCTTGTAACAGGTGGTACTGAAGACAGGGGGCTCTGGGTGTTCTCACCCCCAGGAATACCGTGATTTCCTAACCTCGCCAGACTGATATGTGTAGCCCTCTGAATAGACTTCCACACATCAATCTTGTATGGCTCTCACTCAAATCAATCGCAACCAATGATTGGAACGTTTAAACAAACGCTTCATGCTGATTGGTCAAAGCCGTCACAACAGTGGAACAAGTTGGAAAATCAAACTTTAGTAGAAAAAGTAGACTTAAATGACACTGACACTGCTGCTTAAATGACACTTTAATGACACTGACACTGCTGCTTAAATGACACTTAAATGACACTGACACTGCTGCTTAAAAGGTACTTAAATGACACTGGCATTACTGCTTAAATGACACTTGAATGACACTGACACTGCTGCTTAAAAGGTACTTAAATGACACTGGCATTACTGCTTAAATGGCACTTGAATGACACTGACACTGCTGCTTAAATGACACTTAAATGACACTGACACTGCTGCTTAAAAGGTACTTAAATGACACTGCTGTTTAAATGACACTTAAATGACACTGACATTACTGCTTAAATGACACTTGAACGACACTGACACTGCTGCTTAAAAGGTACTTAAATGACACTTAAATTACACTGACACTACTGCTTAAATGGCACTTGAATTACACTGACACTGCTGCTTAAATGACACTTAAATGACACTGACACTGCTGCTTAAAATGTACTTAAATGACACTGACACTACTGCTTAAATGACACTGACACTGCTGCTTAAGTGACACTTAAATGACACTAACACTGCTGCTTAAATTACACTTAAATGACACTTACACTGCTGCTTAAATGACACTTAAATGACACTGACACTGCTGCTTAAATGACACCATTTGAGCTTTATTGCACTACACATTGTGTGTTTTACCTATTTGTATCATTTAAAAGTTTACTGTACTTTTGCTACGGGTATATGTGATGTTTTAGTCATGGTGTTTATTGTCTTGTTTATCCGATGTTTTATGTTCACTGTGGGCCTAGGGGGCGCTGCAATTTCAAACCCTGTGTGTGCAACCTGTACATATGGTTTTTGACAATAAAGCTGACTTTGAACTTTTTGAACTTTGAAAAGCGCGGGCATCTTACTCGTCTCTAAACACAGAAAGCCCTTCCCTCTGCATGTTTTTCATAACTAAATATTTCTGCTAAAATATGACGAAGTACATTTGGCAGAGTCACTATTTTTATTGGTTTCTTCTACGCTGGCGTTCGCCCAAACCACAACGCTGTCCTGCGATTGGTCAGTCTCAACCTATCAAAAGCAAACGGATGGGTTCTCAAGAGCTTGTGAACTCTCAAAAATCGTGAGAATTCATCTGCTGGCAAGGTTAGCAATTTATTGTAGCTTGAGCTATTTTAGATGAACAGAATGGAGGACAAACATTATGGTGTAATTCAACGTAGTTTATTTCATTATTATAATAACTAAACAAATGGTCTAATTGTTTGATTTTTACTGCATGCATTTTACTGCACATGAAGCAGTGAATTCCTCCTCTCGTCTTCTTTGTTCTTTTTATAGTTTATGGCGTAGTATTGGCCTGGTATGGACTGATAGGAGAGGTGTGATTTTGGCAGTCTGCCCTGGTGTCTGGTGACCTTGGGATCCAGTCTGCTATCTCTCTCTCTTTCACGTTTCCCTTTTGCTTCCTGTCTTTCTATTACTCTTTCTTTCTTACCTGTCTTTCCTATTTCTCTCTCCTCTTTCATCTTCCTTCCTGTGTTTATATTACTATCTATGCCTCAACTTGTCTTACTCGCTGATTCCTCTCTCCCCTTATCCTCCTTATCTCTCTTTCACTTTCTTTCTCTCTCCCTCCTCAGTCTATCTCT
This sequence comes from Paratrypauchen microcephalus, assembly GCA_036785185.1. Classification (NCBI taxonomy): domain Eukaryota; kingdom Metazoa; phylum Chordata; class Actinopteri; order Gobiiformes; family Gobiidae; genus Paratrypauchen; species Paratrypauchen microcephalus. Next base: position 1,567,434 of record JAVJIX010000103.1, on the reverse strand, counting down.
TCCACTATCTTCCTTGTCCTTTCCAATGCCGCAAATATAATAGTAACTACAATTTACATCTTGCTATTCGGGATACAAAAATAACTGAAATATGGTAATATCGTATCGTCAAAAGTCTCCCAATGTAAGTCTCTTTGCTTAATTTAATTGTTATGGTGCAGCAACAGTTTAAAAAACTAAAAACAAAGAGGAAATGCTTTGCTCTGCTTAAGTGCAAACTACATGAAGAAATACCTTTTTAATAACTATTTTTGCATGTTCGTTCCTTACACCAAACCAAAGTCTTGTGAAGCCATGTGAAAAAGAAAAAGTAGTATTCACCATTTTTGGTAAAAGGAGAAATTCAATTTGTCAACTGGACAAAAGTTTATTTGGTCGAATACGTTTCGCAGCTCATCAGTTCTTCGTCAGTTCTGAAGAAGCAGCTTGGATGAGCTGCGAAACCTCTTCGACCAAATAAACTTTTGTCCAGCTGACAAATTGAATTTCTCCTTTTGCCATGGATTCTACTAACCTGGGAAATCCCAGGCTGCTTTGCACAATCGTTCCGATCTGAAAGACAGCCTAGCAACGAGGCTAAGCGAGGGATCCTGAGCGGGGGAGCTAATCAGAGAGCGGGGAGGGGTGGAAAGACAATGCTACACGACAAATGGAAGCTTGTAGTTTGTTTGGGACTGTTTACGGACCACACTGATCATGGCGGCAGGAGACAGGAACCAAACTTCCCGGATAATAATAATCGTATTTTTGTTTTGCCTTCTGTTTTCGCGGAGATTGGGGAAAATGGCAGCGTTTCCTTCTCTTCTCCCCGGTCGTTGCTCTAACTACATCATCGAGTACAACTGACATGATTGGCTATGGGCTACATATACGCCAAACCACACCTCCGCTACGAGATATTCAGTAGGTGGCTCCCAGACCATATCTCACTTATGATATGGTCTATGGTCTGGACGACTGAGGGATTCTACACATATTCACCATTTTGTTAACCTTCGAAAAATATTGCAGTAAATATCGTACCATGAGATGCATATCGTGAAAATATCGTACAGAGAGGATTTGGATATTGTTACGCCCCTACTTGCTATATAACCACAAAAATCTGCATTTTAATAATATTCTTTTAAGCTTCCCCCTATCTATATGAACTATGAATGGCGTGCAGAAAGTTTTGTCACCTGAAACTAGCAATACTCTTCATTCAGTTCAATCTATTCCCCCGTAGGCCAGTTCATAACAGCAGGGTTCTTAATGGTGACAGAATGTAATGATTTGAAATGAGTGTGTGGATTCCTCGAAGCACAAAGGTCATGAGATCAACAATGTGTTTCTGTCCCAGCTTGTGCATCCACCACATGCTCTTAATGCTTCTCTTGTTATGCTCAGGCATTCTCCCGCCTTCCAAAGAGGCTCCCGTTGAGGTGAAACTGTCTCAGATAGCCTTGAGTAGTTACTAGACTTCACTGTATGGAGTAGGGTTGTCAAAAGTATCAGTACATATATAGATACTCATTGATACTTAAGCTAGTGTTGGATCTAGATGTTCATTTGAGCAGGTATTCATACTAAAAAGTGACATCACAGCTCACAGAACAGAAATGAACCTTTCCTGAATAGCTTTAGAATGAACTTAAAGGTCCAGTGTGTAGGATTCGTGGCGCATAGGTGGATAGTGGCTATGCACTTCCTGTTTTAGCTACGGCAAACCTCGAGGGTCACCCGGACGCGCCGTAGCGGAGAGCTCGCTCCCGTGCGCGCACCCGCTGCGCACCCGGCCGACAACAACGGTATTAATAAAACGCGGTCTCCCGTTCAGTTTTTTTTTTCTTTTCGCATGAAAGCACACATTCCCGATCGTGAACCATGATAATCTACATATCAAATGAAACCTTACAGTCTCCTCTTTTTGACTATGCAATTCATTTCCCAGCACAACAATCACTCCCTGAGCACATGGGGCTTTTATACGAAAAGCACAAACCGGTTTGTTACTTAGCTTACCTTTGAAGGCTCTGCACAGGTCAAACTCTGTATTTCACCACAAGCTTGGTATCAATAGGTCCGTAAGAATCCAGCGAATAAAATCCAGTAAAACAATTTAGTCCAAAACATGTGTTAGATCCAATACGACGTGTGATACAGCAGCATGCTTGTTGTTTACCCAAAAACCACGAGCCTCCCCCCACCCGCACCTCTCTCCTTCTCTCCTTCTCTCTTGCGCAGCGCGCCGGAGCCGCCTGCTGCTTTGCCTCCGGTGCTACCACGAGCCTTGCCAAAGGCGAAGGCGGAGCCCAAATGTCCTTCTGCGGCTCTCGTATTCAAAATGGCTGCCTCTATATGGGGAAGATCCCCCTTTTATGTGACTATATCTAAGTCCAAAAGAATACTTTGATTTCATGATGGAAGTGAAAAGGCTTGAAAAACAATGTATTTTTGAATGGGTATCTTCAATTTCAGTAATTAATGGGTAAAAATCTTACACACTGTCCCTTTAAGCTGTATCTGAGCACATGGACTAGTATACGCCCATGGACCACTATGGAACCTACTTGGACACTGAGGGGAAAAAAAGTACTATTGCAATAAGATCATGGAGATGGTCCCCGGGCACAGTCATGTGCTGCCCACTGCTCCTAATAAGAAGAAGAAGTGACTTTATTGATCTCACACAGGAGAAATCCTTCTCTGCATTTAACCCATCCTGTTATTAGGAGCAGTGGGCAGCACATGACTGCGTCCGGTTCTTTCTTCGGTTTGGTCAGGACCTCAGCTGGAGGATTTTACCTATGGAGCATGTTTTAGGTTGATGGGGGAAACCGGAGTACCCGGAGGAAACCCACCCAGACATGGGGACAACATGCTCCACACAGAAAGGCTCGGGCGACCTGAATCTTACGGCCATACCAACGTGCCACATGGGGATCGAACCTAGAACCTTCTTGCTGGGAAGCATGGCCGCAACAGGATGGGTCAAATGCAGAGGACAATTTCTCCTGTGTAAGATCAATAAAGTCAATCTTCTTCTTCTTCTATTCCTTAGTATTGACTAACAAGTGATAACAAGTGTTGTGGGTAAAAGGCCATTGCGTGAAGAGTCCCTCAGGCCATAAAAGGCCATTGAGAATCACTGAACTGTATTCTCTACACGGCACGGTGGCTGAGTGGCAAGCACTCGCGCTTCAGCAAAAAGGTTCCGGGTTCGATCCCCAGGTTGCCCAGGCCTTTGTTTGCATGTTCTTACCCTAACCCTAACCCGTGTCTGAGTGGGTTTCCTCCGGGCACTCCCATCAACACAAAAAATGCTCCATAGGTAAAATCCTCCAGCTGAGGTCCTGACCAAACCGAAGCAAGAAGATCATGGAGATGGGTCCCCGGGCGCCTGAAAGATGTCTGCCTACTGCTCCTGACGGATGGGTGAAATGCAGAGGATAATTTTCCTACAGGGATAAATAAAGAATAATTAAAATAATAATAATAATAATTGTATCCAGTGACGTTCCTAGAGTGATTTACTCCCTGGGCGAAAGCCACTCTTGCCCCCCTCCTTCCCCCCCTCCGACCAAACCCTAACATTCCGCCCCACCACCCAAAAACAAACAAGACCGTTGTCCATACAAACTCAATTCACAACAACTACTTTCAAAAACAAATGTACAGTTTTAATGAGTACTGCAATAAAAAATATAAACAATAATTACAAAAAAAGTTTTTGAACATAAAAAAGACCAAAGGCTCAATTATTACACATTATTTTTGTGCTGTGCAACACTGGAATTTCCCCACTGAGGGACTAATAAAGGCATATCTTATCTTATCTTATAGCCATGTAGGCCTACAGCTATTTAAGAAAGCAAAAGTGCACTCCAGCACCCCCTGGTGGTCAGACAATTTTACAACATGTAATGACAGAAAAAACAATTGGAGAGGTAAACATATGGTGATCTTTTTCTTTGGCAACAGAAGGAAGGGTGGGTGGGGGGGGGTCAGATTGGAAATCAATAATTGATCAGAAACTGATGCAGAGGCAGACTTACTAAAAATAGACAGGGCAGAGTGTTTTACATAAAAATGTCAGTGTGAGCCGAATGGAATGTGTTGTTTTCTTTTGTAGAGTGTTGTGTAAGATAAGGCCCCAGCTGTGACCTTGGACGTGTTTGTGCAGAAGATGTAGTCAAAACAAAGTCCCGTTGAATCACATTTTCAGAACAGTTAATTACACCGGGAAATTTAGCATAATCAATACATTTTTAGAACCCAGACGAACAGACAATTTGCCAGAACCCTGGTTTCTGTCAGTCACCCCAACTTCATGCCACCAAGCAGGACTGTGCGACTCGCAATCCTCCCGCTGGCACGTATGATGAATGAACGCAGACTGATCCGCTGTTAGTTAGAAGTGACTTTATTGATCTCACACAGGAGAAATTCACAGTTCCACATCCATTATCCGAGATGTTATCCAGTGCCAGACAGATTTCCACTCAGGTGTTTCAGTTTGTGTTTCCCTTCAGATCTCGTCCTCCCTGGTCCGCCACAGCCCCACTATCGTGTAAAATGACCTCCGGCCACTCGGGCTCTTTTATCCGCTCGGCTCCAATTAGTGATGGGTCAGAAAAACATCCTCCAGGCCAATCCAGATGTCCTGCCATCAAAATTCCAATAGTAATAGTTTCGTGTCCTCCAGTAACAGCGGTGCCAGACGCACGGCGCGTCGTGTATCTAGCAGCGAGTTCCCTTGGGACTGTCCGGCTCTCCAGACCGGCACTCCTCCGGGATAAAAATATGCCAATAGCGTTGCGGGACCAGCTCCAATTCATGATTTAGGATTTCGAAATTCTGTTCCAACAGGAGAAAAATTACGAAAAATGACGAGACGAGAGAAATTAGACATCAGACAGAGCAAGATAAGGAGGAAGAAGAAAATGCCTCTACTCTCCACGGCAGCTAGAAAAGTCCATAACATGTGAGAATAAACCAAAACATAACTCCGTGTATGTTTGTGATGAGGAAACAACATAGATCAGAAAATAATATAATACGGGCCTTTTAATGCTTGGATCTTTTTGGCCAGTCTAATTCCTTTTCTCCCTGTGTGTTCCTCAGGTGAGTCTGGACGCCCGGGTGCGAGAGGTGATCAACAAGAAGATGCAGGAGCCAACGCCGCACACATTTGAAGACGCCCAGCTGCAGATCTACACTCTAATGCACAGGGACTCCTACCCACGCTTCCTCTCCTCCAGCATCTACAAGTCCCTGGTCCACGGGGGCTCTCGGACCTCCTCAGAGTCCTAGTCCCCAGTCCAAGTCCTGGTCCTGGTCGGGATCTAGACTTTAGCTCCCTACGTCCACTCCTGTAAGACTGATCACACAGCTTAGAGAAAGCTCTGAAACACTCCTCGATTTTCACCCCTTCTTTTAAAAGTTTGACATTTTAGAATATGAAATTTGCCCTTAAAGCCTAGTCACCAGTCATGTTATATTAGCGCTCCAATTGTTTATTTTTTTGAAAGTCCCTAAAAGTGTTAATTTTCAGATTTTTCTTATTATTTTCCATACAGTCCAATACCCAGTACAGTATTGCTCAAAAGTGTCTCAGAATGATATTGGTTTGAGACTACAAACCAGTATGTAAACTTCTACATTATCAATAATTATATCGATTATTGAATCAAATTACTGCAGTATGTCACATGACTGTTAGTACTAGTACTAAATTCGCAGTATTGCAGCAAAACTTATTAAAGGTGCACTTTGTAACTTTTCCGATAGGGGGATCCTCTTCCTGAATGTCTCCGTGGCGATGTAACAGCGGTGCCTGGAATTTTCCATGTTTGGCATTACTGATACTTTGCAGCTGAAGTCATCAACATTCTCTGGGGGTGTGACTGCTCTGTTAGAAGTTCTGTTCGTCAAATTAAACTTAATCCGAGCTTTATTTTAACAAAATCTGACCAGGACTTGTTGACTTGGTTGGAACTACAACAAGTGAACTGTTGTGTGCATTGTGTCACCATGGTAACTGCTGAACATTCCGCCGTAGAGATGCATGTAGAACACCTCTATCTTGACATCACTATGAAGTATCAATACCCCCTCTCCAGGTGGGTGGAGAGCCCTTTTCTCTGGGTCTTGTTCACGAGTGAGGGGAGGATGGAGCGTGAGATTGACAGACGGATCGGTGCAGCGTCGGCAGTGATGCGGTCACTGTACCGGACCGTTGTGGTGAAGAGGGAGCTGAGCGGAAAGGCAAAGCTCTCAATTTACTGGTCGATCTATGTTCCTGCCCTCACTTATGATCATAAGCTCTGGGTAATGACCGAAAGGACAAAATTGCAGATACAAGCGGCCGAAATGAGATTCCTCTGCAGAGTGGCTGGGTGCTCCCTTAGAGATAGGGGGAGGAGCTTGGAGTAGATCTGCTGTTCCTCCACGTCGAAAGGAGCGGCTGAGGTGGCTTGGGCTTCTATTCCGGATACCTCCTGGACGCCTCCCTCGAGCAGTGTTCCGAGCATGTCCCACCGGGAAGAGGCCCCAGGGAAGACCCAGGACACGCTGAAGGGACTATAGCTGTGTCCCAATTCCCAGAGTGCACGGTTCGGAGCGTGGTTTGAAGGGCATGTGCGTCACATCTGGCGCGACGACTGCTGTCCCATTTCTTTTTTGTCCCATGCACAGTTAACACGCGGTCCGAAGACCGCAGTCGTTTCCATGGAAATCGGGGCGAGGACCAAGCGCGTGAAAATGCACGCTTCGCACACTCGTATATCCCAGCATGCACCGCGCGCTACTTCTTCTATGGGAGAAAATGGAGTTGGAGGCTGCTTTCCGTAGTTGCGAGACCTGTCCCAGTTCGGAGACAGCCATGCGGTCCGTGGACTGCACTCAGGGCTGAGCAAGTGTCCACAGACTTGACTGCTGTCTGAGCCCCCTGAAAACCACGCTCCAAACCGTGCACTCTGGGAATTGGGACACGGCTTATGTCTCCCGGGTGGCCTGGGAAAGTCTTGGGGTCCCCCCGGAGGAGCTGAAGGAAGTGTCCGGGGTGAGGAAGTCTGAGAGTCCCTGCTTAGACTGTTGCCCCCGCAACCCGGCCCCGGATAAGCCGAAGAAAATGGATGGATGGTATCAGTACTTATCTTGGAGTAGATAAATTGGAGATAGATAAGTTTAATGCCATGCTGTGGAACATTTTAAGCAAACCAATATTTCCATGGAGACAAACAGGTGATGGGACTATAATTCAGAAAAGTTACACAGTGCATCTTTATGATATAACTAATGGTTAGGGCAGATATAGTTACTGCATTTATCTTGCCTCTAAAATCCAGTGTCCATTTTTTATTAACCCTTCAACCGATCCGTAAACTTTCACTGCCTCAAAACGATCCCTTGCGGACATCCTGATAACTTATTATTAACGTTATATTTTGGGAGACCGTCCTTGAATTTCACTGGGAGAAAACAGAAGACGCATCTGTGCCATGGATTCTACGAGAATTCCAACCCACCAATCACCTTCAAGAGATTTGGTCAGTGGTGGACAGGCTCCGCCCACTCTCTCTCTCTCTCGCCTTATTTTATGAACGGTCATTTTTGGGACATGTACGAACAATTTGTCATTCCTTTTTGTGATTTTTTTTCATATTTCCGTAACTGGAAAACTCACAGGGTGCTCATCCATTTCCCTTTACTCAAAAACAGCAAAAAGTTTTTATTTTGAATTTTAAATTTATTTTTTTTTTCTACTTTTTTTTCTTTCTTTTTTTTGGCTGGAGAGAACCACACAGACTTTTGGATGGATTCAACTTCCTTCCGACTACTGATTTACAAAAAAAGGACATCTATTTTTTAAAGGAAAACTATTATATGTGACAACTGAACAATATTTACGTTTTAGTTTCATTTTTATTTCTCCCACTCTCCAATTCCTGGATTTTTTTTTTTTTTTCTCACCAGAATCAAAAAGACTTGAGAAATTGTACTGATTTTCATTGAACGCACCAAACACGTCGCAATAATCACTGGAGCTTACGAAAACATACACCCTTACTTGTGTTACTGTACTCAATGGCTGCATTTGAATTTCATTTAATTTTTTAACAAAACAATTACACAATATTACAATATTAAACACACATGGGTATCTGGGTTAAAGTGATGTATTTGTGTAGCACATTTTACCAACACAAAGTCTCCAAAGTGCTGCACAGAGTACATTAACACATTAAATAAAATAAAGCATAAAATAAATAAACAAGCCAGTCAATAAAAAATATTATATACACCTCTGGAAAAAAAGAGACCACTGCAAAATGATCGTTTTTTCTGATTTTACTACTTATAGGTATGTGTTTGGGCAAAAGGAACATTTTAGTTTGTCTATAAACTACTGACAACATTTCCCCCAAATTCCAAATAAAAATATTATCGTTTAGAGCATTTATTTGCAGAAAATGACAAATGGTCAAAATACAAACAAAAAAGATACATGTTTTCAGACCTCAAACAATGCAAAGAAACAAGATCAAATTCATTTTAAAACAACATAATACTAATGTTTACACTTAAGAAGAGTTCAGAAATCAATATTTGGTGCAATAACCCTTATTTTTAATCACAGCTTTCATGCGTCTTGGCATGCTCTCCACAAGTCCTTCACATTGTTCTTGGGTGACTTTATTCCACTCCTGGTGCAAGAACTGAAGCAGCTCAGCTTTGTGTTTGTGTTGAATTCAACAGATGCTGGAATGGAATGGCTGTAATACATGTAGAGATGCTGATTTCAGAAAAAAATGCAGTGGTCTCTTATTTTTTTCCAGAGCTGTGTATACAGTGGGTACGGAAAGTATTCAGACCCCTTCAGTTTTTTCATTTTTTTCTTTGTTATATTGCAGCCATTTGCTAAAATCATTTAGGTTCATTTTTTTTTTCTCATTAATGTACACACAGCACTCCACATTGACAGAAAAACACAGAATTGTTGACATTTTTGCAGATTTACTAAAAATGAAAAACTGAAATATCACATGGTCATAAGTATTCAGACCCTTTGCTCAATATTTAGTAGAAGCAGCTTTTGAGTCTTTTTGGGAATGATGCTTTTTCACACCTGGATTTGGGGATCCTCTGCCATTCCTCCTGCAGATCCTCTCCAGTTCTGTCAGGTTGGATGGTGAATATTGGTGGAGCCATTTTCAGGTCTCTCCAGAGATGCTCAGTTGGGTTTAAAGGGATATGCCACCCCCAGGTCAAATTTGGGCATCTCCCCACAGTCCCCTGGCTGCACGCTGCCAGGGGAATCCCAGTTACGCACCGGGAAGGGAGTTCCCCTGTTGCACAACGTGGTGCGTGATACGGCTGTATTCTTACGCACTGGAAAATAGTTCCCACCCAAAATGACCAAGGCAAGCTCTCCGTGTTGATTTGCACATTTATTTGCACTCGATATGAATGCGCACTACACACAAAGTAATTGGGAAACGCATTGAGCAAATTAATTCCTTTTGGCCGAAATCTTTCTCTGGCGACGTTAGACTCCAGTCTAAGGCGGAGGAGCACCAGATACCGCGGCGGTCAGTGGCGACAGACTCGGACAATGGCTGGGTGAGCAGGAAAACGCTTTCCACCACTTATTTTAGTCTCTGGACTGTGGGGAGATGCCCAAATTTGACCTGGGGGTGGCATATCCCTTTAAGGCTACGTTTATATGATGACGGTCTGAACAGAAGACTCAAAGTGGCGTCGCGTCTTCACTTTTTATTCTGCGTTTAGATGAGCGTTTTTGGGAGGAAATCTGCGTGCATACGGTGACGCAAAAGTGTGTGGAATTGGATTGGGTATGCATGCCAGGCAGTTAGGTGGCGCTGTGATACATTATCACTATGTCCGCGCGCATGTGTAGAATCTTCCTTCTTCTCATCTGCGCCGTGAAAAGCAAAACAAAACATGGCTACTGGTAGCAAAAAAAAATTGTGTGGTCAGACGAAGTAGTTCAACTATTGCTTCAGACCACGTTAGAGTAGAAAGCAACGAAGGTGCAACAAGGTCCTACCAAACAAAGTACACTGATATATGGACCGATGTGACGTAAACGCGTACGCGACATCAGCAGATTTGACCAGAATTTTGCGTCTTGGGCAGTGTAGACGAAAACGCTACAGCAGAGCATATTCAAGTTTTCCACTTTGGAGGGCGGTTTCAGTTTTTTGCGTTTTTAAACCCCCAAAACGCCGTCACCGTCTAAATGAAAGGCACTTCAGATAAAATATTTTTTTTATTTTTACCCGTAAGCGTTCTCGTGTAAACAGGCCCTTATTAATCAGGGCTCTGGCTGGGTCATTCAAGAACAGTCACGGAGTTGCAAAAAGCTGCAAAAATGTCAACAATTCTGTGTTTTTCTGTCAACATGGGGTGCTGTGTGTACATTAATGAGAAAAAAATGAATTTAAATTAAAAATGATTTTAGCAAATGGCTGCAATATAACAGTGAAAAAATTTAAGGGGTCTGAATTCTTTCTGTACCAACTGTATATTAAAATGAGCAAATAGAAAAATAACAAATAAAATCAATAAAAGACAGTCAGAGGTCTTACGGCGTGTTAAAAGCCAGCGAGTAGTTTCGCTCTCGTTTTTGAACGAGACTTAAGTGCTTTAAAGGGATATGCCACCCCCAGGTCAAATTTGGGCATCTCCCCACAGTCCAGAGACTAAAATAAGTGGTGGAAAGCGTTTTCCTGCTCACCCAGCTATTGTCCGAGTCTGTCGCCACTGACCGCCGCGGTATCTGGTGCTCCTCCGCCTTAGACTGGAGTCTAACGTCGCCAGAGAAAGATTTCGGCCAAAAGGAATTAATTTGCTCGATGCGTTTCCCAATTACTTTGTGTGTAGTGCGCATTCATATCGAGTGCAAATAAATGTGCAAATCAACACGGAGAGCTTGCCTTGGTCATTTTGGGTGGGAACTATTTTCCAGTGCGTAAGAATACAGCCGTATCACGCAGTACGCTACCAGGGGAATCCCAGTTACGCACCGGGAAGGGAGTTCCCCTGTTGCACAACGTGGTGCGTGATACGCCTGTATTCTTACGCACTGGAAAATAGTTCCCACCCAAAATGACCAAGGCAAGCTCTCCGTGTTGATTTGCACATTTATTTGCACTCGATATGAATGCGCACTACACAGAAAGTAATTGGGAAACGCATCGAGCAAATTAATTCCTTTTGGCCGAAATCTTTCTCTGGCGACGTTAGACTCCAGTCTAAGGCGGAGGAGCACCAGTTACCGCGGCGGTCAGTGGCGACAGACTCGGACAATGGCTGGGTGAGCAGGAAAACGCTTTTCATCACTTATTTTAGTCTCTGGACTGTGGGGAGATGCCCAAATTTGACCTGGGGGTGGCATATCCCTTTAAGAGCGTTCCAATGTTTGGCGTCAACCGCAGAAAAAGCCAGTTTCAACTTTTCCCCAAGTCATTACCCAGATTCACGACACGGAAGGCTATTCTGTGTATTCACTTGCAAGTAAAATTCAAAATGTACAAAATATTAGAATTGTCATCTGAAAATATTCTAATTTAATCTTGCAATATACATTTTTTTTCGCTTTATTTGTTCATCGGTACTTCTAATAGTATTACTGCTTTGACTACTACTGAAAAGTATTACAATCCACTGTAGACCTTTTGAAAATTGTAAACAAAAACATTCTAATTTCCGGAAGACAGCTGGAGGCAAAAGTGAAGTGGAACATAATGTGATTTCAAAGGATATACTTGTAAACAATCCAGATTTTTAGTGTTTTTCTCGACAATCCTTAGAGAAAAGCTGAGTCCACTACAGTTTGTCACTTCATCTACAGAGATATTGCACATTCTTAGATTTATTTATTTACTTTATTGATCCACAAGGGAAATGATTTGGGTACAGCAGCTCAAGGATCAAATATAATATATAACAGAGGGTAACAAAAAATAGATGGAATATCAAAAAAGAGCAATAGACCGGTGTCAAATGAGACATAATTATAAAAACAAAAAATAATAAGTGTATAGGTACAGAATAAAATAACAAAATAAGTAATAAAATATCCAATCACAACTATATACAGTTTCATCATAAATTTAACTTTATGTGAAGCTCAAATACAATTTTGAAGTTAAAAAACTGTATTTTTCCAACTCGGTTAACGGAGAAGCAGACTAACTAATATGTGTACCATGGAAATTCAAAACTGTGAAATGTCAAAACAATCCAATCCTCTTTATTTATATAGCACATTTCACAAACAAAACTGCTGCAGCATACCGATAAAGTATATTTAATAGGAATATCAAATAAAAGCTCTATTTTTTCTCGCTAAGACAATAAAAATAATGCAGTAAAACCATTAGTGTTTAGGTCTGGTAATCTGTTAATCATTATGAATATTTTATCTCAGCTTCAGTTTGCTATCAGTTGCCTCCATTTCGTAATTTTCTGAAACATTCTGATGACATGGGGTTTTAAAGGGTCTATTCAAAAGAAACGGACGTAAAAGTATTCATTTTGAAACAGGTGGTACTGAATATAAGGGTCTGGATGATGTTAAAAATTCCAAATACCGTTTATTGTAACAGCTACACAAATGTTGGGGATGGGGGTACCTTGTGTTTTATTACGTTATTAGAATTTGCATTAAAGCTTTGACACGGAATTATTGATACTGCCACCACTATAGTCACATTTTTAATCCATATGTGTTATTTTATTATTGGGAGTTTTCGTCAGCAAAATTCTTACCTTGAAAACGATCAATTCTCGTCAAATACTTCAAATTTCACACTGCCGTGGATCGAGATGGGGCCAGCGCGGACGGAAAACTCGTCCCATTCAGAAGACAAATAAAAGTGTGTGCGTCAGGTTGGACGACTTATTTCTCTAAAACATTACTGAAGATTTTAGTTTAAAAAATCTCGCCTAGTTTTCTATTTTTAAGGTGGGGTTTTTAATCATATCCTGGTTGAACACGTACGTAGAGGTAACTAAATATTGCGTTTTGTCTGACTTAAAGCTCCTTGGTGTGTTTAGAACGCGCACTGTGGACGAAATATTGATTTAAAAACAAAATATTTGGCAACTCTTAACACAATTTTGGCATAAGTCAGACAAAACGCAATATTTTAGTGGTTAAGTTACCTAGCAACCATAATGTACAGAGCCCTGGAAGTGTCATAGGTGAATAAATAATAATTATAACTCGTTCGCATGTCTTATAATTATTTATTCACCTATGACACTTCCAAGGCTCCCTAATAATGTGGTCTAAATTGCGCAATAATTATAATTAGACTAAGAAAAATACACATTTATTTTGTTAAATAAAGGGTACGTTTTTGGATGGAGTTTCCCGTGTTGATAGCATCGGTAGAAGTATTCCATTTGACTTTTTTGTACTCTTATTATTATTCATTTCTTTTTACTGTATTTTTAAGAAACATTTAGACATACATAAACATTACACAGAGACAACAGGAATTTTTTTTTGTACTTTTATTCTTTTTTTCCCCACAAACTGCCACTTAATTGATGTAAATCAATGCTAAATATTTGCCACAGGTACTAACCCACAAAAGCAAGTAATAATAATTAGAAAAAAATGAAAAATTTGCACTTTAAGTATATATTAATAAACTTTTTTTATATATATAGTATTGCACCAAAAAGTTCATTTCTGCTTAACTAGCCATATTGAATACAGTAACACAAACGTCCTACACGCACACGTTCAATCACAGGCACTGCTGCTGACGACCTCTGCCTCTGTGACCTCTCACCTCTGACCTCACCACTGTTTGGCTGCCTCCTGATTGGCTGCAGGGTCCGCCGGGCTGGGATGTGGTTGGTCGAGTCAGGAAGGGGAGTGGGAGGAAATCCCAGGTGCAAAAAATATATATATAAAGATACAGTATATATGATGAAAAGCATTTAAAAATATATATTAAAACGGAGCAGACAGGAGAGGAAAGATTGAATGTATCGTCCGTCTTTTGCAGATCGCTAAACGCCCCTGGGTTGTTGTTTTTTTTTCTGTCTAAAAACTGCGTACGCTGTAGTTTTGCCATCTGCGAACATGTTTCAGTCTTCTCTCAAACGTTAATGCTCCTTGATGTGTTTAGAAAGTGCACTGTGAATGAAATTTTGATTTTAAAACGAAATATTTGGCAAATCCTAACACAATTTTGCCATAAGTCAGACAAAACACAATAATTTAGTGTCTGGTTAGTCTAGTTACAGTGTAGAATCCAGGCCAAAACCGAAAATAATCCTGACTGACTACACAAATCATGACTGAAAATATTAAAGGTGCAATATGTAACTTTTCCCTGGTGGTGATAATAATAATAATAATAATAATAATAATCATCATCATATAAAAATAGTAATATTGCTTTACAGGATACTTTTATAGGCTACATTTATATGACGACAGTCTGAACAGAAGATGCAAAAGTGGCGTCGCGTCTTCACTTTATTCTGTGTTTAGACAAGCGTTTTCGGCAGGAAATGTGCGTGCATACGGTGACGCAAAAGTGTGTGGAATTGGATTGGGTATGCATGCCAGGCGGCTAGGTGGCGCTGTGATACATTATCACTATGTCCGCGCTCATGCGTAGAATCTTCCTTCTTCTCATCTGCGCCGCGAAAAGCAAAACAAAACATGGCTACTGGTAGCAAAAAAAACTTGTGTGGTCAGACGAAGAAGTTCAACTATTGCTTCAGACCACGTTAGACTAGAAAGCAACAAGGTGTGGACTGGGAGTCCTGCCAAACAAAGTACACGACCGATGTGACGTAAACACGTACGCAACGTCGGCAGATTTGACCAGAGTTTTGCGTCTTGAGCAGTGTAGATGAAAACGCTACGGCGGAGCGTATTCAAGTTTTCCACTTTGGAGGCCGGTTTCAGTTTTTTGTGTTTTTAAGCCCCAAAACGCCGTCACCGTCTAAACGAAAGGCACTCCCGATAAAATATTTTGACGTTTTCACCCGTAAGCGTTCTCGTGTAAACAGGCCCTCAGTCTTTATTCAGTCACTCCATACTTGGTGGTGGTTGGATACTAGTACTTCTGTCGCCTCAGCAGACACTTACAGGCGTTTGCTTTGTGGGTGAAGTGTCTTGCCTAAGGACACAGTAACAGAAATGAAATTAGATTACATTAAATAAGCTTAAACTAACTAACTAACTAACCAACTGCAAATGTTTTACTGTCAAAAAACACACTTTGAATAACACGCACTCTTCCTGTAAGTGGGCTCGCCTATTCACAGATCTGACCTGTAACTGGACCTTTTCGTCTCCATGGAGATTTGGACAAAACGTATTTCTTGATCCACAAGGGGAATTACTTGGACACAGTAGCTCACCAAATCTAAAGTACATTTAGTAGTTTAATTCAGAAATCTAACGCCGATTGCGGAACATTCCAGGCCGAGCAGTGACATCTCCATGGAGACGAGCAAGCGGCAGACCCTCCACCAGCAAGGTTACACAGTGCAGCTTAAAATAGTTGAATGTATTGTGCACAGAAGCCTTATTCACACACCGAATAGACTGAGTATCTTCGTCTCCTGTCTGCTCTCAACAGAATATTATGTGAATGGGATGACCAGTAGTTCACGGGAATTATGGGAAATGTAGTTACCAATGTTAGCGGTTATCTGCAGAGGCGGACAACACAACTAAATACAGAAGAAAAAAGAATAAAAGTTTTAAAAATATATATATATATATATATATATATATGGAAGATGTCTAGGTCTTATCCAGACTGGTGACTCCGAATGCATTTATCTTAGTATTGTTAATGTTATTTATTTTATATTTTGTTAAAACTGTGATTTTAATGTACATATATAAACAAACTTTGAACATGCAATGGAGCTGTGTGTGTTTTTTAAAAATGTTTAATACTACTGTGTGTGTGTGTACTGCCTGGTCAAAACAAGTACCATTCAAAAAATTTGTAAAAATCTGTCAAATGTAGTACTATTTATCAATACATTTCATTAAAACACTCTTGGCCTTCTCAGATTTGAATTTAACACGACAACAGCACATATTAACTGATCACAAGTGTTACGTTTGTTTTATTTATAATTAAATAAAACAAAACAAAAATTACATGGTGGTAATTGGTTCTTAGGGTTTTCTGATTTCTATTTTGTGTTGCCAGATTCTACAAACAAAAGCAGTGTTAAAATAAATTTAAAATAAAAAAGTATGTTGCCATTAAAAATCTTTCTCTGTTGTTTTAGATGTTTGAGGTGTCACTAAATCGATAAGTACTGACATCAAAGTCACTGATCTGCTTGAAATGCCTCTTTGCACAAAAAGCTCGTTTTATCCACTTTGGGGTCAAAAACCAGTGTTTTTGCTGAAACTTCCCTATGTTCTACTGTCAATTATTTGAGACCCGAAAAGGTTAGAAACATACTTTTTTTCCAGGTGAAAGAAGAGGGTCTACACTTTATTTTGATGTGTGCCATGTTTATATAGTCAAAGAACTCAGTATTCTGTGAGTCTTGTAATATCAGTGAAAATGCTCTAAAAGCTCTGGCAATTTGGGGGTTTCTATTCTGAAAACAGGCCGGCACTCAGTGAGGACGGAGCCATCGGCAGGGTCAAACTACGGTCGCAACTCATGATTATTTTGCTAATCGATTAGTCTAGCTTTGATTTCTTCGGTTAATTCCGTGGCGTTTGAAATTTTCCTACATTGTACCCAGATAAAGCTGAAGAGAAGCTGCTTGAGGACTTCCTGATGGAACATATTAACATATACCAGAGTGTTTTAGACTTAGACAAACTTTACTGATCCATAAGGGAAATTGTTTGGAAACGTGGGCCATCAAAAACCATCAAAAACACAAAATTCTGTCATTTGTTTAGAATTCTTCATATGTTTTGAGTCAGAAAACTTCTCTATGCCCCTGTATAAACCAGTTAATGATTATTCGATTACTGTAGTTGAAACTATTTTAATAATTGCTTAGTTGTGATTAATCGATTAGCTTGTGGCGGCCCTCGGTGAAACCCCTCATCTCTCCGCAGTTTCTTTAGTCTGAAAATCATATTAAAATATCCTTTTGGAGATTCCAAGAAAATAAGAGAAGGTTTACCGCACACTTGCTTGACTTTATTCTTTATTATGCTCGACTGAACTACGCCTCTACAACGTCGTCAGGTTCGCTCTGAGCGAACCTGATGACGCTGTAGAGGCGAAACGTGTCGTTCGCTCTAGCCTAATAAAGAATAAAGTCAAGCAAGTGTGCGGTAAACCTCTTTTTTTTGGAATTGTTGAATGTTCCTGCTGTTACCAGCACCTGGAAGTTGTGCATTAGGGTTATAACTTTTTTAACTTTTTTTTTCCAAAATCAAAGTCCTGCATCATGATTGGATGAACTTTTTGGTATAATTGAAGAAACCAAACTCCATTTTCAACACTTTTTAAAAAAAGTATTAAATACACATGATATGAAATGTAAAATCGTGCCAAGTTATCACAAGGGCCATGACAAGTCAATTTGACTGAAAATGGATCAATGATAAGTTGTACTGCCATCATAATATACTGGAGCTTCAGTTTCTACTCTTGCTTTCACTTTATAAGTCATATAAATCTGGGGAAATCTGTCTCGTTTTGTAATGATATATTGTAGCCTACAGCTTTCCCAGAATCCTGGAGTTTCAGCTTCACTTTCACTGTATAAGACATGTAGACTGTAGAGTTGGGGAAATCTGTTTTGTTCAACTAGTTTTAGATTAAGATTAAGCCTTTATTTGGTCTCACACACAGTGACACACGGGAGAAATTTGACTTCTGCATTTGACCCATCCTTTTCAGGAGCAGTGGGCAGCCATCTTTCAGTGCCTGGGGGGGCAGTACCGTGGGGGGAGGAAGGGGCAGCTAGTTGTAGGCTGATATGTTAAAGGGATAGTGCGGGTTTTTTTTTTTTTTTAAACGTTAATCTGTATGGGTTTCCTTCTAAAAGTTACGCGTGTTGACACCGGCTTACCTCTGACACTCTCAGCTGATCCCGGTTCGGCACGCTTTCTGCCACGTAGGGAGGTCCAGTACATTAAACTCTGGAACATTAAATAAAGCTTGTTTTTCTTCTCAAAACAAAACATTTGTCCGAAAGGTGATATATTTGCGTCCCAAACAGTTGTCAACGAAACATCCAGCAGCGAATTTAGCGATTGCATATTGTGTCTGTCGACTCATATTACTGCGCTAACGTTGGCGTATCAGCCTGTTCACTTGTAAACTTCCGCTTGCGGCGGACTGCATCTGCCGTACACTTCCGCTAAAGGTGAACAGGCCGATACGCTAACGCTAGCGCAGTAATACGAGTCGGCAGACACAATATGCAATCGCTAAATTCGCTGCTGAATGTTTCGTTGACAACTGTTTGGGATGCAAATATATCACCTTTCGGACAAATGTTTTGTTTTGAGAAGAAAAACAAGCTTTAATGTTCCAGAGTTGAATGTACCAGACCTCCCTACGTGGGCTCCAGAAAGAGAGCCGAACCGGGATCAGCTGAGTGTGTCAGAGGTAAGCCGGTGTCAACACACGTAACTTTTAGAAGGAAACCCATACAGATTAACATAAAAAACCCGCACTATCCCTTTAAAGCCTATTTTATATTATCTTAACCCTGATTATGTGTTTTGTCCCTGTGTTATTAAAGACAAAATTGCGTTTGGTTATTTTATGATTGAACAGATATTAACCTTCTAACTGTATTATTCTGGTTGTTGGTAGGCTTTAAGAAAACTTCATTTCGAGTCCGGCGGGACTTTTTTCGAAAATGTGACCAAATGAAGGTCAGTTCCTTTCATTACTAGCAAAAGTTTATCAAAATATGATACAGGGTGTAGAGGTTGTAAAAAAGTTATAACCCTTCTGTGCATGGAGCCTTGAACCTTTGAATCCTTTTGGAGACATTTAATAGTTTTGCCATTTACAAATGTAGAGTGAGAAAGGTTACTACCTATAATATCCCCTTCAGTTTGTTTTGTTTTGAACCATCTGCTTGTCAAAGTTTCCAAACCAGAGGTACGGGGTCTGCCTGAGGTAATAATTAGTGATTTAGAAGTTAAAATAGGTGTTTTATACTCCTATAGAATACCCATTTGCCTAGTAAACTCCCGGTGGTGACTTTTACGGCTGCACTTTGCATCGCCCTGAAGCTCGATGAACTTTGACCTACTTTACTTATTGACACGGAGAAAAAGTTGGCAGCAGTTCAGTTTTCCCTCATTTGAGTTTTTCCTGCAAATACAAACGTGTTTACCGTCTACTCACACAGCCCATATTTTGGAGTTTTCCAGTTCGGATACTTTTTTAAATATTTGGAACTCTGTTGTGTCCTGGAGACCGTCCTGGTGAAATGTTGGGACATGCATGTGTCATTAGTCTCCAGATGACCAGGAGAAGCTGGAGCTGATGGAAGTCTGGAGTCTTTCCTGATCCTGGTCCAAGGTGAGTAAAGACAGATGAGCTGATCACAGTGTATCTCAAGACCACTAATTACAACAGTACATTTTTCTGCTTGTCACCGTGATCTTAAAAATGTTCTGTAGTATTGATCATCATCATTGAGATTTAAGATGAACTATTATCTTGAATATATATTAAGATATTTTGATAAAAGAAGAAATTCAATTTGTCAACTGGACAAAGTTTGTTTGGTCGAAAACGTTTCGCCGCTCATCCGAGAGTCAGACATAATTTGTCTCCCATCTATAATTCCATTCTTAAACCTAGATCAAACAAACAAAAGATACAATAGGGCTAGCCAGGTCAGGGCCAGAGGTGTGAAAAACAGTCGTGTAGGGATGAATAGGTATGCTAATCTAGACGTCAGAGAAACAAAAGACAGAAACCAATAGGCGAGATAGTTTCGGAAAGTAGTTAGCTAGTTAGCTCCTCCCTGCAGCGAGATATAAGCAAGTGTCTTACCAGCACTCTAACCAGAACTGACGAAGCCTCTCGGATGAGCGGCGAAACGTTTTCGACCAAACAAACTTTGTCCAGTTGACAAATTGAATTTCTTCTTTTATCATGGATTCTACCTGGACGACTGAGGGACTCTTCACGCATATTAAGATATTATGACAACCTCAGATATAGATAAGATATAACCCTATACTTTTTCACCTCATACTCATTTATATTGAAATACTACTAATACATACAGCTCTGGAAAAAAATAAGACCACTGCATTTTTTTTCTGAAATCAGCATCTCTACATGTATTACAGCCATTCCATTCCAGCGTCTGTTGAATTCCAACACAAACACAAAGCTGAGCTACTTCAGTTCTTGCACCAGGAGTGGAATAAAGTCACCCAAGAACAATATGAAAGACTTGTGGAGAGCATGCCAAGACGCATGAAAGCTGTGATTAAAAATAAGGGTTATTGCAGCAAATACACTGATCTACAAATTTTTGGACTCGAGCTGCTTCTGTTTTACATCAAAATCACATCTGTTTATACAATAGATTTAGGCATTTTTGCTTCAATATAATATTTATATTTTGAAAATATTTAACTTGCACTTCTTTATCCGTCAATAAATAACTAAGAAATATCTTAAGACATCAGGTGCGCACAATTTCGAGGCATCTCTCTTATGTGAAATCAAAAAATATTTGATGTTAAAACTCTAGACATATTAAAATGAATGTATGTGAATGTGCAGACAGGCTTTCAGATAGAACTGGTTGCTTGTAGACACACTGTACCTTCTGATAAATGACCGTTTTTGCCTTATTTTGCATAAATGCCCTATTTTGACCCAATACTATATCTTGGAAACTATAGCCAATCAGCACTTCTGACTTACTTTTTCTTTATTAGTCACTTAAACCAAGAAAAATGTCACATTTGTTCCGGAAGCATTTTGTTTGTAGATAAGACTTTATTGATCTCACATAGAAATGTACTTGCCCCAGTAGCTCGAGGCAGGGACAGTTTGAACAAGAAAGAAAGTGTATGCAGGCAAGAATAAAATAAAATAAGTAATAATTAAGTAATAATAATAAAAACAGTAATTAGGAGAGTGATATTGATTTCTGAACTCTTCTTAAGTGTAAACATTAGTATTATGTTGTTTTAAAATGAATTTGATCTTGTTTCTTTGCATTGTTTGAGCTCTGAAAACATGTATCTTTTTTATTATTATTTTGACCATTTGTCATTTTCTGCAAATAAATGCTCTAAATGATAATATTTTTATTTGGAATTTGGGGGAAATGTTGTCAGTAGTTTATAGACTCAAATTAAAATGTTCTTTTTGCCCAAACACATACCTATAAGTAGTAAAATCAGAAAAACTGATCATTTTGCAGTGGTCTCTTATTTTATATCAAGATATTTGGACGAACAACCTGTGATTTAATAAATTCAATTTGTAATTTTATAGGTTCTCTCCTCTTATTTATATGGAAATACTACTAATACATCTACACGACGGTGCAGTAGAGTGTAAGGTAGTGCACGCTCTTCAGCTGTGGTGAAGTGAACAGTTCAACTCTTGTTTCCACAACAAACACAGATCTTTGTCCACCTCAGCCTCTCTCCATCTGCACCTCTGGATCTGCTTTGACGTTTCTGCACGGGTAAAAACGGAAAGAAAACTACACCCGAAATATTTGATTTTGTGCTACAGTTTTAAAAAATCCAACTTAGAAGGTGTGCTATGCAACTTTTAGAAGTCCGTCACCTGCTTGTTTCTATAGATACTGTACGTCAGGGGTGCCCAACCAGTCGATCGCGATCTACCGGTCGATCGCAGGCAGAGTGTCAGCCGATCGCGTATGTATGGCTACGTTCAGACTGCAGGGTTCAATGCTCAATTCCGATTTTTTTGTGAAATCCGATTTTTTGGTCATTCACATTTCCAATTAAATGCGACTTGTATGCGATCTCCAGTGTGAACTTTAAACGCCCCAAAAGTGTCCCGCATGCGCCTTGGAGGACACGTCGAGGTCACGTGCAGCAAGCGTGCTCAATGTTTACGGACGTCGCCTAAAGTTGCTGTCGTACCGGAGCCAAAACATGCACAGCTTATTTGTTTTAAAGATCCCATGACATGGTACTTCTTGATGCTTTTATATGGTGCCTTAATGGTTCCCTAATACTGTAAATGAATCCTGCTCCAAAATCAAGACTCAGTGCATGAGAAAGACCCATTTACACAGACATGGTCACAAAATATCTCTCTGAACAACTCAATCTTGGCATTGTTGCTTGAATGCAAATGAGAGGGACAGAGATAGGTCAGAGCAGCGGGTGGGGGGGGCCAAATGCGCCGCTGGTTCCTTGTTTTAGCGGTGCACTGTGTGCGGTCTCCCACTTCTGTGTTTTAAGAGCGGAGGAAGAAAGGAGAGGCATTTCAATGAAAAAAACACATTTTCACGGAAAATAAAATTAAACCACTGCTGTTTCAGAGGTCCAGAGGCTCAGATAAAGGACTTCCGAGCCTAGAAACACTCGCACCTGCCTCCAGGCAAATTAAAAAATGCACCTCGTATTGCGTAGCTCATTCGCGGTCCAAACTCTCTGGGCGTGATTTACAGAGACGGTGGGTAGACATCCAGACGGGGGGTGGAGCTGCATTTTCCGTGTGACGTCAGAAAGTTGCCTTGTTCAGAATCGCCCGTTTGTTTTTTTCAAACGCAGAAAAGGACCGCAAATGCTTAGACATTTCGCAACTTTTAGCCATGGGGGGGATGGCCTAAACAGGGTAGGGGAGCTCACATTAACGTTCAAAAACCTCAGAAAGTGAAAATTGGGACCTTTAAGGAGGAGACGGAGAAGGACAAGGTTTTTCGCCACAGCGTTTTGTGGGGCAGTGGCAGCAACGTCCGTAGAAATTAACGTGTTGGTGCTGAGTCGCAGACAAGGGCGGTGGGATTGCTACGTGCTTCGCCGCTTCACTGATACGGAGTTCATACACTATTTTTGCATGACGAGAAGAACGTTTGTGTACATTTGTGAGCGCCTTCTTGTACCACTTTCGCTGGAGGAAACATGCCCAGGTCGGATGAAGGCGACCTGGCCGTTCAGACTGAAGATCAGATATGTATCAGTTTTAGGACCATATATCTTGGGCTACGTTCACACTGGAGCCTGAAGTGACCCAAATCAGATTTTTCCGCCCCTATGCGACTTTAAAAATAATCTCACTCCAAAAGCCCGTATTTGTCATGTCTAACAGGTCATTCCCCAGACCCCCCTATCCTCTTGGTAGATCTCGGCACACCATCAACCTCAAAAGTAGATCTCTGTTAAAAAAAAGTTTGAGCACCCCCTGCTGTACGCCATTGCTCTGCTTTACTCAATTACAAGTGGTTTTACAGCAAAAAATAAAATAAAATAAAATAAACACCTACAAAAGCAGATATTCTAACTGAGCAAGTCCGTCTTTCCACAGATCTCACTTAACTTGTGCATTGTAAACTTACCTGCTTGTCTCCATGGCGATAGATAAGCTTAATGCCATACTGCGCAACAATCCAGGCCAACCGATAAGATCTCCAAGGAGACAAGCAGGTCCCCTTTACGCCTTTAGCTTCGTTCTGTACACATTTGTTGTTTTTTTCCCACACAAAATCACTCAAATATTTTAATCCAAGAGCAAATTTAATGGAAAATGCAAAATATGTGGCATCAAAGTTTATCAGAGAAAGACGCCGTTTTCACAAGGCCTCGGTAGAATTTAATCTTTTTTTTTTTTTTTTTTTTTTTTTTTTTTTAAATCATTACCTACATCAAAATGAACCCAAGTGCTTTACTAAAGAAACAGAACTGGCACATTTTTCTTCATATATTACATCCTTATAATTTAATTATGTGAAATTATACGAAAAGAAAAAAAATAAATCTTTTGTCGTTTATCGTCCATGTCAGTTCACTTCATCTTCGGAGGAAAAGATATTTGGGGGTTTCAATAGAACTGCAAAACAAGACAAAAAAACAAAACAAAACTATATTATGGGATGTTGAAATGGTTATAGAGTCATTTATTGATCGACTAATTGTAAACTAGGCCGATCTATGGAGGCCTGTAATCAAGTTAATTTTGTAATTGACATACTCCCAAACTTCAAAACCAAACTCAAAACTCATCTGTTCAGACTGGACTTTTCACTTCAACCATAACTGCACCGTTAACTCAGGGGTGGGCAATTAATTTTCCCCAGGGGCCAAATGAGAAGCAGAAAATATTGTGGACGGCCAAAAGTTTGAAGTCTACTCTGGTTATTAATTTTATTTCTACGTTGAAATCAGTAAATGTCATTGTTTACAGGAGCTGGTAAGATGTTTAATTATCAAGTAATGAGAGTGAGGTTTTGCAAAAACTGAATTTATTCAGTAAAATAATTCAAAACAATGGTAAACGTGAAACATTTGTAACTCTTTTTCAGTCACATTAACCCCACGATGCTTTCTGAGTTTAACTTTAACTTTGTATTAAGACACCACAATGTCTTTGTTTGCCAAATATAATATATGTCACTACCAAACTGTGATCAGTGAGAAATCTCGCCTCTGTTGAGCTTTAACAAGTGCATCAAAGTCAGGTTCATGTTTGAGGTGGAGATGTGAAGTCTGACAGATGATCATCAGTACAAATACATTATGTACAATTTTGAAAGTAGCTTTTATTTTCTTCATTCCAATCAACATTTCACGGGCCGGTCAGTCGGCTCGCGGGCCGTATTTGGCCCCCGGACCTTGAAATGCCCGGGTCTGTTTGAACTGTTTTACTGTTGAAAAGTTTTACTGTCATTTTAAAGTTTTACTGTTTAAATGTTTTACTGTTTGTTTTCAACTGTTTGTATTTTAACTGTTGCTTTTAACTGCCTATAATGAATATTGTACTTGTTGTAAGGCCACCTTGAGTGTCCAGAAAGGCGCCAAATAAATAAAATGTATTATTATTATTAATAATAATAGGCCTACATTGATATAATAAAAATAATACGTTATTTATCAATTCATTTAGGTATAAAGTTGTCATATGTCATCACGAGAATATTGTAATTTAAATGAATACTATGAAAATATACATATATATTTAAAGAGAGCCAATATTAGCGTTTTTAGCCTTCAATCTTCTTGATCAAAGGAGAAGTTCAATTTGTCAACTGGACAAAGTTTGTTTGGTTGAAAACGTTTCGCCGCTCATCCGAGAGGCTTCGTCAGCTCTGGTTAGCCTCTCGGATGAGCGGCGAAACGTTTTCAACCAAACAAACTTTGTCCAGTTGACAAATTGAACTTCTCCTTTGATCATGGATTCTACCTGGACGACTGAGGGACTTTTCACGCTTCAGTCTTCTTCGATATTTAGTTTGAGTTGACATTTATGTGACGTGTTTACAGCGTCCATTGTGAAGACTGTTGTGGATATCTAAAATATAATGTATTATTATGGATATCATTTATAAAAATGTTAATAATTATTCTAATTGCATTGTATTCCATTTCTGTCACGCAACGCGGTACACAACGGTACAGACAGCAAGTACAGACGGAGTTTGTAGTAATTTCAAATCGATCAATACACGTTAGCAGTCAAAAGTTTGGACACACCTCATTCAGTGGATTTTCAACATTTTATATGTTCACAGAAGACTTCAAATACACGATGCAAGTTATTATGGAAGTACGTAGCAAAACCACTTGTTCATCTCTTCACCTCTGTCTTTTCAGGGTCAAGAAAGTGCAAAGCTGTGATCAAAACAAAGGTTAATTTATTTTTAATCTGAAAGAGGTTTTGAGTTTGAGTTTTATTTTTCTTGTCGTGTTCATTCGTAGTTTTGACGCCTTCAGGGACAATCTATAATGCAAATTGTTAAAAAAGTGTGTCCAAACTCTTGACTTTTGGCAGAGCTTATTGATTCTAAAGTATCGGCATTAGTCATAGAAAAAAACAGTAAATGCAAGTGTCTTAGTAAAATCAATTTAAGCACTGAAATGATCAGAATAATCCTGAAAAATAGAGAAACGTACAACAGAGAATTGAGCAGACTGGACTATAAATATTCAGGATTACTTTAACCTGTGTGACTAAAACAAACCCCAGTATGTTTGTGTACAAGGAAACGACATTATGACAAAAGTCTGACACATTTACATATCAACAGTATCTACGGTCATGATCCAAAGCGGCTTTAGTCGGGTTTGCACCTTGAGCGCCTCGTTGCAGGGAACACAAACACTTAAATCGGTCTCCTCACCTTGACCCAGAGTCAAGAGGAAGTCAACGGCGAGGGGGCGGGGCTAGGAAAGGACGGCTGATCGTGCGTGTGGGAGAGGGAGGAGCTTAATAAGGTGTAAAAGGTGTTCCCACTCAGTCTGGTTGGTTATGTTCTTTTGCCCTTTTACGTTTTAAAAATGGACATGAGGGGTTAGTTGAGAATTTATTAGCAAAATTCAGTTGTTTTGCCCTAGTTTATGGTCAACTGTTCTGTAATTTCTGTAATTATTGGGCTGTTATTTCACTGCAGGCAGAAGACTGAGCGTTACTGTTACGGACAGTCTCTGCTGCCCTCTTGTGGTCACTCTCTGTTACTGCAATACTACGTTTGATATTTGACATTCATTCATAAAAATCCCTCTTACGTAATTTACTCTATGAACGTGGCATCAGTTTTTTTTTCTTTTTGCATAAATAGACCAATATTGAAATGTGTTTATTTAATCTAAAATAATATATTGTTTAAAAAATACACTGAAATAGTTAAAAAGTTGATTTTCTCTTTCAATTTGTAATCATCTACCATTTTTTTAATTGTACCATTGAAGCCAGGCCAATAAGCCGTATTTCTGTGTCTCCTGTGTTTAGTGTTGTGTTTATGTAGAGTTTGTAAAGTTCGCAGTGTTTGTAGAGTTTGCAGAGTGTGTAGAGTATGCAGAGTTTGCAGAGTTTGCAGAGTTTGTAGAGTTTGCAGAGTTTGTAGAGTTTGTAGAGTATGCAGAGTTTACCTTCCATCTCTCGCCACAGTTGTTGCACACGACGAACGTGGTCATGGGCTCGTCTGCGCTGCGAGTCTGCACCTGGGACACACGTTTAATATTGATCCAGTTAAAACAAACTAACCTCTTGTACTCAAGTCTGTTAAGCTTTACAAAATAAAGGATGTAATATTTAGGTTGGGCCAGAAGAATATTTGACTCAGTGTGAACACAACACCCTGATAAATGACTACACAAACAAACATTCGGGTGTTTTTGCACACGACTGCATCAAAAACTAGAATCCTGCAAATCGTCAGTCCCTTTTTACTCAGAGAAACTACCCAGTCCCCCCCCTCCTTGTGTTGACCAAAAATACAGTATTGGCCATACTGTGGAAGATTATAGCCAAAATAACTACAAGATTATATCCAAAATAACTACAAGATTATATCCAAAATAAACTACAAGATTATATCCAAAATAAACTACAAGATTATATCCAAAATAACCTACAAGATTATAGCCAAAATGACTACAAGATTACAGCCAAAATAAACTACACAAGATTATATCCAAAATAAACTACACAAGATTATATCCAAAATAACTACAAAAGATTACAGCCAAAATAACTACAAAAGATTACAGCCAAAATAACCTACAAGATTATAGCCAAAATAACTACAAGATTATAGCCAAAATAACTACAAGATTATAGCCAAAATAACTACAAGATTATAGCCAAAATAACTACAAGATTATAGTCAAAATAACTACAAGATTATAGTCAAAATAACTACAAGATTATAGTCAAAATAACCTACAAGATTACAGCCAAAATAACCTACAAGATTACAGCCAAAATAACCTACAAGATTACAGCCAAAATAACCTACAAGATTATAGCCAAAATAACCTACAAGATTATAGCCAAAATAACTACAAAAGTTTACAGCCAAAATAACTACAAAAGTTTACAGCCAAAATAACCACAAGATTATAGCCAAAATAACCTACAAGATTATAGCCAAAATAACCTACAAGATTATAGCCAAAATAACCTACAAGATTATAGCCAAAATAACCTACAAGATTATAGCCAAAATAACTACAAGATTATAGCCAAAATAACTACAAGATTATAGTCAAAATAACTACAAGATTATAGTCAAAATAACCTACAAGATTACAGTCAAAATAACCTACAAGATTACAGCCAAAATAACCTACAAGATTACAGCCAAAATAACCTACAAGATTACAGCCAAAATAACTACAAGATTACAGCCAAAATAACTACAAGATTATAGTCAAAATAACTACAAGATTATAGTCAAAATAACTACAAGATTATAGTCAAAATAACCTACAAGATTACAGCCAAAATAACCTACAAGATTACAGCCAAAATAACTACAAGATTACAGCCAAAATAACTACAAAAGATTACAGCCAAAATAACTACAAAAGATTACAGCCAAAATAAACTACACAAGATTACAGCCAAAATAAACTACACAAGATTACAGCCAAAATAAACTACACAAGATTATAGCCAAAATAAACTACACAAGATTATAGCCAAAATAACTACAAGATTACAGCCAAAATAACTACAAGATTATAGCCAAAATAACCTACAAGATTATAGCCAAAATAACCTACAAGATTATAGTCAAAATAACCTACAAGATTATAGTCAAAATAACCTACAAGATTATAGTCAAAATAACCTACAAGATTACAGCCAAAATAACCTACAAGATTACAGCCAAAATAACCTACAAGATTACAGCCAAAATAACCTACAAGATTACAGCCAAAATAACCTACAAGATTATAGCCAAAATAACTACAAGATTACAGCCAAAATAACTACAAAAGATTACAGCCAAAATAACTACAAGATTACAGCCAAAATAACCTACAAGATTATAGCCAAAATAACCTACAAGATTATAGCCAAAATAACCTACAAGATTATAGCCAAAATAACTACAAGATTATAGCCAAAATAACTACAAAAGTTTACAGCCAAAATAACTACACAAGATTATAGCCAAAATAACTACACAAGATTATAGCCAAAATAACTACACAAGATTATAGCCAAAATAACCTACAAGATTATAGCCAAAATAACCTACAAGATTATAGCCAAAATAACCTACAAGATTATAGCCAAAATAACCTACAAGATTATAGCCAAAATAACCTACATTATAGCCAAAATAACCACAAGATTATAGCCAAAATAACTACAAGATTACAGCCAAAGTAACTACAAGATTATAGCCAAAATAACAAGATTATAGCCAAAATAACTACAAGATTATAGCCAAAATAAACTACAAGATTACAGCCAAAATAAACTACAAGATTACAGCCAAAATAACTACAAGATTATAGCCAAAATAAACTACAAGATTATAGCCAAAATAACAAGGTTATAGCCAAAATAACTACAAGATTATAGCCAAAATAACAACAAGATTAAAACTAACCTCTTGTACTCAAGTCTGTTAAGCTTTACAAAATAAAGGATGTAATATTTAGGTTGGGCCAGAAGAATATTTGACTCAGTGTGAACACAACACCCTGATAAATGACTACACAAACAAACATTCGGGTGTTTTTGCACACGACTGCGTCAAAAACTAGAATCCTGCAAATCGTCAGTCCCTTTTTACTCAGAAACTACCCAGTCCCCCCTCCTTGTGTTGACCAAAAATACAGTATTGGCCATACTGTGGAAGATTATAGCCAAAATAACCTACAAGATTATAGCCAAAATAACCTACAAGATTATAGCCAAAATAACCTACAAGATTATAGCCAAAATAACCTACAAGATTATAGCCAAAATAACCTACAAGATTACAGCCAAAATAACCTACAAGATTACAGCCAAAATAACCTACAAGATTACAGCCAAAATAACCTACAAGATTACAGCCAAAATAACCTACAAGATTATAGCCAAAATAACTACAAGATTACAGCCAAAATAACTACAAGATT
Source organism: Paratrypauchen microcephalus (assembly GCA_036785185.1). NCBI lineage: Eukaryota > Metazoa > Chordata > Actinopteri > Gobiiformes > Gobiidae > Paratrypauchen > Paratrypauchen microcephalus. The sequence goes on along the minus strand of JAVJIX010000103.1, from coordinate 1,537,394 downwards.
ACAGCCAAAATAACTACAAGATTACAGCCAAAATAACTACAAAAGATTACAGCCAAAATAACCTACAAGATTACAGCCAAAATAACCTACAAGATTATAGCCAAAATAACCTACAAGATTATAGCCAAAATAACTACAAGATTATAGCCAAAATAACTACAAGATTATAGTCAAAATAACTACAAGATTATAGTCAAAATAACCTACAAGATTATAGTCAAAATAACCTACAAGATTATAGTCAAAATAACCTACAAGATTACAGCCAAAATAACCTACAAGATTACAGCCAAAATAACCTACAAGATTACAGCCAAAATAACCACAAGATTATAGCCAAAATAACTACAAGATTACAGCCAAAATAACTACAAAAGATTATAGCCAAAATAACTACACAAGATTATAGCCAAAATAACTACAAGATTACAGCCAAAATAACCACAAGATTATAGCCAAAATAACTACAAAAGATTACACCCAAAATAACTACAAAAGATTATAGCCAAAATAACTACACAAGATTATAGCCAAAATAACCTACAAGATTATAGCCAAAATAACCTACAAGATTATAGCCAAAATAACCTACAAGATTATAGCCAAAATAACCTACATTATAGCCAAAATAACCACAAGATTATAGCCAAAATAACTACAAGATTACAGCCAAAGTAACTACAAGATTATAGCCAAAATAACAAGATTATAGCCAAAATAACTACAAGATTATAGCCAAAATAAACTACAAGATTACAGCCAAAATAAACTACAAGATTACAGCCAAAATAACTACAAGATTATAGCCAAAATAAACTACAAGATTATAGCCAAAATAACAAGGTTATAGCCAAAATAACTACAAGATTATAGCCAAAATAACAACAAGATTATAGCCAAAATAACAAGGTTATAGCCAAAATAAACTACAAGGTTATAGCCAAAATAACTACAAGATTATAGCCAAAATAAACTACAAGATTATAGCCAAAATAACTACAAGATTATAGCCAAAATAAACAAGGTTATAGCCAAAATAAACTACAAGGTTATAGCCAAAATAACTACAAGATTATAGCCAAAATAACTACAAGATTATAGCCAAAAGAACTACAAGATTATACCATTATAGATTTTACCCGATTATTGGTGAAATTGTGGTAAAAGTTTATATTTTATCTGGTTGCAGGGGCAGTTGTGGTGCATGTGTACTTACCTGGTTGTAGGTGCAGTTCTTGCCCTTACACTTGCTGCACACAAACATGTCAGTCTCAGTGCCGCCCACTCTGGACAGCTGGTGCTCCCGGATCGACTCTTTGGTCAGAGTCTCACGTATCTGCTTCAGCTCTGCACTGGCCATCTCCTGAAAACAACAAAACACAGATACAGTTTTATTCCCGTCTTAAAAATGTGTGTATACAAATTTGTGCAAATTCTTTTTCCAAGATTGCCACACAAGCCATCACAAACCACAATGATCCTAGATTTGAAGAGTGGTTCTGTCCCTGACCTCTGTGCTCATGCTGGCGATGCGCTGGGGCCCGATGTGTCCACACAGAACGTTCTGCCGCAGGTCCGGGTTCTTCTGGTCCTTCAGGTTGGAGATCCGGCTCCGGAGGCGGCTCTTGTACTTCATGTCTGTGGATTTAAACTCCTGGTAGATCTGTGAGGGCTGGGTTATGGACAAATCTGCATATTTTTGCAATTCTATTCCTCCTCAAAACATTCACTGCGTGCACTGCGGATTTCTCCAAATCCGATCCCGTTACTTGGATTATAGGACAGACCACCCGCCAAGTGCACATAAAACTTGTGTAATCGGATAATGGTCAGCGACCTGACTGGCTCCGCTACGCTATGTGGCGCTGTAGTCCAACTACTTCCGGGTGATGGCCACTAAATAAAAACCCAACAAACTATGTGGCGGTATACAAAGATGGCGCTCGAGGAGTTTGACGGAGCAGCATTGGTGTACGTGTTGTGCATTCTTTCTTCGCAGTCATGATTTCATCTGACTTTTCCGGCAACAATTGCTACTTATAACGGCGTTGCCACTTCCGGGTGAAATCCCTGGCGAAAATTCCCGCGCACGCGCAGTACGCCAATCCACTATCGTGCACAAAGCGGCACCAAGCAGATTACCATCGGCCTAAGCCAGGGGTTCCAATCGGATTCGGGAAACCAATCCCTATACGATCCTTAGCCTGTGCACATGAATTCGATACAATCCCAATCCGTTTGCATTTGGATTACACTCGTCCATGTGCACGCAGTGAGTCTCTAACATATGCGACAGTCAAAGGATATGGTCTTCAATTTGTGCAGCAAGATGAGCACAGTCAACTCCACAGGATTTGTAGTATCCTGAAGTACATGCAAAATCATTAGGAAGCGCCGAGTCAGTAGTTTAAATGTGCATTATGTAACGTTTCTTGTGGAATTTGTTCCTCCTTGGAGATTATTGCTGTTCCTGGAATTATCCACTGGATTAAACACATCTCCATAATGACAGTAATAAAAAATACCTGAATCATAGATGGTTATTTGTATTATTATGCAGTGGAACATTCCAGGCAAACCAATAACATCTCCATGGAGACAAGCAGGTGGCCGACCCCCATCCCAATCAGTACAGTTACATACTAGATGTTTAAAGGGGCCCACATGAGCCCCCATGTCCCTCCAGGATCTGACAATCAAATGAAAATCAGTCCTCGACTATAACACGGTGCGTTTACGTTCATGTTGTATCATGTCAAATCAAATAAAGACATTTCTGATGATGGGCCTGTTTGTATTTGCACAAGTCTGACTGTTTTGTGGTTTAATTCTGTAAAACAAAGTCAAATACTGCAACATCCCGTCTACCTACAGACCTGCTCTCAGTTAAACATGTCGTCATACAGTAATCCCTCGCTCTATCGCGGTTCACTGTTCGCGGCCTCGCAGATTTTTTTTTTTCTTTTTTAGTGTAACATTGTGTTCTGCGTCCTGATTGGCTAAGAGACTAGACTAGGACTAAACGTGGACTAAACCAGGTCTAGACCAGGTCTAAACCTGGACTGGTCCTGGACTAAACCAAGACTGGATTAAACCAGGATTAAATCACTCCGTGTGGCCATTTGCTGGTTTCGTGCGGTTGGTCTGTGTCTCGGGCTGAGAGGACGCGGTCCGGACGCCGCGGTTCTATCTCGTGCTCGCAGCCCCGGTGTACGCGCGGCCTCGCGCCGGTCGTCCTGCTCTGTCACGGATTTGTCCACGATGAGGGGTGCACGTGTCGCGCACTTATCCAAGGGGTTGGTGCGCGTCGCGTCCCAGGACGTGGCAGTACTCCTCGCGCGTCCGGCGGGGCTCCTGGAGCTGTGTCTCCCCCCCACGGTTCACTATTTAATACATTTTGTTGAAAATCTATGAAAGTTTGAGTGTTTAAACTAGAGACAAATGTGAGAAAAGGTTAATTCCAGTCGGAGAAAAGCGTATAATGTGTGTGGTGAGGCATTTACAGCCTTAAAACATGTAGAATAATTGTAAAATATAAAGTTGTCCTACTTGTCTTATTGTGGGTTCTTTCTGGAACCTAACCCCTGCGATAAACAAGGGATTACTGTATTTCTTCTCTTAAAGGTTTATGGTTCTGGATTTATTCAAAATGTGCAAGTATGAAATCTTGACTTTAAGGTGCATTGTGTAACTTTTCTGGTGGAGGGTCTGTCAAATGCTTTTCTTATTAGTTTGTAAAAATTTCACATTATGGCATTTAGGCCCCGTTTACACGTACACTGGTATTTGGTCTGGTTCTGTCTCCATGACGATAGAAAGGCTTAGGTTACATTTACATGTAGCCGGGGATGTTGACAAACTAATTTCTCTCCCTCCATTTTCCAAAATAAGACCCCATTTACACTGGTATTTTTAAAAACTGAGACATTTCCCTTCGTTTGTACCCATCTTTTACACACCTCAAACAAATCTTTCTAAGAACTCCGGCTAGAGTGGAGATTCTGGAAACCTATGGTTTTGCGTTTGCGTGAAAAGTGAGATAAACAGAGTTTTAGGCAGCTGACGCACCAAAAGTGTGATTCTGATTGGCTTGCAAAGCGTTCTCCTTCGTTTTCAGAGGCGAATTTGCCGTTCTCGTGTAAAAGATGGGTACAAACGAAGGGAAATGTCTCCGTTTTTAAAAATACCAGTGTAAATGGGGTCTTATTTTGGAAAATGGAGGGAGAGAAATTTGTTTGTCAACATCCTCGGCTACGTGTAAATGTAGCCTAAACCTTTCTATCATCATGGAGACAGAACCAGACCAAGTTACAGGTCAGATCTGTGGATTATTTTTCCTAGGCGTTTTTGAGTTATAAAACCACCTGTAATTGAATAAATGTAAGGCAGAGCTGTTTAATGTCATACTGTGGAACATTCAAGGCAGAGCAGTGATATATCCATAGAAACAAGCAGGTGACTGACCCCCAGATAATTTCTGACATTCTGACACCCATAATGATGAGAAATTTGGACCGTTGCCATGGCAAGTAACAATTTAAAACAGAGTATTTTATATTTTGAACGGTGAAGTCCTCAAAATGGCGCCTATAACAGGAAACTGACACTCATGAATACAAGTTTTCTGTTAGCTGACCGTCAGTCTGGAGCGCCGCCACCAGCAGCTCTCGGCACTTGTTGCGGACGCTGTCGGTGGTGACCGGCGCCGGGGGAAACGAGGTCATACGAGAGGAGGGGGAGGGGGTCTGGGGCTCCTCAGGTTTACGACTGAGGAAAAGACAAAACGTTAAAACTATTTAAATGTACACAATTGTGAATACGACATGATTTCAAAGTGCAAATGACAGATTAAAGTACGTTCTTACTAAAATACCACAATCGCTACTATTTAAAGGGGCTGTATTGCGCAGATTTCTGATATTGTTGTTGCGTTTTGTTTCATTCACACATGTTTAAACACACAAAACCTGCATGTGAAAGGTCCCATGGCATGAAATTTTCACTTTCTGAGGTTTTTGAACGTTAATGTGAGCTCCCCTACCCTGTTTAGCCCCCCATGGCTAAAAGTTGCGAAATGTGTAAACTGAGCATTTGCGATCCTTTTCTGCGTTTGAAAAAAAGAGCCCAAACGGGCGATTCTGAACAAGGGAACTTTCTGACGTCACACTCGCGGAAAGGTTTCCACCCCCCGTCTGGATGTCTACCCACCGTCTCTGAAAATCACGCCCAGAGAATTTGGACCGCGAACGAGCTACGAAATGCGTTTTGTTTTTTATTTGCCTGGAGACACGTGAGAGTGTTTCCAGGCTCGGATGTCCTTTATCCGAGCCTCCGAACCTCTGAAACAGCAGTGGTTTAATTTTATTTTCTGTGGAAATGTGTTTTTTTTTTTAATGGAACACGTCTCATTTCTTCCTCCACTCTTAAAACGCGGAAGTGGGTGACAGCGCACATCGCACCGCTAATCCAGGAAACAGCGGAGTATTTGGCCACACCCCCACCCGCTGCACTGGCCTGTCTCTGTCCTCCTCATTTGCATTCAAGCAATAACGCCCAGAATAAAGCGTTTCAGAGACATATTTATGACTCTGACTGTGTTCATGAGGCTTTCTCGTGCACTGAGGCTTGATTTTGGAGCAGGATTCATTTACAGTATTAGGGAACCATTAAGGAGCCATATAAAAGCATCAAGAAGTACCATGTCATGGGATCTTTAAGGCTGAGGGTTTCTCCAAAACTCAAAACACTGTGTTCCACCTTGTGATGTCATGTGGTAATACAGGAAGTGCTCCACTGTGTTTTTAAACCCCAAACACCTTCAATAGAATCATTTGGATAATTTCAACCCTGGAATTGCCGATCTCCACTCAACAAAAGTAAAAGGAGCTGTTAACTTGAAAACTATCACTACATGACATCACAAGGTGGAGCAGAGCATTTTGAGCTTTGGAGGGGTGGACAGACAAATAATAAAGAGTTACAAAACAAAACACAACTTCAAGTCTGTTTTTGATGAGGTAACAACATTATAACATGAATACACGCTCACAGAAGTCCATTTTGGGAAATATAGGATGTAGTTTTCCAATTTCACTTCAGAGTACTTGGAGGTCATAAGTTACCTAGCAACCATACTGTTACCAAGGGCCAAAATGTGTCTAAATTACAAGAAATATTTAAATAAAAATATATGACACATCTTTTATTCCGTAAAACATAGAAATGTGCTCCTCGCTCCTAAATTGTTCTTGGATTTTGGATGGAGTTTTTTGTGTTTGCGAAGGATTGGTTTTAAAGCTCACCGCTACTTCCTGTATTTTGTTCTTTTCTTCTTAATGTTTTTTTCTACAAACTGCAACTGAACCACAGGTTTTATCCCACCAAACCAAGTCATAATCAGAAAAACATGAAAACCTGTCACTGAGCTTTAAGTTTGTGTCAGATCAAACCTCTTCTCGTGGCCTGCGTCTTTAGAGGTGGATGAAGACCTCACCAGGGGCTTTGGCTTCGACTCTGGCTTCGTCTCTTTTTCCTCAGACTTTTTCTCTGCCCCATCTAAAAGAAATATTGAAACAGACATGAATAAATCTGTAATACATTCTTTCCAAATCTGAAATCATTTAATGCCAAAAACTAATACTTGTAGGTTGTATGGAGCATGTTTTGTTTCAAATCGTCAGTGATGGCATGATAGAGATGCAGCAGCCTTGCAATTATGATGACCAAAAAAAAAAACAAAAAAACCTGGATGTGGTGGGCCAGATAAACATTAGCCAATAGATGAGGAGGCTACCTCGTTTTCTATTGGCTGTTAGGTTGTCAATCAAACTCCCTGCGTTTCTTGCTAGCGCTTTGGGATTACGTGGTTTACGTTCGCCTCACACATTCCAGACGCAAGACGCCGTTTACTCGACAAACATAGCGGTTCTTAGCGGCTTTTTCCAACTGTAGCTTCCTCACAGTTTGCCATCGCAACAAATTTTGTGCAAACAAGAATCCACTACCACAGTGTGGCCTCACATTTATTCCTTTACGTTTTTTACGGGTAACAGCTACATAGGAAAAAAAAAAAGTAATGTAAAATGCAGTGACGTGCAGTGAGGAGAGGCACGGCCTCACCTGTCATTACAGAGAAAAAAAGGAAAATGAAAAAATAAATGGTTATATTTATCCAATGATTTGTACTATAAAGTTATTTTCTATTTAACTTTGGCATTTTAATTATTTTTTTAATTCAAAAATCGCTGAATTTTCACTTTTAACGTTCAAGTACTGAGTAGAAACGTGCGGCTCTGCTCCAGCCGTTGGTGCCTCACATGGACTGAGTGTGCTGTAGCTCAGCAGTGACAGATTCTGCCGCTCGTGTTTGTTATGGTGCGCGCTGTGGGCTCATGGGAGATGTGGTTCCGAAATGTCATGTGGCAATCCAAACTGGCAAATTTTTCTCCAAAACACACTCTTTACACACAAAGATCAACAAAAAACAGCAAGAAGGACTTTGGCGAAAGAAATTATTATTATGACCGTATAGTTCAGATTAGCTAAGCGGTGGTGAAAAGGCGCCGGGTTAAAGTGGTGGTGAAAAGGCGCCGGGTGAGGCACGTAGTTACCTGGCCTCATGGTAGAGGCACTCGTGAGCCCAGGGATTCTTCTGCAACTCCTGGAGCAGCAGATTAGAATAAGTGACACAAGATACAATTTAGAGTTAGCAAGTCAAGTTTAATAATCCGTTCAACTTCATTTTTTTTCTTCTTTTCTGGCCCGACTTTTTAAATGGAGAAAGATTTCATATTAAAGCTCAAGAAGTTTTCTAAACTGGACTTTCAGTCAAAGCAGGAGGTTATAATTAAAGGAAGACCAACGCTGGAGCTAAAGGGTTTGCTCCAGACTACGGGACGAAAGACTCGCTCTTTTCAAACATCATGGTAAGAAATCGTCTTTTCTGCTTTTCCTTCTTTTCTCAACCTGATGTAACAATGTCTGGACTCAGATGGATATTGTGAGCTGAAAAATTTGCCAAGAAGCCTCGTTAAACATGAGCGGTCCACCGCTCACATTCAGCCAGATCATGCTAAAAACGTCGCTATTTTAATTTATGACGCTACTCGGTGCACTCTGGAAAATGCACTGAACAATAATAATACATTTTCAGCTTCACATCAAAAATATTACGAGCTCCAGTCACTTACAGGGAGAGAAACTGGCCCTGGTTTACTTATTTGTAAATCTGTGATGACGTCAGTGCCTCACCAGCCACGACCCTGACCGTACGTCAGTGGTAAAATGTATTCTGTTGTCACCTGATTGCCATCATAAAGTTAAATGCCACTGAGAAACATTCCAGGCAAAACAATAACATCTCCATGGAGACAAGCATGAGGTGGAGTCCAACTTATTTACATGGCTACCTTCCTCAGTTCTTAGCACGACGAGCTGCTATGAAGGTCACATACCAATCAGTTTCTTCCAGGATTTGATGAGAACTTTGGCCAAAGTCTGGACCTCTTCCTCTGAGCTCAGCTTCCTCACAGCGTTCACAGACATCCCCACTCGTGTTGACTGCAAGAGGAAAAACAGAACTGTATAAACCAGGAAACAAGAGAGGAGCCAATACTGGACCTTGTGGAACACCTAGAACTTTAAAAAAAAATTTATTGTGCCCAAGATTTTTCTCTTTTTTTTTTGAGACAAACACTGTTCTTTCCATGTGTGTTAGTTCGCAGTTGACATCACTTGACTAGGCTAAGGTTATGGAGAAATATCAACGGAGCCATGACAGAGCCCTGTGGAACTCCAAAGTATTAAATAGAAATTATAAAAGAAATTAAGCTAACTATTTGTGGGCCATATTTCTCATTGTAACACACAGTGTTTTCCAAGCCTTTTCACTTCCATCATGAAATCAAAGTATTCTGTTGGACTTAGATATACCTGCATAAAAGGGGGATCATCCCCTTATAGAGGCAGCCATTTTGATTACAAGAGCCGCAGAAGGACATTTGGGCTCCGCCTTCGCCAAGGCTCGTGGTTTTGGGTAAACAACGACAAGCATGTTGCCGGATCACACGTCGTAATGGATCTAACACGTGTTTTGGACTAAATTGTTTTACTGAATTTTATTCGCTGGATCCTTACGGACAGTTTGAGACCAAGTTTATGGTGAAATACTGAGTTTGACCTGTCCAGAGCCTTCAAAGGTAAGCTAAGTAACAAACCTCGTTTTGTGCTTTTCCGTATAAAAGCCCCATGTGCTCGGGGAGTGATTGTTGTGCAGGGAAATGAATTGCATAGTCAAAATGAGGAGACTGTAAGGTTTCATTTGATGTGTAGATTGTCATGGTACACAATCGGGAATGTGTGCTCTCATGCGGAAAGAAAAAAAAACACAGTGAACGGGACCGCGTTTTATTTATACCGTAGTTGTTGGCGAGGGCTCGCACAGCGCCGGGTGCGCTTCACGCGTTCGTGCACGGGTACGCGAGCTGTCCGCGTTACGGCGCGCCCGGGTGACCCTCGAGGTCTGCCGTAGCTAAAACAGGAGCCACCATCCACCTATGCGCCACGAATCCTACATACTGGGGCTTTAAAACTGCAGATATTAAGTTGAAATTCAAAACTACAAGTTCTTTACCTGCAGCGTCTCCAAAGACATCTTAACATTCTTTAGTTCTTGCAGCAAAGCCAGAGCTCCATCCTGTCAGGCAAAAACTATTTTAATTACAAAAATAATTTAAAAAGGTATTTTTCCATTTATATTACAAACAATGAATGAACGTTTTAGGTTTGTTTTTCATTCGAAGCTTAATTTTCACAATTGGCGACTGTATAAATATCTTGCATTGCATTTAAAATGGCCAATTTAAATTTATATTTCTGCGTTGGGAAAATTATTAAAATTCCACTATGTGATGTTACACTCTTTTCCAAGTGAAGATTCGGTCTTAAAAAATCAAAATAAATAAAATAAAACTAGCAAAAGGACTACTGAAGTAGTTGCATTTGGTCAGCTCCTTACAAAGTCTTCTAAAAAATAAATTGTGACGTTACCGTTATCATGTTAAAATCACTGAATTGCCATGTAAAAATACGCAAGAAACCGTTAAGTTGAATAAAAAAAAAGAAATTTAAATTAAAAAAAAGACAAAATAAGCTTCCAAATGAAAATACCCCATTTTCAGATTAGTTTTTATAATGATGGAGATGAACAGAGCATTTTATCAACATTCAAATTTGTAGAATTTGTAATTTGTAGTTCTAGTAGCCCAAGTGACTAATAGTCTAATTTAATTCGTTAATTAGGTTAAAACAGCAAAAATAACACATAAATAGCCAATATAACAGCACAACATCTCCTGAAACATTGAGTGAAAACAACTTAAAATTATAAGATATAAATATGCGTTTTTCAATGCAAAATTAAACTGCCTCATGCACGCCACAATGACACTTAATTAACTCAAGGTGTGGGAGTTAAATTGGCACGTACTCGAATTCTTTTCCGACTTGCAAAAAAACTATAAATTAACTTAAAAGGGAAAAAAAACAAAACTCATTATTTTCACATTTCGGTTGCTTATTTCCATCCCTCTCCAAACGCACGCCTTTCCAGAACCGTCTTTTATCCAAACGCGCATCGGCCCCGTCACCTGACCGTCTTTTGTGCGCTTTTCTGTGGACGCAGCGTCTGGCACCCACCGTGTTCTTCTTGTGCACCATCTTGTCCAGTTTTTTGGCGATGCGCTCCACCTCCGCGTCCTTAGCCATGGTTGTAGAAGTCCGCGGCGGGCGCTCGCTCCATGGATGGGGGTAAAAGTGTAAAAAATGATCCGTACGTGCCGCCGTGCCCGACACTTTTACGCATCCGCTGTGTCTGTGCGGACCGTGCGCTCTCCACGCCGCTCGTGTTTGTTATGGTGCGCGCTGTGGGTCATGGGAGTTGTGGTTCCGAAATGTCATGTGGCAATCCAAATTGGCTCATTTTTCTCCAAAACACACTCTTTACGCACAAAGATCAACAAAAAACAGCAGCAAGAAGAACTTTGGCGAAAGAAATTATTATTATGAGCGTATAGTTCAGATTAACTCCACAAAATTAATTTACACTTTGTAGGCAATAAAAAAATAAAAATAAAACATTAATAAATAAAATAATAATAATAATAATAATAATATAAAAAATAAAATATATGAAATAATAATAATAATAATAATAATAACAATAATAATAATAATAATAATAAAAGACAAGCCTATGAATAAGTAAAAAGTGTGATACATTTACAGCATAATCTTTACATACAAATTGTTGATACTAAGCAGTTAATCAGGTTTAATTAAATATTACAAGGCCTACTTAAAAGGATAGTGCGTTTGTTTGTTTTTTTTGTTTATGTGAATCTGTATGGCGTCCCCTTCAACAGTGCCGTCCCCTAACACTGACGCACCACGCTGTGCAACAAGGGAACTCCCTTCCTGGTGCGTAACTGGGATTCCCCTGGCAGCGTGCTGCGTGATTCGGCTTTATTTTTCCGCACTGAAAAATAGTTCCCACCCAAAATGACCAAGGCAAGCTCTCCGTGTTGATTTGCACATTTATTTGCACTCGATATGAATGCGCACTACACAGAAAGTAATTGGGAAACGCATCGAGCAAATTAATTCCTTTTGGCCGAAATCTTTCTCTGGCGCCGTTAGACTCCAGTCTAAGGCGGAGTAGCTGCAGATACCGCGGCGGTCAGTGCTGACAGACTCGGACAATGGCTGGGTGAGCAGGAAAACGCTTTCCACCACTTATTTTAGTCTCTGGACTGTGGGGAGATGCCCAAGTTTGACCTGGGGGTGGCATATCCCTTTAATAAAGCTTGTTTTTCTTCTGAAAACAACATTTGTCCAAAAAGTGATATTTGCGTCACAAACAGTTGTCCGTGAAAAATTCAACAGCCTAATTCGCATGGTGCTGTTTTCTCTCGAGTCGTATCACTGCGCGCCTATTAGTATTATTAGCCTGTTCACTACTAAGCGGATGTTTACAAGTGAACAGGCTAATAATAAGTAATACGCGCGCAGTGATACGACTCGAGAGAAAACAGCATCATGCGAATTACGCTGCTGAATTTTTCACAGACAACTGTTTGTGACGCAAATATCACTTTTTGGACAAATATTGTTTTGACAAGAAAAACAAGCTTGAAAATGTCCCCGCTAACTTACTGGAACTACGTTCACGAGCTCCAGAACAGGGGCAGAACTGGGCTCACAGGACACTGTCACCAGTAAGCCAGTGTTAATGGACGACACTGTTGAAGGGGATGCCATACATTCACATAAAATTTAAAAAAAAAACGCACTATCACTTTAATAAACACATTAAAAAAACACAAAAATATAGCATGCTATATCATACAGGAGCCGACAGAGGCCATGTTTGTAATGATTATTTTCCACCTTAATAACAAGGAAATTAACTCGAGATCTCGAGAAAACAACACAATTAATTTGTGATCTCAAGAAAACAAAACTGTTATTTCGAGATCTCGAGAAGACAAAAAAATTATTCCGTCTCAAAACATGAAACATTCTGGATGTTGTAGTTCTAACATATCACCACTAGATATCACTGTGGAGAGAGTTTCGAACTGTGTTTCAGCTCCGGCACAATCGCTTCCACTGCTTCGGTGTTTCATGAAGCCTCACTTTGCCCATCCCTAGTATCTCCATCGGTAAAGAAGAAACCGGGTCAGTCTTCTGTGGAGATGTCGCGGACTAATCTTGAAATTATCCCGAATTAAAAGACATAATGCAATCTCCCCCTGTGTCAACCCCTGATCAAAATATTGCCTTATCAGCTGATCGATTATTATTCCAGACATTCTAATGACCAAAAATGCATCTATTCAGAATGAGAAATAGCCCCGAAGTCAGCCTGTCACAACGTGGCGGTAGACATTTCAGTTGTTTTCTCGAGATCTCAAAATAACTCTTTTGGTTTCTCGAGATCTCAAATTAATTATCTCGTTATCTCAGGATAACGATTAAAGGAATCTCAGATGGAGGATCTCAGATTAAAGGAACCGTGAGACCAGCACGAGATCCACAATGTGGGGAGACTGTGAAGTCCAGTTTAGAAAGTGCACCTTTGCCCAAAACGTTCTTTCTATAAAGGGCTGTTTGAGCTGGAACACTCTGCCTGCTACAGCCAGGGACAGCGCCACCTTTGGGGATTTTAAAAAAACAACTAAAGGGCTGGCTATTTAATAATCAAAGATGTGATCACTAAAAAACATTTTAATCTTTTAATCTTTTTAGACTAGTTTGTGTGAGAGTGTGAATGTGAGTTGCAGTGAGTAAATGAGCACTATCATAGGCACCTTAACTAAAAGCACTTTTAGAATGTGAATGTGAGTGCATGAAGCTGAGTGTGTGTATGTAAGTTGTAGTGAGTGAGTGAATGAGCACAGTCATAGGCACCTTAACTAAAAGCACCTTAGTATTAGAACTACCTCATGGCACTTTAAGTGATTGTACAGATTTGTTTTATGTCTTGTCCAACCATGTGTATAATGTTTGTTGTATTGTCTTAATCTAGAGTGTGTTTTTATTATTGTCTGTCACTGCATGTTCTGCTCTTTTACTGTATCCTGTTTTACCCCTTCCACTGGGACTAGGGTGACCATTCGTCCAGATTTCGTCCGGACAGTCCGGTTTTAGAGCTGTCTGTCCGGCCGTCTGTCACGTGTCCTCCTTTTTTACGTTTTGTCCTCCTTTCGTTGCATAAATCGTCATAAATCCCCACCCATTATTTACACTTGCTACTCTGCGATGTTCGCCGTTTCCCAATTCAGAAAGTGCACGTTCGGAGTGTGGTCTCAGTCTGCAGTCGAGGCGGTGCATACTCGCTCAGCCCTGAGTGCAGTCCGTGGACTGCATGGCCGTCTGTGAAATGGAACAGGTCCCACCTCAGCTCAATGAGCCGGGTGGTCTGCTCCTTGTTCCATAAAGACAAAATATTATTCTTTTGCGACTAGTAATATTTGGAATTCCTGTGCGCGACATCCGAAATGTACCCCCATCCCCCCGCACGGCTCGCACTTTGCAGATATTAAAAAAAAATGACCCCGCGGCTGAATAAAAAGCGGAGAGTCGCTAAAAGCTCTTTCATCTCTGATTTACAGTGCGCTGCATAGGTTTTCTTGTGCGCTGAGAATGTGCGAGCAGTGCACATTCTCAGCGCACATTCTTTGTTTTCCCTGAGGGAAAACAAACAAACAAAAAAACAAGGTGTCCTCACTTTAGAGCCTTTGTCCTCCTTTTTGGACACAAGTGTCCTCCTTTCCTGTTTCATGCCGGTGGTCACCCTAAATGGGACTACGGATGGAAATTAGCTCCTAGCTAAATCCGGTGTATTTACGGCACTAGTCGTTCATTAATACATGCTGTCCCATTCAAATAAATAAATAAAATAAAAATAAATAAATAAACAACTTCTGTATGATACAGATACAGCATAATATTTACGCACAAACTGTTGAAACTAAGCAGTTAGTCAGGTTTAATTAAATATCACAATGCCTACTTAATAAAAACATAATAAAAACATAAAAAACACAAAAATATAGCATGCTATATTAGTCTAAATATTTCTTGTCTTATTGTGTGCACACATTTTCTCTCCTAAAGTAAGCTGTGAATAATTTAAAATTAAATTCAAGGTTAAAACTCAACTTTTTTTTTCTCTCAATAATAATTCTTTAAAAAAGAGAGACATAATTTTGTAATTTATAACACAGGAAACCACAAAAATGTAAATAAAGCAGAATCGAAATAGTTAAAACTAAACTGCAGTTCCAGTGAGAGTCCACACGGTGGCAGTGCAGTGCAGTAAAAGCGCTTCCAAAGGAAAACACGCGATCATTAAAATACATAAACTGAAACAAAAATGAATAATTACGAGCAGTATACAGTTTTATTTATCACAATGTCACAATGGCAGCTATTGAGGAACAGAATTATATCATTTTGTGCATTAACTTTGTCATAATTGAGTTAATTAGATACACTTTTTTTTTTTTAACTAAATATGAGCAAAGTCTTATAGACGAAAACAAGTTTCTATATAATAAAAAGACAACATGAATTTTCTAAATATAATGAGCAAAGATTTATTTTTTATAGTATTTTTTGTAAGTAATATTTACATTATGTTTGCAAAAATGCTCTCCCAAACTGAAGATTTCCCCAGTGTTCATTCCGACGGTGAGGCAAGGTCAGGAACTCTGGACATCTCAACTGGATGGATTTGAACTGCAAAGTATTTTCTTATAACCACAGGGTTGGTGGTTCGATTCCAACACAGACCAGTGCATATTATGTTATGTTCCATGCTATTTGGGGACATTACGTTGGCTAATTTCCCGGAGATGGAGCCCAACCAACCTAAACTCTAACTTTAACCTATTTTAACCTGTATTTTAAGGGTCATTCCAGAATTGGAGGACATTTTATGTCCCACCCATCAAATATTAAATAATCCACATACAAAATACTAAAACATACAGTTTCTGAGTGAATTTACTTGTCCTGAGACCAAATCTAAAAAAGTAAGAGAAAAGAATGCTTGAAAATAGTTTTTAAAATACCGAATAAGTCTGGAGTACCCCCCAAAATGCCATTTTCCTCTTGTCCCACCCCTCTAATGGCCAAATTGAATCTCAAATAAAACAGTTAAAATTGAATTGAAATTTCTTGTTTTTTCTATAATTTGTTTCATTGCCATCTCGTGTAACTGTGGGAACATTTGTTTTAGTAGACATAATATTTCAAATAATAATTATTATTCATGGAAGATGTGTCCCACAACCTGCACCAACCCTGTTACCAGAACATTTTTAGTCTGGTAGAAGAAGAAGAAAGCAGAACCACATACGTTAATATATCACTTTTTGGACAAATGTTGTTTTGAGAAGAAAAACAAGCTTTATTAAAGGGATATGCCACCCCCAGGTCAAATTTGGGCATCTCCCCACAGTCCAGAGACTAAAATAAGTGGTGGAAAGCGTTTTCCTGCTCACCCAGCCATTGTCCGAGTCTGTCGCCACTGACCGCCGCGGTATCTGGTGCTCCTCCGCCTTAGACTGGAGTCTAACGTCGCCAGAGAAAGATTTCGGCCAAAAGGAATTAATTTGCTCGATGCGTTTCCCAATTACTTTCTGTGTAGTGCGCATTCATATCGAGTGCAAATAAATGTGCAAATCAACACGGAGAGCTTGCCTTGGTCATTTTGGGTGGGAACTATTTTCCAGTGCGGAAGAATACAGCCGAATCACGCAGCACGCTGCCAGGGGAATCCCAGTTACGCACCGGGAAGGGAGTTCCCCTGTTGCACAACGTGGTGTGGTATCCCTTTAAATGTCTCCACAAACTTACCGGAACTACGTTCACGAGCTACGTTACCGGAGCAGAACTGGGCCCAGATGACGCTGTCATCGGTAAGTCAGTGTCAATGGATGACGCTGTTGAAGGGGAAGCCATACAGATTCACATTAAAAAAACAAAACAAAAACAAACAACGCACTATCCCTTTAAAGATTTGTGTCATGGGACCTGATTTTTGTCCCCATAAGATAGGTTCCCTCGAGTGTGTTTACAGATTTTAGTCCCCACAATGTGGTATATTACCCAATCATTATCGTTTTGACCTTCACCAAGACATAAACAGGATCGCCTCTACACAGATCTGATCTCTTTGGTAATAGTTCATTCTTTCTTCAGTTTTAAACTTAGATTCTTTTTGTCCGACAGGAACGTTTATTTACCTGTTTTCACCGACTTCCTGTAGCCTTCCTCAGATGCATCACGTGGTGTTGTGACGTGTCTTGTCTTGTTGGTTGTTTTACGTGGTTTTCCCCGACAGGACCAAAATCTCAGCCATATCGAGAGCAAGAAACAAAACCACATAAAGGACTGAAAGCAACAAATACCACCGCCGGATCAGAGAAGGCCGTTGAGATCCGCAAATGAGGTCCGAGGAGCATGAATCGTGACGAGGGAGCATACGCCTTATCACGCATACGGGATGCAGTACTGGAGAAGGCGTCAGACACTAGGGGGGGTAAGCCTCCCTTGCTGTCTGACAAAACCAAGTAAAGCAGCCATGTCAAAAGACACGTCGCTGCACCATCACGTGACACTTCTGAGGAAAACTCGTGGAAGAAGCTGAAGCATCTAAAGCAGTTAAACAAATGCGAAGAACAGATCTGACCTGTTGCTTGGCCTGGTGGGGTCACTTACTGTATTTCCATGAACATAGAAAAGATTTTATGCCATATTTTGGAACATTCTAGACAAAACAACCTTAAAAAAAAAGAAGAAAAGCGATTCATTGATGTATTGATTAGCCCTGAGACTATACTCCTACTTATGTTTCTGCAACCCCCACAGAGTTTGACCCAACGTGACTTTTGACCAAATTTGAATTTTTTTCTCAGCCTTCTCAGACATCATGGCATGTAACAGATGAATCCAGGAAGATCGTACCTTTGATGCTTCTCACATCAAGGGACCAGGAAGTCCTCTCTTCTGTTGATCCATGGCCTCCCTCCACCTCCCCCAAGACGCCAGGAAGAACCTCTCCACCTATGCGTTCAGTCTATTAGACAGGACGTTAGCATTTAGCGTCTACCTTGGTCTCCAGGAAGTAGCTGCTCCACTCGCTCTAGATCTTCTGACCCCGGCCCGGATGAAGGTCCTTGATTGGATAGATGTACCTATTCTAACTTCCTTCAGAAAGCAGGCCAAGTATTGTGTTGCCCCGCCTTCAGTTTTCCTCCTCTCTGATGGTAAATGAGTCTCGTGGTGTTATCAGAAGTCCCATGAGGCATGGGTAAGTCACTTTCTAGAGAAAAATTACTAGTATATTATGTTTTCTGAAGATTAAATTGTGTTATGCGTGAATTGTTGGCAGGAAGTTGGTTAGAAGGTTGAGGGCTTGATTTCCAGACCAAGTGCGGCCTTTCGATGTGGAGTTTGTGTGTTCTCCTCATCTCTGAAAAGGTTCCTGCTCGGTATACTCTGGTGTTACATACAGTTTTAATCCAAGCTGGGATCTCCTAACCCAGATCTGGTTCTGAGCTAGACATGGGTCCAAAGACGGTGCTCTGAGGTCACTCATTGCTCGTTAGAGTACCTAGTCACCGGTTGAGGGAATGCAGAAAACAACATTGTGACCAAGAACTGGCTTCTGTCTAGCACTCTGGTTTTCCCACATGAAACGTACAAAAAAACAGACCAAAAAAAAAAGATAATAATCTTAATCTTGAACTGAAAAACAAACCTGAGTATCATTTGACCTGGCGGAGGGTCTCCACCTGCTTCTTTGACAAAAATCTTCCGCACCTTCCACAATAATCTTTTCTATGAACAGTGTTCCAAAGTATGATTCTAAGGGCCTGTTTACACGAGAACGCTTACGGATCTTTTGTTTAGAGGGTGACGACGTTTTGGGGGCTTAAGAACGCAAAAAACTGAAACCTCCCTCCAAAGTGGAAAACTTGAATACGCTCCGCCGTAGCGTTTTCGTCTACACTGCCCAAGACGTAAAACTCAAATCTGCTGACGTCGCGTACGCTTTTACGTCACATCGGTCCATATATCAGTGTACTTTGTTTGGCAGGACCTTGTTGAGCTTTCGTTGCTTTGTAGTCTAACGTGGTCTGTAGCAATAGTTGAACTTCTTCGTCTCACCACACAAAATTTTTTTTGCTACCAGTAGCCATGTTTTGTTTTGCTTTTTGCGGCGCAGATGAGAAGAAGGAAGATTCTACTCATGTGCGTGGACATAGTGATAATGTATCACAGCACCACCTAGCTGCCTGGCATGCATACCCAATCCAATTCCACACACTTTTGCGTCACCGTATGCACGCAGATTTCCTCCCCAAAATGCTTGTCTAAACGCGGAATAAAAAGTGAAGACGTGATGCCACTTTTGCACCTTCTGTTCAAACCGTCATCGTATAAACGTAGTCTAACTCTCCAGTTCCTTGGAGTCATGCAGGCGATGTGCCACGTTCGGAAAGCTACTCAGTGTTGCTTTAAATAAACAGTTTCAATATAATTTTTGCATCCACAGAGAAAACAGATACCTAACTTAATTCCAGCTTTTGTTACTCTAACTCTTACTCTACTCTTCCTTACTTCAACTACAACCATAAACTTCTTATTTTTACTGTGGAAGCCATTTCGAATTCTTCACATGAAAGCAACCTATTAATGTCAAACCAACCGTTTACTTTTTGTTGTGATTTTCTGTTACGTTGCCAGAACATGTACCATTTTCCTGCGTGATGGGCCCCTCCCTTGGATCGGGTCTTTATGAACCTGTCGGGACTTCCATCCGTCTTGGTTGTGGATGTACAGTGACTTTATGAGGGTGTTTGTTTGCTTGGTGGCGACGCTCCAGCAGACTCCAGGAGACAGGAAGGCAGCACCGAAGAGCGGCTGATGTCACGATTCTAGGTAAAGTGGACTTTGGTGCCAGGCCAAATAACTCGAGGTTCCGGTTCATGGGGACTAGGTACACTTTACTGTTCCCATGAGGTCTGTCCCCTGCATTTGACCCAGTCTTTAACCACACTTGCCGGGAGGAACGCAATGTAGTGTCTGGGAAACCATCTTCAGATCCGGTGCTAATTTTATAATCAGGAAAACCTTGTTGCATCAAACACAGTTGTACATACAGGTCTGGAAATAAATAAGAGACCACTGGATTTTTTTCTGAAATCAGCATCTCTACATGTATTACAGCCATTCCATTCCAGCGTCTGTTGAATTCCAACACAAACACAAAGCTGAGCTACTTCAGTTCTTGCGCCAGGAGTGGAATAAAGTCACCCAAGAACAATGTGAAAGACTTGGACTAAACCAGGTCTGAACCAAGACTAAACCAGGTCTAAATAGGACGAAACCAGATCTGAACCAGGACTAAAGTAGGTCTAAACTAGAACTAAACCAGGTTAAAACAGGGACTAAACCAGGACTAAACTAGGATTAAACCAGACCTAAACTTGGACTCAACCAGGGGTAAACCAGGTTAAAACAGCAACTAAACCAGGTCTAAACTAGGACTAAACCCGGTCTGAACCAACACTAAACCAGGTTAAAATTAGGACCCAAGAACAATGTGAAAGACTTGTGGAGAGCATGCCAAGACGCATGAAAGCTGTGATTAAAAATAAGGGTTATTGCACCAAATATTGATTTCTGAACTCTTCTTAAGTGTAAACATTAGTATTATGTTGCTTTAAAATGAATTTGATCTTGTTTCTTTGCATTGTTTGAGGTCTGAAAACATGTATCTTTTTTGTTATTTTGACCATTTGTCATTTTCTGCAAATAAATGCTCTAAACCAGAAGTCTTCAACAGGGGGGTCGCGACCCCTAGGGGGGTCATGGAGGTACTGCAGGGGGGTCGCGAAATCTTTTGATTTCACTTTAAAATAATATAATTTTATATTTTATAGTGTAAAATACAGTATCAACCTGTGTATTATTTCCTTGTATTGGATGTACCATAACAGAGTAGCAATGTTTATACATGACACTAAGCTCAATTTAATATAAAACACAATTCTATGCAGTATATATAGTTGGGGGTCCCTGGCCCAGTTCGCCATCTGTTTGGGGGTCCCTGGCCTGAAAAACGTTGAAGACCCCTGCTCTAAACGATAATATTTTATTTGGAATTTGGGCAAAATGTTGTCAGTAGTTTATAGACTCAAAGAAAAATGTTCCTTTTGCCCAAACTCTTACCTATAAGTAGTAAAATCAGAAAAATTATAATTTTGCAGTGGTCTCTTATTTTTTTCCAGAGCTGTATTTGATAAAATATTAATTTGTCGCAATTCAAAGTCCCAGTGTGTAAAAATAAAATAAATGAATTTGTTTTACAGTCTCCATAGAAATACATTCCTGGCAAACAGTTTTATTTAGCTATTTCTAGTCTCATTTGTTGGCTGAAAGTCTTAAAGTTCAAAAGTTCAAAGTTCAGTTTTATTGTCAAAAAACATATGTACAGGTTGCACACACAGGATTTGAAATTGCAGCGCCCCCTAGGCCCATAGTGAACATAAAACATCTGATAAACAAGACAATAAACACAGTGATTAAAACATCACATACAGCTCTGGAAAAATATAAGAGACCACTGCAAAATTATCAATTTTTCTGATTTTACTACTTATAGGTATGTGTTTGGGCAAAAGGAACATTTTTGTTTGAGTCTATAAACTACTGACAACATTTCCTCCAAATTCCAAATAAAAATATTATCGTTTAGAGCAGTGTTTCCCAACCAGGGGTACAAGTACCCCTAGGGGTACGCGAGCACACTGCAGGGGGTACTCGCGCAGTGTCGCTGCCAGGCGCAAGGGGAGATTTTTTTGAATTTTTTAATTCGAATTTGAGTAAATTTGAGTTAAAGAAAAGAGATAAAATGTCTGAGTATTAAATTTTCAAATTAAGGAGATGAAATAAAATGATTTTCATTTAATAATCCGTTATGCCACGTTCTACTTTTGGAGAATTATCAACACGTATGAGTGAGGGGGTACTCGAGGTATGACACAAAGGCTCAGGGGGTACACAAGACAAAAAAGGTTGGGAAACACTGGTTTAGAGAATTTATTTGCTGAAAATGACAAATGGTCAAAATAACAAAAAAGATGCATGTTTTCAGACCTCAAACAATGCAAAGAAACAAGATCAAATTCATTTTAAAACAACATAATACTAATGTTTACACTTAAGAAGAGTTCAGAAATCAATATTTGGTGCAATAACCCTTATTTTTAATCACAGTTTTCATGTGTCTTGGCATGCTCTCCACAAGTCTTTCACATTGTTCTTGGGTGACTTTATTCCACTCCTGGTGCAAGAACTGAAGTAGCTCAGCTTTGTGTTTGTGTTGGAATTCAACAGATGCTGGAATGGAATGGCTGTAATACATGTAGAGATGCTGATTTCAGAAAAAAATGCAGTGGTCTCTTATTTATTTTTATTTTTTTCAGAGCTGTATACCCATAGCAAAAGTACAAGACAATAAACACAATGACTAAAACAGTCTTATATTGACATTTGCTTGAAGCTCCCTCCAGGTATGCCAACATTTGAACCTTTCATGCTATTTAAATTTCCATTAAAATGAAATAGATGTCCAAAGTATAAAACTGTATTAACATCACAGTATGTAACCTTTCTAAGAATTGTCTGCTTTTGTTGCAGAGGGATGTGAGAGTCGTATGGGAGAGGGGCTGTCCAGGTCTTCCCACAGACACCACGGGACATAAACCATAAAAGGACCATAAAACCCTCTGTGCATACGCAGCGGTCAGGAGGCCAAAGTCCGGACACAATATACCACCAGGAAACCATTCCCATGTCATTACGACGCATCTAAAGATGGACTTCAATACAAATACTGAGAGTTAAAATCAGTAAGTTAGTATTGTCTTCAAACATTCACAATTATTAGATAAACAATGTTACACAGTGCACTGGGTTTGAGTTCCATGTTTTTGAAAAGTGTGCTACAGTTGAATTACATTAGTTTACTTTAGTTCTTGAACGGAATTACTATTATTATCATAGAATTATTACAGTTACACATTGTTTAACATTTGAGTTACTTATTATTATTATTAGGGCTGTCAAACGATTAATTTTCTTGATCGCAACTAATCTCAGAAATTTCATAGTTAATCACGATTAATCGTGATTTATTTTGCATGTTTAAAATTGATATCTTGCAGTAAGACTGTTCGAATCTAAAGTTAAACTCACAGTGCAAAGTATTTCTCACCATTTTTTTTATTTCAAAAAAGTGCAGAGAAAGGAAAAAGTAACAATGAACCAGTAATAGTGCTTACTTTGAGAAATTGTAAATAAATGATTGAAGCCCGCTCGAGCTGCCTACGGATGCGTAGAAGGAACAAAATACTAGCAAACTGAAAATAGCGCGTTTAACCGACAATGAGTTTAATTAATACAACCAAATGAGCTGCATATGGATGGTAGAATTGCGGAAAATGCTGGCAAACTCTGATCGCGATTAAAAAAATTGTTTGCGATCATAACTCTAATCGCGATTAATCGCGATTAACGCGTTAATATTCCCAGCCCTAATTATTATTAATTGTTACACATTACTTTAGACCTGAGTTACACGTTCCATTATACTGGAGCTACATTTGATCACAGATATGAATTACATTCTACGGTCGTTACTCATTGCATTATATTTGAGTAACATGTTAATACAGGTTGTTACACATTCACTGCGTGCACATGGTAGGATCGGATCGGATTTCTCCAAATCTGATCCCGTTACTCGGCAGGTGGTCTGTCCTTAGATCCCAGTGCACATGAAGCTCGTGTAATCGGATAATGGTCAGCGACTTGGCCGGCTCCGCTACGCTATGTGGCGCTGTAGTCCAACTACTTCCGGGTGATGGCTACTCAATAAAAACACAACAAACTATGTCACGGTATACAAAGATGGCGCTCGAGGAGTTTGACGGAGCAACATTGGTGTACGTGTTGTGCATTCTTTCTTCGCAGCCATGATTTCGTCTGACTTTTCCGGCAACAATCGCTACTTATGACGGCGTCGGCGCCTCCTGCCACTTCCGGGTGAAATCCCTGGCGAAAATTCCCGCGCATGCGCAGTACGCCAATCCGATCCGATATTGTGCACAAGGCGACGCCAAGCGGATTACTATCGGCCTAAGCCAGGGGTTCCAATCGGATTCGGGAAACCAATCCCTATACGATCCTTAGCCTGTGCACATGAATTCGATACGATCCCAATCCGTTTGCAATCGGATTACACTCGTCCATGTGCACGCAGTGAGTGTTAGTGACGGACTTTCAGCTCCTTTGTGGGATCTGAATCTTTTGGATTGGCTCATGTCAAAGAGTAAATATTAAATATAAAAAGAGACGCTCAAAAGAGACTTTTGACTTTTAATTACATGACAAACGCCAACGTGAGAACTCATTTCATCTACGAACTAATCATGGAGAAATGACCAAGGCTCAGATTTGTTTAAAATTGTTCAGATTAATTAAATATAAAATATAATGTTGCAATAAAATAAAAAATAAAAATTTAAATACTTGTTTTAAGATGCCAGGTATGTTTATTTTTTTGTGCTTTCACGTGTGTTGTCTGCTGGTTCTTGTGTTTGTTCAGTGTTAATCAGTGCAAAAATGCATAAAAGATTTTAAGTAACATAAAAATTTGATTCGCTGTGTACGAATTGTGAAACAGATAATACTCCCTACAACTGTATATAGCTGTGATTTGATATTTTACTTGATATTTTATTACTTATTTTTCTATTTTATTCTGATTTGTACATATACATTTATTATTATTTTGTATTTTTATAATTTATGTCTCATTTGACACTGGTCTATTGCTCTTTTTTTGCTATTCCATCTATTTTTTTGTTACCCTCTGTTAGATATTATATTTGATGAGTGAGTGAAAAGTCCCTCAGTCGTCCAGGTAGAATCCATGATCAAAGGAGAAGTTCAATTTGTCAACTGGACAAAGTTTGTTTGGTTGAAAACGTTTCGCCGCTCATCCGAGAGGCTTCGTCAGCTCTGGTTATTGTACTGGTTAGACCCTGCTTATATCTAGCTGCCGGGAGGATGTACCAACACAGGCGGGCGTGCCAGAGTGGACCGGCATCTGCGGTACATCTTCACCTAGAAGCCACCGGCCATTCTTTTGAGGACAGTGAGGTTCAGATCTTAGCCAGGGAAAAGAACTGGTTTGAGAGGGGAGTTAAAGAGGCTATTTTTGTCAAAAAAGAGAATCCGTCATTAAACAGAAATGGGGGAGTTAGACATAACTTGTCTCCCATTTATAATGCGATTCTTAGACCAGTCAAACAGAGCCAGGGCAGAGGGGTGGAGAGGGTCGTTAGACGTTGAATAGAGGGTCGAAACAGCCGTCAGAGTAATTTGAAAAACAAAGAGACAGATTAGGGGGGATCGTTTTCAGAGCTTTGTCATTGTAGGACGCGCCTCCCGGCAGCTAGATATAAGCAGGGTCTAACCAGTACAATAACCAGAGCTGACGAAGCCTCTCGGATGAGTGGCGAAACGTTTTCAACCAAACAAACTTTGTCCAGTTGACAAATTGAACTTCTCCTTTGATCATTTGATGAGTGAGCTACTGCACCCAAATAATTTCCCTTGTGGATCAATAAAGTTTGTCTAAGGCCCCGTTTACAAGCACACTGGTATTTTTTAAAAACAGAGACATTTCCCTTCGTTTGTACCCATCTTTTACATGCAAACAGCAAAGTCTGTCTCTGAAAATGAAGGAGAACGCTCTGCAATCAGAATCTCAGTTTTGGTGCGTCAGCTGCCTAAAACTCCGTTTATCTCACTTTACACGCAAACGCGAAACCGTAGTTTTTCCGGCATCTCCACTCTAGCTGGAGTTTTTAGAAAGATTCATTTTCAGAAGCGAATTGTAAAAGATGGGTACAAACGAAGGGAAATGTCGTTTTTTAAAATTCCAGTGTACGTGTAAACGGGGCCTAAGTCTAAGTCATAACATGGGCGTTACAGCTAAGTTACATGTTATTGTTGTTATTGTTGTTACATGTAAGTTGATGAAGTAAGTATGAAATATAGTGCAAAATAAAGAGTTACTAATATTTTTGAGCCTTCATTGAAACAGGTGAAAACATCGTACATCATTTGTGGAGGCAGGTGGTCTATATACCCCTGGGACATGAAGAAAAAAAGTGTATTTAAATTATTATTATTATTATTATTACTATTTTAATTTTCTATTTGGAGGTAAATGAATACCTAGTATGAATACCTAGTATTTACATTTTGTTCATTTTATTTTTATTCATAATGTTGTAACTTGTCCTCTGTAATGGACTGTAATCATGTTAAATCCATGTGAAGTTAACAACCCAACAAAAACATTTTTTTTAATGACCAACATTTCTGGCAGGCTTCTACAGTCGCCTCAAAACGTTTTTAGACTCCTTTTTAATTTCTTATTTATGTATTTATTTATGCATTTGTACGGAGCCTTGGAAGTGTCATAGAGGTGAATAAATAATTACAAAGTGTGGGAATGACTTATAAGGCGTGTGCACGAGTTATAAAATGTGGGAATGACTTATAAGGCGTGCGCACGAGTTATAAAATGTGGGAATGACTTATAAGGCGTGCGCACGAGTTATAAAGTGTGGGAATGACTTATAAGGCTTGCGCACGAGTTATAAAGCATGGGAACGACTTATAAGGCGTGCGCACGAGTTATAAAGCGTGGGAACAACTTATAAGGCGTGCACATGAGTTATAAAGTGTGGGAACGACTTATAAGGCATGTGCACGAGTTATAAAGTGTGGGAACGACTTATAAGGCTTGCGCACGAGTTATAAAGCATGGGAACGACTTATAAGGCGTGCGCACGAGTTATAAAGCGTGGGAACGACTTATAAGGCGTGCACACGAGTTATAAAGTGTGGGAACGACTTAAAAGGCATGTGCACGAGTTATAACCCGTGCGCGCGCTTTGCCTTATAGCGCGCGCTTGAGTAGTTAAAAGTGAGCGGACGAGTTACAAATCATTCCCTCGCTTTCATTTCTGCAATATATTACAGCTTGAACAACACGCAACTGCTGCCTTCGATTCATCACTCTCTGTTAAGTTTCGTTGTCGTCACACTCTCTCATAAGTTTCGTTTTCGTCACACTTCTTGTTACTAAGGCTAGTCAGATTCATATCTGGTCTTCAGCTGCCATCTACTGGCCACAATAAAGCCAAAATAAAAGACACAGCTCATAGCAGGACAAGAAAAAGACAGATAAGGAAACAACAAAAAAGACAAGAAAATGGGGGGTACACTACAAATGCATTACTTTTTGCTGTAACGCAGTAATGTAAGGCATTACATGGGGGACTTTTAAGCTGTTCCCACGCTTTATAACTCGTGCGCACGCCTTATAAGTCGTTCCCACACTTTGTTATAATTTATTCACCTATGACACTTCCAAGGCTCTGTACATTTATGTATTTATTTATGTATCTATTTATTGTTTATGCATTTATTTACGTATTTATTTATTGTTTAATCATAGTGCAGCCACAAATTAGAGTCTATCTCAAAACACACACAGATAAACTGGTCAATGTCCACTATAAGGGACACAAATTAATGGGCCTGGTCTCAGGAGGATATTATGATATGTCCAATGGATTATTTTTATTCCAAAAATTATTAAAGAGATCGTTAATAAACCATAGCATGTCTTTTCACGACTTGTTTACAGTGTCTTCATTTGTCATGCATTGTTTTAGCTGTTTTTCCCCGGGGGCCCCTTCAGAAGAATAGCAGTGGTGTGAAACTGGCTCTGCACTGGATCCCTGACTCTACTTCCTGTCTCCGCGCGTCCCACTTCCTGTCAGAGACACCCTCGGGAGTCCACCGAGCATCTGTGTGTCTGTCGCTGGTGAGGAGTTCAGGGAGGGTGGTAAATCCAGCGCTCTGTGGGGAGGCTGTCAGGGCTCATCAGGGAAGAGACACAAGCAGAACTCACTCAGGCGTTTGATGAAGGAGAATGGGCACGCTCTGGTTGAATACATTTTATTGGGCGGAGTGACTCAACTTTTTCACAAAATAGGAAATAACGTGTGAGTGGTTAATTAAAGGTGCATTATGTAACTTTTCTGGGGTCTGTCACATGCTTGTTTCCACGCAGATGTTGAATATCCCATTAAATTGTATTAGTCTGAGCTATTCTGGATTCATTTGCAGATGTTTTTATTGCTGAAAAGACTGAAAAAAAAACTTGGATTCTTACATTGAGCAGGCTTGCCTCTCCACAGCTGTGACTTGTAACTTTTACCTGCATTGCATCATGGAAATAGTAAACACAGAACTGTTACGTGTGATTTGATCATCTCATATGCTTTGTTCAAGCAGTGCGGAGATTTGTAAAAAATAAATAAATAAATAAATATGAATAAACAATAATAATAATAATAATAATAATAATAATAATAATAATAATAATAATAATAATAATAATAATAATAATAATAATATGAATGAATAAATAAATAAAATAAATACAATATAAATAAATACATAAATAAATAAAATATAAATTAAAAAATAAATAAATACATACATAAATAAAACTTGCAAATAAAAAAAATTACAGCTATTTTTTTTTTTTACATTCAACACTGTTATGTGTAATTTTACCATCTCATATGCTTTGTTCAAGGGCTGCGGAGATTTGTCAATAAATAAATAAATAAATAAATAAATAAACAAATATAAATTTAAAAAAATATATAAAATAAATGAAATATAAATAAATAAAATATAAATAAATAAAAACATTTTAAAATAAAATAAATAAATATATAAATAAATAAAAGTTGCAAATAAAAAGAAAAATTGCATATATAAAAATAAATGAAATATGAATAAATAAATAAATAAAATTTAAATTATATATATATATATATATATATATATATATATATAATATGAATAAATAAATAAAATATTTACCTTTAATTACGTGTTGAATGTAAAAAAAAATATATATATATATATATTTACATTCAACACGTAATTAAAGGTACACTATAATTCAATCAGTCAATCAATCAAACAATATTTATAAGGCGCTTTTCATACAAAATTGTAACACAAATTGTCTCCATGGAAATTCCGCAGTATGCCATAAAATGTAAATTACAGATATGACTTTAAACTCCCGCTTCATGACATCACAAGGTGGACCAGAGCATTTTGAGCTTTGGAGATGCAGACAGAATAATAATACAGAATTACTCAAACTTGTGTGAATTAAACAAAAAACAAAACACAACTCCGGGTCTGATTTTTGAGGAAGTAACAGTATTATAACGTGGCTTAAAGTTCACAAGTCAATTTTGTGTAATATAGGGCCTTTAAAGAGAAATAACATTACTCATTTCAGTATTCAGTAATTTATTTGCTTAAACATAGCCACAAAAGCAGGTATTTGTATTGCCACTCCACATTTACATTATTTTCACTTGAGAACATTTCCGTCTGTGCGTTCTCTTATTTCACGCACAGACCCTCCTTCACTCGATCGCATGTGGGAGCTGTGTCAGAAGCACTTTGTGAGACGGCACTTGACCCCGTGACCTGCACTAGTTAAACGCACATTAACACTCGTGGTACATTGAAGCGACGTCTAGGTTCTCACTGTATTCTCCACAGGGTTTACTGTTAGGTGGAGAGGTTCTATGAGGTGAAACGTCTCCTCCAATCAGCCCAGTGTGCGCTGAGGGCCTTTGTCCGACTTCAGCGTGCCCGCCCTCATTACCGCACACGAAAGGCAAAAGGAGAAATTCAATTTGTCAAGTGGACAAAACACACTAAAGGGTAGATGTGGGTCAGGTCACTGGACTTTTGGTGAACGAGAATGTGTTTCTAAACCTAATGCAAAATCTTTAGGACCTGACGAGATGTGGAGGGAGATGCACTTAAAGGAACTGTGAGATGTAGATTTTACATTTCAAAAGCACTACTTAAACTCCAGTAACTGCAGCTAATCATGAATCAGTGCTAGTGCACATTCAGTTAACTCCATTGAAATGTTATTCCCAAGAATGGCAAAAGGAGAAATTCAATTTGCCAGCTGGAATAAAGTTTATTTATTTATTTATTTTAAGTTATTCCCAATAATATTTTTACTCTGATATAGTAACAAAACTCTTATTTGAATAAACACATCTGATTTAGCTAGGGAATAATTACTTTATGTATTCATGAGCGTTCCCTAAGGGTCAGTTCTTGGTACTGCCTTATTGAAGGCAGTTCACACCAGGAAAGTCAGATAGTTCACTTGCTTTGGGCCGGACCAATTATTTATTTATTTATTTATTTTAAATTTTGGGGCGGTTCTCTTTCACACTGCACTTTTTTTTGTAAGTGGACCAACATCTGTAAACAAAAGCACGTGTGCTGAGGTCGCTCAGCCATTGGACAGAAATGAGCCGTGTCAAAACGCCGTGTCCAAACACGTGAAGGAGGAGAATCATGGTGTTACGTGCTGTTTTCAGTGTCGTCATAGCGATATGGTTTGCTCAGTTTTTACATTTCGCACAAATGTTTGAGCAGCATCGTGAGGTTTACACTATTGTATAATCAATTTCCAAACAACGAAGACACAGGACAAGACGGCTACAGAGGACAGCGCTCATGTGTGTGCGTCAAGTTGTGACTCTTCGTGCTCTTCACGCAAAACGTAGCCTATCCTCCTCGCTGAACGGTTGCACTCTGCAGATTCTCTGGCGTCTGGTAAGCCTCTGTTTCCCATAATGCTCGACATATGACGGGAGCTCGTTAAGTACAAAAAGCCAACTTGTGTCGGATCGAGTCCGGTCTGCATTCTCACCTCAAAAGAACCGCACCAGGGTTCGAATGGTACTGTGCCGAGACCAAGCTTTTTGATCGGTCTGGGTTTGCTTGTTTGCTCCGGATCGAGACTTTTGGTTTTTATTCACACCAGCCCAAAAGGTCCGAATCAAAAGGAGCAAACGAACTCTGGTTCGTTTTAAACGAACCAAACAAGGCAGGTGTGAATACACCCTTAATGTGTTTTGTATTCATTACTTATTAGTTCACCATGGCGACACGGTGGTTGAGTGGCTAGCACTCATGCCTCACAGCAAGACATTTCCAGGTTTGATCCCTGGTTCCCCAGGCCTTTCTGTGTGGAGTTTGCATGTTCTTCCCGTGTCTGGGTGGGTTTCCTCCGGGCACTCCATTTTCCCCCATCAACACCAAAACATGCTCCAGATAAAATCCTCCAGCTGAGGTCCTGACCAACGCTGAGCAATAAGATCATGGAGCTGGTCCCCGGGCGCCTGAAAGATGAGCTGCCCACTTCTCCTGAAAGGATGAGTGAAACGCAGACAAATAATTTCCCCCTACAGGGATAAATAAAGGATAATAATTAAAAAACAAAACAAAACAAACAAACAAACAAACAAAAAAACACTGTAAAGCTTAATGATCAATTGTTTTTATAGTTATTCTACCAACGTACTGTGTGCGTCCTGTTTTGGTTTCAAAATGTTTGTGAATAAGAAATTTCAAAAAATATAACTGAAAATGTGTGTCTCTTCTATTTTACAAAAAAATGTTAATCTTATTTTGAATATTGAAATTCTTAAATTTGGTCCTTGTTTGGAAATACATTCCTAATAATTTATATATTTATCATGTGTATAAAAAATGTGTTTATCAAAAATGTATGATTCCTAAACAGGCTTTAGCATTGGGCCCTCACTAACATCTATGGGGTCCTCACTCACATCTAAGGGGCCCATACTCACATCTATGGGGCCTCACTCACATCTAAGGGGCCCTCACTAACATCTAAGGGGCCCTTACTCACATCTATGGGGCCTCACTCACATCTATGGGACCCTCACTCACATCTAAGGGGCCCTCACTCACATCTATGGGGCCTCACTCACATCTACGGGGCCCTCCCTCACATCTAAGGGGCCCTCACTCACATCTAAGGGGCCCTCACTCACTTAAGGGGCCCTCACTCACATCTAAGGGGCCCTCACTCACTTAAGGGGCCCTCACTCACTTAAGGGGCCCTCACTCACATCTAAGGGGCATCTTAAGTGCTGAAAGGGGTTGTAATCTGAAGTCATTATAACAAGTGAAAACAATGAGCGCACATGAGCACCACCGGCCCCTTATAGCCCCGTACAATTCCCAGAAACGCCGCTCCATCTCTCACACACTCGGGGGGCGGGGGCAGATCCCTATCGTCCGGCGGGGCAGGTTTCACACGTGTGACC
Source organism: Paratrypauchen microcephalus (assembly GCA_036785185.1). Taxonomy (NCBI): domain Eukaryota; kingdom Metazoa; phylum Chordata; class Actinopteri; order Gobiiformes; family Gobiidae; genus Paratrypauchen; species Paratrypauchen microcephalus. Next base: position 1,505,466 of record JAVJIX010000103.1, on the reverse strand, counting down.
GCTCTGTTTATGTTGCGGAGGGGCCGAGTGCCACAGGACAATGCCGGGACGTCCCCTTTGCGACGGTGCCGTGTGCGAAGCCCGGCTCAGCTCCATTGTTTGTTGTTGTTAGCCCGTCAGAATGCTCGCTCAGCTGTTACGTGACCTTTCACCTCCTGTGGCCACTATAGTCACAGAGACATGTGTAAACAAACAGTTTACCATTTTAAACTGTGTTAAGTCAATACTCTGCACGCTGAACAAATCCACTTTGTTTTTATCTTTAAGTGTTGTTTAAATTTACTTAAAGTGACAGTATGGAACTTTCTGGAGGTGGCATGTCACCTGCACGACTCTGTGGAACTAGAAAGTTAAAACCGTAAACTGGAACTTTCTCTATAGATAGATAGATAGATAGATAGATAGATAGATAGATAGATGGATAGATAGATAGTACATACACACACTTCGTTTTTTCTCACTAATACCATGCAATTCAAATCCAGAATTGTGTGATGAAGTACCTCCGTGCTGTGCATCCCTTTAATTTTAGGAAAGTAAAAGTATTCAAATAATACTCATATAAGACTAAAAAAAAAAGGAATATTTCCATGGAAACAAGGAGAAAGAGGCTCTCTTCCAATAAACTGATCAGTAAATCCAAAAATAATCAGATCAGTAAGTCCAATAAACCTGGTCACCCTCCAAAATCATGTTGTACTTCCCTTCTTCGTTTTAGTCGATTGTTCTGCATTGACAATAGTTACACTGGCAAATTTCACAGATAGCTGCTTCTACATGGTTCTGATCCTACAATTATCTATAGCAGTTATTTTGCTTTTATGGTTCGTGTTAACCAAAATGCTTTTCAAATATATATATGTATAATTGATGTATTTATTTAATTTTGCAACACACCACATGGAGTAAAAGTTCAGTAATTTCCTGGTCTAGAAGAAATAAAAGTCAGGTACAGGCCCTTAAAAAGTTAAGGCTTTTGTCTGCTTTATAGTTTTAATCTACGACATCTGTGGATCATTGTGATGTTTTGGACATTTTAAATGTTGATCTAAAATGACTTAATACAAGTGACATGTCCACTCACTTCCAGATGTGGAGTTAATCTGATTAATTTAGATTCAGGAGCTGGACCACGCCTCAACCTCCTCGCCAGACAACCACAGCTCATCTCGAACACGCCCGATTACCCAGAAGCCCTGTTTATACAGCCTATCCCGACAACAGCGTCCACGTCAGCTCTCTCGACTCTGTGTCTCTCGTCCATCCTTCAGCCTGAAGACCTCATCCTTAAGGAGGTGGGGTTCCGACTCAGCTGGGTGACCATTTTGGATTGGAGACGGAGCCTCCACACTGAGTCTCCCCCCGGCCATCACGTCTACCCACCGTCAATAAATATCTTTATCGTATCTCATCGTTGTGGCGTGGTCCTTGCTATCCATCCATCCATCCATCTTCTTCTGCTTCTCCATTTCTGCTTCGCGGGGGCAGCAGTCCAAGCAGATCTGCCACCCAGAACACAACGCACCAGCCCCCATGAATCCTCCCGCGGGTGGTGGGTCCACGGGAGGACGGCCCACGTCACAACTGGCCTTGATGCACTTCTGTCATGGGGGCTACCAGTGTCTGCAGACACAGGGGGCGAGGTGGGGTTAAGTGTCTTGCCCAAGGACACAACGGCAGCGCTCATCTGTGGGAGCTGAGATCCAACCCCTGAATCAGTAGACAAACGCTCTACCAACTGAGCTATTGCCCAACCCCTTGCTAGTGAATGAAAAATTGCCCCTCCACAGTATGTCATGATAAATGTCATCACAAAGTACCACATGCTGTCAGCACCCACTATGGATGGCTGGATTATTTTTTCATTTGTGCCAAAATGACTACGTGACGCTGCCGAACCCTATGTGTATCACAGATTAAGAAAATACAACTGGACAGTGAGGTTAGTACAGAGCAGCTGTTGTGGAGATCGGAGCATTGACTCAGATAATACTCCCTACAACTGTACAACAACTCAACCTTAAAGATCCCATGACATGGTACTTCTTGATGTTTTTATATGGCGCCTTAATGGTTCCCTAATACTGTAAATGAATCCTTCTTCAAAATCAAGACTCAGTGCATGAGGAAGTCCCATGAACACAGTCAGAGTCAAAAATATCTCTCTCAAACACTTTATTCTGGGCGTTGTTGCTTGAATGCAAATGAGGAGGACAGAGACAGGCCAGTGCAGCGGGTGAGGGGAGCCAAATGCGCCGTTTTTTCCTGGATGAGCGGTGTGATGTGCGCTGGCTCCACTTCTGCGTTTTATGTGCGAAGGAAGATATGAGATGCATTCCAATGAAAAAAACTAATTTTCACAGAAAATAAAATTAAACCACTGCTGTTTCAGAGGTTCGGAGGCTCGGATAAAGGACATCCGAGCCTGGAAACACTCTCACGTGTCTCCAGGCAAATAAAAAAACGCATCTCGCATTGCGTAGCTCATTCGCGGTCCAAACTCTCTGGGCGTGATTTCCAGAGACGGGGTGGACATCCAGACGGAGGGCGGAAACCTTTCCGCGAATGTGACATCAGAAAGTTCCCTTGTTCAGAATTGCCCGTCTGGGCTGTCTTTTTTTCCAAACGCAGAAAAGGATCAGGGTAGGGGAGCTCACATTAACATTCAAAAACCTCAGAAAGTGAAAATTTCATGCCATGGGACATTTAAGTAACGGACAACCTTACACTCTGTCAATCAGTACATTATTGCACTGCCGTTCTTGTCTCCTGTATATAGCTGTGATTTTATATTTTATTTTATATTTTATTACTTATCTATTTTATTTTGACTTGTACATATACATTTTTATAATTATGTCTCATTTGACACTGGTCTCTTGCTATCTTCTTTTTGCTATACCTATTTTTGTTCCCCTCTGTTGTTATATTATATTTGTTGAGTGAGCTACTCTACCCAAATAATTTCCCTTGTGGATCAATAAAGTTTGTCTAAGTCTGATTGACGTCTTGAATAGTTTAAAGATGACCCAAACATGCACCAATCACTCTAGCTACAACTTCGACTTCAAGCTCAGTTGGTCGAGCGTTTGTCCACTGACCCACATGTCGGCGGTGCGATTCCAGCTCCCACAGATTAATGCTATTGTTGTGTCCTTGGGCAAGACACTTAACCCACCTCCTGCCCCAGTGTCTGCGTACACTGGTGTGTGAATGTGTGTGTGAATGGGTGAGTGGGTGTAAAAGGTTTTGAGTGCCTTGAAGGCAGTACCACTGTGTAACTTTTCTGGTGGAGGGTCCGTCAGGTGGTTTTGTCCATGGAAAAAAGCATCAAGATGGTATTAAACCTTTTTATCTTCATGGAGACCAAACCGAACCAAGATACAGGTCAGATCTGTGGAGAGGCAACTGCGATCACAGTCAGAATGCCTGTTTTTCTAGGTATTTTTGAGCTATGAAACCACCTGTAATTGAATAAATGTAATGTAGACGAAGCCTCTCGGATGAGCGGCGAAACGTTTTTCAACCAAACAAACTTTGTCCAGTTGACAAATTGAACTTCTCCTTTTATCACGTAATGTAGAGGTGTTTAACCCTAGACCAGTTTCGCTATAAAAAGTGACACCATCACTTTTGCTGGGTAATTTTTACCTGATATAATATACCCAACAAAAAGTACTTGTCATGAAAAACAGATCAAAATATGACAACACATGATAAATTAGAGTGGTTTTCTTTTATTTTCAACTGTGGTATGTGTAACAAAATGGAAAACAAAAACATAGGAAGACCCTAAAAACATGCTCCAAAATTACTGAAAAATTAGGAAATTGAGAACAAAAAATTGCTAAAAAAATAAAATAAAAATAAATAATAATGATACTGGAAACGTGGTCTTTGGTCCACCCATTCCTGGGACATGTGAGACTTCCCTGGTGAAGCACAGACTCCTCGACACACGAACAGTTGCAGGAAAGAGGAACAAAAAATCATATTTTTTCAGTGGGTAAAAATGACCAGTTGACTAAAATATTGTTTTCACCATAAGAATTCCCTTTGAAATCACCACTTTGTGATATTTTTTCATAACCACTGCACTAAATAAGGATAGATACACATTCCAGGACCACTCTTACTTACCTATTCCTTACATCCTCTTACATTAAATTCATTACATTCTTACATTCCTCTTTCACTACTGTCGGGTGAAAATCAGCCGAAAGCCTGTAGGAAAAAGTGGGCTTTGGGGTAGGGAAACACCTACACCTTCAAAGATGTCAAAAACAATGGTAAAGCTCCCCAGGGACCCATGACACTCAGAAAAATGCAACATATTGAAAATCACGTAAATACTTTTGCTTGGGCGAAAATCACCTGGCGATAGTGCTCTAGGGTTAATGTCATACTATGGAACATTCTAGGCAGAGCGATGACATATCCATAGAAAAATGGATAGACGATGGACTCCCAACCAAAAAGTTACACAATGGACCTTTAAATGAGGAGGAGAAACATCTATAGCGTGTTTAAAAGCTCTCAAGAGTCTGTTTTGAATAATAGCTCGTTGAAAAGACATTTGCAAAACAATCCAAGAATCACAACCCACTGCTTTACGGCCCTGTACATACCATGATAGTGTTGAATATTTAAATCCACTGTCCTCGCCGAGCGCTTCCCAGTTGGAGTTGGACTTGGACCATCACATCCCCGCTAATACAACCACATATGTATACAACCAGCTTCGTTTATATTCATGACACGGTATGGAAGCATTTACAGCGAGCACACTCCCGTCCCTCTCTACGCTTCCATGCATTTTCTGAATATTTCCAAAACCCACAACATTCCAAACTTCCCAACTTTCTGCGGCGCGCTCCGGTCTCCTTTCCATCGCGTCCTCTCATTTCAGCGAGGATGTCCCCAGCCGACTCCACGATCATTCCTGCTGTCACTGCTCCGCTCGTCTGGGGTCTATTTTCTGCATGTAATTGAAACTGATATGTCTTTATGTAAGCGCCAGCAACCGCATCATGAAGTTTTGGGGTGTCTCTTGAAGATTCTTGGGTGCTGTTTTTGGGTTTTGAGGCGTCGGATGATTTAAATTACAGTGTCATTTAGTTGATTTAAACTGGTTGATATATAGATGAGAGATTTCCTATTGGGAGCTGCTTAAAGGGCTCATGTTACGCTATTTTCTGATCTGTTGTAATGTTGTTTCCTCATCACAAACATACTTGGAGTTGGGTTTTGTTTCATTCCCACATGTTTAACACACAAACCCTGCAGATTTAGTTCTTCTCTCAAACAGAAAACACTCTGTTCCACCTTCAAAAGTTCAAAAAAAGTTCCTTCTGATGTCATGTGGTAATACTGGCACTGGCTCCTGTGGCTCAGAGAATAGACTTTAAAGCAGCTCTGTTTGTGCACAAGTCTCTCCATGACCCAGCACCAAAGAACATCTCTGATATGTTAGAGCGGACCTGGGCATTTCAAGGCACGGGGGCCAAATACGGCCCACGAGCCAACTCTCACCGGCCCGCGAAAGGTTGCTTGGAATTAAGAAAATAAAACCTACTTTCAAAATTGTACATAATGCATTTGTACTGATGATCATCTGTCGGACGTGCTTCACATCTCCACCTCAAACATGTAACCTGACTTTGATGCACTTGTTAAAGCTCAACAGCGGCTAGATTTCTCTCACTGATCAAGAAAAAAAACAATAAAACATGCTAACTTTGACTTTTTTTCTACACAGTTTGGCAGTTGGACAGAAAAATGTTGTGACATATCTTATATTATTTGGCAAACAAAGACATTGTGGTGTCTTAATACAAAGTTAAGAAAGTTAAACTCAGAAAGCATCGTGGGCTGAAAAAGAGTTACAGATGTTTCACGTTTACCATTGTTTTGAATTATTTTACTGAATAAATTCAGTTTTTGTAAAACCTCACTCTTTCATTACTTAAAGGCAAATTAACGTTTTTTTTTTTGACAATCTGAGCCTTCTTTCGGCAATAAAACAAGTAGTTTTACTCACCCATAGCATTTTTCTGTCAATTGGAGCAGTATCGCAGAACTTATGTTGAGCCGTTCTGTTCTACTAATGATCCCGTATCCGTTAACATGGTGCTGTATCATATGCTCGGGGCATTACATTGCGGTGTCCAAATAACACAAACTTTAGTACTTTTCAAATCATAGAAGCCCGATGTCTTAATGTAAGATTTCGTTTAAAGCAAAAGTGGCCTGTAATCCGAGATTTAGCCATAGTTTCGAGTAGATGAGGACGCCAGTGCGCATGCGCGGACTGTGCCATCAGCTCCCGGGACCCAAACATGAAACGCAAAGCTGAAAACTATGGATAAATCTCGGATTACAGGCCACTTTTGCTTCAAACGAATTCTTACATTAAGACATCGGGCTTCTATGATTTGAAAAGTGCTAAAGTTTGTGTTATTTGGAGACCGCAAAGTAATGCCCCGAATACAAATGCTAACGGATGCTAACGGATACGCTACAACATAACTTTCTTCAAACAGCTCCAAATGACACGAACGTGATATGGGTGAGTCAAACGACTTGTTTTATTACCGAAAGAAGGCTCAGATTGTAAAATAACGTTACTTTTCCTTTAATAATAACACATAATTTACCAGCTTCTGTAAACAATGCCATTTACTCAACATTTACATTTAAATTTAAATTTACATTTACATTTACATTTACATTTACATTTACATTTACATTTACATTTCTACCCAATGTAGAAATAAAATTAATAACCAGAGTAGACTTCAAACTTTTGGCCCCTGGGGAAAAATAATTGCCCACCCCTGTGTTAGAGGAATATGAACAATCTCACACTCTGAGGACCTCAGGGCCCGGCCTCCTGCTGGGGCCCAGAGTCAGGACTAAAACCTGGAACAGTCTGATGTGAGACAGGCCTCTACTTTAACTCTGTTTAAATCCAAACTCTAAACCACATGTGGCATCTGGGCCCTTCAAGCCATTTTTTCTGTTTCCGTACTTTTCGGACTATAAGCCGCTACTTTTTTCTCACACTTCAGACCCTGCGGCTTATAGTCAAGTGCGGCTTATGTATGGATTAATTCTTTATCAAGACAGCAGACATCAGATGGTAAAAAAGTGAGGAGAGTTCATGAATTAATGAAGCCTTGTTTTAGCCACTTAAAATCTCCTACAGGTATCAACAGTTCTGTGAGATTGAGGTCAGCGGGTTTACCCTTAAAGTTAAACTTGAAACTTTATTTTAAGGCTTCCAGAGGCTACAGGCTGGCCATTTTACAGTTGTTTTACTGCCGTGTTTCGCTGTTCAAAAAAAGCACGTACCGGTATTTACGTTACTTAAAAATTTAAAAAGTCCTTTTGTGTACCATCTTTCTGTGTAGATATCTCAAGTTACAATGTGGACACCTGCAGCTTATAGTCAGGTGCTGTTTATATATGTACAAATTTTAATTCTTTTAAAAATTTGCTTGGTGCGGCTTATGGTCAGGTGCGCACAAAAGTACAAAAAGTACGGTTATTATTATGTTGTGATTCTAGGCCGCTACTACATCTCTCTGGCTGAGAAAAGTCAAAAATCTCTCCAAAATGTCCAAGAAAAGAAAAACTGATGCAGAAGGATGGCTATTTTTTGAAAGGCGGGAAAGTGAAGACATGTTTCTACTTCAAGGAGATAAACTGGTTCGTCTTTCATGACAAACTGGAGAATTTAATGTCCATTTATGTCCAATATCGATTCGTATCACTGCGCTCACATTAGCTGCCTGTTGCCTGTTCACTCGTAAACTTCCCCTTACGGCGGACCGCATCCGCCGTACACTTCCGCTAAAGGTTAACAGGCCAATAATAAGTAATAGGCGCGCAGTGATACGAATTGAGATGAAATATGCGAAAGCTAACTACACTGCTGGATTTTTCGTGGACAACTGTTTGGGACGCAAATATATCACCTTTCGGACAAATGTTTTGTTTTGAGAAGAAAAACAGGCTTTATTAAGAGCCCCGCGAACTCACCGGACCTAATTACCTGAGCTCCAGAACGCGAGCAGGACCGGGCTGAGCGCAAACTGTCAGAGGTAAGCCGGTGTTAACTTTTAGAAGGAAACCCATACAGATTAACATAAAAAAAAAAAAAAAAGTACTCTCCCTTTAAACCAGGGTTGTCAAACTCATTTTGGTTCAGGGGCCGTATCCAACCTACTTTGATCCCAAAGGGGCCGGATCAGAAAACTCACGGCAAATATACACCAAAAATAGCAATAATTCCAAATATTTGTGCAGAGAAACGCAAATCTATTCCAGAAGTCTTATTTATTTGATGAACTCTTTCTTTTACAAAATATTATAAACAACCTGAAACTTAAAGAAAAATGCAATTTCAACACAAGCGTACAGGTTTCCCATTCACCTCCGTGAACAAATAGAAATGAGTCAATTTTTCTTGGAAAATCCTGCACTCGGCGTCCACTTTTCTCATTTTTGACATTTTGCCGATGAGGGTGTCACGGTCAACAGTCAAAACGATGGTCCTTTAAGAGCGTTTGGAAAGAGGCGAGTCTTCATTTGTGCTGCTCTGGTGGGAGGGGCCACGCGCAGAGGCGCTGGTGACGCTGCTATGCTAAACTGCACAGAAAATCAGAAAATTACCAATATTTTAATAGAACATCATCTGAAGGCCAGATTAAAGGTCTTCGAGGGCCGGATCTGGCCCCCGGGCCGCATGTTTGACACCCCTGCTTTAAAGATCCCATGACATGGTACTTCTTGATGCTTTTATATGGCTCCTTAATGGTTCCCTAATACTGTAAATGAATCCTTCTTCAAAATCAACACTCAGTGCATGAGAAACAGAGATAAGATGAGAAAGAGTCCAGCCCCTCCTCTGTCTTTCTCTGGAACACTCCATATTGGGCGTTGTTGCTTGAATGCAAATGAGGAGAAAAGAGCTGGCCAATAGTAGAGGGTGGGGGCGTGGCCAAACTCTCCGCTCGGCTCTGAGCTATCAGCTGATCCATTTCCTTGTTTTTGCACGGGGGGAGAGATTTGAATGGAACGTGCCATTGAAAAAAAAACCCATCTCCACATCAATTAAAATTACACCACTGCGGTTCAAAGGTCCAGAGGCTCAGATAAAGGACTTCCGAGCCTAGAAACACTCGGACGTGCCTCCAGGCAAATAAAAAAACGCATTTCGCATTGCCTAGCGCATTCCCAGTCCAAACTCTCTGGGCGTGATTTACAGAGACGCTGAGTACAGACAGACGGGGGTGGAACTGCATTTGCATTTCTTTTTTCGATCTGACATCAATAAGGTGCCTTGTTCAAAATCGCCCGTTTGAGCTCCGATTTTTTGTAACGCAGAAAAGGATCGCAAATGCTCAGTTTAGACATTTCACAACTTTTAACCATGGGGGGGGGGGGGGTAAACAGGGTAGGGGAGCTCACATTAACGTTCAAAAACCTCAGAAAGTGAAAATTTCATGCCATGGGACCTTTAAACAGATTTTTGCTCATGACTTGACTCTCACTGTCTTGCCTTTGTTGGGGGTCCTCCATGTCCCCCAATTCTCCAGACTCATCCTTGCAGCCTTCTGAGCTCTCACCTCACATCTGGAGTCTCAACCAGCCCCTGCCACTGCTGGATTTATTTATTTTTCAGACTTTACCGGCACTGCCTTCATGGCCTCTGGACCTTCCTGGTTGTTTTCTAGTTGGTCCCTCCTCCAGGGCCCCCTCCAGCCTCCCTGGGATCCGCCCTTTGAAGGAGGGGTAATGTCACGGTGTTCATTTTAATTGAATTATTTTATTCTTGACCCGGTTTTATTTTGTTATTTCTCTAGCTGTGCGTGTTTCTGAGTTTTACCTCCTGTTGTATTGATCGTTTGCCCCGCCGTAATGCGTCATTAACCCCGTGTTCTCCTCTGCCCTTAATTGGTTGGTTCATTATCAGTGTTACGTCTGTTTGGATTTTGTATTTTTATTTCATTATTTGTTATATTCAACAAATTTGCAAACACATTGCTGCATTTTGGGTTCTTTCTGCCCTAAATTTGACAAGAACTCAGCCTAAATCTGCGGAGTTTGTGTATTAAACATGAGTGAATGAAACAAAACACAACTCCAAGTACGTTTGTGATGAAGAAACAACATTAGAACAGATGAGAAAATAGCGTAACATGGGCCGTTTAAAGGTGAACAATGTAACTTTTTAGTAGATTCTCAGCCTCCTTCTCGTCTCCATGGAGATGCTGTTTCTTCGTCAGGAATATTCCACACAGTTTGGCATTGGGCTTTATAAATACAGCATGAGCGCTGTACTCCCATGCGACTGCACAAAATAATAGAGTTAAAAACATTGCGTGACATTTTTCAAACATGAGTCAGTTCCAGTTTGAAGCAGGATTCATGGAGCCGACCCTCATCATCATCATGTTTCTGAACTTGACCCTCCCTCGGCAATAGTGATACTTTTAATGCCCTCTGTAAAAATGAGCTTTGAACACTGTAATCTAATATAATAATGCTCAAATAGAGTTTTTCTGTGTGTGTGTGTGTGTGTTTAGTAATTTATTATTCTTTACATCAAGCGCCAACATGTCAGGACACACAGAAAGACAAGACGAGCGAACTGTAAACAATATAGTAAGTTAATAAGTAAGTTAAGGAATAAAAATAAGAAGAAAAGTAAATAATAAATAATAATAAGTGGAGTTTTGATTAATTTTCACTTACAAACTTCAGTCATCCTGTTTGAAATCTGTCTTCTCACATGTCAGGAACATTCAAAAAGTTTACACTTGTGTCAATTAAAACACTGCAAATGTTTGGACTCGATCTGCTTCCGAGATAAAAGTGGCTAAATCACATTTATATTGATAAGATGAACTGAAAATCAATTGATCACTGTGCTGGTTAGCTAATGTATTCAAGATATTTAATGATATTGTTTTACATCAAAATCACATCTGTTTATACAATAGATTTATGTATTTTTGCTTAAAAATAATATTTATATTTTGAAAATATTTAACTTGAACTTCTTTATCCATCAAGAAATAAGCAAGAAATATCTTAAGACATCAGGTGCGCACAATTTTGAGGCATCTCTCTTATGTGAAATCCAAAAATATTTGATGTTAAAACGGCAACCCGCGGCTCCGGAGCCACATGCGGCTCTTTGATCCCTCTGATGCGGCTCAGTACAGCGGTCCCTCATTTATCACGGGGGTTACGTTCTAAAAATAACCCACGACAAACGAAATCCGCGAAGTCGTCAGGTTTATATTTTACAATTATTCTCCATGTTTTAAGGCTGTAAACGCCTCACCACACACATTCTACACGTTTCTCAGACTGGAATTAATATTTTCTCACATTTCTCTCTTGTTTAAACACTCAAATGTTCGTAGATTTTCAACAAAAAAGCACAGTATTAGAGAACAAAACCAAAGTGTATTTCGTGTGTATTTCACAGTTCTTCTGACCGAGCCTCTTCGTCCTGGCGCCGCTTCACTGTGGCGGGTTTTGTCGGGGAGAAAACTTGCAAACATACAACACTTCAGAGTCACACTGCGATCGAACATTTATATAAATCTGGCAAACTGAACACATTCTGTACAGGATACACGGAGGAGAATGACGAATGAATCGACGAAGGTCTACAGTCCCTTAGCCAATCAGGATGCAGAAATGCGCGTTGATACACTAAAAAGAAAAATTGGAATAAAACAAATCTTCAAAACAGCGAGGCCACGAAAAGTGAACCACGATATAGCGAGGGACCACTGTATTTAATTAAAATGTATTTGATTTTAGTTCATTCATTTTCAAAATGTAATTCTATGGCACAAAGGCAAAAAAAAGCCGTTATATGTAGTGTTATTTCATTTTAAATTTCGAAAGGGTTTTGTGGCTCCCACTAGTCTGGTTAACACCTGACCATATCACAAGTGAGATATGGGTCTGGAAACTCGCTTCGAAAAATCCCGTAGCGGAGGTGTGGTTAGCGATTGCCAACGGCCGTTTATTGGGCGTTATGAATGTCTATCATTGAGCGTATACGTAAGTCCATAGCCAATCATGTCAGTTGTCAGTTCAAACTACAAGCTTCCGTTTGTCATGTAGTACGCGTCACCGTCTTGCCACACCTCCCCCGCTCTCTGATTGGGGCCCTAAATCTGGGACTCTCGCTTGGACGAGTTTCCAGGCCGCCTTCCAGTTCGAAACGAACGGAAGCGGCCTGGGAATTCCCAGGCTAGGCTCCCAGTGTTTTCTTTACGGTGTGAAACGGGTCCAAAGTGGTAAAGGTTGCCGACCCCTGCACTAGACATATTAAAATGAATGTACCGTATGTGAATGTGCAGACAGGCTTTCAGATAGAATTGGTTGCTTGTAGACACACTGTACCTTCTGATAAACTACCGTTTTTGCCTTATTTTGCATAAATTTCCTATTTTGACCCAATACTATATCTTGGAAACTATAGCAGCACTTCTGACTTACTTTTTCTTTATTAAGACCTAAACCAAGAAAAATGTCACTACTTTTGTTCCGGAAGCATTTTGTTTGTAGACCAGTGAAACAAATACTTTTCTTTCTTTATTGAGTTTTTCCTTAAAGATGCACTGTGTAACTTCTAAGGTGGAGGACCCGCTATTGCTTGTCTGATGTGATGTTATTTCTTTGGCTGAAATGTTCCACAGTAGTAGTGACAACTGCTGTGAAAATTGCACATACACACACTTCCTTTTTTTCTTTTCTTTTCTTTTCTTTTCTTTCCTTTTCTTCTCACTAATACTGTGGAATTCAAAACCAGAATTGTGTGAAGTACTGCTATGCATCCATTTTTTTAAACATTTTTTTAAATTTTATTCTGAATACCACAAAAATACACCGCTCACATAAGAGGAAAAAAGTATTTGGGAAATCTACTAGTCACGTAAGAGTAACTGTAACCTGATTCAAACAAACATTAAATAATCAAAATCAGGACACAAAAATGTAAAAAATTGAAAGCGTTAATAAAATAAAAAGCTTTTTTCACTTGTAGAGTTACTCACAGAGGGAAGAGGAGCACAGTACTGTTACTTCTTACAAAATATTAGCCAAGTATAAGTGTAAAAGTACGCTGCTAGAAAAGTACTCTGAAAAGCACAATTTCTTTAAAAGGTTAAGACGCTTTGAGAACCCACGGCTGATACATGTACACGATTTTAGATTTAAAATGTGAAATAATGATGTACGTGCAGCTCATGTTACTGTTACTTCAATGATACTCTAGTAGGAGTAAAAGTACTGCGAGAAAAGTACTCCGAAAAGTAAAATGTCTTTAAAAAGTCAGTATCTCCCACTTCTGATATATGTACACTATTTTAGAATTAAAATGTGAAGTAATTATGTATGTGCAAATCATATTATAAATGTAACAGATCATATTAAAAGACATAATTACTGTTATTTCAGTAAAAAATATTACTTAAGAAGCAGTAAAAGTACTGTACGCTGCTAGTAAAGTACTCTGTAAAGTATTTTTTTTTAAAGTTAAAGGGACAGTGTGTAAGATTTTTACCCGTTAATTACTGAAATTGAAGATACCCATTCAAAAATACATTGTTTTCCAAGCCTTTTCACTTCCATCATGAAATCAAAGTATTCTTTTGGACTTAGAGGCAGAGGCAGTCATTTTGAATACGAGAGCCGCAGAAGGACATTTGGGCTCCGCCTTCGCCTTCGGCAAGGCTCGTGGTTTTGGGTAAACAACACAAGCATGCTGCTGGATCAGACGCGTAATGGATCTAACACGGATTTTGGACTAAATTGTTTTACTGAATTTTATTCGCTGGATCCTTACGGACAAATTGAGAGCAAGTTTATGGTGAAATAGAGTTTGACCTGTGCAAAGCATTCTAAGGTAAGCTAACCTCGTTTTGTGCTTTTCCGTATAAAAGCCCCATGTGCTCGGGGAGTGATTGTTTTGCAGGGAAATGAATTGCATAGTCAAAAAGAGGAGACTGTAAGGTTTCATTTGATGTGTAGAGTGTCATGGTACATGATCGGGAATGTGTGTTTTTATGAGAAAAGAAAAAAAAAAAAAACCGGGACCGCGCGGCACGCGGCTTGTGCGGGCGCCCGGGTGACCCTCGAGGTCTGCCGTAGCTAAAACAGAAAGTGCAATAGCACCATCCACCTATGCGCCACGAATCCTACACACTGGGGCTTTAAAGAAGAAAATGTGAGTACTACCCACCTCTGATATACAGTATGTACACTATTTTAGGCTTAAAAAAATAGTGTACAAAAATATGTATGTGTAGCTCATTAAAAACTCACAAATATTGTTACTTCAGTAAAAATATTAGTCAAGTAGGAGTAAAAGTATACTGTGAGAAAAGTACTACGATTTCTTTAAAAAGTTATGCAAGACAATGTGAGTACTACAAACCTGATACATGTACACAATTTTAGATTTAAAATGTGGAATAATGATGTATATGCAGCTCATGTTACAGTTACTTCAATAATATTCTAGTAAGCGTAAAAGTACTGCGAGAAAAGTACTCCAAAAAGTAAAATATCTTTAAAAAGTCACGCAAGAAAATATAACTAGTGCAGATGATATTAAAAAGCCACAATTGCTGTTACTTCAATAAAAATATTACGTAGTAAAAGAAGGAGTAAAAGTATGCTGCTAGTAAAGTACTCTGAAAAGTATTTTTTTTTCTTATGTTACGGAGGAATATGTGAAATACCTCTGAAATACAGTATGTACACTATTTTAGATTTAAAATATGAAAAAATGATGTTTGTGCAGCTCGTTAAAAACTCACAATTATTGTTACTTCAGTAAAAATATTACTGAAAGTATACTGCGAGGAAAGTACTCTGAAATGTATAAATTCTATAAATAAAGAAAATACTGTTACTTCAATAAAACTATGACTCAAAAAGAGTAAAAGTATGCTGCTAGAAAAGTACAAAATCTACAATTTCTTTAAAAAAAAAAAGTTATGCAAGAAAATTTTAGTACAACAAACCTCTGATACATGTACACTATTTTATGTTTAAAATGTGAAAAAAATATGTATTAAGAAAGTATTATTCATATTAAAAAGTCACAATTACTTTTATTGCCATAATACACAAAAGCAGGAGTGAAAAAAATACTCTGAAAAGTACAATTTCTTGAAAAAGTTATGCAATAAAATGTGAGTACGTCCCACCTCTGATACATGTACACCATTTTAGATTTAAAATGTGAAAATGATGTATTAAAAACTTATTTTTATTCATATTAAAAACTCACAATTACTTTTACTTCAATAATACACAAGCAGGAGGGAAAGTGATGCCGTAAAAGTACTCTGAAACGTACAATTTCTTTAAAAACTCACATTTTATTGAATACGTTTTTTAAAGAAATTGTACTTTTCAGTGTACTTCAATAATACAGAAGCAGGAGTGAAAGTAATGCGATAGAAGTACTCTGAAAAGTACACTATTTTAGATTTAAAATGTGAAAATTATGTATTAAAAACTTATTTTTATTCATATTAAAAACTCACAATTACTTTTACTTCAATAATACACAAGCAGGAGGGAAAGTAATGTGATAAAAGTACTCTGAAACGTACAATTTCTTTAAAAAGTTATGCAAGATAAGATATCCTACTTTAGGTTTTAGATGTAAAATAATTATGTATGTGCAGCTCATATTAAAAAGCCACAATTACGGATATTATTTTACATGTGGAAATTTTAAAAGCGGTTGGAGAGTTTTCCGGATATTTCTTCACTTACATGGCAGCGGGGAACACGAAACTAGCTTCTGACGCTGACGGATTTGCAGTTTAAGGTTTTGACAAATTGTTTTATACAGATCTGACCTAAAACCACACAGGGGCTGGAAAATGTGGAAATCCAAATACGCACGGTGTGTTTTTTGGAAAGCGGGACTCAGTAATTCAGGTTCAAGTCAATTTGTTTTCAATTATGTTAAACCTGTAAAACCGCTGGTGTAATCCTACAGTTTTCAAAGTGCATGGAAACAGGCACAGAGCTGTTTAAGGATAAAGTAAATGTGACAGTTTTTCGTGTTTTTCTAACAACTACTCGGTTTGGCGAGGAAGTACCTGTGGTAAATATTTATCATAGTTTTACACCAGTCCAGTCAGTTTGTCAGTTCTATGTAACAAAGTTCTAAAAGGAAAATCTGTACACCAAGTTCTGTTCAAAATGTAAGAACAGTTTAAACGCAAGGAACTTTTTTTAAACAGTTCAAACAAAGCAACACTATGTAACTTTTTGAATGAGGGTCCGTCACCTGCTTTTGTTCTGTAGATATACATATACATATACATTATTATCATTATTTTTATAATTATGTCTCATCTGACACTGGTCTATTGCTCTTTGCTATTCCATCTTTTTTTAACATCTGTTATATGTGACTGAGTACGGCCAAATAGTCCACATCTCGGCATGAGTGAAACGGAGATATTAGCATTAAAGGGATATGCCACCCCCAGGTCAAATTTGGGCATCTCCCCACAGTCCAGAGACTAAAATAAGTGGTGGAAAGCGTTTTCCTGCTCACCCAGCCATTGTCCGAGTCTGTCGCCACTGACCGCCGCGGTATCTGCAGCTCCTCCGCCTTAGACTGGAGTCTAACGTCGCCAGAGAAAGATTTCGTCAAAAAGGAATTAATTTGCTCGATGCGTTTCCCAATTACTTTCTGTGTAGTGCGCATTCATATCGAGTGCAAATAAATGTGCAAATCAACACGGAGAGCTTGACTTGGTCATTTTGGGTGGGAACTATTTTCCAGTGCGTAAGAATACAGCCGAATCACGCACCACGTTGTGCAACAGGGGAACTCCCTTCCTGGTGCGTAACAGGGATTCCCCTGGCAGCGTGCTGCGTGATTCGGCTTTATTCTTCCGCACTGGAAAATAGTTCCCACCCAAAATGACCAAGTCAAGCTCTCCGTGTTGATTTGCACATTTATTTGCACTCGATATAAATGCGCACTACACAGAAAGTAATTGGGAAACGCATCGAGCAAATTAATTCCTTTTGGCCGAAATCTTTCTCTGGCGCCGTTAGACTCCAGTCTAAGGCGGAGGAGCAGCAGATACCGCGGCGGTCAGTGGCGACAGACTCGGACAATGGCTGGGTGAGCAGGAAAACGCTTTCCACCACTTATTTTAGTCTCTGGACTGTGGGGAGATGCCCAAATTTGACCTGGGGAAGAGAACAGTCTCTTTAGGTTAATTTTCACTCTATTTTTGTTTATATAAAAGCCGAACGTTTTGCCATAGGCTATAGCGGTAGAGTAATACTTTATTTTGATTCAATTTGACCTGTTTCAGCCTTTTAGTAACTTTTTTTGACTCGGGGCTTATTTAGCCATGAGGGTTTGAATGGAAGTTCTTATACTCAACAAAAATATAAACGCAACACTTTTGTTTTTGCTCCCATTTTTCCTGAGATGGACCCAAAGATCCAAAATTCACTCCAGATACACAACACTACCATTTCTCTCAAACATTGTTCACAAATCTGTCCAAATGTGTGACAGCGAGCACCTCTGCCCCGCCGAGACAATCCACCCCACCTCACAGGTGCGCCACATCAAGATGCCGATCCGACATCATGACCAGTGCACAGGTGCACCCCAGACTGCCCACAATAAAAGGCCACCCCGAAATGTGCATTTTTTTTGCTTTATTGGGGGTCTGGGAATGTTGGTCCACTCCTCTTCAATGGCTGTGCGAAGTTGCTGGATATTAGTGGGAGCTGGTACACGCTGTCGTATACGCCGGTCAAGCACATCCCAAACATGCTCAATGGGTGACATGTCCGGTGAGTATGCTGGCCATGCAAGAACCAGGACATTTTCAGCTTCCAAGAATTGTGTACAGATCCTTGCAACATGGGGCCGTGCATTATCTTGCTGAAACATGAGGTGATGTTCATGGATGTATGGCACAACAATGGGCCTCAGGATCTCATCACGGTATCTCTGTGCATTCAAAATGCCATCAATAAAATGCACCTGTGTTCTTCGTCCATAACAGCCATTGAAGAGGAGTGGACCAACATTCCACAGGCCACAATTGACAATCTGATAAACTCTATGCGAAGAAGATGTGTTGCACTGCATGAGGCAAATGGTGGTCACACCAGATACTGACTGGTTCTGAGTCCCCAGACCCCCAATAAAGCAAAAAAAAAAAGTACATTTCGGGGTGGCCTTTTATTGTGGGCAGTCTGGGGCGCATCTGTGCACTGGTCATGATGTCGGATCGGCATCTTGATGTGGCGCACCTGTGAGGTGGGGTGGATTGTCTCGGC
Organism: Paratrypauchen microcephalus; assembly: GCA_036785185.1. Lineage (NCBI taxonomy): Eukaryota > Metazoa > Chordata > Actinopteri > Gobiiformes > Gobiidae > Paratrypauchen > Paratrypauchen microcephalus. The sequence continues at coordinate 1,487,085 of JAVJIX010000103.1, read as the reverse complement.
GGGGCAGAGGTGCTCGCTGTCACACATTTGGACAGATTTGTGAACAATGTTTGAGAGAAATGGTAGTGTTGTGTATCTGGAATGAATTTTGGATCTTTGGGTCCATCTCAGGAAAAATGGGAGCAAAAACAAAAGTGTTGCGTTTATATTTTTGTTGAGTGTATGTGATGCGCACATCACATATTATATTATGATGAGTGAGCTACTGTACCCAAACAATTTCCCTTTCTGGATCAATAAAGTTTGTCTAAGTCCAAGTCTAAGTAGATATGTCACTGCTCTGCCTGTTCCACAGTTTGGCCTTAAAGAGCTCTACTTTACATTTATTTAAGTACAGATGGTAAAAGGAGAAATTCAGTTTGTGAACTGGACAAAAGTTTATTTGGTCAAATACGTTTCTCAGCTCATCCAAGCTGCTTCTTCAGTTCTGGTCAGACGCTGGTGGACACTGCCTATATCTGCCTGAAGGGGGCGCTAACTACAATGAAATTACTCTAAAGCTACCACACCTACTTGTTTACAGTTTGTGTTAGTTAGGTGGGCCTATTAAATATGCAGTGGGAGTGGAGTGTGGGTCTTGTTAGCAGAACCATTCAGGTCCATAATGGTGTTTTCACACCTCTGGACCTGACCTGCTGCCCTATTGTTTTCTTTGTTTGTTTTGATTTAGGTTTTGAATTTCTCCTTTTGCCATGGATTCTACCTGGATGACTGAGGGAGGGAAGTACAGATGGTTTTATAGCTCAAAAATCCCTAGGAAAAACAACATTCTGACTGTGAGCGGGGTCGCCTCTCCACAGATCTGACATGTAAGTTGGTCTGGTTTGGTCTCCATGTAGATAGAAAGGTTTAATGCCATACTGTGAAACATTCCAGACAAAGGAATAACATCTTCATGGAGAAAAGCATTTGACGGACCCTCCACCGGAAAAGTTACACAATGCACCCTGTGTAATAATGCCCTCCTCCAGGCCAAATAAGACAGGTTTGTGTTTGTCAGTGCAAAACACAAAAAAATGCTTTTTCATATAAAAAAAAAATCCTGAATAAAATGATTTTTCCTATAGAACCTGTCTGAATGACTGAGGGATTACACAGACATGCTTTTAACAGCTAAAAGTTACACACTGGGGGCATTAAATTAAGAGAATTAAGGTGTTGTACAAAATCTCCTGGAAGAATACCCCTATACTCCCCTCAGAAATGTGATTTGTGTAATTAAGATTTGTGTGTCTGCATGTGCACATGTGTGTACTAAAATATATACTTATACTTATATACTTCTCTTCTACACTTGGAGGGCCGGATCTGGCCCCCGGCCCGCATGTTTGACAGCCCTGTTCTAAACTATATAGTTTAAACAACATATATCTTGTTTTTATTGTGTAACTTTTATGGTAGAGGGCCCATCACCTGCTTGTTTCTATGATATCATGGCTCAACCTGGAATGTTCTACAGTTTGACATTAAACAGTTTGACATTAAACAGTTTGACCTTACATTTATTCAATCACAGGTGGTTTTACAGCTCAAAAATACTTTGAAAAACAACATTCTGACTGTGAGCGGGGTCGCCTCTCCACCGATCTGACCTGTAACCCTGTAACTTGGTCTGGTTTGGTCTCCATGAAGATAGAAAGGTTTAATGCCATACTGTGAAACATTCCAGACGAAGCAACAACATCTCCATGGAGAAAAGCATTTGACGGACCCTCCACCAGAAAAGTTACACGAACAAAGGCAAATCACATTTTTTCCTCTTACAAATAGTGATTTTGTTGGTTTATATGGCACAGAATTACAATATTTTCTACAAAAATAAACAATTTTATCCAAGCGTTCTCTTTACTCCTAAAAAAGCGTTCCCCGTGCCTGCTTCAGTCTGTTTAATTACACCAGCCGCTCACTCCTGTCACCTCACTCGTTTAAATTAGCGTGTCTTTTTCTTTACTGCACCAACATGCTCATTATCCACTTTCTCCTCTGAATCACTATCACTGGCTGTAACCACTCTCCAAACAGCTGCACCAAACCACCACTTTAGTCTTCAAACGAGAGGATTCAGGAAAAAAAATCAAGATTTGTAGCTGTAATGTTTTTACTTCAGGGAGAGAGGAATCAGTTTTTGAGTTTCTATATTGGTTGTCTTAGCTCAGTCTTCCATTTTGGTTGATTCATGCGTGTTTGAGCGATCTGGTATTGTCCAGCTTCATTTTTATTTGCAATTATTTGAGAAATTCACTCCAGCTGGCAGGGCAATGAGGAGTCAAGGAGCACAAAAGGCTAAAGGTCTTATTACGCAAAATGGATTATTGTGAGTTTTAATGTTGTTACGTCCTCAAAAAGTTGTGTTTTGTTTCATTCACACGTTTGTGCAACCCTTTATTATGAGTTTGTCTACATCTCCAAAGCTCAAAATGCTCTGGTCCACCTTGAGAGAAGAACTCAGAAGAGCTCAAGATGTCATGAAGTGGCGTTTAGTAACAAATGTTCAGAAACCATCCAAAACACAGTGAAGCACATTCTGTATTACCATATGACATCACTAGGTGGAACTTAGTGTTTGTTTGAGAGAAGAACTCAGCCTAAATCTGCAGGATTTGTGTGTTAAACATGTGTGAATGAAACAAAACACAACTCCAGGTGTGTTTGTGTTGAGGAAACAACGTTATAACATCAGAAGATCAGAAAATAATACAGGTTAAAGTACTGTACTGTTAAAGTAGTGTACACTTTAGTGACAGTGATGACCCCTGGACAGAGGGAGAAGCAAACTCTACACCAAAAGGCCCTGGCCACCTGGGAATCACCATGCTGAGAGTTAATATTATCAGAGTTAGTTCAAAGTTCAAAAGTTCAAAGTCAGCTTTATTGTCAATTCTGCCATATGTGTTCAACATACAGTGAATCGAAATTTTGTTTCTCTCTGGCCAGGTAGTGCAAAAAGACAGTGTACAAAATACAATATGAAGACAAAACACAACAAAAAACTATCTAAGACAGAGATCTAAGTTAAAACTAAAGTCTACGGTCTAAAATCTTAAAACAGTGCAACATAATAAATAAACTATACTATATACAGATTTCCAAAGTGTGCAGTGTGCATCAAAAATGTGCAATGGAAGATACAGCAGTGACTTGGTCATGTGCAGTAGAATGTGCATAGGAGTTAAGATAAAATAAAATAAATGTGCAACAGTAGTAATTCTAGTGCAGTAACAGGAGTAAACAACAGTACTAAAATTCCAGTAGTCAATGTGCAATAACAGTAGTAAACAACAGTGCAACGGGGGTAAAATTCAATAACAGGAGTAAACAACAGTACTAAAAATTCCAGTAGTAAATGTAAGTGTGCAATAACAGTAGTAAACAACAGTGCAACAGGAGTAAAATCCAGTAATAAATGTAAATGTGCAACAGTGCAACAGTAGTCCTTAGCAGCAGTTTTTTTTTTTTTTTTTTTTTTAAGTGTCTAGAGTGATAGGTCTTTTTATGGAATACAGGTTATGCCAATATGGGGGGTGGGGGTGGGAGATGGGTAAGGTGGGAGTTCGGGTGTGAGTTCAGCCTCCTGACAGCCTGGTGGATGAAGCTGTTTGACAGTCTGGTGGAGTGGGCCCGGAGACTCCGGTACCTTCTCCCCGAGGGCAGGAGGCTGAACAGGCTATGTGCGGGGTGGCTCGGGTCACCCACAATGCTGGACGCTCTGCGGGTGAGCCGGGTGTTAAAAATATCTAGGAGGGAGGGGAGAGAGACACCAGCGATCCTCCCAGCTGCATTCACTATGCGCTGCAGAGCTTTCCTGTTCTGTTCAGTGCAGCTCCCGTACCACACAGTGATGCAGCTGGTCAGGACGCTCTCAATGGTGCCTCGGTAGAAGGTGGTCATAATGGGTGGAGGGGCTCCAGCTCTCCTCAGTTTGCGGAGGAAATAGAGGCGCTTCTGAGCCCTCTTTGCCAGTGATACAGTATTCACTGTCCAGGAGAGGTCCTCACTGATGTGCACCCCCAGGAATTTGGTGCTGCTCACCCTCTCTACAGCAGCACCATTGATGGACAGTGGGGGTGCTGGGTGGGGCCTCTCCGGAAGTCAACAACAATCTCCTTGGTCTTTTCAACATTAAGAAGGAGATTGTTATTGCTGCACCACTGGGTCAGAAGGCTCACCTCACTCCTGTAGTTTGTCTCATCGTTATTAGAGATGAGACCCACCACAGTCGTATCGTCCGCAAACTTCACTATGTGATTGGTGCTGAACGCTGGTGAGCAGTCGTGGGTCAGCAGAGTGAAGAGCATCGGACTGAGCACACAGCCCTGGGGGCCTCCTGTGCTCAGTCTAATCCAGCCTGAGGTGTTTCTGCCGACCCCCACTGCCTGTGGCCTCTCACTGAGGAAGTCCAGCAGCCAATTACACAGTGAGGTCTGAAGCCCCAGGTGGTCTAGTTTGATAATGAGCTGCTGTGGGATTATAGTGTTGAATGCTGAACTGAAATCTATGAACAGCATTCTCACATATGAGTCTTTATTGTCTAGGTGGGTGAGAGCCGGGTGAAGTGCAGAACAGATTGCATCCTCGGTAGAGCGGTTGGCCCGGTATGCAAACTGGTATGGGTCTAGGGTGGGGGAGGATGGATTTGATGTGTGCCATGACTAGCCGTTCAAAGCACTTCATGATGATGGGGGTCAGTGCAACAGGGCGATAGTCATTAAAAGTGGCCGGAGTGGGCTTCTTTGGCACGGGAACGATGGTAGTGGTTTTGAAGCAGGAGGGAACGACAGCCTGGCTCAGAGAAGCATTAAAGATGTCTGTGAAGACATCCTTGAGCTCCTCTGCACAGTCTTTCAACACACGACCAGGAATGTTGTCCGGGCCTGCAGCCTTGCGGGTGTTGATCCTGGAGAGTGTCCCCTTCACGCTGGCTGCAGACACACACAGGGGCTGGTCGTGGGGAGGTGGTGGAGTTTTTTGGGGCCGGGTGTCATTTCCTGCCTCAAACCGTGCAAAGAAGCTGTTGAGGTCATTGAGCAGGGTGATATTATTGTCACAGGTCTGTGGCAAGGGTTTGTAATCCGTGATGTTCTGGATGCCCTGCCACAGACTCCGTGTGTCCCTGCTATCTCTAAAGTGTCCGGTTATTTTCTGTGTGTATTTGTGTTTGGCTTTCCTGATTCCACGGGACAGGTTGGCTCTTGCTGCCCTCAGATGGGGGACATCCCCAGCTCTGAAGGCAGCGTTCCTGGCTCTCAACAGCCTGTGAACCTCCCCTGTCAGCCATGGCTTCTGGTTAGCCCTGGTGGTGATGGTTTTTGTGTGTGTGACATCACCAATGCATTTGGTGATGTAGGAGGTCACAGTGTCTGCGTACTCCTCAATGTCAGTGTGATTGTTGTATGTGGCGGCCTGTTTGAACACTGCCCAGTCTGTTGTACCGAGGCAGTGCTGTAGTGCAGACGAGGCCCTCCTCTGGCCACACCTGGATCTGCTTCAGAGCCGGCCTAGAGACCCTTACACGGGGTCTGTATGCCGGTCTGAGCACAACAGAGATGTGGTCAGAGAGGCCTATGTGGGGGAGGGGGTAAGCCTTGTATGCTCCCTTGTGTGTAGTGTAAAACTATGTCCAAAATATTGTTTCCCCTGGTTGGGAAATCAACATGCTGATGCATTTGTGGCATGACAGTTTTGAGGTCTGCATGATTGAAATCCCCGGCCAGGATAAAAAATCCGTCCGGGTGAGCAGTCTGTTGCTCGCTAATAGAGTTATACAACTCATACAGTGCCTCCCTCCTATCAGCGCTGTTCGGTGATGGGGGGACGTAAACAACCACTAGCAATATTGCCGTGATTTCACGCGGGAGATAAAAAGGCCGGCACTTCAGAATCATAAACTCCACTAGGGGTGAACAGTGTCTACATACCACCACAGCGTCCCGACAATAAGTGTCCCGAAGAAAAATTATTAAACCCCTCCGCGGGATTTAACTCCGGGGACACCGCTAGCTCGGTCCGAGCGGTAGCATGTTAGCTCGTCCAGGCGCACCGCTGAGTCCGGGATGTTGTCATGGAGCCATGTTTCCGTAAAAACAAAAACACAGCACTCCCTCACGTCGCGCTGGGCAGCCCTCAGTCTGATGTAGTCCATTTTATTGTCCAGAGACTGCACGTTGGCGAGGAGAATGGATGGAATGGCCGGCCGGTGCGGGCTAGCCGTTAGCCTAGCTCTGATACCGCCGCGCCGGCCTCGCTTCTGCCTCCTCTCACACCGCTTGCGGCGTCTCCTCTCCGGGCGGGGGGCGGCAGGCGAGTCCGGTGTAGCAGCGTTAGCAGCATTAGCAGCAGGCCGGTGTCGAAGTACTCCGAAGCGCGCCAGCTTCTCCTCTAGTACAGTGTCCAGGGAGTTGTGCTGGCCAGTTCTGCCTATGTCCAGCAAGAACTGCCTACTGTACTTGTTAGAAAACACTGAAGACGAACAAGATAGACTAGGCAAAGACGGTGAAAACACTACGCTATCGGCCGGACGAGGGGCCGCTGCGTCTTCACGCGCCGCCATCTTGGATCATGGCGGAGTTCTTTTCTTTTCTTTATTTATGTCAGTCATTAAGACAAAACAAAACAAAAAACAGATGCAACATACTTGCATCTATACAATTATAACTTAAATATGAATGAAAGGGAACAGAAAGAAGCATAAGCTTATAACATCTGCCCCTTATCAACTCAAAATTATATTACAACACAACAAAATATTATATACAGTGAACCCTCGTTTATCGCGGGGGTTAGGTTCCAGAAATAGCCCGCAATAAGTGAAATCTGCAAAGTAGGACAATTTTATATTTTACAATTATTATACATGTTTTAAGGCTGTAAACGCTTCACCAGACACATTATACACCTTTCTGAGACTAGTATTAACATTTTCTCACATTTGTCTCTTGTTTAAAGACTCAAACTTTTGTAGATTTTCATCAAAATATATTAATAGTGACGCGGGGGGAGACACGTGACACGCGGACACGTGCGCGCGGACACGTGTGTTTGTTTTGGTACCACATATCCATGCCATGTGCGAAAGTCGAGTGGAAAGCGACCTGGATATCATTTTGGGCAAGACTCAAGCCAATGCTAACAGTTCCAAACCGCTAACAGACGCCTCTGAGCACCAATCCTCACCACAAGACCAGGTAAGACCAACCTGCGCTCACAAGAGTTGGTTGCATTTCACCCCGGCTCCAAAATCAGTCCGCCCCGGAGTTCGGGGCATGGCTATCAATGCGTCGCCAATACTCCACAGCTCTCTAGGACGGGGTCGGGTTCGTCCTCTAGGCGTGACGGGGAAGACCCACTGTCTCCTCTCTGCGCGCGAGTGTCCTCCCCCCGCTGCGGCTCCCCCGGCCGCGCGACGTCCGGGCCAGGCCCGTCCATGTTGATTCTTGGCTCTTCCATGGTCCGGCTCGCACTCAGTCTCTTCCGTGGCTCGTGCAAGTAAACAAAGGCCACACCTCCTGTCACCCAGGCGCTCTCGTGAAGGACATCTGAGACTCTGTCCCTACCACCCTGCGTGACCATCCCTGGTCTAGACCTGGTTTAGTCCTGGTTTAGACCTGGTTTAGTCCTGATTTAGACCTGGTTTAGTCCTGGTTTAGACCTGGTTTAGTCCTGATTTAGACCTGGTTTAGTCCTGGTTTAGACCTGGTTTAGTCCTGATTTAGACCTGGTTTAGTCCTGATTTAGACCTGGTTTAGTCCTGATTAAGACCTGGTTTAGTCCTGATTTAGACCTGGTTTAGTCCTGGTTTAGACCTGTTTTAGACCTGGTTTAGTCCTGGTCTAGTCTCATAGCCAATCAGGACGCAGGACACAATGTTACACTGTAAAAAAAAAAAGTTACACTATAAAAAAAATTGAAGAAAAAAAAAAAATTGGAAAAAAAATCAGCGAAACAGCGAGGCCGCGAACAGTGAACCGCGATAGAGTGAGGGTTCACTGTATTACAAAAAAAATAAAATAAAACATACTCTTTTTACTGAGTATTATATCTTTTCATTAATGCTATTTTCACATTTTTCTCGAGAGTCTATTATTAAGTCTATTTTTAAATGATTTTAAGCCATTATTTATTATCTTGTTTTATTGCATGCTACATTTTCCTGCTGTTCTTGATCTGTGCATTGCAACACTGGAATTTCCCCACTGTGGGACTAATAAAGGCATATCTTATCTTATCTTATCTTAAAAACTTGAATAGACTTTGAAGTTTTAATTTCACGTTCAAGACTGTTCCATAGACCGGCTGGTTAGCTCAACAACCGGCTGGTTAGCTCAACTGGTAAGTCATGGACTTTCCCCCTGGGGGTTGTAGGTTCAAACCCCCCCTGGGCAATGAGCTAACCAGTGTGGGTCCTTGGGCAAGACCCTTCACGGTACTGCCCCCCGGGCGCCGAAAAAGATGGCTGCTCACTGCTCCTGAAAAGGATGGGTCAAATGCAGAAGTCAAATTTCTCCCGTGTGTCACTGTGTGTCATTGTGTGTGAGACCAATAAAGGCCTAAGCTTAATCTTAAATCTTTTTTAATCTAGACTGATTCCTTGGATTGAGATGCATCTTTCCTTTGGTTTAGTCTGAATACTGGTTTAGAAAAAACATCAGTTCCTCTTCATTTATAACTAGTTTATCTCTTTTTGAATCTATTTTGCAAGTTGTTTGGTAATATTATTTGATGAGCTTTGTACATAATTTTGAGTAAGTTATGTTTTTAACTGTACGAATATAAGGTTTGTGTGGGCTCTGTATCTACTTCCATTTACCACACGGATAGGGTGACCATTCGTCCGGATTTCGTCCGGACAGTCCGGTTTTAGAGCTGTCTGTCCGGCCGTCTGTCACGTGTCCTCCTTTTTTACGTTTTGTCCTCCTTTCGTTGCATAAATCGTCATAAATCCCCACCCATTATTTACACTTGCTACTCTGCGATGTTCGCCGTTTCCCAATTCAGAAAGTGCACGTTCGGAGTGTGGTCTCAGTCTGCAGTCGAGGCGTTGCATACTCGCTCAGCCCTGAGTGCAGTCCGTGGACCGCATGGGCGTCTGCGGAATGGAACAGGTCCCGCCTCAGTTCAATGAGCCGGGTGGTCTGCTCCTTGTTCCCTAAAGACAAAATATTATTCTATTGCGACTAGTAATACTTGGTATTCCTGTGCGCGACATCCGAAATGCACCCCCCCCCCCCCCCGCACGGCTCGCACTTTGCAGATATTAAAAAAATGACCCCGCGCCTGAATAAAAAGCGGAGATTCGCTAAAAGCTCTTTCATCCCTGATTTACAGTGCGCTGCATAGGTTTTCTTGTGCGCTGAGAATGTGCGAGCAGTGCACATTCTCAGCGCACATTCTTTGTTTTCCCCGAGGAAAAAAAAACAAACAAAAAAAACAAGGTGTCCTCACTTTAAGGCCTTTGTCCTCCTTTTTGGACACAAGTGTCCTCCTTTCCTGTTTCATGCCGGTGGTCACCCTAGACACGGATCTGTAAAAGGAAGATTGGTTCGATGAGAGTTTTACAGGCTCTTCCCCACACTTCAATACAATAAGTCAAATATGGAACAACCAGTGAGTTATACAAAAGAAACATGGCATTTTTGTGAAGACAGTCCTTCACTTTGTGTAATACAGCTATTGTTTGAGATACTTTTGATTTAACTTGTTCTATGTGCGATTTCCATGTCAAATGTTCATCAATCAAAACACCTAAAAACGTGATCTCACTTGTCCTTTCAATCTCCAGTCCTTGTATGACCAATCTTGCATCAATGTCTTTCTTTTTGCAACTAAAAATCATAAACTTTGTCTTACTAATATTTATAGATAATTGTTGGCTTTGAACCATATCAAAATTTTCTGAAACTCTCTCTCTACTATTTGTAAAACCTCATTTTTGGTAGTTAGGTCATTTGAGCACTGAAATAATTTTTAATCTATGTTATAATGATGTTTCCTCATCACAAACATATCTGGAGTTGTATTTTTCTTCATTCACATGTTTAACACACAAATTAGGCCAGGTGCTGGTAACAGCAGGAACGTTGAATAATTCTGGAAAAAAAGAAGTTTACCGCACACTCGCTTGACTTTACTCTTATTCCTTTATTAGGCTAGAGCAGTGCTTCTAAATTATTTTCTGTGACGCCCCCCCTAGGAAGAAGAAAATATTTCACGCCCCCCTTCCTGCGCGCGACTATAAATAGTATTATTTGTCTAGAAAATTGTTATTAGAACACCATTGTATCCTTTTATTAACATTATAAACAAAAAAAGAAAGAAACTTACAACAAAGACTGCACTGAGGACTCAAATATTAATGTGTTTTTAATGCAGCTTTGCGCACATTTGTTTACGTTTTACAGAAATGAAACTTAAAACCACCTCATTTGCATAAGCTAAAAGCATTGAAAAAATACGCTCTCTCCTTGTGCCACTGATGCGTCAGCTTCTGTCGGACTAAAGGACACGACTCAGTGGAATATACGTGTTTTTTCTGTGACAGAGGATGTTCTGTTAATGGTGAGACTGTGCGTAAATCGCATGTGAGAACGCCACTGCCAACTACTGTTGTTGATGTGCAATTACACTTAGTTCTAGTACAGTACAGCAAAAAAACATGTTTCCCAGGGTCATACGCGCCCCCCCCTGGCATCACGCCACGCCCCCCTAGGGCGGCCCGCCCCACTATTTGAGAAGCACTGGGCTAGAGCGAACAACGCGTTTCGCTTCTACAGCATCATCAGGTTTGCCTGAGTGGTGCCAGGTGTGACTAAATACCATCCGGTCACATGTTCTTTCTCTTAAAGTCATATTTTTTTGAATGCAATATATATTACATATATACAGTAGAAAAACAGACAGTGTACATAATATGTATAGTTTTTTGTTTTTTTTTAAATATCACAAGTAAACATTACACCACACAGACCAGAGTATTCAGAAGATAGACAATCACACAACCACAACATGAAAATATTAACACACTATTTACACACCCCACAAGCAATATTTACAAGTAATTATTTACAAAAAACAGCTCAAATCCTGTGCTTCATTCAGTCCCCCAGGTTCAGTTGTTGAAAGTTCATTAATCCAGTCGGCTTCCCTCCTTAGAAGTTGTTTGATCCTGTTACTTCCCCCTAGGATTCGGTGGCACTTTTTCAATGCCAACAAACCTCAGGGAGGCAACAGAACCGTGGTTTCTTTCTCTATCATGTCTGGCTATAGCGTAATCAAAATTGTAGTTTCTAATAGCAAACCTGCATATTTAGGCTAAGTTCTTCTCTCAAACATACAATCAATTCCACCTTGTGATGTCATGTGGTAAAACAGGAAATGCTCCACTGTTTTCACTAATTGGGTGATTGAAAAATGGTAAATGGTCAAATCTTTATACTGTGCTTTCCCACCTTCAGGACACACAAAACCTTTTACAACAAGGAACCACTCACCCATCCACACACATTCTACTTATTTTTATTTTTATTGTTTTCCAATCAGTGAGGAATGGGTGTGTTCCAATATCGCACTTGTAAAAGAAAGTGCGAGTGAACAATGCGTGAGACTTGAGAGCCCTGTGTAAATGTTTGTCTAAAGAGCAAACTTAAACTACAAAGCAACTAATGAGAGTTATATAAATGAAGTTATTACCTGATGGTTCTCACTTTGTTTTATCATCTCCTCCTGTTCAGTCGCTGTCCTTATCACTGAGCACGCACTGCACTGTCAACAGTCTGCCCAACAACAGAACAATCTATTTTCTGATTGGCTGAATTGCGTGTGTCACACTCTCAATGCGTGAGACTTGAGAGCCCTGACATTACTGCGCCCGGGGACCATCTCCATGATCTTCTTGCTTCAGTTTGGTCAGGACCTCAGCTGGAGGATTTACCTATGGTGCATGTTTTGTTGTAGCTTCTATATGCAAAGTATAGACATTTTATTGAATAGATATGCTAAAGAGTCTTTTTAATGCACAGCGGACCAAGGCCACTCTCTTTGGACAGATTTGGTCAGGTGAAAGTTTGGTTCTCTCTTCTAGCTTGCTATCCTGTAGTAGTCACTTACAAGTCAGCAGTTACTAATTTGATTGAAATAAAAGGGGTTAAGTATTTTCATTGTGTCAATTGTACATTCAAAGTGTATTGAACACACTGTTGTAATTTTATGTATTTTAAATATTCCCTTTAAGTTACTAAATTCCTACAGTATGTTCACATTTTACACAGTGAGTGTGTGCCTATTATTATTATTATTATTATTATTGGTTTATATTAGCAGAGGTTACATTGGTTTACATACAGATAAAGATAAATTCATTTATTCTTAGTGGGTTTAAAATTAAGTAACTCAATTATTCCTACTAAGTGGGTGCACTGTCAAACAAAACCTTATTTGATACTCAAGAATTAGATTTATAACCAGTGATGGGAATAACGGCGTTAAAATAAACGCCATTACTAACGGCGTTACTTTTTTCAGTAACGAGTTACTTTATCTATCGTTATAACGCCGTTACCGGCACCAACACGCCGTTACCGCGCGTTGCTGAACCTACTCATTTTGAAACTGGCATCATGTGCGTGACTTGCATAGGCACAGGGGAATTTTTTTCTCCCTTTGGTAAGGGCGGGATAAGTAATGATGATTGGCTAAAGCAGAATAAGATTTCATGTTGAGGCAACCAGAGACACCCAGTGGGCGGTGGGCGGGTTCTACACGCAATCCCAGCACACAGTAGTAGCGCACACACAATCCACACACCCCGTGTCAGATGGCGAGTCCCGAGTCGAAGACAGAAGTATAGGCAGTATTTTAACCTCGTCGAGGTAAAAGGTAAAAACGTACATGTTACGTGCACATTGTGTCAAAGACCAAAGACTTTGTCCATGTCCAATGTAAGCAACTCGAATTTAATGAAGCATCTCTGGACGGCGCACGCTTCTGTTAAACTAGTGGCCCCCAGCAGGCCCCATGATGATAATCGCATGCTCGGTGCCGTTAACAATGAAGGAGAGAGGAGTAGGAGGAGAGGAGGAAGAGGAAAGGAGGAGGAGAGGAAGGGGCAGAAGAAGCAGGCCCCATGATGATAATCACATGCTCGGTGCCGTTAATAATGAAGACCACGGTGACGGAGCCACACCAGCCAAGCAGCAAAAGCTGTATACAGTGAACCCTCGCTGTATCGCGGTTCACTGTTCGCGGCCTCGCTGTTTCGCGGATTTTTTTTTCCATTTTTTTTTTTTTAATAGTGTAACTTTTTTTTTACAGTATAACATTGTGTCCTGCGCCCTGATTAGCTAAGAGACTAGACCAGGACTAAACCAGGTCTAAAACAGGACTAAACCAGGTCTAAACCAGGACTAAACCAGGTCTAAACCAGGTCTAAACCAGGACTAAACCAGGTCTAGACCAGGGATGGTGACGCAGGGTGGTAGGGACAGAGTCTCAGATGTCCTTCATGAGAGCGCCTGGGTGACAGGAGGTGTGGCCTTTGTTTACTTGCACGAGCCATGGAAGAGACTGAGTGCGAGCCGGACAAATGGAAGAGCCAAGAATCAACATGGACGGACGCCGCGCGGCCGAGGGAGCCCGCAGCGGGGAGAGCCGCATTCGAGGGAGAAGCCGGGAGAGGACACTCGCGCGCAGAGAGGAGACAGTGGGTCTTCCCCGTCACGAACCCGACCCCGTCCTAGAGAGCTGTGGAGTATTGGCGACGCATTGATAGCCATGCCCCAAACTCCGGGGCGGACTGACTTTGGAGCCGGGGTGAAATGCAACCAACTCTTGTGAGCGCAGGTTAGTCTTACCCAGGGCTCTCAAGGCTCACGCATTGAGAGTGTGACACACGCAATTCGACGTATTCACACGCGCACACGCCACACATGGCATTTCTCACGCTGATTTGTGTTATTTTTTTATTTTTTATTTTTTTGTGCCCAGAAAATCGGTCTGTGTGGCTTAGTTTATGCAGGCTCCGCGCGTTTTCAGCGCCGCCCCCTCCCCCTGCTCCGGGGGAGCTCCGGGGGAGCAGGGGGAGGGGGGGACGGCGCGGGTACGTCCTGAGCCTCAGTCCCGGTGCCACGTCTCCTCTGAGACGCACCGACTCCGGTCCCGGTGTCTCCGTCTGTGCGTAACGTGTCCCCCCCGACGGCTTACGCGCGGAATACGCGCGGCCCAGAGCCGAACTGCCCGCGGTGAGACGCGGTGAGACGCGGTGAGCCGCGGGCCCGGTGCCTCCTGGGGGGACTTTGCAGCCTCATCCCTCTCTCATCTCCAGACTCTTACATTAATCCGTTATGAATCCCCCCCGGCCCCGCTCCCTCCTCCCCGCCCCTCTCAGCGCACTGACAAAGTGCGGTGATGATAAAACAAACTGAGAACCATCAGGTAATAACTTCATTTATATAACTCTCATTAGTTGCTTTGTAGTTTAAGTTTGCTTTTTAGACAAACAGGGCTCTCAGCACGCAATTCGACGTGTTCACACGCTCACACGGCATTTCTCACGCAATTGTTCACTCGCACCCCCCCCCGTCCTCGGAAATTACAGTCACACGCACGACCCCGCTCAAAACTTGAGAGCCCTGGTCTTACCTGGTCTTGTGGTGAGGGCTGGTGCTCAGAGGCGTCTGTTAGCGGTTTTGCACTGTTAGCATTGGCTTGAGTCTTGCCCAAAATTATATCCAGTTCGCTTTCCACTCGACTTTCGCACATGGCATGGATATGTGGTACCAAAACAAACACACGTGTCCGCGTGTCACGTGTCTCCCCCGCGTCACTATTAATATATTTTGATGAAGATCTACAAAAGTTTGAGTGTTTAAACAAGAGAAAAATGTGAGGAAATGTTAATACCAGTCTCAGAAAGGTGTATAATGTGTGTGGTGAAGCGTTTACAGCCTTAAAACATGTATAATAATTGTAAAATATAAAATTGTCCTACTTCGCAGATTTCACTGATTGCGGGCTATTTCTGGAACCTAACCCCCGCGATAAACGAGGGTTCACTGTAATGCACTGTCAAAAAAATCCAAATTATTTGACATTTTTTAACTAAAAAAAAAAGTAACGCATTAGTTACTTTCCTAGGTAACTAGTTACTTTTATAGTGTAGTAACTCAGTTACTAATTCAGTTACTTTTTTGGGTTAGTAACTAGTAACTGTAACTAATTACTTTTTCAAAGTAACGTGCCCAACACTGTTTATAACTGTATCTCCTGTTTATTCGCCTTATTATTTTAAAGTAAAAGTACCCAGGACCCGCTCATAGTACTACCAATATAGCACTAATACTCTAGCTACATGGGATGGGTGTTACATTGGGAATACAGAACAGATTTTTTCTTGATGATTTACAGGATTAAATAATTCTTTATTTACACAATGTTCCAGTCTTTTTTCAGTGTAGGAGGTGACTCATTTTTGATTTAAGCTCCTCAAACTGTGCTCACTGCTGTCAACAATTTGGACAAACCTCTCCCAGCTTGTATCATGTTTAAACAGCCATGAACAAATCAAACGGAATAAAACTGCAAATAATTTGGCCATTTGTTCAAACGCGGATCACAAACTTGGAGATGGAATATAGAAAATTACAAAAACATTGGCATCATCTCACTGAGCTTTTAAATCACTTTCTCTTCCAGAACAACAGCCCGGTAAGAAAATTGTTAGTTTTTGTGCTCGGTTTGTGTTCGCACATCAGTCATTCTGTGCGGAGAAGAGTTCATAAAATGCTGAGTTCATATTTGGGCAACGACCAGAACCGCAAATAGTTTTTTGTGTTTTTTTGGACTCACAAAAATATGAAGGATGAGGTTTTGTATTCTATCTGTATTGTTTGTATTTGAAGACTTTATTGTCCTTTTCTTCTTCTTCTTCTTCTTCTTCTTCACCTTCATCATCTTCCTCCTTTTCTTTTTCCTCTTCTTCCTTTTCGTCTCCTTCTTTATCTTTTTCTTCTTCTCCTGCCTTTTCTTCTTCCTCGTCTTTTTCTTCCTCCTCTCCTGCATCTTCTTCATCTTCTTCTTTTTCTTCCTCCTTTTCTTCTTCCTCCTCTCCTGCTTCTTTTCCCTCTTCTTTTTCTGCTTCTTCTTCCTCTTCCTTCTCTCCTCCTTCTTCTTTCTCTTCTTCCTTCTCCTCTTCTTTTTCCCCTCTTTGTCTTCTTTTTCCTCAAACTTCTTCCTCCTCTTCCTTCTCTCCTGTTTCTTCTTCCTCTTCTTTTTCTTCTTCTTTTTCCCTTTTCTTCTTCTTCCTCTTCCTCTTCTTTTTCCTTTTCTTCTTCTTCTTCTTCTTCTTCCTTCTCCTTCTTCTTCCTCCTCTTCTTTTTCTCCTCCTCTTCTTCTTCTTCTTCTTCTTCTTCTTCTTCTTCCTCCTCCTCTTCTTTTTTCCTCTTCTTCTTCTTCTTCTTCTTCCTCCTCCTCTTCTTCTTCCTCTTCTTCTTTTGTCCCTCTTTGTGTTCTTTTTCTTCATTTTCCTCTTCTTCTTCCTCTTCCTCCTCTTCTGTTTCTTCTTTCTCTTTTTTTCTTCTTCCTTTTCTTTTTCCTTTTCTTCTTCCTCCTCCTCTTCTTTTTCCTCTTTTCTTCTTATTCCTTTTCTTTTTCCTCCTCTTCTTCTTCCTCTTCTTCTTCTTCTTCTTCTTCTTCTTCTTCCTCTTCTTCTTCTTCTTCTTTTTCTTTGTCTTCTTCTTCCTCTTCTTCTTCCTTTTCCTCTTCCTCCTCCTCCTCTTCTTTTTTCCTCCCTATTTGTCTTCTTCTTCTTCATTTTCCTCCTCCACTTCTTCCTCCTCTTCCTTCTCTCAGGCTTGTTCTTCCTCTTCTTTTTCCTTTTGTTCTTCCTCCTCTACTTTTTTTCCTCTTTTCTTCTTCTTCTTCCTTCTCTTCTTTTTCCTCCTCCTCTTCTTCTTCTTCCTCTTCTTTTTTCCTCTTCTTCCTCTTCCTCCTCTCCTGCTCCTTCTTTCTCTTTTCTTCTTCCTTTTCTTTTTCCTTTTCTTCTTCCTCCTCCTCTTCTTTTTTCCTCTTTTCTTCTTCTTCTTCTTCCTTCTCCTCTTCTTCTTCTTCTTCTTCTTCTTCTTCTTCTTTTTCTTTGTCTTCTTCCTCTTCTTCCTTTTCCTCCTCTTCTGCTTCTTCTTTCTCTTTTTCTTCTTCCTTTTCTTTTTCCTTTTTTCTTCCTCCTCTTCTTTTTCCTCTTTTCTTCTTCTTCTTCTTCTTCTTCTTCTTCTTCCTCTTCTTTTTCCTCTTCTTCTTCTTCTTCTTCTTCCTTCTCCTCCTCTTCTTCTTCTTCTTCTTCTTCTTTTTCTTTGTCTTCTTCCTCTTCTTCCTTTTCTTCTCCTCCTCCTCCTCCTCTTTGTTTTCCTCTCCTCTCTTGTGCGTTTGGTCTTTCAGTGCTGCTTGTAGAACCTGTCAGGGGCAGTGGGACCTTCTCCAGATCTTGGTCAGAAGTTGCTGGTGAATTAATGGATTTGGCATTTGTTTTGGGTTCATGTGGAAAAAAAGAATAAAAGAAGAATAAATAAACAAGACACTGGAAAGAACACGGGACCTTCTTGCTGTGAGAAAAAGAAGGAAAATCATGCAGTTGTTTATGTGTAAAAGGATTTCAAGCATTCAAATGTTATTAAGTTGGTTTATTACACAAATATGTAGTTGTTTTTTTCTTTTAAATGACAAAAACTGTTAAGTCAAATGGTTGTCAAATCATTAAATAGTTTCCAACAGTAGACGATTAAACAAAAATAAACTATAGACCTCAGAATTTTCAGTTAGTTTAATGTTCAACCAATGGAAAATATAAAAAACTAAATACAACATTTTGCATTCATTAAAAAGTATTCTGACCTTATTGTATTTTTTTTTAAATAGTTGCAACAAATGCAGCTCTATGGACATTTTGAATGCTTGTGTGACAGAGTTTTGACACATTTGTTTTTGTTTTATTGGCTCTCAACCCTAACCCTAAAAACAATAATCTAGGGATCTTCCTGCTTCATCGGGGTCTGTTTCACCTGAAATTATACAGCAGCACTGTGAATATTTTCTTGCTGACCTGCAATGTGGGTGCTCCCCAGGAAAACCCCAACTGGAGAGCAAACTTAAACCTAAACACTAAACCCTAACTCTAACCCTAACCCCAACCTTAACACTAAACCCTAAAACCCAACCTTAACACTAAACCCTAAACCTAAACCCCAACCTTAACACTAAACCCTAAACCACAACCTTAACACTAAACCCTAAACCCTAAACCCTAAAACCCAACCTTAACACTAAACCCTAAACCTAAACCCTAAACCTTAACACTAAACCCTAAACCTAAACCCTAAACCCCAACCTTAACACTAAACCCTAAACCTAAACCCCAACCTTAACACTAAACCCTAAACCCTAAAACCTAAACGCTAAACCCTAAACCCTAAACCCTAAACCCCAACCTTAACACTAAACCCTAAACCTAAACCCCAACCTTAACACTAAACCCTAAACCCTAAACCCTAAACCCCAACCTTAACACTAAACCCTAAACCTAAACCCCAACCTTAACACTAAACCCTAAACCACAACCTTAACACTAAACCCTAAACCCTAAACCCTAAACCCCAACCTTAACACTAAACCCTAAACCTAAACCCCAACCTTAACACTAAACCCTAAACCCTACACTCCAAACCCTAAACACTAAACCCTAAACCCTAAACCCTAAACCCCAACCTTAACACTAAACCCTAAACCTAAACCCCAACCTTAACACTAAACCCTAAACCCTAAAACCTAAACGCTAAACCCTAAACCCTAAACCCTAAACCCCAACCTTAACACTAAACCCTAAACCTAAACCCCAACCTTAACACTAAACACTAAACCCTAACCCTAAACCCTAAACCCCAACCTTAACACTAAACACTAAACCCTAACCTTAACACTAAACCCTAACCTTAACACTAAACCCTAAACCTAAACCCTAAACCCCAACGTTAACACTAAACCCTAAACCCTAAACCCCAACCTTAACACTAAACCCTAAACCTAAACCCCAACCTTAACACTAAACACTAAACCCTAACCCTAAACGTTAACACTAAACCCTAATCCTAAACCCCAACCTTAACACTAAACCCTAAACCCCAACCTTAACACTAAACCCTAAACCCCAACCTTAACACTAAACCCTAAACCTAAACCCCAACCTTAACACTAAACCCTAAACCCCAACCTTAACACTAAACCCTAATCCTAAACCCCAACCTTAACACTAAACCCTAAACCTAAACCCCAACCTTAACACTAAACACTAAACCTAAACCCCAACCTTAACACTAAACCCTAAACCCCAACCTTAACACTAAACCCTAAACCCTAACCCTAAACCTTAACACTTAACCCTAACCCTAAACCCCAACCTTAACACTAAACCCTAAGATTCTAAGATTTATTCTAAGATTAGCCTTTATTGTCTCCCTTGGGAGAAATTTGTCCTCTGCATTCAACCCATCCTGTTATTAGGAGCAGTGGGCTGCACATTATTGCGCCCGGGGACCTTCTCCATGATCTTCTTGCTTCAGCTTAGTCAGAATGGAGAATCCTCCCACAGGTGGCTCACGTCACAACGGGCCTTGATGTTTCTTCTGCCATGGGGGCTACCAGTGTCCGCAGACACTGGGGACGAGGTTAAGTGTCTTGCCCAAGGACACAACGGCAGCGCTCATCTGTGGCCAACTGCCAACGCCTGGATCACCAGGCAAGCGCTCTACCAACTGAGCTACTGCCGCCCCATGACCCCAACCCTAACCCTAAACCCAAACCTTAACACTAAGCCATAATCCTAAACCCCAACCTTAACATTAAACCCTAAACCCTAACCCTAAACCCTAACCCTAACCCTAACCTTTTTAAATCTATACTTATGCAGATGTTGAGCTGGATATTTTACATGTTTTGGATATTTTACAATTCATCTGTTTTACTGTACAGACCAAGGTGTCTCTTGGCCACGTCTCCCTTGAAAAAAAGACAAAAAGAACTTCCTAGTAAACTATAGGTTAAAAAAATAATCTCTACACTTTATATTTAAGTTCAATATGAGGGCTTTCTCACATTTGGTGGACATAGTATTTTGAACTGTTGATCACTGTGGTGGAAGACCTTTTTTTTCATAAATTTTTCTTTTTTGTGTTATTGTTTCATGCATTTCTTTGTATTTATTTTTTCTATGGTTTTATTTGTATAATATTTTTATCAACAGATTTGAGCAGAAAACATTATTTTCATTCTATATGTACTTTATTGTAACACACATACTCACAAAGGTTAAAAAGTCATTTGGAGACACCGTACTTAGACTTTAGCCACTTTCTTGAAAACACTAACCTACTGACTTGCCTTTAGGTGTATAATAAAGAAATGATCGTATTGTGATTTTGAATGAGACTTTAAATGCTCCATTGTTTTGTGTTTTTGTGCATTTTAAGAACTACAATCTCTCAAAGTTATCACAGGCATCCAGTCCTGGACAAACAGTCATTTCGAGCCATCAATTCACACGTGCGTTCAGATCGCAGTGAAATCTCTGACTCCACGTGGGTAGAGCGCCGGTTTAGAAAGTTAGAAAGTGAATAATTATCCATCGTTTAGTGGAATTTAAATTATCGCTTTGCTGGGACGGAGGTGGAGTGAGGTTAGGACTAGACAAACACAGCGTCTCTGTATGTTTTTCTATTACAGTCAGAAAATATTTAAAATGCATAGTGAGCCTTAAACCTAAGACTGTCCAGTTTTTTCAATAAAGCTGTGGGTTAGATTCTCTGAGCGGTTGCATGTTATACTCCCATAGTCTCCAGTCTTGTCTGACAATATTGCTTTGCCTTTAAAGGGACAGTGTGTAGGATTCGTGGCGCATAGGTGGTTACTAGCTATTCCACTTCCTCTTTTGGCTATGGCAGACCTCGAGGGTCACCCGGACGCGACGTAGCGCCGAAATCTCGCGTGCCCGCGCACGAACCGCGCACCGCTGTATACATAAAGCGCGGTCCCCCGTTCACTTTTTTTTTTCTTTTCGCATGAAAACACACAATCCCGATCATGATTCATGACAATCTACACATCAAATGAAACCTTACAGTCTCCTCTTTTTGACTATGCAATTCATTTCCCTGCAAAACAATCACTCCCCGAGCACATGGGGCTTTTATACGGAAAAGCACAAAACTTAGCTTACTTAGCTTACCTTTGAAGGCTTTGCACAGGTCAAACTCTGTATTTCATCATAAACTTGGTCTCAATCTGTCCATAAGGATCCAGCGAATAAAATCCAGTAAAACAATTTAGTCCAAAATACGTGTTGTATCCATTACGATGTGTGATCCGGCAGCATGCTTCTTTACACAGGCTCCCCCCTTCCCCCCTCCCCTTCCCCTTCTCTCCTTCTGTCCTTCACTCCCAAACGCAGCGCGGCTAAGCAGCTGTTAGCAGGAGCCGAGGCGAAGGATGAGCCCAAATGTCCTTCTGTGGCTCTCGTATTCAAAATGGCTGCCTCTATATGGGGAAGATCCCCCTTTTATGTGACTATATCTAAGTCCAAAAGAATACTTTGATTTCATGATGGAAGTGAAAAGGCTAGGAAAACAATGTATTTTTGAATGGGTATCTTCAATTTCAGTAATTAACAGGTAAAAATCTTACACACTGTCCCTTTAATGTTCCACTGTATGGCATTAAACACACACACACACACACACATATATATATATATATATATATATATATATATATATATATAAACCAGTGGCTATCCATCACGAGTGTAATCCGATTGCAAACGGATTGGGATCGTATTGAATTCATGTGCTAGGGATTGGTTTCCCGAATCCGATTGGAACCCCTGGCTTAGGCCGATAGTATTCCGCTTGGCGTCGCCTTGTGCACGATATCGGATCAGATTGGCGTACTGCGCATGCGTGGGAATTTTTGCCAGGGATTTCACCCGGAAGTGGCAGGAGGCGCCGACGCCATCATAAGTAGCGATTGTTGCCGGAAAAGTCAGACGAAATAATGGCTGCGAAGAAAGAATGCACAACACGTACACCAATGCTGCTCCGTCAAACTCCTCAAAGTTTGTTGTGTTTTTATTGAGTAGCCATCACCCGGAAGTAGTTGGACTACAGCGCCACATAGCGTAGCGGAGCCGGATTACACGAGTTTCATGTGCACTTGGATCTAAGGACAGACCACCTGCCGAGTCACTACCATGTGCACACAGTGAATTACATGTTTTCATTGCAGAAAATAATACCTTAAAAATATGCATTCTTACTTTGAGTGAGTCTTCCTTTCCTGTCTCCATGGAGTTAGTCATTCATTTTCTTCAACTTTATCTGAGTTTGGGTCACGGGGGCTAAGTCCAAACAGATCTGCCGTCCTGATCTCACTGCACCGGCCCCCATGGATCCTCCTGCGGGGGGTGGCCTTGATGTACTTCTGTCATGAGCACGCTCTACCAGTGTACGCAGACACTGGGGGCGAGGTGGATTAAGTGTCTTGCCCAAGGACACAACGGCAGTATACATCTGTGGGAGCTGGAATCGTGCCGCCAACCTGTGGGTCAGTGGATCTTACTGCTCAACCAACGATGTATGCCGAGAGCGGGATTCGAACCGCCAACCTACATAGATAAGTTTAATAGCATACTGTGACAAGCAGGACCCTCCATTAGAAAAGTTACATAGAGCACCTTTAATAATGACTGGTTTAGTTCTGGTAATTGGTGCAACCAAATAAATATAAAAGCTAAATCTGTGGTTGAAAGTTCCTGGTCTTGAAATTTCCCCATGTTTTTCCATATTATAGAAGCAGCCCTTAAGGTCAGAATACATCTGTTGTGTACCTTCTACATCGAATTAAAAAGTGTTTTATTGTCATCAGGAAGTGCCTGTTTGTATGCCAGTTGACGTTACCATGCGTTACCATGAGAGCAAAACTTTGACCTCTGACCTCTGAATGTTGTGAAAAGTGCTTATCACAGCGACTACAAATGCATAAGGTAAGTGAGGAATAACTAAGGTTGTTTTCACACCAGGGAAGTCTGATAGTTCACTTGTTTTGGTCCGGACCCAATTTTTAAATGTTTATTTTTATTTTGGTGCGGTTCGCTTTCACACTGCAGATTTTGTAAGTGGACCAACATCTATAAACAGGTCGCTCAGCCATTGGACAGAAATGAGCCGTGTCAAAACGCTGTGTCCAAACACCTGAAGGAGGAGAATCATGGCGTTACGTGCTGTTTTCATTGTCGTCATAGCGATATGGTTTTCACAGTTTTTACAGTTTGCACAAATGTTTGAGCAGGATCGTGAAGTTTACACTATTTTACAATCAATTTCCAAATGACGAAGACACAGGGCAAGACGACTACGGAGGACAGCGCTCATGTGCGCGCATTAAGTTGTGACTCTTGCTCTTCATGCAAAACGTAAGTAAGCCTTGTTTAGCTTTGTTTCGTTTCGTCAGCCTCAGTTTCCCATAATGCTCGACATACGACGGGAGCTCGTTAAGTACAAAAAGTCAACTGTGTCAGATCGAGTCCGGTCTGCATTCTCACCTCAAACAAACCGCACCAGAATTCGAATGGAACTGTGCCAAGACCGAGCTTTTTAGGTGGTCTCGGTTTGCTTGTTTGCTCCGGATCAAGATTTTTGGTTTTTATTCACACCAGCCCAAAAGGTGCGAATCAAAGGAGCAAACGAACTCTGGTTCGTTTTAAACGAACCAAACAAGGCAGGTGTGAAAACGACCTAAGATGCACTACCAGTATATTGGTCCCTAAAATTCATTCTCTGCATTTGACCCATCTTTCTACCAATTCTGCTGCACTTCAATATATGCAAAGTGAAATATTACGGTACGGCACGGTGTTTGGCGGCACGGTGGCTGAGTGGTTAGCGCTCATGCCTCACAGCAAGAAGGTTCCGGGTTCGATCCCTGCGTCGCCCAGGCCTTTCTGTGTGTGTTCTGTGTGGAGTTTGCATGCATGGTCTGGGTTCGATCCCCGGGTCGCCCGGGCCTTTCTGTGTGGAGTTTGCATGTTCTCCCCGTGTCTGGGTGGGTTTCCTCCGGGCACTCCGGTTTCCCCCACCAACCCAAAACATGCTCCAGGTAAAATCCTCCAGCTGAGGTCCTGACCAAGCCGAAGCAACAATATCATGGAGATGGTCCCCTGGGCGCAGTAATGTGCTGCTCACTGCTCCTAATAACAGGATGGGTTAAATGCAGAGAAGAATTTCTCCAGTGTGAGATCAATAAAGTCGCTTCTCACTTCTTCTATTACATATCTTTTTATAGAATTGAAATGAGCGCCTGGATGGGACGGAGGTGGGGCGAGGTTAAAGATAGAATCCCATTGTTTTCCTATTACAGATTCTAAATGCTGCTGTTATCTGACTTTGGGCTAACCACATATTACCCAAACACTGTGATTATGTTATTCTGACACTTAGCGGCTCAATGGAATCTGTCTCCCAAACAAGTGCAGCGGGTGGAGAGGCGGCTCGGCTGAGTGCCACTCCAGTCGAATCAGTATCGGCGTTAGTCAAGGACCAGAATGCAGCTGCATCTGGGAGGGCATCTGGGTGTAGAAAAAAATATTATTTAAGTCCAAGGTAAATTTCAAGGTACAGTACATTTCTGGAAGTAGCATTTCACCTGCATGATGTTATGGAAATAGAACGTTAAAACCATCAGAGCATTCTCCACAGAGATAGAGGAGGAGATTTATGCCATATTGTGAAAAATTATAGCCAAAGAAACATTATTTACATGAAAACAAGCAGGAGGCCCTTCTCCAGGCCAAATACGAGTCAGGTTTGTGGAGATTCAAGCCCACTCAAAGTAAGGACACATTTTGGCGGCACGGTAGCTTCACAGCAAGAAGGTTCCGGGTTCGATCCCCGGGTCGCCCGGGCCTTTCTGTGTGGAGTTTGCATGTTCTCCCCGTGTCTGGGTGGGTTTCCTCCGGGCACTCCGGTTTCCCCCATCAACCAAAAACATGCACCATAGGTACTCCAGCTTAGGTCCTGACCAAGCCAAAGCAAGAAGATCATGGAGATGGTCCCCGGGTGCCCTAATGTGTGCTGTGCACTGCTCCTAATATATATATATATATGTATATATATATATATATATATATATATATATATATATATAAGAATTTCTCCAGTGTGAGATCAATAAAGTTCACTTCTTCTTCTTTATATAAAATTTCAGGGCTTTAATAAGACAAACTCACAGGTTTGTCCATCCATCCATTTTCTTCCACTTATCGCGGGGGCAACAGTCTAAGCAGGGACTCCCAGACTTCCTTCACCCCGGACACTTCCTCCAGCTCCTCCAGGGGGAAGTGACCCTAGTAAGTAGCCCTAACCCCCGACTGTTGCTCCCAGGTTTGTTTTAAAGAAAATTGAAAAATTATGGCAAAACTTCACTTTCGTGGTTTGTATTTACACCACAGCCAAATGCAGTTCAGCAAGTGCAGTACTTACAGCGCAGCATGGGAGACAAAAACAAAACAAAATATGTACAGCAGCAGGACTCACACAGAGAGTCAATACCCAAGGAGAGAGCGAACAGAACAAGCAGAGCGCCCCTTAAATACTCCTTAAGCTGCGTTCAGACCCGAGCGTTAGGGCGTCGAGTTTACTTGCAAAGTCTATGTGGACGCACATCCAGGGCATCCTGCGTTTCTGTGGTGCATCTTCAGCGTGACGTCAACCAATCAGGGACTACCCTACAGAAGAAACAGAAAGACCCGCGAGCCACAAACACCATAACAAGAAACTCCGCGGAGTAGAAATTACACTAAAGCCACTCTTTCTCCTGTTCTGCCATCTTTCACAGAGACTGGGAAAACAAGGCACTCGCAGAATGCCACAGATGCCCTGGACATCGCAGTGTGAACGCAGCTTTAAGATAAGATAAGATAAGACTTTATTGATCTCACACAGGAGAAATTTACTTGTCACAGTAGCTCCAGGCAGGGACAGTTTGAACAAGAAAGAAAAGTGCATGCAGCAAGAATGGCATAAAGATAAGTAATAATAATAATAAAATAAGTAATAATCAAATAAGTAATAATAATAAAACAGTGACAAGGAGAGTATTGAAAAAACGATATTGCACGTTGGAAAAACGATATTGCACGTTAGGACCATACAGTGGAGTTATGCAGTCTGATAAAATAAGTAATAATAAGAAACAGTAACTAGGAGAGTATTGAAAACGATATTTAGCCTCTCCCCTGGGCAAACCAATTATGTGACGTGTGTGGAGCTTAAAAACTCAGTGGAGCATTTTCTTATATGATAAGAAAACGCTGAGTTTTTAAGCTCCACATGACGTGACAAGGTAGAACAGAGTGTTTTCAGTTTGAGAGAAGACCTCGGCCTAAATATGTAGGATGTGTGTGTGTGAAACGTGTGAATGAAACAAAACACAACTCCGGGTTATGTTTGCGATGAGGAGAAAACATTTTAAAATAGATCAGAAAGTAGAGTAATACGGGCCCTTTAAAATGTAGTTAGTTTACAGTGTTGCCTTATATGAGACAAAATTGGTGTCATCCTGAACTGTCTCGAACGTATTTACTGCAAACTCTTGGTGAATGATCCAAGCAGGCTGTGAGTGATTTGCTCTGGGTTTGAAGACGGCGACACATGAGAAAATTGTGGCTCCTTTCTGCTCGGGCCAAACCAGCCATGGAATGGGACTGGTGCGAATTAGCCCCAGTCATAAAAACACCATTGAACACATGTTGTCTATGTGTTTATCTGCTGTGGGAAAAGTATTAAAGTCTATCGTGACACATGTGGTAATTTCTCATCTTGTGTTGTGTTCGAACAAGAATTTATTTAGGCTATTAAGGCAATTAGGATCACAAAGAAGAGAGTGGTGCATTAGGTTAAGGTATTGGGCATAACGCCGGAGGGTAACCGGTTCAAACCTTTTCCAAGCATGCTTTCACAAAAAACAAATACACATTCTATACATAATTTGCATATAGGTCCGTTATTTAAAAGCAGCAGTGAGATATACCACTATTAACCCTAGAGCACTATCAAAGGGTGATTTTCACCTGAGCAAAAGTTTTTACATGTTTTTCAATATGTTGCATTTTTCTGAGTGTCATGGGTCCCTGGGGAGCTTCACCATTGTTTTTGACATCTTTGAAGGTGTAGGTGTTTCCCTACCCCAACAGGCTTTCGGGTGATTTTTCACCCGGCGATAGTGAAAGGGGAATGTAAGAATGTAATGAATTTAATGTAAGAGGATGTAAGGAATAGAAGAAGAAGAAGAAGAAGAAGAAGAAGAAGAAGAAGAAGAAGAAGAAGAAGAAGAAGAAGAAGAAGAAGACACGCTTTATTCATCCCCGTAGGGAAATGATTTCTCTGCATTTGACCCATCCTTCAGGAGCAGTGGGCAGCTCGTCTTTCAGGCGCCCGGGGACCCATCTCCATGATCTTATTGCTCGGCTTGGTCAGGACCTAAGCTGGAGGATTTTGGTAAGTAAGAGTGGTCCTGGAATGTGTATCTATCCTTATTTAGTGCTTGCCTGGTTTACACCTCAACATCTCACAAGTGATATATGGTCTGGGAGCCACCTACTGAATATCTCGTAGCAGAGGTAGGGTGACCATTCGTCCGGATTTCGTCCGGACAGTCCGGTTTTAGAGCTGTCTGTCCGGCCGTCTGTCACGTGTCCTCCTTTTTTACATTTTGTCCTCCTTTCAAACTACAAGCTTCCGTTTGTCACGTAGTACGCGTCACTGTCTTTCCACCCCTCCCCGCTCTCTGACTGGCTCCCAGAATCGGGAGAGCTCGCTTGTCATAGTCGCCAGGCTGTCTTTCAGATCGGAATGAACGAAAGCAGCCTGGGATTTCCCAGGTTAATTTAGTGCAGTGGTTATGAATAAATATCACAAAGTGGTGATTCTTATAGTGAAAACAATATTTTAGTCAACTGGTCATTTTTACCCACTGAAAAATACTATTTTTTGTTCCTCTCTCCTGCAACTGTTCGTGTGTCAAGGAGTCTGTGCTTCACCAGGGAAGTCTCACATGTCCCAGGAATGGGTGGACCAAACACCACGTTTCCAGTATTTTCCATTTTGTTACACATACCACAGGTGAAAAAAAAAAACAACAACACTGTAATTTATCATGTGTTGTCATATTTTGATCTATTTTTCATGACAAGTACTTTTTGTTGGGTATATTATATCGGGTAAAAATTACCCAGCAAAAGTGATGGTGTTACTTTTTATAGCGACAGTGTTCTAGGGTTAATAAGAAATGTATACTGCGCATAACTGATAAAGTAGCACTAGGTAGTAAAATTATACGTAAACAGTACTTAACTTTGGCCATTTTTTGCTCCCCATGTTAAATCACTCCCCCTTCAGAGCGCTACCACAACACAATCGTGTAAGTGTGCATCTCACTAATGAAACTACTGCACAATACATCAGGTTTGTCTAGTTGTTGTGTAGAATTTGTATCATGTTTTTGTATATTTACGGAGAATTGTCAAGTGACTTAAACATTGTACAGAATCTTACGGCTAAACGTAAACAGGGTTCAAATAGGGACCAACGGAGATCACTAAAATATTTAAACATGCATGGATGACATTGAAAACTTCTTCAGGCATGTTTTGAGGGATGAGGGAACAACATTATAATATGGTATAAAGCTAAAAAAAATTAGCATAAAACCTCTTCTTTAAGCAGAGTGTGAACAGGGTGGCTCCTCCTTCATGATCTTTCCTGCTCTTTTCTGAGAGCCCTGTGTATAGATCAGACCCTCCAGGAATTTGCGATGTTGGGATTTGCAACTTCAACGCAAC
Source organism: Paratrypauchen microcephalus (assembly GCA_036785185.1). NCBI lineage: Eukaryota > Metazoa > Chordata > Actinopteri > Gobiiformes > Gobiidae > Paratrypauchen > Paratrypauchen microcephalus. The sequence continues at coordinate 1,458,167 of JAVJIX010000103.1, read as the reverse complement.
TTCAGCCAATCCCCGTGAATTCAGGGCGGTGTTGCAATTTTGACCAATCACCGCAACTTTCCCGCAAATTTTACTATTTTTTTTACAATTCTGACCAATCATCGACGACGTATTGAATGCCGACCAACTTCCTTCTGCCTTACTTCCGTGTGACAAAACGAAACTGCGGCCCCAGTTCCCAGAGCGCACAGCTCGGAGCGCGGCCCGAAGGGGGCTCAGACTGCAGTCAAGGCGGTGCACACTTGCTCAGCCCAGACTGCAGTCCGCGGACCGCTTAACGACTGCGGTCTTCGGACCACGTGTTAACTGCGCATGGGACAAAAAAGAAGTGGGACAGCAGTCGTTGCGCCGGTGTACTGTCGAAATGTGTGACGCACATGCCCTTCGGGCCACGCTCCGAGCCGCGCGCTCTGGGAATTGAGACATGGCTTCTAATGGCAAAGAAACATGTCTGCGGCGCCATTTGCCCACAAAAATAACAGCAAAAGACCGCGCGAAACAATTACCTCCTCTCCTAGTAGTAATTTATTTTCGATGTTGGTAAGGTTGTTTTAGGACCATATCTGTGATCTCTGTCTTTGTATTATTCTTTGTCAGTAATAACTCAGTATTCAAAATATTACTCAATTTTAATTACAAAAAAGGAAAATCGCAACTATTTATCGCAACTTTCACTTCCTCCCGCAACAAAATCGCAACAAAAACCTTAAAAGCACCGCAACTTTCATCGCAGCTTTTTGGAAAAGCTCACGCAAATTCAGGCATTTTAGCCCGCAACAATCACAAAAAATGCCCGCGAAATCCTGGGGGGTCTGATAGATTGTGTCCACAGATGGTAGTTTTGTCCCTATTATCCTCTCTGCAGACTTTAAGTCTTCGAAGAGCCTTCCTCTGCCAGTGCATTGTGCCCGTCCCATCACAGCAGTGTTCAGGAGGAAACAGCTAAACACAGGAAAGGCCTTGTTCTTACTCCGCTCTGGTGTTTAATTTGGTGACAAAATGGACGATATGGTTCATTCCCTCAAAGTGTTTCCTCTGGAAGGTCTTCTTCTACCACATTTCAAAGGTTCAAAAGGTTCAAAGTCAGCTTTATTGTCAAAAACCATATGTACAGGTTGCGCAAACAGGATTTGAAATTGCAGCGCCCCCTAGGCCCACAGTCAACATAAAACATTTGATAAACAAGACAATAAACACAATGACTAAAACATCACATACCTGTAGCCAAAGTACAGTAGACCTGTATATAATATGAATAGGTTAAAAAATGTAAACACAATTTGAGCGTAATAAAGCTCAAATTGTGTCATTTAAGCAGCAGTGTCAGTGTCATTTAAGTTACATATGCTGTTACATATGCTGTAAAAAACCTGTCGCTTCTCAGATCTCCATAGTTTACTCCTTAGCTACCCTCTTGCACAATCTCCATGGATACGAGAAAAAAAACATATAGTTCATTTCACATCAGACTGTCCCTCACTTGTGTCCTTTGAATGAAATGATGTTAAAGGTACACTGTGTAGGATGGTGGCGCATTGGTGGATGGTGGATACTGCAATTCTGGTTCTAGCTACAGCAGTCTTCGAGGGTCATAAACAACAGTAATAAGTAGCAGAATCTCCCAGGAACCAGTAGGTGGCGGTATGCACAAGCAACACGTAACCCGCCATTAACCCGGAAGTGAAAGTGTGTGAAATCCACGGGCCAGTTCCGACAGCTATAAAGAAAACGGCGAAGGCGGAGCCCAAAATACAGTATGTCCTTCTGCGGCTCTCGTAGTTAAAATGGATGCCGCTACATGGGGAAGATCCCCCTTTTATGCAGGTGAAATCGACTATATCTAAGTCCAACAGAATACTTTGATTTCATGATGGAAGTGAAAAGGCTTGGAAAACACTGTATTTTTGAATGGGTATCTTCAATTTCGGTAATTAACGGGTACAAATCTTACACAGTGTACCTTTAAAAACAAAACGTTTCAAAAACTGCTCAGTGTGTGAGCCAGGTAGCCACAAGAGCAGCCAACCACCAAGTAAAATGTTCTCAATTTAAGTCATTTTAACTTTTCTAGCTTTTTTTCAGTGTAAGGATGTATTTTTTCTTCACCGGAGCACAAAGAGACTAAACCCACATGGACAGAACACTGATTTGTTGTGAGTCGAGAGTCTTAACCACTGCACCACCAGCTCGCCTTCATGCTACATTAACTTTGGTATTGTTATCTGCAATTACGTAACCAATACTTTAGTACAATTTTGCTTCATACATTTACATGATTTCTCAGAGTAAATGCAAAAATATGTTGCTGAATTGACCACACAATGTACCAAACCAGGTCAGGCTTTCCCCCTCAAATCTCGCATTTATTTACTCATTCGTACATATCTGACCATCTCCGTTTGTTGATTCCATTCTCGTCAATTCTTTCGCAGTTCTCATTGTCGTCCTCCTTCGCCCAGCCCTGTGTTTTCGCGTGGCTCCGTCCGATAGCACCGACTCCAGGAATCACCACATCTCACTCAGCAAGTTCCCACAGGCCGGCCACAAAAGAGCACGAAAAAAAAAAAACCTTGTCAAACCACAAAAGAAAAAAATAGTCTCTGCTCCAAAAACCACAAGAAAAACTTATCTTCCACCCAGGCCTAAACAAACGATCTGACGGCCCCTCCCTGCTGGAGTTTTTGTTCTCCGAGATTGGAGCAGGATTGAATCGGAGATATTTGCTTTTTTACAGGAAATAAACGCGGAATTGTAAAATGCGAGTTTACGTCGTGAAATTATGAGAATGTGAGACTGTAAATACGTTTAAAGGAGTAGACTAAACAGTGGAGAAAAGACAAAGGGGAGACGTGGAAAGCTGCATGGTTCAGCCGGATGTGATGTTGGGTCATGGGGGATTCACGAGCTGTACTAGAAGCATCGGTAGAACTAGCATTTGCTTAACCTAAATATGACGACAGACATACAGCTGTTAGATGGATTGTTGTAGTATTTTTGACACCAAGTGCGACTAACTTCATACAGATATTTCCTTTAGAAGTAATTAGATATTGAAATGAAATGAAAGAATCTGTATTCTCAGATATGAGGAAAACATGTACGATATAAGATAAAATAAGATAAGATAAGACTTTATTGATCTCAAACTTTTGTAGATTTTCAACAAAAAAGCATAGTATTATAGAATGAACCAAAGATCAAAACCTGTTTTCAGGCCCTAAACATAATTATTTGAGAAATCAAAACATAAACATTTTCCTATATGAAAAATAATATGATAGCTTTTAGAAATAACAAATTAAATTTTAATGATAAACCTATGAGCATGGACACATTTCTTCTGACCAGGCCTCTTCGTCCTGTCGCGGGTTTTGTCGGGGAGGAAATTTGCAAACATACAGCACTTCAGAGTCACACTGCGATCGAACATTTATATAAATCTGAATAAAACTGAACTCATTCTGTACTGCACAGGAGACATGGAGGAGAATGACGGACAAATCGGCAAAGGTCTACAGTCCCTTAGCCAATCAGGACGCAGAACACAATGCGCGATGATACACTATAAAAAAAAATTGAAATAAAAAATCTGCGAAATAATGAGGCCGCGAAAGGTGAACGGACCACTGTATATTTTTTCTGTTAACATAAGAAAATGAGTTTCACCGGCAACCCTCATGAGTTTAGCTTCTTAATGTCAATGTTGAAATCCCGTTGGTTTAAACCTAAAAGGACTCACTCAGATCTGAATCGTCACTACCTGAACCTGCAGCCAGTCACGAGTCAGTGCTAGTGCAGCCTTTGCAGCTCACTGAGTGAATTCTGGAGGTTCTGAGCTTCACATGAGGCCTGTCCATAAACCAATGCTTCTCAATTATTTTCTATGACGCCCCCCCTAGGAAGAAGAAAAAATTTCACGCCCCCCTCCCTGCGCACGACTATTAATAGTATTATTTGTCTAGAAATTTATTAGTACACCTCTGCATAACAATGTATCCTTTTATTAACATTAAAAACAAAAAAAGAAAGAAAATTCCAACAAACACTGCACTCTTTTTTTACACTGAGGACTCAAATATTAATGTGCTTTTAATGCAGCTTTGTGCACATTTATTTACGTTTTACAGAAACGAAACTTAAAAACCACATGGTCCATTTGCATAAACTCAAAGCTCAGTGGAATATAACGTGTTTTTTCTGTGACAGAGGATGTTCTGCTGATGGCAAGTCTGTTCTGTGCGTATATCGCGTATTTAAGGTCGGCGAACCCTGCCCCAGAGCGACAACGAGAGTGCTACTGCCAACTACTGTTGTTGATGTGCAATTACACTTTCGTTCTAGTACAGTATGGCAAAAAAGCATGTTTCCCAGGGTCACACGCGCCCCCCCTGGCATCACACCGCGCCCCCCCAGGGGGGCCCGCCCCACTATTTGAGAAGCACTGCCATAAACTGAGAATGAGGAAAAACGTGAATGTGTCTCTGTCTGCAGGTTCGGATGTAATTGTACATTCAGGAATACAAAACGTATAAAACACCTTAAAGATTCACTTGGGAACTTTTCTCGTGAAGGCCCCACCACCTGCTTTACACCAAATTTTGCACAGAATAATTTTAAACTTCCTCTATCTCCATGGAGACAAGCAAGTAACATCACCTGGCCATATACAAGTCAGATCTCAGTAAGAATGCATGTTTTTCCAACTTTATTTATTTATTTATTTCAGGACAGTGCATATTCATAAACATTTCTGTCAATATGCCAGAATTAGCCAGGAGGCTATTTTTCATCTGTAGTCCTGTGACAGATGTAATTGTCATTCTAAAAACAGGGAACAATGGTTACATAACAGAATATAAAATTATCACTATTTACAGGGGCAAGACACTGACATGACAACAACTGACAACTTTTTTTTAATGTGTTATCGAAACGCACGTACTTGTAGAGATGCAAGATAGATTTGTTTAATGCCATACTGCGGAACATTTCAGGCAAAGCACTAACATCTCCATGGTGGCCAACCCTTCACCAAAAAACTACATATTGTACGTTTAATTGTCTTTAAAAGTCATAACTACAGACTATTCTGGTGTGAAAGAAGCTCCGTGCGTCCTCTCTGACTCTGGTTGTAGAAAAGGTGTTGATGGATTGATGTGGTCCAGACCTCAGATAATGAAAGACAGCGCGGATCTGCAGAGATCTGTCACTTAAACCAATCTACCACAGGCTTTCATAATTATGATGGCTGTTAACATTCCTGCAAAACCATCAAATTTGAAGCTGCTTTAATCCAAACTATCAACGAGTATCAAACTTAGAACTAGATCAGATTCTGCTGTTTTCATTTGTAAATAGTTTGCAGAAGTCAGACGTTATTCCTCACTTACCTTATGCATTCCGAGCAGCAAGTTTCTTCTACATTCTGTTTGAATCCAAAAGGGACTGGAACTGGACCAATGAGGGTGCAAAACCTCTGTCCAAACATGGGACGGTCCAACCACAGCCGCTAATTTATATCACGTGTTTCTCATATACAGAAGACATCTCTCGAAAATTCTCCTAACATTCAGAACAAAATATATAACTTGTTTTACCTGAAATAAGTCATAGTTTGGTACTTCGATAGTTGATTCTGTAAACATCAGCACTGGTTCTTGTAGTCCTTCATGTTGTTTTCCCCTTTTTTATGTAAAAACTGCCTTGTTTGTTTTTTGACATTTTGGTTAATCCACATGTCAATCACACCCTCTGAAATCAGGGAGACAGGAATTCGGCTCCAGATCCACTCATCTTTGGCTACGTTTATATGATGACGGTCTGAACAGATGACGCAAAAGTAGTGTTGCGTCTTCATTTTTTATTCCGCGTTTAGACAAGCGTTTTCGGGAGAAAATCTGCATGCATATGGTGACACAAAAGTGTGTGGAATTGGATTGGGTATGCATGCCATGCGGCTAGGTGGTGCTGTGATACAAGGGTCATTCAATAAATAAGGTGAATTTTTCGGTATAAGGACTGCTAATACAGATATGTTTTTTCAATGTAGTCTCCCAGCACTGTCACACATTTTTCCCATCTGTGCACAAGCTTCCGTATTCCCTCAGCGTAAACATTTTTGGACTGATGTCTCAGCCAGTCGCTCACAACACTTTTGACTTCATCGTCACTTTCAAACCAACAGATAAGCTCAAAGTCCTTGCAGTGTCATCCACTGTCATCCTTCTGTCAGACTGAATGAGGTCATTGACTGATTCGATCACCTCAGGAGACCTCACTTCTGTAGGCCTCCCAGGCCTGTCTTCATCCACAGCACTGCTCCGTCCTTCTTTAAACAATTTAGTCCACTTGTAGACATTTTTTTGGCTGAAACATGTGGCACCATACACAGTTGACATTCTCCTATGAATTTCAACGGGTTCAGCAACCAAAAACTTGATAACTGACCGCTGTTCAATCCTGGTGCATGATTCTTGGTCGGCCATCTATATTAATCGCCAAAACTCTCAAAGTTTTTTTAATCTGCAAAAGAAATTAAATCCATGTGAAAAAGAAGTAAAACAAAAAATAAAAAAAGTAAGCTTCTACCTGTATTAGCAGTCCTCATACCGAAAAATTCACCTTATTTATTGAATGACCCTCGTACATTATCACTATGTCCGAGCGCATGCGTAGAATCTTCCTTCTTCTCATCTGCCTCGCGAAAAGCAAAACAAAACATGGCTACCGGTAGCAAAAAAAAAAAAAAAGTGTGGTCAGACAAAGAAGTTCAGCTATTGCTTCAGACCACGTTAGACTACAAAGCAACAAAGGCGCAACAAGGTGTGAACTGGGAGTCCTGCCAAACAAAGTACACTGATATATGGACCGATGTGACGTAAACGCGTACGTGATGTCAGCAGATTTGACCAGAGTTTTGCATCTGGGACAGTGTAGGCGAAAACGCTACGGCGGAGCGTATTCAAGTTTTCCACTTTGGAGGACGGTTTCAGTTTTTTGCGTTTTTAAGCCCCCCAAAAAGCCCTCACTGTCTAAACAAAAGGCACTTCCGATAAAATATTTTGTTGTTTTTACCCGTAAGTGTTCTCTGTAAACAGCCCCTTTGTAAGGTTTTTCCAACTACCACAATGTGTTTATTAGCACTTTTCTTTACGAGTAATGTCGGTATTATAGGACAATAAAGACGTTTTATAGACAGTACACAACCTCTGACATCCATGGATCATTATACTCTGGACATTTTACATTGCAATAAGAATAAGAAATAAATCCAGTGACTTCTACATTAGAAAACTCTCACATTAAATACAACTTCGAGAGGGAAAACTCTGAAAAGTCGATTTTGCCGAATAGTTTATATATAAAGAAATAGAAAACAAATAAACAAACAGACAAATCATTATAAAAAACTCTCACTCCACAGCTGTCCAAACCAATTAACCAACCCACTTTACAATCCAACATGGCCCCATCTTTGCATGTGCTGCCCGGACCACAGCCGAACCACAAGGATGCCCAAGTCTCCAGATGTGTTATTAGCAACATTTAGACAGGCCACTAATTTACTTAAAAATTCCCTTTAATGAAAGACCCAACGGCGCGGCAGACATCTTAATTGTAGTTTTGGTCAAGTTAGCATTTCCGCTCCATCCATCCGCACATTACTAATATGTTCACGCTGGGCTAGACGTTATTTAGTTGACAGATTTGGGTAACAAGTGTGACACAAGTTTGTAATTTTGATCCGTGCTACTTTCCTCTCATTTTCCGACCTAAAAAAGTTAAGCTATGTGTACTTTCACTGCATGATACAGTATGATATGTGATATGATCTTTATGTGTTTTTGTGTGGTGATGGTGCCGCCTGGTCAAATTCCTTAAGTTTTATGTCTATGATGAATAAACATCGGGTCGCTCTAGGTTACAGTTCACAGACATGTATTTTAAAGAAGTCCTATTGTGCTGCTGTAGAGTTAGAATTTATGATGCCCGTGGATGTTTATAATTTGTGCTTTTTAAAGGTCCTATATTAAGCAAAATTGACTCTTGTGAGCTTTGAGCCATGTTATAAAGTTGTTACCTTTACAAAAACAGACCTGCTGTGGTTTTTGTTTCATTCACACGTTTGAGTAATTCTTTATTGTTAGTCCGTGAGCATCTGCAAAGCTTAAAATGCTCTGTTCCACTTTGTAATGTCATGATGTCAAGTTAGCAGCTACGTTTTATCTTTATTTTTGTAGATTAGATTCAAATTTATTGTCATTACACATGTATAAATACAGGTAACGAAATGAGGTTTAATCAGAAGTGCAAGGAGCAGCAAGTGCATATATAGAGTATACACAATATGTGAAGAATCCCTCAGTCGTCCAGGTAGAATCCATGGTAAAAGGAGAAATTCAATTTGTCAACTGGACAAAGTTTATTTGGTCGAAAAAGTTTCGTAGCTCATCCGAGTTGCTTCGTCAGTTCTGGTTCTCCTTCAGCACTCTAACCAGAACTAACGAAGCAACTCGGATGAGCTGCAAAACGTTTTCGACCAAATAAACTTTGTCCAGTTGACAAATTGAATTTCTCCTTTTACCAAGCATATACAATATATACAGTATGGTTGTAGAATCATATTCAGATAAATAGTTCAGTAGCAAAAGGAGAAATTAAATTTGTCAACTGGACAAAAGTTTATTTGGTAGAATACGTTTCGCAGCTCATCCAAGCTGCTTCTTCAGTTCTGGTCAGACTCTGGTGGACACTGTCTATATCTGCCTGAAGGGGGCGCTAACTACAATGAGATTACTCGGAAACTACCCCACCTACTTGTTTTCAGTTTCTGTTAGTTAGGTGGGCCTATTAGATCTGCAGTGGGAGTGGAGTGTGGGGTCTTGTTAGCAGAACCATTCAGTACCATAATGGGTGTTTTCACACCTCTGGACCTGACCTGCTGCCCTATTGTTTTCTTTGTTTGTTTTGATTTAGGTTTGAGGATGGAGGGCCCGTCAATGGAGAAATGTTTATTCGTTTTGGCCTTTCATCCACACGGCGCCGGCGTTTTGAAGGGCGAAAACTGTGTTTTTTTAAACCAGGTTCCAGAGTTGTGAAATCTGAGAATGCCGGGGTCGCGCAAAACGCAGCTCCTGGAAAACGATGATGTCGCGATGCTTGTTTGCGGAAGAGAAAGGACTTTATGCGCATGTGCTCTTTGTAGTATTGCGTTTCCGGTGGCACTGGCTGTTTCCTGTTATAAAGTTGTTACCTCATCAAAAACAGACCTGGTGTGACCTTGTTTCATTCACACGTTTGAGTAATAGTTTATTATTAGTCCGTGAGCATCTCCAAAGCTTAAAATGCTCTGTTCCACCTTGTGATGTCATGAAGCGGTAGTTTTCATGTTAGCAGCTACGTTTTACCTTTATTTCAGGGCTGAAATCATCCACATGATTCTAGTGAAGCACAGTGGAGCACTTCCTGTATTACCACTTAATGACCTCAGAAGGTGGAATGTGTTTTCTGTTTGAGAAAGGAACATGTGCTAAATATGCAGGGTTTGTGTGATAAATATGTGTAAATGAAACAAAACACAACTATGAGTATGTTTGTGATGAGGAAACAGTAACATAACAAAGGTCAACATGACCTCTTAAATGAGAATTAACTTTTTTACAATCTGAGCCTTATTTCGGGAATAAAACAAGTTGTTTTACTCAATCATAGCACTTTGGTGTCATATGGAGCACTTCCGGAGATGTTTTAGATTAGCGATATCTGTAACGCGAGTTCTCGGGGCAAATGTTTGCGGTCTCTAAATAACACAAACTTTAGCACTTTTCAAATCATAGAAGCTCGATGTCTTAGTCTACACTTTCGTTTGAGTCAAAAGTGGCCTGTAATCCGAGATTTAGCCATAATTTTGAGTAGATGAGGAGGACAGTGCACATGCGCTCAGTCACAGCTGATTTCGCTCTCAGCTCTCAGGACCCAAACATGAAACGCAAAGCTGTAAGACGTTTGGACCATCGTATTTGCAGTACCCACTTCAGTCAGGACGATTTTTTACCAGCAAAGGAAAAGAAAGAAGGCCAGCAGATTGAGAAGTAATGCGAAACCGATGGCTGTTCTCTGCTGCTCCTCAAACTGTCTTCGCTTCATTTTTCCGTATCCATTCTGTCTCCTCATCCGTATACTCCTCTTCAGTCCTCAGACCTCCATAACTCCTCTTCAGCCTCAAAGTCCGAATCTTCTGCCATGTCACTCGCAACAGCGGTGTTTATCTGCGAAACAGCTGGGACTTCACGCATGCGCCCTGTCGTCTATGATGACGTCATCAAATGAAACTATAGCTGGATATCGGGTTTCAGGCCGCTTTGGACTCCACTTAAAGTCTACGCTGACACAGCGATCTTCTGTGGTTTAAAAAGTGCTAAAGTTGGGGTTATTTGGAGACCGCAAACATGTGCCCCGAGAACTCACATTACGGATATCGCAAATTTAAAACATCTACGAAACTGCTCCAAATGACACCAATTTGGTGTCATTTGGCTAATTTGGCTATTTGGCTATTTGGCTATGGGTGAGTAAAACAACTTGTTTTATTACCGAAATAAGGCTCAGATTGTAAAAAAAAAACGTTAATTCTCCTTTAAAACACAGTGGAGCACTTCCTGTATTACCATATTAAATATGCAGCATTAAACTGGAGTGAACTAAACCAAACACAGCTCCAGGTATGTTTGTGATGAGGAAACAACGTAAAACAGATCAGAAAACAGCTTTAAAAATGTCTTTCTACTGTGCGCCCCATGTCCAGCCTCACACTGGTACAGTATGAGGTAATGTGGGTTTGGTCAGATCTTGGCTGCGTCCAGGTTTGATGAGTGTTTGTGCTCGTAAACAAAGGACCGGGCTGCTTCTCATGTTCTTATCTGGCCTTTTGCAGCCTGCGTGCGACCTGCGTGTACCGGGACGGGTATTCAACACAATGTGGGGACTGAAATCTCAATAGAAACACACTCAAACCATAGGGACCTGCCTTATGGGGACAAAAATCCTTTATTATGAGGGCAGCGGCATTGTTTAAAGTTCAAATACCGGTTAAAATACAGCTCTGGAAAAAAATAAGAGACCACTGCAAAATGATCAGTTTTTCTGATTTTACTACTTATAGGTATGTGTTTGGGCAAAAGGGACATTTTTGTTTGAGTCTATAAACTACTGACAACATTTAAGTATAAGGAGTTAGGATGCCAATTATGTTTGACAGCAGTTGGAAATATTAAAAACAAACAAAATCTAGCTGGTTTAGTAACATAGCCCGCACGCTAACATAAGAACATGATGTGACAGCACAGATCTTCACTACGATTTCTGTCTGTGATGTAACAATCTGGGGGAAATTGAAATGGAGTGATTTTTTTGTATTGTTTTATGTATTTTAGGCTCAAACGGAGACGTCCTTGTAAACAGGATTAATGAATAAAGAAAAATACAACTGTTTTTGACAAGAGAACAATGTTAAAAGCTCAAAAAACGTCAATGTCATAAAATATGATTAAGAAATATTTCCTCTTCAAATTTCAATGTCAAAAAATGCTACAAACACCCCATCCAGAAAATAAAGATAAAAAGCTTATAAAATGTATTATTGGCATCAATATTGTACATCATAAAAGACTTACATGGCTAATACTATGAGTTACTCTTGAAAGTGGCCACTTTTGCTTTTTCCTCATAGAAAATAACAATCAGAATCAAATATGATCCAAATGAATGTCACACATGACATAAGTAAAGTGCACAATAACTTATATTGTCTTTGTATGATACATGTAAACTTTTTAACTTTCTTATATGTTTTTTTTTAACCGAGTACTCACTATTATACTAAGGTATGTGTGTGCATGATACAATGTACAGCTCTGGAAAAAAATAAGAGACCACTGCAAAATTATCAGTTTTTCTGATTTTACTACTTATAGGTATGTGTTTGGGCAAAAGGAACATTTTTGTTTGAGTACATTTCCCCCAAATTCCAAATAAAATATTATCATTTAGAGCATTTATTTGCAGAAAATGACAAATGGTCAAAATAATGTTTTCAGACCTCAAACAATGCAAAGAAACAAGATCAAATTAATTTTAAAACAACATAACACTTAAGAAGAGTTCAGAAATCAATATTTGGTGCAATAACCCTTCTTTAAAATCACAGCTTTCATGCGTCTTGGCATGCTCTCCACAAGTCTTTCACATTGTTCTTGGGTGACTTTATTCCACTCCTGGTGCAAGAACTGAAGTAGCTCAGCTTTGTGTTTGTGTTGGAATTCAACAGACGCTGGAATGGAATGGCTGTAATACATGTAGAGATGCTGATTTCAGAAAAAAATGCAGTGTTCTCTTATTTTTTTTCCAGAGCTGTAAATACAAAAGCAGTGACTGCCTTCATTTCGGGCAGGTTTTAGTGATTTACAAAACCTGTCTGCAGGGGCCGAGTTTGGAACGTGGATATTTGTTTGACCGCTCGCACTGTTCCTTATGACGCCCCTCCTTTCTACTCATTCCCCTCCTTAACCCCTCTGCCATGTTATACACCGCTGGAATCAGCAGAAGCACAGCAAACAATGTAGCCACTCCATTTTCTCTCTCTCTCTCTTTTTTTTTTTTCCAGAGCTGTATGTTAAAAAGGATTCCATGTTGTAATGTTCCTTCATCAAAAACATGCCCAAAGAGGTTTAAGATGTCGTCCATGCATGTTTGTGTAATTTAGCGGTGTTTCCCTGGCCCTATCCGAACCCTCCTTATGGTTAGCTGTAAGACTCGGTCCAATACACAGTTCTCCATAAATATACAAAACATGATACAGAACTGTATACAACAACTTGACAAACCTGATGTGATGTGCGGTAGTTTCATTAGCGGGATGCACGATGGTTGTGCTATGAAAGCGCTCTGAAGGGGGAGTGACTTAAACAGGAGAGCAAAGGGAAGGGGGGCCTCGGAGCGTCAAAAACACAAATATGAATCTTATTAAACATGTTAATACGTTGTGATGTCATAATATGGTAGTTTGTTTATGGTAGTTTTTTATGGTAGTTTATAGAGACAGGAGCCATGGTTCTGTTGCCTCCCTGAGGTTTGTTGGCATTGAAAAAGTGTCACCGAATCCTAGGGGGAAGTAACAGGATCAAACAACTTTTAAGGAGGGAAGCCGACTGGATTAATAAACTGTCAACAACTGAACCTGGGGGACTGAATGAAGCACACGATTTAAGTTGTTTTTTGTAAATAATCATTGTAAATAATTCTTGTGTGGTGTGTTTTTTCCACTGTATATATGTATTGCATACAAAAAACAAAACAAAAAAAACACGTGAATGGATGGTATTTAGTCGTACCTCGAACTACTCTCAAAAAGCGAAACGTGTTGTTCGCTCTAACCCAGTGATTCTCAATTATTTTCTGACGCCCCTCCTAGGAAGAAGAAAAAATTTCACGCCCCCGTCCCTGCGCGTGACAATAAATAGTATAATTTGTCTAGAAAATTGTTATTAGTACACCTCTGCATAACATTGTATCCTTTTATTAACATTAAAAACAAAAGAAAGAAAGAAAGAAACTTCCAACAAAGACTACACTGTCTTTTTGCACTGAGGAGTTTTTAATGCAGCTTTGCGCACATTTGTTTATGTTTTACAGAAACGAAACTTAAAACTGCATGGCTTATTTGCATAAACTAAAAGCTCTGAAAAAAAACAAAAAAAAAACCTCTCTCCTTGTGCCGCTGATGCGTCAGCTTCTGTCGGACTAAAGGACACGACTCAGTGGAATATACGTGACAGAGGATGTTCCGCTGATGGTGAGTCTGTTCTGTATATCGCGTATTTAAAGATCCCATGACATGGTACTTCTTGATGCTTTTATATGGCGCCTTAATGGTTCCCTAATACTGTAAATGAATCCTTCTTCAAAATCAAGACTCAGTGCATGAGATAGACCCATGAACACAGTCAGAGTCATAAATATCTCTCTGAAACACTTTATTATGGGCGTTGTTGCTTGAATGCAAATGAGAAGGACAGAGACAGGCCAGTGCAGCGGGTGGGGGTGTGGCCAAACTCTCCGCTCTTTCCTCTTTAGCGGTGCGATGTGCGTTGCCCCACTTCCGCGTTTAAGTGTGAAGGAAGATATGAGACGATTTCCATTGAAAAAAAACAAACACATTTCCACAGAAAATAAAATGAAACCACTGCTGTTTCAGAGGTTCGGAGGCTCGGATAAAGGACATCCGAGCCTGGAAACACTCTCACGTTTCTCGAGGCAAATAAAAAAACGCATCTCACATTGCGTAGCTCGTTCGCGGTCCAATTTCTCTGGGCGTGATTTCCAGAGACGGTGGGTAGACATATAGACGGGGGGTGGAACTGCATTTGCATTTTTCCCTGAGTGTGACGTCAGAAATTTCCCTTGTTCAGAATCACCCGTTTATACTGTCTTTTTTTCAAACGCGGAAAAGGAGCGCAAATGCTCAGTTTACACTTTTCGCAACTTTTAGCCATGAGGGTGGCCCTAAACAGGGTAGGGGAGCTCACATTAACGTTCAAAAAGTGAAAATTTCATGCTATGGGACCTTTAAGGTTGCCGACCCCTGCCCCTGCAACAACGAGAGCACCACTGTCAACTACTGTTGTTGATGTGCAATTACACTTAGTTATAGTACAGTACGGCAAAAAAGCATGTTTCCCAGGGTCACACGCGCCCCACTATTTGAGAAGCACTGCTCTAACCTAATAGAGAATGAAGAATAAAGTCAAACAAGTGTGCGGTAAACCTTCTTTTTTGAAATGTTAATGTTTGTTTTTTGGCAAATACAGTATAGCATTTTCAAAAAGATCAAAGGTAATGGTGATCTTAATATGTGAGCATTGAATATCCCATAGAAGTAAAACAATTTTTTTTTTATTATTAGTCAAAAAACTTGGTTAAAAGTTCAGTTATTGGTTTCTGTTCTCTTTCTCTCTGTTCACTCTCTTTATTCTCCCCTTTCTGTTCTTTCTCAAACTCTCGCTCTCTGAGGATCATTCAAAAGACATATTGAGTTTTATGTTGGCCATCACTATGACAACTGACAACTGTCCTTCACTATGACACTATGTCCAGGGTGTTGTGTTCTTGCTGTAAGAACGCAGTGTGTCCACAGATCTGACCTGTAACTTGGCTTGTCTACATGGAGAGTTTAATGCCATACTGTGGAAAATGAGTCTCCAGGAAATAGACCAGGCGTGTGTTCTCCTCTCGTGTGGAGGCCGACACCACCACACCTTCACCACAGGAAATGTGTCGCTCACTGCAGACTCTGAGGCGAGGGGAGGAGAGAGGGGGAGGAGAGAGGGAGAGAAAGAGAGAGAGAGAGCAGAAAATGAGCAAAGAGAGTGAGAACAGAGACAGAACTAAGAGAAATAATTACAGATAATAGAGAAGAAGAGCAGAGAGAGACCGCAGAGAGCAAAGAGAATAGAAAGAGTGAGAGAATAATGAAAATACAGAAAGAAGAGAGCAACTGGTGACAGAAAAAATGAGTGAAAAGAGAGAGAAGAGTGACAGAGTACAGAGAGAAGAGAGAAAAGTGAGAGGAGAGAGAATATAGAGGATAGAGAGGAAAAAAGGGAAGTGAGACAACAGAGAAAAAAGACAGAAAGAAGAGAGTGACTAGTGAGAGGACAGAGAGAAAAGAGAGAAAAGTGAGAAAACAGAAAAAGAAGAGAGGAAGGTGAGGGTGAGAGTGAGAGAAAGAGAGAGAACAGAAAGTGAGCAAAGAGAATGAGAACAGAGATAGAGAGAGAACTAAGAGAAATAAATTACAGAGAATAGAGAAGGAGAGCAGTGAGAGAAAGAGTGAGAGATAGAGAAAAGAGTGAGAGAATAGTGAGAAGACAGAAAGAAGAGAGCGACTAGTGAGAGAAAACATGAGCGAAAGGAGAGAAGAGTGTGAGAGGACAGAGAGAAGAGTGAGAGAGAGGAAAAAAGAGAAGAGTGAGAGAGGACACAGAGAAAAGTGAGACAACAGAAAAAAAGAGAGGAACGTGAGGGTGAGAGAAAGAGAGAGAACAGAAAGTGAGCAAAGAGAGTGAGAATAGAGATATAGAACTAAATTACAGAGAATAGAAAAGGAGATCAGTGAGAGAATGCAGAGAGCAAAGAGAATAGAAAGAGTGAGAGAGGTCGGAGAGAAGAGAGGACAGAGAGAAAAGTGAGAGAAAGAAGTGAGAGAGAAGAAAAAAGAGAGGGACACAGAGGACAGAGAAAAGAGACAGAAAAAGTGAGAGAAAAGAGACAATAGTGAGAAATGACAAAGAGAAGAGAGAATAGTGAGAGAAAACTGAGAGAAGAGAGGACAGAGGGAAAAAAGAGAGAAGTGAGAAGACAGAGAAAGGAGTGAATAGTGAGAAGACAGAGAGAAAAGAGACGGGAGAGAGAGCAACAGAGCAGAGAGCGAGAGTCCAAGAAAGAACAGAGAGAGGGAAAATAAAGAGAGTGAACAGAGAGAATGAGAAAGAGAACAGAACGAGAGAGAGGACAGAGAGAGTGCGAGAGTAACGAGAGAGGAGAGAGAAAACAGACAGAAAGATCAGAGTGGGAGAATAAAGAGAGAGCACAGAGAAAATGAGAAAGAGAGACAGGTATAGTGACAAAACACAGAAAAAGAGCAGAAAGAAAGAGCGAAAATAGAGAGAAAACAAATACAGAGAGAGAGAGACAGAGAGAGAAGGGACAGTAAAACCGAATGAGAACAATGTGACAGAGAAGAGAGAGAGAGAAATAACTGATTAGAAAGACTTAAAGACTTAAGAGAGAGAGAAGATTGAGAGAGGACAGAGTGGAAAAAAGGGAACAGAAAGAAGAGAGCGAATAGCGAGAGATGACAGAGAAAAAAGAGGGACAGAGGACAAAGAGAAGAGACGGAAAAGCGACAGACGAGAGAGAATAGTGAGAAATGACGAAGAGAAGAGTGAGAATAGTGAGAGAGGATGGAGAGAAGAGAGAGAAAAGTGAGAGAAGAGAGAGAGAATAATGAGAAAGAACAGAGAGAAAAAAGAAACGTGAGAAGACACAGAGAAAAGAGTGAATAGTGAGAGGACAGAAAGAGGGGAGAAAAGAGAGAGAGACAGAGAGAATAGACAGAGAGAAAAGAGAGAGAAGAGTGAGACAAAAGAGAGAGAAGTGAGAAGACAAAGAAAAGAGTGAATAGTGAGAGGACAGAAAGAGGGGAGAAAAGAGAGAGAGACAGAGAGAATAGACAGAGAGAAAAGAGAGAGAAGAGTGAGACAAAAGAGAGAAAAGAGAGAGAAGTGAGAAGACAGAGAAAAGAGTGAATAGTGAGAGAGGACAGAGAGAAGAGTGAGACAGAGAGAAAACAGAGAGAATAGAGAAAATGAGAAGGAGAGACAGGTATAGTGATAAAACACAGAGAAAAAGAGCAGAAAGAGAGTGAAAATAGAGGGAAAACATAAATACAGAGGGAGAGAGAGAGAACCGAAAGAGAGAAAAGAGAAAGAGACAGAAAAGAAAGATGTGGTAGAATAGACTGGGAGAGAGAGAGAGAGAGAGAGGATAGAGAGAGAAAGGACAGTAAAACAGAATGAGAAATAATGTGACAGAGAAGAGAGAGAGAAATAACTGATTAGAAAGACTTAAAAAAAATTTAAACAGAGAAAAAGTGAGTGAGTACGGCGAGTGGGAGAGGTCAGGTTCACACACAGAGTTTATTTTAGATGCAGCTGAGCAGAGGAAGTGAGCCGATGATGGATGAAGCACAGAACTCTGAGCTCAGGAATCCCCCTCCGCTGTCTCACCTACAACAACACAACACACACAACACACAACACAACATATACAACACACAACACACACAACACACACAACACAACACACACAACACAATACAACACACAACACCTACAACACCACCTACAACAACACAACATACACAACACACAACACAACATATACAACACACAACACACACATACACAACACACACAACACAACACCTACAACAACACAACACCTACAACAACACACACAACACACACAACACAATACAACACACAACACCTACAACAACACAATACAACACACAACACCTACAACAACACCTACAACAACACAGCACACAC